>JANBPO010000335.1:0-642640 GCA_024336825.1 Amorphophallus titanum
GCGACACATAAAAATGAAAGAGGAGATGAAGGAATACGAATTGAAAACTAGCTAGATAGGAGCCAACTGGTAGAATTGCAGTAGCTGCACGGCGAACGGGTGGAGAGGGAGGCGAAAGCCACACTTCCAAGCCAAAAGGAAGGTGCAGAAGAGGCTCGAATGAGTGTCCAAGCTGGACTCATGCAGTTTGGCCAGAGAAAAGAAATACCACCACGGTAGTTCATAGTGGGTCTCGATCCCCTTCACCTCGGCCTCACCTAATTCGCTGCGTAAAGGATGGTTAGGCACCGAACCTCCCGCACCTTGTTCGGGCGTTTGGACCTCAACCACCGGATTATGCATTGCCATGGAGAAACATGAAGAATGAGAGAAATAAGAGGGAACTGTGGAATCAAAAGACTCAGGAGGAGGAGGAGGAAGCTGATGGATCACCGTCGTCGTGATCTCTGCTAACTCCGTGAAAGCCTCTGCGATCCTCCACTCCCTCAAGTCACTCTCACGCCACATGGACTCTCTCTGAATGCCGGTGCAGCGAAGGGGAAAAGCCCTAGGTAGGGGAAACGTAAGACGCAAGCATATGAGATATTTACATATCTATCCCGACAACTCTAGTGGGATGCGTCGCAACATTTCAGACTCCCAGAAGGGCCTCCCCACATTGGCTCGAGGAAAGTGTCATCATCATACTCACACCCTCAGGATAGCCTCATTTAATGGCCCCTGTCGGAAACAACATTCCCCACTTGAGCCACCAGTGCTACCCCATAACATACCACTCTCCGAGCCAAAATTTTGCCTCTGGAGTAGGGGGCAAGTGGAGAGGGGTAAATCCGTAGCCCAAATACAAGCATGGATCGGGATGGCCAAACCATGTCCAGACTGGCCCAACCAAGCCCATTTCGACCCAACCAGGCCAAGCTCCCCCAAGTGACAGCCCCACGAATAGGCCCACTTATTTCAAAGCCCAAACATGCTCAGATCAAATTTTCCTAGGCGACCTCTCAGCCCGAAAGTCTGAGTAATGGTCGCTCGGAATAGCCTAATCGATGTCCGAGCATAACCGTCACAACGCTGTCCTCCACCCTCGGGAGAAGCCCAAGCGCCTCACCTGGCTGTGTCCTTCGCTCGGACCACCAATGGACAGGGCATTTCTCCCAGCAAGAATCGCGTTGTCGCTCAAAGAAGGGAACCTCGAAGGGACGGGGAAGAAGAAAGAGTCCTCCTCTGAGACATAACGCCGCCCGGTCCTTCCTGGTGCCCTGTCTCTAGCCACAAGGGTTAACTACTATATAAACTCCAAGGAAACCCTCCCGGAAGGTAAGGTGATCCTGAGCACTCAACACCACACCCTTTGGTGGATAGTGATCTCGCGCCCCTTACTCTTTCTCCTACTCCCATTCCACCTACGCTCTGCTAGCTCACTGACTTAAACATCGGATGGTTTTCCCTGGAGTTTCAACCCTGGGTTCCTCGGATCCGTTTCCTGCCTTGTAGATCTCTCGTTCATGGTGACGACAACTAGATCGAATGGCTCGGGACCCTATGCGAGATCACCCCTCTTCAAATACAAAGTTGTACAATCACTACATGATGGGAACATCTCATTTAAATAACCCTATGTACCCAAAAATCAAATCAAGCTTCATCAAAGCAAAAACAACATTTTCAAACTCAGACCATAATTCAAAATCTGAGCTTCAAGATATTATATCGTGCACAAAAGGAAGATTTGAGGCTTTAGATCTTGCCTTGAATCAGATGAAACAATGATTAGAGAAAATCCTCTGCCTCTGGCCAGAGACAGAAAGACGATGTCATTCTCGAGATAACCACGATCTAGCAGAAAACTAGAGGAACGAGGAAAGCCACTCAAGAGTAGGAATGATCCACTCTCCCTCTGCTGCGCTTATCTGGGCTCCCTCTTTAGTGATTCTTCAGAACAACACCGACCACAGTAGGAACATAAACGCACGAGAGAGAGAAAAAAAGAGAAGATTTTCCTGAAAAGGGCTGGGGTTCCACCCTAATCCTCCAGCGGTTACCATGTTTAGGGAAGGGATAATGACCGATTTAATTGTTCTGGGAGATCCACGATTACGAGAGAGAGGAATAAGGAGAGAAAAATCCCAAGTTTGAAACGTTTGTCGTAAGAACCGGCAGTATCTATTCATTTGTCAATTTGAAAAATCGAATCTAACCATATAAAAATGATTTACAAAAACTATCTGTTACCCATTTCTCACCACCATTTATTTTATCATGAAAAAATATGAAATAAAATTTCAGACAAAGAATGAAAATGAATTAATAGTAAAAACTTAGAAACGTGAATAGTGAAAGCCTTGAGTTACAGCCTATCCTAAACTTTCAGTAATTATAACTACGGCGGCCCCACCACTGTCAGCGCCGGCACCCTCGTCTATAACGGGGCCACGCTCGCCACCACCGGCACTATCGCCGTCGCCAGCGGCGCGACCCTCTCCATCGGCTCCGGCGGGGCGACCACCAGCTCATCCGTGGCCGCGGGCCGCATCCTCATCGACAGCGGCGCGACGCTCAACGGCGTCGGCACCCTCACCCTCGCCGACACGGCCACCAGCCTCACAAGCGTGTCCGTCGCGGGCGCGTTTTCCCCCGGCGTCAACGGCGCCATCGGCACGTTTACCCTGAACGCCGCCGCCGCCCAACGCTCGGCCTGGTCCTTTGAAGGCGGTGCCACGCTCCAGTTTGGCCTGGGGCCTCGGGTGTCCTCCAGCCAGATGGCAATCGTCGGCGGCGCATCCTTTCCCAGCGTCTTTTTCAACGACAACACGATAAACTTCACCGACCTCACGGGCGGCAACCTCTCCACCGGCAACTACCTGCTCTTTGCCGGCGACGCCAACACTAGGTATGACGGCCTCATCACCGGCGCGGGCTACACGGGGTCCGGTGTCACCGGCAAGGCCATCCTCGGTGGCTTGAAAGTGGGGACTGGCCTGACGGGCTACGGCAACGTGCGGCTCTTCCTCGTCGGCAACACCATCTACCTGCACATCGAGGCCAAGGCCATCCCAGAGCCCTCCGGATACGCAGCGCTCGACCGGCCTTGACAGTGCCTTGGGAGTGGAGGGATTGGCAGTCGCAAGTGGGAGTTGAAAGGCGAAGGCCGAACGTCGCAGCTCATCACCGGCCCGGCGGGCAAGCCATTATGTTCGTGGATGGACGGGATCGAGAGACTCCTGCCCCAAGAAGCGGCGGCATCGACTTAAAACTTAACCCCTAAAACTGAAAACCCTTCTGTCTCCTTTCGTGCTTCAGTGACAAAAGTCCCTGTCTCCGCATTCACGGCCTGCCCAGGATACTTTTGATCGGCAGGCTGGCACCGTCCACCCATTCTCCCGTCACAAGCACCTCCCGAGGATGGCGGGGTATCCCGCGCTGGTTGTCGTTGATGAGCGAAATCAGCGTCTGCACGGCGACGCAGCCAATCTCCTCGGAGTTCTGGTTGATGCCCGCGTCCGCGTCGCAATCCAATACGCTGGAGACCCCCAGACCCATGTCTTCGGGCACGCCCAGCCCCATGCGGGACAATCTCGCGCGCATGTCCGGCACGTCGGTAAAAATCGCATCCGGCCGGTGGGCATCGATCCAATCGCGCAAGACCTGCGCGCCTCCGGTCGCCGGAAGGCCGATGCAGGGCACTTGTTCGGCCGGCGCCACCGCCAGTTGCCCCAGCGTCACCCCCGCAGCGAATCGCGTGAACGCCGCCGTGCTGCGCACAAAGCCGATCCGCGAGTAACCCGCCCTTCGCATGCGCTCGAACGCCAGCAACGCGTCGCCCAGTTGGTCGCTGGAGACCACGTGCCCCGCCACGTCCTTCAGTGAATAACCGAATCGCACAAAGTGGAAATCATCCCAGTTCAATCCACTCGCGACCGGATGGCCGCCGGTGGGCGCCACCAGCAGCCCGGCCACATTGCGGGCCTTCAAAATGTCGTTGAGGCGCGACATCGGCCTGCTCCCGTCCCAGCATACTTCCTCCAGGCGGTAGCCATGCCGCTCGGCCGTGGCCGCCGCCCCGCGCCAGTAGGCGTCGAGTTCGCGAAATCTCCTCAACCCTCCCGGCCTTGGCCAAAAGTTCAGCCACGCCAACGACGCCCGGATATCCGGACGCCGCCGATGCCAGCGATAATGGAGAAGCGCCGACAAAACCGGATCCGGCCTGTAGCCCATCCGCTTCGCCGCCGTGTCCACCTGCGCGCGTCGCGACTCCGAGATGCGGCGATCTCCCCGCAACGCCATCGATACGGTGGCGTGGCTCACGCCCAGGCTTGTCGCAATGTCGCGTATGGAAACCCGCGCCATGACCGCCCCCGCCGCGGGCTGCGCCGCCTTCGTCGGAGATGCGACGACGGAGGTTGACTCGGCGAACGATTTCTTGGGATGACCTCGAGGCATGGCCAACCCCAGCACACTGCCCGGACACCCCTTGGTCACGCAATTCCATTTACCAGTATCAATAAGACTCTTGCTGACATCCCGGCACCGCTCGACAGACTTCATGACGTGATCGTCGCCAACACGCGTCTCCCGATCACCCCCCGCAACCCCGTCTGACACAACCACCATGTCCACCCAATCCATCCCCCGCATGAGATCGAGTTGGAAAACCCTTTCCACTCTGTCAGTCCTCGCCGCCGCCGCGCTCCTCCTCCTCGCCCCCAAGGCCCTCGCCCAGTCCGTCTGGACCGGCGCGGGCACCGACGATAATTGGGAGACTGCGGCCAACTGGGGCGGCACCGCTCCCACCGCAGGAACCACCACCGCCTTGCAATTCGCTGGCTCCACCCAGACGACAGCCAACAACAACTTCGCCGGTAACACAATCTTCGGAAACATTACCTTCAATAGCGGTGCCTCCACGTTCACGCTCACCGGAAACACGGTCGAGTTCGACTCCACCGCCAACGGCGCGATCATCACCAACTCCAGCTCGAACAACCAAATCATCGACTTGGGCATCACCCTCGTCGGCGGCAAGGATATGGCCGTCGCGGCCAATGGGTATACAATCACTTTCAATGGTAATATTAGTTTCGGAAACTCCCGGCTCTACAACGATGTCGGCACCAGTGGCACGCTGGTTTTTAACGGGAACAACACAGGGACAGGATATAACCAAGCTTTCTATCAGACAGGCGTCGATGTGATGGAGAGCACGATTTATAACTCGATCTCCGGCATGACGTATGTCGTCGGCAATGCCAACGCACTGGGAAACAGCTCGGCCACCGGCCTGGAGATGAACCAGAACACCTATCTGCAATCCAACACCGACATGAGCGGATCAAACTCACTGGTGACTTCGATAGCCATCGGAGGTGGCGTCACTTTGACAATCAATGGCAGCAGCAACCTGACGGTCGCGGGCAACCTTTTTAATTCCAACAACAGCACCAGCGGCAATACCCTTGCCGTCACCAACACGGCCGCCACCGTGTTTTCCGGTTCTGTTTTTCTTTCGAGCGGTGGCACCGCGCGCACCATGACCTTCAATGTTTCAACGACGCTGGTACTGAGCGGAGCGGTCCAAAATGCAGATTCCGCCGACTCCACGACCACCGGTGCTGAAGTTGGCAGCCTGAGCAAATCGGGCTCGGGCACCCTCAGCCTCTCTGGCACCAATACCTACACCGGCACCACCACCATCTCCGCCGGCACGCTCGCCATCACGGGCTCGGGCACTCTGGGTAGCGGCAGCTATGCGGGCGCCATTTCCAACACGGGCAACTTCACCTACTCCAGCTCCTCCGCGCAGACGCTCTCCGGCGTCATCAGCGGCGCGGGCAACGTCACCCAGTCCGGCACCGGCACCCTCACGCTCTCCGCGGCCAACACCTACACCGGCACGACCGCCATCTCTGCCGGCAGCACGCTGGCCCTCACTGGCAACGGCTCGATCGCCTCGACATCCGCCTACATCATCGGCGTGAGTGGCTCCACCAACGGTTATATCAACGACAGCGCCAGCCAACTCGCCACCTCTGGCAAGGCTCTCACGCTCAACTTCACCTCCACCCTCAGTCCCAACAGTTTTACCCTGTACACTGCCTCCAGCTTGAGCGGCGATTTCTCCAGCGTGACGGCCACCGGCCTGCTCAGCGGGTCCTTGGCCCTCTCCTCCGGCACTTGGTCCGGAACCCTCGGCGGCTACAACCTCTCGCTCATCGAGTCCACCGGCGTCCTCACCGTTTCCGCCATCCCCGAGCCCGCCACCTACACCGCCCTCGTCGGACTCGGTGCCTTGGGTTTCGTCCTTTGGCGACGCCGTCGCGCCTCCTGAACGAGGGGCAAACTATACCCTTCGGGTGGCTCACCAACAAGTGCGCCGCTTTTTGTCTGCACAGTCCATAACCTCCACCGGTGCTGCATGGTTTTAGAGCGCCTGCGTGTTCTCCGCGCCTCCGCGTGTGGCAAAACAAACCGGACCGCTTCATCCCCCCACCACCTCTCTCCGGGACTGAACACCTAGCCCAAATCGAAAAACTCGAAATCAGCGTATATGCCCTGCCCGCCGACATCGTGGCACCCGATGCCGATCATCGTGCCCGTGAAATGCAGGATGGAGCCATAGTCGTCGGACAACTTCGTGAGATCAAACACACCGCCAACCCCTGTCCATTGCCCGCCATCCGGAGAGGCAAGGAACCGCAACTCCGTCCCATCCATCTCCGCCCGCAACCATACCGCCGGCGGCCAATCATTAATCGCTAGCACCGCATCCTGCGGCTCGTCATAGACGAAGTCGTCGCTCAGTTGCACCCGGACAATCCGTCCGTTCTGTTCATCATGTGTCACACGCAACGCATAGTTCGTACGAACATCATACCAGCACGCCAGGCCGGCAAACTGGGTAAAATGTGTTGGTAGAAAATCGATGCGCGTCGTCGCCGTTGCGCTAAAAAGCTCCAGCCGCCGGGCAAGGAAACTCTGCTTGTGCAAAGAGTGTGGCGACTCGCCGCCGGCCATTCGCAGCCAACCTGGACGCGCGGAAAAATCAATCCAACTGGCGTCTATTGGACGGCGCAAAGACTGCCAGCGGGCATCGAGGGATGAAGCCGCATTAAATTCCGTCTTCCGCGGCATCGCCTCCCAATGGCACGGCTTGATCCCCGCCGGATCAGGCAACTCCACCGCCGGCAGCACCCCGCCATGGGCAAGCCGCAGCCAGCCGTCCCTCGACCAAACCACCCGTTGAAGCGCCGTCTCGCGCCCCAAAATGCAATAATCCAAACCATCCCTCGGGTCGGTTCCGCGCACGGCACGCCTCTCTGCGATGCGCAAGGGACGGCTGCACAAGTGAACCATCCACCACTCGCCAGCGGGAGTTTGCACCAACTCACCATGCCCCGCCTTTTGCAAGGGATGATCAGGCGAGTGACGCGTGGTCAGAACGGCTTCGGTCGGATCAAGCTCATAGGGACCGAGCAGCGAATGCGAACGCGCCATCGAAATCCCATGATTCCAGCCCGTGCCGCCCTCGGCCATCATAAGATAATAATAGTCGCTCAAGAAGAGAGGGTTAGCTGTGATGAAGAGAGCAGAAGGAGAAGAAGATCAGAGGATGGTGAAAATAGGAAAAGAACAGTGAAAAATGGGGATGAACAGTAAATTACAAAAACTAAACTTTGAAAAATAGGAAATATCTTGAAAATAAAAGATGTCTAACTAAAGTCAAAGAAGAAGAAGTTGAAGAACTTTAAAAAATAAACAACTTTAATGAAGATAGCAAAATGAAAAGATGAACTGAAATACATGAAAATAGGCTAAGATCGGAGGGATACACTGGGTTCAAAGATGAACAATACAATGCTCTGGAAAATTACAAATAACTTGAGAACGAAAAAGATTTGGCTAATGGCAAAGAATAAGAAAATCTAGGGTTTTAAAAAACAAATAGCTTTTGTAAAAGGTACCTAGTGAATAGAGGAACAGAAGGGGATGAAAAAGGGCGAAGAAGATCTCCTATGTGGTTCTCTTGGGCAACTTTTATAGTGCACAGGACCCCACGTTCGTGGCAGCACATCTCCTTAGGATTTGGATTCCCATATTTCCCCAATTGAGAGTCCTTTCAATATAAAACTTGGATAGCTCAATTCCACTTGGACTATTCTTCCTCCAGTATTACCATAAACAGACTTCAAGTTGGCGTTTTCAAGATGGGCTTCTTCTGTACACAATTGGTTGCTAAAATTTGATTAAACCTTTACCAAAAATAGCTTCCTTAAATGGCATCTGCAAACTTTAGCGTTATATTCCCATTTGCGGCATGATGAGGGCGTTATTTCCTACAATCATGAAAATATAAACTCAATTTATTTGATCCCAAAATTGATAATTATGCCATTTATGCCTTATGCATGTTCAAGCCTCATAGTCATTTTGACTCCAAAAGAAGGTAATTTCATGCAAACTCAATTTAATTGTGAGATTGAAGTTAATTATTCAAATTACATAACTTTATTCTTTTAATGCTCAAAGATGATATATGTGATGTAAATTATGACATGAAATATGATACTCATCACATCCTCCACCAACTAATGAAGAGGCGCACTATCATACTCCTCCACGTGAGGGCATGAGGTCGAGAATGTCAATCTCTAAGGGATTGGGCGCAGCTAGCAATGATAACAGGATGCCGCTTGTCCAACCCAAAATCAAGATAGAAGGCATCATTCGTGGCTCCTCCCGACATGACCCTGCTTTGATGGCATTACTATGTGGAAAGCAGCAAGAAATTGAGATGCTGAAAAGAAGATTAAGTGAAATGGATGTCCAGGCGAGCAGGATTGCTATACGAGACCCCACGAAGTGGTGCTGAGCCACTCAAAGTCTCACCAAAGCTGACCATGCCCCGAACATCACCTGACCATGTAGGAGGCATTCTCCCTCAGCAACTGCAGTATGCAAGCTCCACATGTCCCTCAACTTCCCAAGCATGTCAGGGGGCTATCACAACACCTCAGGCAATAGTGTTGACAAGCCCGTATATGCAACCAGCTTACTTACACCCGAACCTGACAGGTCCGATGATGACAGACAGACTAAGGGTGGAACAAACAATTGAGATGAAACTAGCTAAGGGAGAAGTCAGCGAGGCAGAGTTGCATGTAACTAAGTAAAAAGATGATGAGTCTACCCCATACTATATCAGAAGATGGAGAAATCTCAGTGTGAGATGCAGGCATCCACCAAACTATGAGGATGTTGTTCAAATCTATAAATGAAATTTGAAAAAGGAGATCTTACAAAGGGTGATTGGCATTGAAGTCAAATCCTTCAATCAGTTGAATAATGTTGTAGCCGATATTGAAGCCTTCTTGGCAAAGAATTGCTCAGCTGTTGTTGCCTCAAGTCAGAAGAATAAGCCAACTGGTGAGTGGCTGGCGCAAGAAGAAATTCACATCACTAATCTTAAAGCTTTCAAATAGCAAAGAAGAAAGTGAAAGAGATAGCTACCCTTCTTCCGCCAAGCCTGGTAAGCAAGAATCCTCATTGAGGGATAAGATGAAGAGAGCCTATTCCTCTCCAAAAGACAAGACTCGGTCTCTCTTTGAATGGGCCTGTGAATATGGCAAGGTTGTCCTCTCGGAGCCTATAAGGCCGCATGATATCAGAAAGAAGGATGATCCCTAGTTTTATCCTTATCATCAAAAGATAGGGCATTCCACTGACGACTACAATGTGTTCAAGGATATCATCAAAGGCCTGATTGGTGGGGACACTAGAGCCAGCTGCCGATACCGAACCCGCAGCACGTCGACATCCTTGTGGCTGGGTGATAGCATGGAGCTCCGATCAGAGCTTTGATATTTCACTGTATTTATTTTGAGTGCATTGTATTTTTATTTGTACTTTTACATTTGGTGTGTTTAAATAGGTTAGAGTGCACCCCCAATCCAGAGGATGGGAATGTTCTCACTCCACCAAAGCCATTAAATGCTGTCTTTTATTTATATCTTTATGGAGAGGATGAGGATGTACAGGACTGAAGGCAATGCCTTTACAAAAACCAACAGGCAAAGCCTAAGAAACAAGTATAAAATAAACCCCAACCACCCCCCACCTATGTAACCAACCTATACAAATTTTCTCCTAATATTGGGGATGAGAAGAGCATCAGCACAAGCATATGCTTTTGCCTGCAGCGGCATATCATCATAGGAAAGAAATTCCTTGCTTTGACAAGTAGAGGTAGCATAAGAAGCAAAAAAATCCGCCACTTGATTTATCTCCCGGAAACAATGCATCAAAGGACAGCCAAATTCATTCACCAGCTCTTGTATGGTGGACCACCAAGGAAGCAATTGCCATGGGGGCTTCTTTCCTGTTTTGATCATATCAACCAACACCAATGAGTCCGAGTATATAATAGAGAGATTGATCTTATGATATTTTGCCAGCCTTAAACCATCCACAAGTGCGCGCCCCTCCGCAGTCATATTAGTGCCATAACCGTAAAAATAGGAGAAGGCCAATAGTATCCGCCCTTTAGAGTTGCGAAAACAGCCACCACCTCCAGCCAAGCCAGGGTTGCCCTTACTAGCTCCATCCACATGTAGTGAATAGCATGTGATAGGAGGAATCCATCTAACAATTAAAATAATGGGCTTTTTGAAATGAACTTCAATACCAAACCGCTGCCATACATCCATTCCAGCCCCCTTCTTGAAGGACATTGATTGCAACACAGTTTTAATGATCAGAACAATACCATCAGCAATATGGGAAAGATTGGGGGATACGCCTTCATACCTGGCCATGCATCTGATTTTCCACACGTCCCAAACAGTGAGAACCACCACCAACATAGCAATCATACCAGATGGACATAATATATCAACTTCAGATATAAACCGAGCCATCCAACTTCTGAAGTTTTGACGACACTGTCCATGACCAGCCAACAAAGGCGTAAAATAATTCCAAAAGAAAGTAGCTGTTTCACTTTCTAGAAATAAGTGGTCAGTAGTCTCCTCTTGTTTCAGAATCCTGCAGCAGGAGCAACAAGAGGCCATACTCACCCCAATCCCTTGAACTGCACAATCTGTCGGTATAGCCTTTCGCAGCACTTTCCAACAGAATAAAGATGCACGAGGGGGAAATTTACTGCTAAAGAGCTTGTTATAGCTAGGACAACTAAAGGAGCTAGGATGTCTTTTAATGTATCTGTATGTGGTTTGAATGCTAAAGGCACCCGACTGTGAAAATGACCATACAGGAATATCCAGACCCTCCTTAAAAGAGTAATTCTGTAGCTCTCGACGTATCTGTTGATCAGCTATGAAATCCCATGCACCATGAACTGGATTAGATATTACATCTTTAACAAGGCAATCAGACATATCATCAGGAATGGAAGACATGGATAAAATCACCCCATCTTTGAACCAACTATCCTTGAAAAATCTAGCTGTAGCACCATCCATAACAACCATCCTCATACCATCACATAGAATAGATTTAGCTTTACCAAAATCACTCCTTCTAATGCCAGCCGGAAAAGGTGTAATACAGTCAGATATATGATTCCCTTTCAAATATTTCGATCTGGAAAATTGAGCCCACAAAGAGTTGCTAAATATAGACAGCCATAGAAGTTTCACAAAGCAACATAATTGGATATCAGCAAGCGTACGAAAACCCAGTCCCCCACTGTCAAACGGAGTGCACAATTTGTCCCAGGCCACCCAATGTTTTCTATGAATGTTATCATTGCCTTGCCAAAAAAAATTAGCACAAATTCTACTGATTTGACATTGAATAGATTTAGGAACCGAGATGGCACTGGCAGAGTAAATAGCCAAGGATGATAACACTGACCGAATAAGAACTGCCCTCCCCGCCTGGGAAAGGATTTTGCTCTGCCATCCAGCAAGTCTACTATGCACTCTATCCAGTAGATATTTGAAGTGGATCACCTTAGCCCTGCCTTTGAACATTGGGATACCTAAATATGTAAATTTATCCCTAACCTGAAAACCAGTGAGCTGTTTCAACCTGTTTATGGAAGCAGTCAACATGTGCTTAGAGACCAGGAAACAACTTTTCGAAGCATTGATTCTCTGCCCAGATGAATTCTCATATCTTTCCAGAAAATGTAACATTCCTTTGACTGAGGGAATACTTCCATTTAGGAAGATGACAGAATCATCCGCATATAATAAGTGGGTGAGCCTAGGGGATCCCCTAGGAAGATGATAGTATTTGCATTTACCAGAACTGAACAAGCTCTTTAGCCCCCTACTCAAAACTTCTTCAGCGTTTCATCGTGTTTTTGGCCGATCCGAGGCCATAGAATCATGCCTAGGGCTATTGGGGAGCTTCCCCCTTGATTTTCCCCTCTCTTGTGGAGGCACGGGGGCGTGGTTGACGTTTTTGGGTGGTATTCACCGTTTCACCGCCGGGACGACATAGCGGTCGTTCCAGAGATCGTCATGAGCATAACGCGCCCATTCAGGTGCGTTATGCTTCGTGTGTTTTGAGTCCGGTCGTCGAGGGTTTAACGGCCCCTCGACTGACCACCATGTCAGGCATGACGCGCCGGTGCTGGTGCGTCATGGTTTCCGACCATTGATTTTTGACCGTTGGTTGTGACCGTTGGGGTCCTGGTCACATAACGCGCCTGGGGAGGCCCATTATATACCATAGCGTCCCAAGGGAGGTGCGTTATGCTTAACGCCCTTGCCTTCCACTTAACCTGCCAGAGCTGGTCTATTAAGTCCCATAACGCCCCTTGAGGAGCGCATTATGGTTTGCTTTGCTCCGTGACATAACGCATCAGGCTCGGTCCGTTATGTACATAACGCCCCTAGAGGAGTGCGTTATGTTTCCTTCCGTAATTTGGGGATTGACACACCTCTGATGGTCCGTTAAGCACTATAACGCACCTGGGAAGGCGCGATATGGTCTGTTTTCCGTTGGGAGTGGCGGACGGCTAGGTTGGACCGTCCATTCTCCCCCGCACGACTGCGAGTTAGCCGTGCGTCCGTGAGTGGCCAATGATGGACCATTCATCGTTTGAGGCCTAGCCAGTGGTTTTCGTGCCGAGTCAAGTCCTGGGTGAGCGGACCTCGATCTACGTATTGACCCGTGGTCTGACTGATGCTGGGCATCATGTAGGGACCAGGTGTGGGGCACCGTGTGGGGTCCCGTGATGTGGCATCTTCAGCTTATGCCACCGTGAGTCGGCGTTGGTACGGGGGGGCGGTCCCCTGTACCCCGTCTGGTTCAGACGTTATTTTCTGTGACTGGAGAGTCTACCTTCCAGTGACCTGTCCACTAGTAGTAGCTTCCTGCGCACGCGGGTGCGGACCCACCTGGGAGTGGTGGAGAGCGTGACCTGAGTTAGATAGTTTTTAGGCTGGTCTCCGTGGGCCCATTGCCTTTGCCACAAGAGTCCGGTGGGGGGGGAAAACTAGCTAGAGGACCCGACCTAGAACAGATGGTCTGTGTATGCACACATAGTTGGGGGCTTAGGATACGCGCTGACGAGCGTGACCCCAGCTAGTCCTTGTTGTGGTACTTGTGCGTGTCTGAGTCTCGCGCCCGGGGCGCTATAGCTAGACACTTGTGACGCGGTGTAAGACGTCAGGGGACGCATCCGGTCGTTCTTCTAGTGGGTAGTGCTCCTGTCTCTTGGTAGTTTCAGACTCGAGGTTGCTAGACCGAGGTTCAGTAGTACGGTACTGCTAGAATAGACGTTTTTTCATTTATTTATTCCAGCTTGTCGGTTCCACCATACTCCTGTCAGCTAGAGTAGCTTTACTGCTTTGTAGGGTCAGTTTTACTACTGTAGCACTGGGTTTTTCCGTGCGAGGTAGGGTTCGAGGGATCCCTACTGAGCCTTCACTTTGGAGGCTCATCCCCTGCGTGTTTCACCGTGTTTCAGGCGAGGCCGACACTTCAGGAGGTGTGGCAGGTGTTCAGCGCGGTTCCAGTAGCCGAGATTAGTGCCAGTTGCCAGAGCCGGGGTATGCCCCGCGTACTTGTACTTTTCCTTTGTACTTGTACTTTCTTTCAGTTGACTGTATTTTATTTTGGACATGAGATGTACTGGACCTTGTAGCAGTTTATTTATTTAATTTATGCATTAATATTTTGTTGTATATTGTGTAATCTCTGCAGTCACGCCCTCACACCATCCTTTCTTCCCTTCCGAGTCTTCGAACTCGTGGGAGGCCGGCCGAGATTCGAGTCGCGCCGATTCCTTTCCGATACTCGGATCCTGGGTCGCCACACAACTTCCCACGCCTGTCGAAGCGCATTACACCCTTCATGTGAGAAACTCTCAGAAATACTCGATCTCCCACCGAAAAGCTGAGAGGTTGCCTCCTCCGATTGGCATAACTCTTCTGTCGGCTCTGCGCTGCCAACATCTTCTGTCGAACGAAATGCACCACCTCGACACACTGCTGCACCAGATCTGGTCCCGTCAGGACACGCTCGCCCACCTCGAACAAATCAAGCGACGTCCGACGGGGTCGCCTGTACAACGCCTCATAAGGAGCCATACCGATGCTCGAATGATAGCTGTTGTTATAGGCAAACTCCACTAACGGTAAATGGTGGGTCCAACTCCCCTGCCACTCCAAGCAACACGATCTCAACATGTCCTCCAAAGTCTGGATGGTCCGCTCAGCAACAAGATCCTCTCTACAGATGGTTAAATCTGATCTATCAGAGACCTGCTCTGATACCAATTGTTGAGTCCTTGGGGTGCGATGGATCTAGAAGGGGGGGGGTTGAACAGATCTGGCAAAAACCTTGGTCTAATTAAAAACGTAGCTACAAAAAGGAAACCACTACTATAATACACATAGAACACTTGGAACAATGCACAGCGTAACTGATATCAATGGTTCTAAATAGAACGGGATAAGACAATGCACAGACTGCTGAGGTAGACACTCCCAAGTGGAGAGGTCGACACTCTTCCAGAGCAACTTCAAAAACTCAGGGAGATCTTGCTTTACTAGACTGCAGGGTTCTCACCAAACACCAGCAGGATGAATGATCAGGCAGGCTGTATGAGTCAAGATGATGCTAGAGTGAGCATTGGAAAAGCAACTACAAATGCATAAGTCAGTGTGGAGAAATCAGTCCAAGGGCAAAACCTTTATGCTAGTTGTCCTGTGAATGGGGGAAAGAAGAAATGGATCAATCACACAAAGCATGCCCCATTGCACAAGGAATTTTTAAGGTGGTTCGGCTAGAAACCTGCAACCTACGTCCACCCCTCACCAAATCTAGTAAGGCTTTCTCCATATGAGGATGAAGTACTCAACCCACACACGAGGATGAAATCCTCCACACACACAAACACACACACAGGATGAGATCTACCACACACACACACATACACATGGGGATGAACCCCACAACACACACACACACACACACACACAGACACACACAAAACAAAACAACAAGCTGCAAGTGCAGCAACCACACTTTCGTTCTCTCACAAGAGCACCTGACACCCACGGTTTAAAGATTACAAATACAGAAGTAAAAATAGAAAGGACAATACGGGGGAAAGACAACGGCAGCTTCAAATTGAAGTGTTGATTACTCAGACTGGCTGAAGGAGGGGCTGCACTCCTTTCAACTTCTTTTTCCCTTCTCACCACTGGTTTGACTCCAACCAGGACTGGGCTACTGTATAGACTCCTTTCTCTTCTTTCTCATAGGTTTCCATTGAAGGCTCAAGGAGGACGTGGGCTTTTTCTTTTCAAGGCAGTAGCTTCTTCAGCAGAAGCTTCATACTTACATAGAACTGGTGGAGGTTTTCCCTCCAAGAAGTTTTCTTCTAATTCAAACCATTTTCATTGACCACAGACCTTCTTTCAGCAGTCCTTGGCTTGATCCTCTGGTTATAAGGGTGACAAACTAAGCGGAAGGTGAGCTAGAAGGGAAGGGGTTGAATAGATCACCCCCAATTTGGTCTAACTTAAACTATTCAACACGACACAGGCAATAGGAGCCAACACTCGAGAACAGAAGCACTATCAGAGAAGAGATTGATCGAGCGATGGGTGTGCAAGCAATCAAATAACAGATCGGAGAGAACAAACCACACGAGACAGAGGATTTTTTAGGTGGTTCGATTGCTACCCGCAATCTACATCCACCCCTTACTCCTCGGAGTAAGGTGTAGTAACCCTAAATTTTTAAAATAAAATTTTAAATAAAATTATAAATAGCGGCTTCCATCAAGTCGCCATTTGATTAAGTAACGGCTCTGCGAAAAGGCATCAAGTAAGCAACTAACGACCCTTTATAAGGCGTCAATTCGTTTCGAACGACGGTAAGAATCCTACTTGGATTAGAGAGGTAATTAACACCCTGACTCAAGGCCAATTATTAAAATGAAGACATTACGTCAAGGCGCTAATTTACAAACTAACGCCCATTAACTCATCGCCAATTAAACAGCGCCCCCAGACAAGGCGCTCTTTCACTGAGAATCGTAAAACGAAAACCTGTTGCCAAGTTTGGTTCGAACAGGGAACTGAGATGAAACACAGAACAAAAAGGGGTAAGGATTATAGTGGGAAAGGATTAATATGGGGAAATCAATGTTTTAATAGAATTCTTTTCCAAACAAAGCCCAACCCCAATCGAACTCTAATGGCCTATAGGTTTCTTTACCCTATAAATACCCTTGCCATGACCCTTGAACCTCCTATTCATCAATCGCTGCCCAAGGCTACGGTAAGGAAGTTGGTCTTCTTTACTGATAATGTATTTTCTTCTTTCTCTTAATTCTTGTACGGGTGTTCCTACAGGAATGATAGTGGAAAGAAGAAGCTAACCGATCCCCTGCTGTCTTCTTCCTGCTTTCTTCTTCTTCCTCCTGCGTACTACTGCGGCAAGAGGGAACCATCGGTCATCTTCTCTTAGTGGTGTTGCTGTAACGCTGTTCATAATAGAGTGTCGTTCTTCCCAGATCACCCAGCTCCTCACCAAGCTAGCATCAAAAAGGTAGGATCTATTTCTCAAGTTCTGGATTAAACGGGGTGAATGGAGAGAGAAAAATAAGGTTGGGGAGAGAGATAACTCGTTCTAACTTTTTGTTAGAATAAGTTATTCTTGAATTGATCTTATTTTTTTGGGGGTTAAACCTATTCTCTTTAACTCGAAATATTCTCACTATTTTTTGACTCATCAAATAAGAAATAGAATTGAAACAGAGATAACTCCAACTTAACCCGATACCAAACATGTCCGACAGTCATCTACCTTTATCCCTATAAATAAGGACGAATGGGTTGATTCGAGAGAGAAGAAAGTCATCCCTCAACCTTCTTCCTAGCTAGCTTCTCATAGCCCAAGCTATCCACCTGCAGCATTAAAAAGGCTCAGAGCATTTTTCTCTCCTTTATTCTTACGTAAAAGACCAACCAAAGCCTTCCTTGTTGGTTGTGTTGATTTTAATGTGTAAGAGCATTTAATGTGTTGTATTAATTTTCCCTCTACATTGTAAGAAGTATTTTTGTACTCACCCAGCCGTCTTTCGATCGATAAAAACTTCTACTTGCCCATCTCCACTTCTGTTGGTACATCCATCCCATTATTCCATGGGGGAAACTTGAAGAAAACTATGCATGATTGCCAATAATCATAGGCTTCTCGATTGCCGTTTGCGTCCCCATCATAGACGTTGGTACCCACCCGACCACGTTCCTTGTTCACACTGCCATCCGGGGGGCAAAGAACGTCACACCAACATCATTCACTGCTAGCCAGCCAGCCAGCCAGACAGACAGACATGTGAGAACGGCCTACCGAAGAACTCCGCCCCCGGGAGGAATCTTCAACAAGGTTTCCGGCGGTGGAGCTTTGTCTGCACAGTTGTGACTTTTGCTTGAGGGGCATTTAGTGAGAGCCACCACTGGCAAGATGCCTTCTTGGGGCCATGGTGTTTCCAGGGGGACGCACACAGCACCCAGCAATTGGATGCCTTGCTTTTGTTTTCTGGAGGGCAGAGGCATCTCTTCCCCCCTTTTGTCCAATACTGCCAGGCCGGGAGACGTACGCCATAACCATTAGAACAGCACACACCCACTTCCTCTTCTTCACCGCTCTCCCTTCGATCTTCTGCCCCCCACTCTGGGCTGGCCCGGCGCCCATGGAGGGACAGGCCTCTGCGCGGAACGCGAGGGGGGCAACGGGGAACCGGCGACAAGACCGGGCGAGAGCTCCCCACTCCGCCCCCGGCAGCGCCTCTTCGTCGTCCAGTTCTCCGGGCAGCACGCACTCCTCGGCCTCTTCCAGCGTGACGTCCGATGCGAGCTCTGCGTTCGGCGGCGGCGAGGTGGTGGCGGGGAGTCCTGCCATGGTGCTGCGGGGCTGCCCGCGGTGCTTCATGTACGTCATGGTGCAGGTGCAGAGGCAGAGGTGCCCCCGGTGCAACACCTCGGCGCTGGTGCGGCTCTTCGATGGATGACCCAGATGATCACCAATCATACTGGGGAGAGTACCTGCGGTACTGAGGCGCCTGCTGCATATAAGTGGAGGCAGCAGCATTTGTATTATGCCTTTGTGGCCTTGTGGACCTAATTAATAGAACCCCGCATAAGCTCCATGTTTGATTTGTACTTGGGGTTTGTCTGATCCATCCAATTCTTTTTGAAATTACGGACCCTCACTTTGTACATATATCGCCGGTTGTTGAATCTGGTGGTGAGCATGCGGGTGATCATATCAGCTTGGGTTGTCTCTGGGCATACAAATTAATCCAAGGTTCTTCCGCTCCGAAGATTCTTGTTCTTTATACTTAATTTTCTCATGTTCGATCGTAATATATATATATATATATATATACACGTTGTGCTGATCTCCTATATATTTCCAGTGTCAATGTTCGAACCGGAAGCTGGTCTGAAAGTATAATATGTAGGTGCTCGCTAGTTAATCAGTGCGTTAAATTCCTCCTCTACTCCAACTCTCTAATGTAGGGTTTGAGGCCAAAACCTCCCTAGCTCGTGATGAGAGCCATTAGGCTCTTTTGGTATACTGACCCAACCGGCTAATTAAACGGCCAGTCGGAGATGACAAGCCGGGGGTGACCCAATGCGATCGTATTTTGAGTAAAATATGGTTTTAGTCCAGTTTCCAGAAGTTTTTTTTAATATATCCCACACTGACCAAATTCAATTGCCATATCGTAGAAACATAACTAAATTAGTAGTTGCTGGTCAAGTAATCAAGCTACCAATGATCTTTTGCACTCCACTCTAGGAATCAGTCAAATGTGAATTAATGATCCCAACTTAGATGAATGGCTCTTCACCTACTGGGACCTGTCCGCGCTTTGCTTGTATGTTTGGTAAACATCACTTTCATGATTGGAGAAGAAAAGCCTCAAAAGTTTCCGCAGGAAAAGATATTACTCCGATTAGCACTGGGCTCCTCTGATTCATCATCAGAGAGAGAAAATGCAGCCATCATGTGGATCACGTTAGCCGGATGGTAAACCACATGTGCTGCTTTGGCTGGTCTGAACCACGTATGTGACTGCGGAGGATCGACGAGACCACTCTTCATTTGAATAAGGCTGACTCGGATCAACTTCTGCGCCTGTGTCTTGAAGACATAGCAATCTTCAAGAGAGTGGCCTAACATGTGGTGGTATGAGTAGTAGTTGGGATCATCGATTTTTTGGGCTTCGTCTGGCTTGCGGACTTTCGATAATTCGACGATCTTCTGGGCCATGTAGAGGTCGAAGAGCATCTTTGTATGTTCCTTCTTGAAAGAGAAGGGCGTCTTCATACGCTCTAAGAAGGAGAGAGTAGCCGACTTATCAGCTAGCCTTTTGTCGGAATCACTCGTCCCAGCTCCCTTGCTGGCTTTAGCGATGGGGGTGAATTTGATGATGTTCACCTCCTTGCCAGACTACCGTTCTCGCATCTGCTTACCCTTTGCCGAAGCGTATCTTGGGTTATCAGCAAAGAACATCTCTATCTCGACGACTGCTAAATTGGGCTGGTCGAAGCCCTTGACGTTGGTGCCGAGAAGCTTTTTACTGACCTTGGCCGCCAAGCCTCGGCGACAGATAGTGATGGCATCCTCCTGGACTGGTGGGTTGACACACCTTAAGTTGAGGTCTTGCCATTTCTTGATGAAGTTGAGGGCGCTCTCGCCCTTCTTCTGTCGGAGGGAGCACAGCTCGGCTAAAGAGACCTTTCGCTCGGCCATTTGGAAATGGTCAAGGAACTTCTTCTGGAGATCCGCCCAATCAATAACTGAGTTGGGCTTCAGGCAGGCATACCATTGGAATGTTGTTCTCGTAAGTGAGGTGGCAAAGTAGCAGAGGAGGTAAGACTCATCCAACACGAGTTCGCCTATGGCCGTGACATAGTAGGCCAAGTGTTCATGCGAAGACCCTTGACCGTCGAACTTCTGCAACTTTGGCAGCTTTGCATACTCCGGGAGAAGTTTGTTGAGCTGATGGTGGAGCGGATTGGGGAGACTATAGAGATCTACAGTTGTGACCCCTTCTCCAAACTGGGCAAGCTTGGTTTCAACGATCAGCTCGATCATTTGGCACTGTGCCATGAGATTTTTTGGCACCGGTGTGTTGGATGGCTGTGGTTGAGCCTCGGCCAAGCGCGTGCCGAACACAGCAATGGTAGGGGTCTGAGCAGCTGCCGCGGAAGTGTTAGCACCATTTCACCCACCTGGTGGGATCGACACCTCCGTCGAAGGCCCAGTGGGCAGCTAAGGGTGGAGGTCACGTTCCTGAAGCAAGTCTTGCAGGAGGGCCTTCAAGTGCTGGTTCTCCTTCATGAGAGTCTCAAGAGTTACCTCTTGGACTTCACCGGTCGGAGGGTCATTGTTGACCGGTTCTACATTGACGAGGGCAGCATGCTCCTTAACCGGAACTTCTTCCGCCTGTGTCGATGCTTGAGGCCAGATAAAAGTGCCGACATGATCGACCAGAGCTGGCGACTGAGTCGGGTGATGAGGTCTCTTAAAGTGAGATATGGGTTGGTTCAGATCGTCAATCTAAACCTAAGGCTGGTGCCCGACTGTGTAGCACGCGAACACCCTGACTACATCATTGAGGAGCCAGACCGGCTGCTTCTTTTGAGAGTTCCTCTTGGGGCAGACGGGTGCCCCCAGCCTATTAAAGACCAAGGTGCGTTGCGGAGGAGTCTCCGTCACGACATCTGCCTGAGGAGAACTCGAGGCTACATATTGGTGGGGCCCGAAGCGAGCCTGTCTCTGTTTTCACCTATCTGAACGAGAGGCGATGAGGGGCTGGGCACCATCGGATGGTGTGGTTGTAGGGCCATTGGCAACTTGCTAGGCGCGACATCCTAGTGCCGGAAAGGGGTTACTGAGACACGCCTCCCGGACAGCATGAGCTTCCTCTAGGGCAACCCAGATCCTTCTCAAGTCAAATTGCTGGTCCCCCTCGTCCCTATGTCTCCGACGGGACTTGGGACCTAGGATGTCGAACCGGCACTGGCGCCTTTGGGTCATTGCTGAAGCATTCACCCTTTTGAGTTCTGCCTTGTTTTCCCGCATTCGACGCAAGAGGCTAAAGCGGTTGGTAGTAGGAACCATAAAGACAATCCATTCTGGAGGTACGATGGGTTCGCCCCCGTCCAGGTGAATCCGTAAGTCCCTGACGAGAATGGTCTTACCGGAGTTACTGGTGGCAGCAGCGGGTCACTTGCCCTTACGGCTACGACACTACTTGTTCTGGGGAGCCGAAGACGATTCCTCTCCAAGATGGTAGACTGAGAAAACCTTGTCCGTGAATACTAGTGGCGCGAGGCCACAAATCGGGAATATCAGAATGGGCCCCCAAAATGCATAGTCTATAGTGGAGGCCGGTGGCTGGGTGACTTGAGTGTAAGCCTTTGCCCGAGCGGACAGTAGCATTGCAGATGCTCGTAACAACATGCTTGCACTTGGAGCTGACGCTGCAGGGGGTATCGAGATGCCGGTGACCTGAGGCCTTGAGCCTAGACTGGGAGCTAGTGAGACCGGGAGGCGTGATAGGAGGCCATCGATCCATGCCGGGGTCGCCGTGTCCCCTAGAGGCAGACCAGTGCCGAGAATCGACGTTGTCAGGTTGTGGGAGCAGTGCCCCTGAGATAAAGCCAAGAGATCTAGAGTCTGACGTGGATCAGTCGTGGCAGATGTCATTCGTGGGAAACTAGGATTGTATGCCCGATCTGGATGCTGAGACGCCTCACACAAGGGATTGGGAACCCGAGTGGGGCGGTTGGTCTTCTGAGGTTTGGGTCGAGAGGCCGAAACAAGGTGCTGGGGAGCCATGCCCCGGGGTCAGGGGACCCGTGTGGGGAGCCAGCTCGATGTACACTCAGAGTTGACAGCCCGAGCAGGGTGCTGAGGAGTCGAACACCTTGGGGTGGAGACCCGCGCCGGATGCCGACTTGGCTGGGGCCCGGGGCTGGAGTCCCAAGCGAACTGCGGAAGTGGAGACCAGAACTTGGGACGCGAGGCCTATGTTAGGAGTCGGTCAGAACTGGGCCCGGGGGCTGGCGCTTGCGCGGGCTTGGGCTAGTCTGGAACCCCTACGGGGACCGGTAATGGGAGACCCGAGCCTGACGCTCGGTCTGACTGTCGAGACTAGTGACTGGTGTGGCGCGTTAGTGGTGCCAAAAGAGATGGGAGCTAAGGGTGGTGGCGGAGCAGCCACGGGGGCCACACCCAAAAAGAGGGTGATCTGACGACTCGAGCGATGCTGCCAAAAGTGATCGGCACTGCCAAGTAGCCCACCCGTGCGTGGGTGGCGACGATGATGGGATCGTAGGTAATGGCCGCCATAGTTTTTGAAGCACCGGATGAGCTGGGACAACCACCACTGATCTGGCAACTAGGAGGCGAACTGGAAGCTGTCGGAAAGTGCGAATAGATGCTCTTCTTCTACCTCTCCTGCAAGGACAGGAAAAGGGCACCAGGGCTTCAGGGCTGGCACAAACTTTCTCTTCAGCAAAAAGAAGGAAGGCGGGAGACGTCTCACCCAGCGTGCCATCCTTTTGTTCGCGTGTGGGTGGGGTTGTCATCGACGCGATGCAGTGTGCGGTGACCAGAGTGACGGGTAGGATATAGCTACGGGAGAGAGGCCAGAAGGTGGTGTGTTTTGAGCACTCCCTCTCATGATCATATCGATCTCAGAGCGGCTCCGTGCACTCACCTTTTTCGGAGAGTTGAGGGGAGACCGCATGACACGGGTGGTTTTTGGGTTTAAGGGGAAACATGGCTGGGATGCGGGCATGCCAGTCGATTTCTCGACAATCACCCGAGGAACCAAATGTTTATCTGGGGATGCGCCACCAGGGTGCGGCACGTGGACTCGAGGGGTGAGGTACACATGGCGGAAATGACGGTTCCGTGGGTGCGAGTGCACAGGCGACTGTGGGGAGTCATGTACAAGATGACTTTCCCCACCGACCGCAAGGAGTCGGTGTTTATTTACATCGGATTGAATCCGAAGACCTTCATTCCATGCTGAAGAGGAGTCTGTATATTCCAGAAGTACTAGGGGGAGAGCCAGGGGCACTTTGTAGTTGTAGGTTCGCCTCTTTACTGGGTGGTGTTGATCGAGGTTAGGGGGTGCTGGAGGTTCACGCTAGGTGACACAGAGGGAGGACTAAGGCCTGAACGTGGATGTGAGAGCATTCATCCAATTGGCAGTGTAATACTAAGATGTATATATCTTTACAGGTAGGCCATAATTGCCAGGGTACAATTGGTGCATGCCACGAGACAATTCCAATGTGATGATCGGTCCCCAGGTCGATGCATGACAGATGAACACACGTGTGCTTTACAGAGGGCTCCTCCCATGGCGTGGGCCACGGCCGCAGCACTGAACGGGGGCTTATAAATGACTGGGCAACTGAGGGGATGCGTCGATTGGTGTCTGGGCGAGGGTCGATCACGACTCAAGTTGAGCAGTCAAACATGGCCTAGTGACTGAGAAGGAGAGTGACATCATGACACGTGCATGGTCACGGTTGACGGACACCTGAGGGGCGATCCCGACATGAGGGGACATTTGCCCTTGTTATAGCATCTCACATGTGGCGGGTGTAGACTTGTGTGTTACGACTAGTTAGCACGTGAGGAAAGTGTAAACGACATACCCTCGGCGTGCTAAGCGGACGAACAACTCACCCACACACAATTCTCCATATCTCGTTATAGGGAGCCGCTTGCAGCCTTAGAGGGAAGCCGGTGATGCGAGTCTAGATTCTGGATGCTGATGTTAGATGCCCCTACCCCTTGAGCTCCTAAGGTGTTTTTATAGGGGAAGTTGAAGAGTCACAAGGGGTTTACGCGGACTAGCTCATAGGGTTGAGCCAACCCGCGTAAACCTGAGTGAATAGTGTAAGGGAGAAGGGGTTTACACCGACTAGCTCAAGGGGCTAAGCTAGTCCGCTTAAACCCCTCCCCTGGGTGGGGTTTACGTGGACTAGCTCAAGGGGTTGAGCTAAGCATTGTAAACCCCTCCTCAGAGGGGCATTTTGGTCAACGGAGGAGGGTTGGATGGGGTTTAGGCGGACCAACCCAGGGGGCTAGTGGGCGAGCTTGCGTTGGATGAGTCTTATCTCCTTCGCTACTTTGCCACCTCACTTACGGGAACGGCCTTCTAGTAATATTCCCGTCTCAAGCCCAATTTCATCATTGACTGGGCGGATCTCTAGAAGAAGTTCCTCAGCCATTTCCAAACGGCTGAGCGAAAAGTCTCCTTAGCCGAGCTTTGCTCCCTCTAACAGAAGAAGGGCGACAGTGCCCTCGACTTCATCAAGGAATGGTGAGACCTCAGCATGAGGTGTGTCAACCCACCAGTCCAGGAGGATGCCATCACTATCTGTCGTTGATGCTTGATGGCCGAAGTCAGTGAAAAGCTTCTCGGCACCAACATCAAGGGCTTTGACCAGCTCAACTCGGTAGTCACCGAGATAGAAATGTTCTTCACCGACAACCCAAGTTCTGCTTCAACAAAGGGTAAGCCAACGCGGGAACGCCAGGCCGGCAAGGAGGTGAACATCATCGAGTTCACCCCCACCACTAAAGCCATCAAGGAAGTCGGAACAAACAATTCTGACAAAAGGCTAGCTGATAAGCCAGCTGCTCTCTCCTTCTCAGAGCGTATGAAGACACCCTTCTCTTTCAAGAAGGAAAACATGAAGATGCTCTTCGACCTCTGCATGGCCCAAAGGATCGTCGAATTGCCTGAAGTCCACAAGCCGGATGAAGCCCAGAAAACTGACGATCCCAACTACTGCCTATATCACAACATGCTGGGTCATTCCCTGGAAGATTGCTACGTTTTCAAGACCTAGGCACAGAAGTTGATCCGAGATGGCTTGATCCAAATGAAAAGCAGTATTGTCGATCCTTCGCAGCCACACATGTGGTCTATACCAGCCAAGGCAGCACGTGTGGTTCACCATCCGGCCAATGTGATCCACATGATGGTGGCGTTCTCTCTCTCTAATGATGAATCGGAAGAGCCCAGCACCAACCAAAGAGAGCGTTCAATCTGGTACCCAGGGTGGCGGCCCTGGCATGATCGCAGATCCCTCTCCTTCCCCAGGGAAAGAACCCGACGACTCTTCGACATCCTCGTCGAGTGGGCGCAAATCTTACCCCGCGATCCGCCGGCAGACTACACTCAGTGGGACTTTAATCACCCCCAGTATTGTCCCTTTCATGCGCGAATCTGCCACGTGATCAAGTCCTGTGAGGAAGTCTAATACCTCATTGAGGAACAGATCTGGTGGGAGCAGATCTATGCTAAAGAAAATTCCATGGCACTTGTTCGACTGTGACAAGCTGTCGAAGAAACCCAGGCCATCCCTAGAAATGGACCAGAGCTGCCCGATCCTCCCCAGGAAAATGGGCACGGGTCGCCCTACCAGCATACTCTAGAATGGCTCGAGTTCTGAACCGATAATCAGGAGGCTCTCAAATGACTGTAGAGACGCAGGGAGCAGGATGCCAGTCGAGAGGCGGGACCGAGTACCTTCTCGACCAACGTCATCCACTCTCCTGCTCCCCTGGCCTCTCCCGAGGCTCCAACACTGCAGGCTGGTCAACTAGCCCCTGCCACTCCAGCCGTAAAATGGCAACCTTGGCAAGAGCTAGAGTCTCTGCCCTTTTCCAAGGAAGACACTGCAAGACTCCTTCAAGTCCTTCTCGGTTGAGAAGACATCATGGTAGGCGAGACCAGGACGGACTCTTCCATCCCTTCTCATCTCCCCGCTATTCTACCTCTATCTCCGACACCCGAGGATAGAAAGGGGAAGCAAAAGTTGAGCGAGACCTTGGTTCTGTCGAACCAGGTTCTCCCAACAGCTCATAGGTCGGGCCCGCCATCACAAAGGCCCTCCGGTGCGTGAGATCAAGACAGCCACAGGGGGCAACAAGGCCCCCAGACATCATCAGGTGTCGTCTGACCATGTTCTCAGCTAGACCATAGGGGTCCGGTCATGAAGCAAGATGTTGGTCATGCTCCTCAGGCCCCTCCTGAGCAGAAATCCCAGCCACCGCGGCTAAGGCATCAAACTACGCACACGTCTTCGGACACAAGCCCCAGTACACTAGTTCAACAGGGAAAGCCTTCCCAGCCACCGCGGCTAAGGCATCAAACCGCGCACACGTCTTCGGACACCAGGCCCAATACACCAGTTCAATAGGGAAAGCCGTCCCAGCCACTGCGGCTAAGGCATCAAACCGCTCACATGTCTTCGGACACTGGCACCAATACACCAACTTAATAGGGGAAGCCTTCCCTGCCACCGCGACTAAGGCATCAAACTGCGCATACGTCCTCAGACACCAGTACGAGTCAGCCGATTCCCGGTAAGCTGTAATAGACTACGCGAAAGGTGAGCTAGAAGGGGAGGGGTTGAATAGATCACCCCCAATTCGATCTAACTAAAACTATTCGAGGACTAGCATAGAGCCCTTGAACACAATCAGTGCTCGAACCGCATCTTCAAGTATAAATCAAGCTACTTCCACGTATCAAGCAATAAAGTTGGGCCAAGAATGTACAAGTTCAATAATTATTTCAAGACTCAAGGTCAATAAGTGAATGCTTCAAATGGATTGGGCGGGAATGTTCCCTCCACACACCCTCAATGGAATCTTGTGGGGACCACAAGATTCGTGCCAGAGAAAAGGAATTGGAATTGAATCACCGGAGCCCCTATTTCTCTTATAAATAGGGAGCATCCTTCTCCAGAAGTGGTGTGTGATAGAAGAGAGCTGCCAAGAAGAGAAGAAGATCGTGAAGAGCAAAGAAGAAGAAAGAAAGGGAGAGGGGAGCCAAAGAAGTTAGAGGAGCAGCTAGAGAGTGAGAGCTGAGAAATCGAAGAAGGGAAGAAGAGCATAAGTAGAGAAAGATCTAGAGTGTGTGCAAGAGAGAATAGGGAGGAAGAGTTGGCTCGATCTGCGTCTTCATCAGTTCTTGGATCAGATCAAGAACTGGTTTGCTCTTGCTTGAGCTATATTGGTTTCTATCTCTATTGACTGAGATTGTTTACTTTTGTTTTTCATTTTTCTTTGTTTGAACATTAAGCTGTGTATTAGCGAACAACTAAGTTGTAATGCTCAACGGATAGCTAAGCTGTAAGGCTCAGCGGATAGCAAGCTGTGATGCTCAGCTATTCAAGCTGTTAGTCGGTAGATAGCAAGCTGTGGTGCTTAGCGGTGTAAGCAAGCTGTGATGCTCAGTAGTTCAAGCTATGAGTTAGCAGAAGCCATACTTAGATCTGAGTGTAGGATGGACGTAGGTTTGTGGTAGCAGACCAAACCATCTAAAAATTCTCTGTGTAGTGGTTTTGATGTGACACAATCTCTTGGACCTAAATTCGCAAGCAAGAATGACCCGATGATCTCACTCAAGCGGACCCACTCGCATAGCGCACACTAGTGCCCGTAGGCAAACCGGTGATGGCAGGGAGGGTCCGAAGTGGGACCTCACTGTTCCAGGGTTTAGCTAGCTTGAGGCTTAACCCCTAAGGGTCCGGGATGCCCAATTTCACAAGCGGCCAGCACGCCGAGGGTGTGGATTGTAGGGTTGTTCTCAACTCTCTCTCCGCGGCAGTCGCTCAATTTGAAGGAAAGTTAGAACGAGCACTCTCTCACCGCCAACGGTGCAACTAGAAGCAATACTAAGTTGAGCAGAATTAAACCAGCAAGGAGAGGATCTAAGGCTCACCTGATCAGCGTGAAGACGCCGATCCCGGCCGGAGACGAAGGCGAGCGGGGAGACGTGGGTATGCCCCCACACGTCGCGCCGATGTAGCTTCGGATGGCGACCTATTGTTACATGAACTACACCTTACGCAGGAGGGTTGGACAAGGGGTGGGGAACTTAGATTTACATCAAAACTACCTGCGCACAGGGAGGGGTGCTAAGCCGGCCAGGAGGGGAGGGGAGATTAGCTAAGTCGGTGCCGGAAGGGCACTTCTCTGGTTCTATCCAGGTTTGGGACTGCAGGACAGTGAGTCACTGTAGTCACCACTGTGTACTCCCCCGAGCACAAAAGTCACTGAAATTGGTGCTGAATCGTCACTGACAGAGACCCTGGAACACTGGAGAATTTTTGTGGATGGACCCGTTGTCGCCACCGGTCGGGGTGGCTCCTGGAATAGGCTCTCTGCGCTCTAGCTCAGGCTGATCCTAGGGTGTAGTAGCAGCTGGTTGTAGCCACCACAGCTGCTCTCGAAGTCCAATCGAGATGGGACCAAGTCGAGGATGACGGTGGATGAGTCTTCTTCGATCGTCAGCCAGGGGGAGCACCAGACGATGTCAGGGCAGAGAGGAGGAGCCCGTTGAGTGGGGAGGGGTCAGGTCAGGTCTAGGATGACCTGTTCTGTGCACCTGGGGGGAGAAAATCAAAAAATGCTCCTCCGGATGCCGAACGGGATGCCACTTTTTACTGATGGACGCTGACTAGTTGTAGGAGTCCTCGGCTAAGTGGCACCCTCAGAAGTTATGAGATGTGACCGTGGGAGCTCCAGGAAGTCGACTTAGGTTGCCAGCTGGTCCTGATTTGCACAGTCGGGGGAGATCGAGCCTCCCGGACAGCAGGGAGGTCGGATGCCAGCGAGACCACCACAGCTGCGAAGCTTTCTCGACAAGCTTTCCGGTGATGTATGGTACGTCTTCAGATGATGCCGAATGACTCCAGGACAGGATTTGCAACTCGGGCCTTTGCTGCTGCCTACGAACTGGACAGGGTATAGTGGTGGAAGGGGGTGATGGTGGGGAGATGATGAGAGGGAAATAGGGTGGGAATGAGCTGGGGCGTCCCCTGACCTGAACTTCCTCTGCATGTCCGACCAGTCACTGATCGACCCGGTCGGGAGGCTGGAGTACCATTCAAATGCGAGCCCTGTTAGCGAGGACCCGAAAAACTTCAGTAAGTATGACTCGTCGGTGGCCAGATCACCCATGACAGTCATGTAATATGCAACGTGTTCCTTCGGGGATCCCTTCTCGTTGAACTTGTCGAACTTTGACAGCTTGTTGATCCCTGGGGGAAGCCGCTTGGCAGCATGATGCGGTGGGTATGGCACCTGATATGCATCAAATGCGACGTAGTCGCCTTCGCTTCTCTCAACGAGCTTCAGCTCGATCATCCTCTCCACCATCATTCGGTTCATGGTCGTGGGATCGACCTATTCCAGATAGAAGTGTGCTGGATGTAAGTAGGGGATGACCAGAGTGGTTGCTTGTGGAGGACGCAGCAGCGGTGGCGTCTAGTGCACCTGGGGGAGTACTGACGGCATCAGCGACTGTGGTGGCCGTTGCTGCATTGTCGCCAAGCTCGGCAATAGTGGCTGAGGCATAGTGTAAAGTGGTGGAGGTTCAGCTTGATGGATAGCTCCCCAAAATGATTTGCCCTGGACTTCGGGCGGCTTGAAAGCTGACGACTGCTCTGTCTTCTCCATCAGCTACTTCTTCAACAGGTCTATCTCCTGTCGGTATCTTTGGAGTAGCATTAGGACTGATGGGTCCATGGTTGCAGTGCTAGGGATGGCCTTTGTCACTTCCTCGGACGTACCCTCGGGCAAGATGTCGAGGAGGATGTCATCTTCTTCTTCTGTCGTCACCATATTGGCGGTCAGAATAGTTGCTTCGTCATCTTGCTATCGGTAGATCAAGGTTTGTTTACCCTTAATCACCGCCAGCAGTTCCTTTGTAGCCTTGGTCCTCTGAGTGTTCGTCCCTGGCCTTGCGGCCAATTGAGCTAGCTCGCAAGGGTCTTCAGGGAGTCCTCCATAGCGGCCGAACATGCCGGCCATATTGTAGGTGAAGACCTGCATCCTCCTTCTCTGTCGATGGACCTTCCTTTTGGCCTGGCCCAGAAAGGTCAGCCTTTCAAATACAGAGATTCTTTTTCTTTCTTCCCGCTGAGGGGCGGTTTCATCAGCTTCGGCATAGAAGCCATCTTCATAACCATTGTCGTCAACCGACAACGTCATCTTTCCTTCTCCTTCATCTTCTTCAACTGCCATTGATGGGCAGTAGTCTTCATTAGCTGCGGCTGCTTGCATCAACCGTTGTTGCCCAAGTGAGGGGTTGCCTAGCCCCCGGAAGTAGTTCCTGACCATGTCGGTCATCTCTTCTCGACCCCGTTCTTGATGTAGTACAGGAGATAGTTGTCGGCCTCCTGCAGGAGGGATGTAAGGGAGCCTGGCTCGACCGACGGGTTGTTGGAACCTTTGTCCCATAGCAGGGACATCGGCTTGTCGGGCGCAGGCCCTAAAGCTTCCACGACGCGGAGGGTCCGCAACCGCCTTCTCTTCCTTCGGGGCTAGGCCCCTTTCCTTCCTCCCTTCCTCTCCATCACATGCAGGGCGGCAGCGGAATGGTGCAGCTTAGTGAGCAGGCTGGACCCTTTTGGGGACCTACACCTGATTAAACTTCATTGGCCTAGGGGCCAAGTTTTCCTAGCCACGACGGTTGGCTTCTTCTCTTTCGGCCCTCCTCCCAGCGAGAGCCTGATAGGAGTTGCGGACGGGGATGGCGGGGATGACCCGGTCTAGGACCACTCAGGCGTAGCGTCCGTTAAGGAAGACGCAGACACTGCCAACCAGCATCGATTTATCGGACTGAGAGAGACATCTGGTAACCACAGCAGTGCTCCTCCGGAGTTCCTTGCGCTGGCGACCTCTGGGGTTCTTATTGATGGGAGTGGGGTGGGCCCCTGGGACAGCATGGTGCACCAGGCAGCTGGTGACCAGAATTGGACTCTTGGGTGAGTCAAAGCAGCATCGAACCACCGGGGGCTCGACCTTCTTTGCAGCTTCTTTAGCGAGCTCCGAGGACTCCACTTCTAGCATATCCACGAAGGCCAACCCCAAGAAGTTGGGGAAGTTGATGGCAGCAAGGAATCCCCCGAACTCCATGGGCATTGCTAGGTACCCATGGTTGGCATGATCAGCAACAATCGACGGGGCAAAGCCAATGCTAGTCAGTCCAGTTGTCGTCATTGTTTGCCTATAAAGACAAACAAACCAATGATCAGCAACCTTTGGGAGGGCCTCGAAGCCCAAATATCTCGGCAAAGAGATGAAAGGTGACACTGGTCCCACCGGACGTGCTAGACTGTTTAACTGATGGGGTTTATCTCATGATCTTCTTATTTTTTTAAGATTTATTGTTAAGGTTTATTTGATTTATTTATGCGTATTGGGGGATGCAGTGGGAGTGGAGGTGGAACTCTTTCCCGTGGTCACCTTTGGGGTGTCGGCTATAACTGAATCTTCTTCCTGTTGTGGGACAATGAACACTGATTAGACCGACCGAATGTAGTAAGGTCTACATCGTAGATCCATGGTCATCCTAGAATGATGCTCCCGACCTTCATAGGCACTACATGGCATAAAATCTGCCATTGGTAGGACTGAAATTGAATGGGAATGACACATGTAGTGGTGACTGGGATAGAAGTGTCATCAACCCAAGCCACGTTGCATGGCTTGGGATGAGGGTGCGTAGGTAGACCTAGACGGGAGACAAAGTCTGAAGAGACTGCATTGGTACAACTCCCGTTATCAAATATCACCTTGCAAGGTTGGAATTTCACCATGATGTAGGTTTGGAAGATGGAGGTTCGATGTCAGCCGTCCTCCTTGGGGGGGGTGTTAGGATGCAGTGAACTACGCCCAATCTTCCCTGGCTAGAACTCTCGGTAATATCTCCCACTTGCATGTACTCGACATGCGTGTCATCAAATCCTACATCTATTTTCTCAAACTGGGCGATGAGGTCAGGATCGGTCATATATCTCTCAATATTTTCCCCTTCCTGAGGTGGAACTTCTATAGGCTGGGGGTCAGCGACGACCAAAGCTCGGGTGGGACAATTCGTTGCAACATGCCCTAGGTTGTGATACCTAAAGTAATAAACTCCCGAGACAGGGACTGGCTGGGAGGTGCTAGGAAGGACCCCCTTTCCTTTGTTGTCTCTCCTATCGACTGGTGGAGTGTACTCTAACCTAGGCACAGCAGCAGGTGCCGGTAAAGGGTTCCTTATGACTGGAATAGTCGGGGCAACGACCTGAAGTGGGGTAGCATTGGGGGCATAAGAAGTGGATGGGTCAGCTCTCTTAGTGTAGAGGATCATGGGGTTTTGGAGCTCAGGTTGGCGGTAGGTGGGGACCCAAGTTGGGACCACCCTTTGAAACTACTCAACATCTCGAGCAACCTGGTAGACGTGCTCGAGGGTGTTGACCTATCATAAAAATAGTTCTCTCTGAATACTCTCGTGTAGGCCAGCCCTAAATCGTGAAAGAGTGATAGAGGCATCCTCCATGACTTGGCTCCGAAGGAAGAACTCATTAAATTTGGCAATGTACTCATCCACAGACTTTCCATCTTAGGTTAGTTTTTGCCATTGGTCTAGAAGACGCTGATGGTAGGAGGGTGGCAGATACTTCTCCCTCAATTTCTCCTTCATTTCTTCCCACGTATTTATGGGCTCCTCTCGTCTCCTTGCTAGGAGATTTTCAATGTTACACCAATAGGTCTTGGCTTGACCTAGGAGTTTCATTTTGTCAAACCTCACCCTTGTAGCAGGGGTCATGCGGTGATGCCAATCAAAATACTAATCCATCCCGGTCTCCCACTCAAGGTATTTGGCTGGAGTGAGGGACCCATCGAAACTGGGAGCATAAATTTTGACGTTCCGTAGAATGATCTCCTCATCTTCGTTCTCTCTCCTTTGAGGTGTACGATCCTCTTGTTCTCTCCCCTAATTTTGGCGGGTTTGATCTCTATCTTCCCTAGGGTGAGCTGTGGGACCATTTAACCTTCCTTCCATTTTATTCACCTAGTCCTCTAAGGCCTAGATCCTCTCATCTAGCTCTGCTCGTAATTGGCCTATGGATTCTTCGAAGTGGGCCATAAGGTTATGCTCAAGCTGGGCTAACATAGCACTCACACTCTTCTGATCTATGTGTGATTGTAGTGTTGAAGGGCGTTCTAGATGGCCAGATGAATTCCTTGACCAATGGGGCATGCATGACCTCGGACTTAAATGATGCAACTGTAGGACCGAAAATTAGCAAGCTGTGGAACTAGCTGATATGCAAAGGGTCAATTTGAAGGGACCAGTCAGGGAAAGTTGCTCGCCCGTAGGCGTAGTAGTTGTGGAACTACCTCCTGACAATTAGGGTGCCTTAATGTGACAGTCTAGGGCTTTAAGGATAGGTGCATACAAGCACTCTCTTGCCGTCCATAGTGATGCACTCAGGAGACTGGCTGCATGGATCGGGCTCTCTCTTGCTTCATCGCACGGCAATTGAAAAGATACTAAATGAGCAAGTTTGGAGCACGTACCTAGCTGACTGAAAAGTCTAGCTCCGACCGGAGACGAAGGCGAGCGGGGACGTGCGTGCCCGCACGGCGTCGACGAAGCTTCACGGTTACAACAAATTCGCTCCACGCAGGGAGGATATTATTACACAACCGCTTAAAAATTTCCCGCGCAGGGGAACAAATCAATCCAAAATTTCTCCGCGCAGGGAGACTCACGGTCACTCAAACTCCGTGAATGACGGACTGTGATCAGAATAATCCCAAACAATAGGGATATCCTCCAGAATGGGTTCCTTACGCTCGGCCAAAGTAATAGAAGCTAAGAAAGTCAAACAATCCTTCTTTAATAATTTATCGACTTTAAGGGCCGAGATAAGAGATAGGTGTAACGACCCAAGATCCGAGTACTAGAAAGTAATCGACACATCTCGAACCTTGGTCCACCACCCACGAGTCCAGAGACTCGGAAAGGTTAAAGGATGGTGTGAGGGTACACAAGAATCTAAAAGAACTACAGAACTAACACAATTAACTAAATAATAATGATACATGAAATTAAACAAGTACTCACTAAATAGCTACAAAGGTCTAGAGTATCTGATGTCCAAAATAAGTACAGTCAACAGAAAGAAAGGTACAAGTACATGGGGCATACCCCGACTTTGGCAACTAGTGACTAACCCTGGCTGCTGGAACCACGCGGATCCTCGGGCGCACTCCTCTCCAACCTCGCCTCACCTGAAAACACAGGGGTGAGCCTCATTTCATGGGCTCAGTTGGGATCCCGCGGACCCCCACCTCGCAATGAGAGAAACAAGATAGAAAGGTACGTATGAGCGCGAAAAGTAACGCTACAAGACATAAGTACGGTAGTCATAACAATAAATAAACGAAAAATCTCACTATAGCTAACCGCACCGACCACGTGCCACACAGAACAAACCGACCACGGTCCAACGGGAAAACAAGTTTGTACCTACTAGAAGACAGGAGCACCACCCACTAGAAGCAAGACTGAAAGCATCCCCTGACGTCTTACACCATGCCCCAGTGTCTCCTTACACGCCCCAGACGGAGACTGAGACACACAACAAGTACAATGAATAAGGACTAGCTGGGGTCATGCTCGTCAATGTGGGTCCAAAGCCCCCAACCATGTGTGCACACATAGACCATGTGCCCTAGGTCAGTCCCTCTAGCTAGTTCTTCCCCAAAGCTCAGACTCAGGCTGCGCGAAGGGGCCCTACAGTAACCAGCCTAAAAATCATCTCTCCGGGTCACGCTCTCCACCACTCCCAAGTGGGTCCGCACACGCGTGTGCAAGAAGGCTACGACTAGTGGATGGGTCACTAGAGGTAAGGCCATAACTCACGAAAATCGCTGCTCGTCACGCTGACGTGGTGTGGGGATGACCCTCCGCACCACACTGATTCTCTGTGACACTGGTCAACGGAACGCAAAAGTCGAGACACGAATAGGGTCTGACAACCCTTGTGTCGAACGACATGTAAATCAAGGTGAAACCACTCCTAAGGGGCCCCCTTGGCACACACATGACTCTCACAGGGGGCTCAGAGCACCCATTGAGCCAAAAACCACAAGGGGTTGAATCCCAGGTTCACCAAGGCACACGACAGCTCGAATAAAACACGGTGAGCGAAGAAGCGAGAACGCGCCCACCATTGGCACCGCGATCATTAACGTGCCCCCGATGAGGGTCGTGATCCGATCAAAATGCGCCCAACTCATGGGTCACGTCAACGCGTTGACACGGTCCCCCAGAGGGCCGCGACCTTAAGTCGCAGTCTGCTCTTTGACTGCGATCAGCGACACATGCCATACACTAACACGGTGGTTGCCCCCATCGCGACATTAACACAGTTTCCACTGCAACCGTGACTCTATAGATGCGGCCGGTCAATAGGGCGCGATCTCACCCGCCCTATTGTTCATCTCCTTTGATGAACGCGACCTTATGATGCACCGCGTTCCTCAAGAACGCCGCCCCTGCTACGATAGCGATGAAACCCCGAGCCAAAAATGGCGTACTCGTGTAGGGAAAGCCCGATCCATGCCCCATTCACCCCCAGGTGAAGGGGAATATAGAGGGGAACCCTTCCCCTGGCCCTCTAGCATCAAATGGAGCCCAACAAATGACCAAAAATATTAGAAAATGCTAGATCCGGAGCTCAAACCCCAAATCATGGATTTTCCCATCCCGGCACAAAACACGCCCCTCTCGACCTCTCCTCAGCCTTGGAATCACATGGAATGCAAGAAAGAGGGCAAGGATCTGTCCCCCTACCTCAAGAAAGCTTTAAAACCTCCAAATCGTCGCCGATCTTCAAATCTCGGTCGAACCATGAACACCACACCCACGCTGTGAAATCACCACCACCGTGCTCACCTCGTCGCCGCCGTCATCACCACGCCGACACCTCGGTCCGCCGTCTACAGCTAGAGGAGGAGAGGGCACCGCGTCCGCGCACGGGAAGAGGGCAACGGTCGGGAGTGCGGGGGTCTCAACAAGAAGAAGGGAAGGGGAAAAAGAAAGAAGAAGGAGAAAACAAAAGAAAAGGGGGTTTATTATATAGAAATCCAAAAAATCCAAAAAATGTGAAAAATTCCCTTCTGGGTTGTGCTGGCAGTCGATGTAGGGGCAGGTTTGGCCAAAAAGGCTTCCACCTCGGCCACAATGTTGTTCAATCGGTCAAAAGACCATATCTCCATTCCTATCATCTTTTCCAAAACCTCCCTCCTGAGGTTCTGTTTGCATATCTGGACAGCGTCCTCCTGATGTGGGGGCCGCTTGCATCTCATTCCGAGGTTCCTTCACCTCTTGATATAATCGAGGGCCGTCTCATCTACCCTCTGCTTTGTTGAGTAGAGTTCGGTCACTGTGACCTCCCTCTCTGTAACATGGAATCTTTCCCTGAACTTCCTCTGCATGTCTGACCAGTCGTTGATCGACCCGACCGGGAGGCTGGAGTACCACTCGAATGCGAGCCCTGTTAGCGAGGACCCAAAAATTTTTAGTAGGTACGACTCGTCGGTGGCCAGATCGCCCATGACGGTCATATAGTAGGTGACATGTTCCTTCGGGGATCCCTTCCCGGTGAACTTGTCAAATTTTGGCAGCTTGTTGATCCCCAGGGCAAGCCGCTTGGCAGCGTGGTGCGGCGGGTATGGAACCCGATATGCATCGAATGCAATGTAGTCACTGTCACTTCTTTTAGCAAGCTTTAGCTCGATCATTCTCTCCACCATCATCTTGTTCACGATCATGGGATCGACCGACTCTGAGTAGAAATGTGCTGGCTACAGGTAGGGGGTGACCGGTGTGGTCGCCTATGACGGACGCAGTAGCGGAGGTGTTTGGTGCACCTGAGGGAGCACTGGCGGCATCAACGGCTGTGGTGGCCATTGTTAGGTCATCGCCAAACTCGGCTCTGACGGCTGAGGTAGAGTGTAGAGTGGTGGAGGGTCAGCTTGATGGATGGCTCCCTGAGATGATTCACCCTGAACTTCGGGAGGCTTGGTGATGTGAGACCACTAGGGGTATCGCAGCAACAAGACAAGGACCCTCGGACCTACTCCGCAAACACAATCAACAATAGGGCGACGTCCTCGAAAGTGGCCGAACCACCGTGCGCACACACGAACCCCGGGTGACTCAGTGATGCCGAGTGGAGGTGGTGGGTCAAGTCCCTTGCTGGCAGAGTGCCAGCAGGGCTTAGGTGTCCCTCCCAAGGATACGAAGCCCCCAATTCAAGGGCTGGCCGAGTGCCAATTGGGGCACTAGGTCCCTCTCTCACACAACCCACGGTGACCACGCGAAGTGAGGGGCTCCGAGATCGGGCGCTCTCTCTCGCTCAACGGAGCAATTTCGCAAATATAAAATGAATAAGCACGGAAATTGAGAGCAAGGGTTTCGAGCTTACCTGGTCGGTTTGAAAAAATCGACCCCGTTCGGAGACGAGGGCGAGCGGGGAAGTGTGGGTTCCCCGCACACTACGTCGAAGTCGCTTCCCTGTTTAAAATTACATGCACTACTCCCCGCACAGGGGGGTTGGACTAGGGGAGGGGACTTGAGATTACAACAAAATACTACCTCCACACAGGGAGGGGCGCTAAGCCGGCCAGGCGGGGTGGGGAAGAAGATCACTGGGATACCGAAGAGGCCACTCGGCCGGTGCTGCCAGCTTCTGGAACAAACAGACTGACGGTCGCTGTTGAAGCTGCCACAGACTGTACCGGACTCCGAAGACACTGAATCCAGCGCCAATCCTTTGCTGACTAGTCCAGGAAGGCTCTAAAATTTTTGAGGAACCGTCTGGAGTCATCGCTGGTCGTGGCTGGCTCTGGAACAGGGTTGCTCTGCTCAGACTGGGACAGTAGCAGGAAGATGACGCTGTCACGAGCACTCTTGGAGTCAAAAAGGTGCGGGACCAAAGCGAAAGCGTCCGCTTATGAGTCTTCTTCGATCTCCAACCAGGAAGGCTGCCAGGGAAGGTCAGAGTAGGGAGATAGAGGGCGTAGAGTGGAGGGTGTCTGCTCTGATTCTAAGTGGACTGACCTATGCACCTGGGGAAGAAAATTCGAAACGGACAGCTCCGGACTCGAAACGAGGATCCGCCAGCTACGTTGGACAGAAGACTGGTAGAGGAACGTCCCAGCCAAACGGCGCACCAAGGGGAGCTGGGAAGTGATCGCTAGAGCTTTAGTAAGCCACCTCTGATTGTAGGCCAGACTGGTTTTGCGCAGTCTGTGGAGAACGGCTCTCCCGGGCAGCTCCGAACACAGATTGAGATGAGATTACCTCACCTGCGAAGTCGACTGGAAGAGCTTTCCGTCGATGTATGGTACACCTTCTGAAGTTGCAGAATGACCCCGAGGTAGGCTCTGCAAGTTGGACTTCTGCTGCTGCCTGCGAACTAAGTGGAGCAGTGAAGAGTTTGACGGATGTAGGGGTGGTTGGAAGTGGAAGGAGTGGATAGGGGAGGAGGCATGCGGCCCCCTTCTTATAATACTGACTACTTGCTGCTTGCAAATGCAGACAAAAAAAAGTCACACTTCAACTTGAATGATGGCAGTCACCTTCAGCCCCCAGGTCATCGAGAGCCACGTGAAGGACGGCTACCTCACTATCCCCCTTTGCTTCGGGAGCTTCCCTCCCGTCGTGGGTTTCCCCAATTTCCTCGGGGTCGCCTTCATCAACATACTGGACGTGGAGGTGTTCGACGAGCTCGAGACCAATGCTCCCACCCGAGGAGCCACCGAAGCTGCCATCGGCCAGGCTTTGGCCAAAAACACCAGTGGTAGCCTGACCAAGACGCTCAGCTGCAACGTGCACCACGTGCACCAAGCTGCCGGACCGTTTCACCAGGGATCGGCATCCCACCGGAGGAGGCTCCACAGGAACCATGCTCCTGCCACACCAAAGAGCCGACTGTCCAGCTCCAGCAGGTCCGTTGTCATCGGAAGCATGAGAGTCCTTCTTAATGGACAAAGGTCTAAGGCAATCCCGGATCGAATAATGCCAATCGTCCCAGTCCACAATTCTTTCCAGGGACTGGAAAAGATGAAAGGGAAGGCGACACTCGACATTCTGACTGCGGCACCGGAAAGCACGTCGACCCGCAAACTAGCTAAGCTCAAGCAGGTCTGGATTCCTAAGGAAGCCTGGACCACCACACCTGCCCAGGCAGGGCCCTGCTATACTTGCCCGAGAAGGGGCCGAAGGGATCAGAGGGCCGAAGCAGTGGCCTTTGCCCATCAGTCGACCCTTGCTGCACCAGCACCTTCGGAAGAGACTCGCCACCAGCACCACAGGCACCGCCATCGAGCTGCCCGCACTCGATCATCGGTGCATATCCCTGAGGCTGTTGGCGGCACCTTAGCACCGGCCTCTCTCCCCAACCAAGAGTGGGAAGGGATCGAACTGGCCATGAGAAACTATCTCCAAGGCCCGTGCAATACTCCCTTGGGTCGCCAGAGATTGCTGGGGGCAGTAGCCTCTGCCTTCCAGGAGGAAGAACAACCCCGACCCGTGCCTAGTGCAGAGTCGAGAAACCAATTAGAGGAGTCGCGCCAGTCCCTTTTGCGGGAGGAAGCACCGCCCCGACGATCGATTTTTGATAGGCTGACATTCCCAGAGAGGCTGCCAAGGAGGGCAGCGAGGGGGAACAGGAGCTGGAGGATCTTCACCTGCAATGCTGCAGGAGTTTCTAGTTGGTATGGGGCCCTGCCCACCGACCGAGAAGAGATGACTAGGCTCACCACCAGACCCGGCCCTGTCACCAAAAGAGGGAGAGCAGCAAGTGAACTGACGCAGCCTACCGTCGATGAGGCTCCATCCGAGCAGCAGTCCATGGCCTTGGCGGCAAATGTCATCACCACTGGGGGCACGAGCGGCGGACCCTCTACATCATCTGAGGACGCCCCGGCCGAAGAAATAGGGGGCGTGTCTGTTCCCTCTACAACTGACCCCGCTATGCTGTACATGATACAACAATACCAGCGGGAGATCGAGTTGCTGAAAAAGTAGCTCAACGATAGGAATGCCCAACCCTCAACGTCTGGACAGACCGAGGTTCTACCGGAGGCACCAGGAGGCAACAGACAGTCTTCCGAGACAACTCTGCAAGCTGCGGCGTTCCCAATAACCCCCAGCTTCCCTAGGGGCATTCTCCCGCAACAGGCACATTATCCTGCGCTTATTCAGTTGCAGGCCTTACCTCCCCAGGGATCTCCCATGGCCCCCCAGGTGACAGTGCTAACCACCCCGGCGGCGCTGCCCGCCCACTTCTATCCAAGCCCGGCCGAACCTGCAGCAGTCAGTCGGCTGATGCTTGAACAGATGATAGATATGAAACTAGTGGAAAGGGGCGACGGAGATCAAACCCTCTTTGACATTTACAGGGTACCTTACCCGGCTCATTATGCCGCAAGGAAGCTACTGGCTGGCATCACCAAGCTGCCGAAGTTCGAGAAGTTTAATGGGCAGGGGTCTCCTGGGGAGCACATTGCCTACTATGTGAATGTCATGAGAGATCTAGCTGTTGATGAAGCTTACCTCCTGAAGTTCTTCGGCTCAACACTCACCGGGTTGGCCTTCGAATGGTATTCAAGCTTGCCACCTGGGTCCATTGCCGACTGGCCTGACATGCAGAAGAAGTTCAAAGAAAGATTCTACATCGTCGAACGGGAGGTCACTGTGGCAGAGCTCTATGCCACAAGGTAAAGAAATGATGAGTTGGCACTCGACTTCATCAAAGGTGGAGGAACCTCAGCATGAGGTGCAGGCGCCTCCCGCACCAGGAGGATGCGGTGCAAATTTACAAGCAAAATTTGAAGAAGGAAATCCTCGAAAGAATGATCGGATCATCAAAAAAGGAAAAAAGACAAGCTAGGTCACTATCATGTCACATCATGTACAGGTATAGGAGTACAAAGCAAATCAGGCCGCCCCCTCTGGCCTGTCACTGTCCCCGCCCCCCTCCTGCCTCTTCGATGCGGGCCCATCGTAGAGGTAGCTCCCTCCTCACTCTCTCGCCGTCAGCACCGGTCCTCCTCCTCATTCCTCTGCCGCTGAGAGGAAGTCGCGAGGAAATGCCCGACGGAGCCATGGGTAGCCTGACTGCCGCTCGGGGCCACCCGGCTACCACTCATCCCGCTGCGGGAGTGGCTAATCTCTCGGTAGGCCCGCAACTCACTGCGTAGCTCGAACGCCTCCTGGCGAAAATGCTCCAGCTCCGAGGTCATGGTCCGGAGTCGATCCACCTCCGCCTGGAGGACCGCCATCTCCACCGAGTCCGACGGTCTGGCCTATGCTAACCACTCTCACAGGCGGGCTGCCTCCTCCTGCGCCACATCACGATCACGCTCCACCGACTCCCGCGAGTGGACGCTCTGCTCCAGCTCCCCACATAGGCAGGTCACCTCCTCTCTCAGGTCGAAGCTCTGCACCAGCTCCTCACGCAGGCGGGCGGCCTCGTCCTACACCAGGACGAGCTCCTCTCGTAACTGGTCGCCCTCGCCGATGGTGGCAGTTAGCTCTGTCACCTGCACACATGCATTCACCATTAGTTGTATTTTAATATAAGAACATAATTCACAAAGGGAAGTGTAGGACGTACCCGCTTAGCCAGTGCTGCCTCGACCACCTTGGCCCGATCGACCATCCGTCGGAACTCCGCCTCCCACTCTGCTCGGTCGGCAGGAGTCTGTGCGGTAGAGGAAGACGGAGCGTCGGCCCCCTGTCGCTGGGCCTCCTCCCCCTGCTGAAATCAAAACTCCAGGTCAGTCGCATCCTAGCATAATAGTAATGCATCAGTCAAAAATAAAAAGGAAAAAAAAAACTCACCAAAAGGGCTAAGGCCTGTCGGGCCTCGTCTCGCTCCCGGATCGTCGCCGTAAGGAGCCCTGTCAGCTTTGCAAGGCGTCCCTCAGGATCAGTCTGCATTTAGAAGTCCAAGTGTTAGCACATCGTTGAGTAGAAATCATAATCATAATTAGAGTCCAAGGTTAAAGAAGTCGTACCGGTCGGTGGGCACCCCGGAACACCTGGTCCCGGTAGTGTCGTGCATACGCGGTGTAGTATGCCACGTTACTCTCTGCCCGGGCAGTCACCGCTCGCCCAAGGGCTGTCCAGTCAGTGACCTGCGTGGCGCCTCGAAGTCCAATCAAACACCACGATCAGGCCTCTCACTGACCTCGAAATCTGCTCCCCCGCCTTCTTTGGCGCTGGGAACTCCATCGCGGGCTGGTGAACCCCGACGATCCTCATCACGAATCTATAGTGTAGTGGCTCCACCACATTCATGCAGTGAAACCACACGTCTCGGCCGGCAAAGGCAAGGGCCCCGACCACCCATAGCAGGTCCGCCTGGCCCTCCTCTCTATAAGGCGTCCACCGCACCTGCAAAAATGAGAAAACTGCATCCGCATCATGATCATATAGGAATGCATTTAATCAGAGAGTCTGAGTTTATATTCATACCGAGGCGTACGGCAGAGCGTCTATGTCATCCTACAACTCCCTGACCAGTCGTCTCAGGGAGCCGGTCTCTCAAGGTGCTACCCACCTCCGTGCTATCGGGAGAAGCCCAGGGTGGGCCTCCTCCCCTCTGCCTAGTGTCGGTAGGTACACATAGGCCGAAACCTGCATCACAGTAGCGCGTCAGCATTTAGAAAGCATATAGAAGTCATGTGGTCAAAACTAAGGTAAGAGTCATACCTGGAGTAAGGGGGAGAAGCCCCCGAGCATGGTCCGACGGGCCATCTAACTCAACGTGTCAAACAGGAAGGCTAGGACTGCCACTCCCCAGGCTTAGTCACCCACGTGGTCGAGCTCCTCGAGGAAGGGGAGGAAGCGGCAGCTCATCGCATCCCCCCGCGTGGAGAAAAGGAGCCGTCCGAACATCAGCATCAGAAAGTGTCGCAGTACTCGATCGGCCTCTGCTCCCGGATGCGCGGCTACCCTCGGTCAGGCCAGGTCCACCAGGCGCTGCAAGTGCTACTCTGGCTGCTCACCAACTGCTATCCCCGCACGTCTTAGCCCTACGCTGTCCTGTAGACTTGCCCGAGGGAGGAGGGTCGACTACCTCTCAGGGCGCCACAGCTCTAGGCCCAGCAGCTCCCAAGCCATCCCCCCGTAGTTGGGAAAGGTAGTCCCGCTAACCGGTAGCCCGTGCACTCGAAGGCCAGTGAGCCTGGCCACATCCTCCAGCGTGGGGACCATATGCCCCCACGGGAAGAGAAATATAATAATAACAATGATAATAGTATATATATATATACATATTTCGTCTGCCCACAGGTCCTCACGGATCGACGGGCGTCCCAACATGTATATGCAAGAACAAGCACGAAGGCGCCGGCTGGGGTCATCGTCCTCCCGGGACGCCGAGGCCTCAAATCCAACCTTGAAGAACCAATGCACCCACGGGAACCGCCCCGCTCATCCTTCACCCGCACTACCCGTGGGTGGGGGACATTTGTGGACGTGTAAAATCGCACCTCCGCATGTCCCGACCAGTCCAGCGTCAACAACAACTTCCACTGAAGAAAATGCAGAGAACACGTCCCATCCGGACCCTCCGAATAAACACACACTGCTGTGAAGCCACCTCCGGAGTCACAATAGCAAAGAGGAACCAACCTTCGGTGAGCTTACGATTTGTGGGCCCCAAAGAAAATCAGACGGCTCTCAAGTCGTGCTCTTTACGGGCTTGGACGTGCCCTTAACGGCATGACTATCAGCCTTCAATGGCACGATCAAAGGTCTTCCCTGACACACCCCTCCCCAGCGGTGCCTCTCCGGCACGCTCGGTGCCTGGCTTCCCTGGCACACCGCAGTGTCGCTTCCCCAGCACACCCGTGGTGCCACGTCCCCGGTACACCCGCAGTGTCGCTTCCCCGGCACACCCCCGACGAGTCTTCCCCGGCATACCCCCGGGGATGCCCTCAACGGCACACTCCCTATGTGCCCCCCTTCGCCCGACACGCCCCTGCTGGTCTCCTCAGTGGCACACTTCGCCTGCGCCTTCACCGGTACACCCAGCTGGGTGTTTTCACTGGCACGCCCCTGCGGGCCGTTTTAGCAGCACGCCCAGGGTGGCTATCCAATGACACACCCTGCCATCCCTTCAACGACACGCTAGTTATGGCGTCCCACGGCACGCCCAAGTGTCCTCTTCAACGGCACCAACAACAAAACGGACATGGCACCCATCCCATACAAACCCTTGGCGCGTAGTGAGTGTGCTGAGGTGTCGAATGGAGGAAGCGACACGCGAGCTAGCCCCTGCCACCGAGGATGGCCAAAGTCAAATTCGCATTGAAGGCCCCACGTTCCCGCCTCTGCCATTCTCGCGTTCGAAGGCCCTGCGCCGTTGGGGTATAAAAGCCCCTCTTCCCCAGTGAACAAATAGAGAACAAGAGACACAAGGAAGAGATACAAGAGAGAAGACACACACAGACAGAAACAAGCAACACAGAGACAGAGCGCAGAGGCAGATAGAAAGAAGAGAAGAAGAAGAAGAAGAAGAGAAGAAGAGAGTTCCACCATACGGTTCCCCTCCGACGACCACCAGAAGAAGAGAGTAAGAGAGTGGGAGAGAGAAATGTAGCAGGGAGAAGAGGGAAGAGCAGGGAGCTGTCACCCCTACTCAACCCCCCGTTCCTCCTTTTTCCTTCTTTTTCTTTCTTCCTCTCCCTTCTTATGTTCAATGTATTTGGTCCTCATTTGCCATGAATAAAAATTGTTCTTCTCTTTGCCGATTTTTATTTTTGCGTTGTTTATCATTGAAGTGGACTTCCCCCTGTCTGTTCTCCCCCAATCTCTTCTTCCCTAGTGGTTTGGTCTCCTTCGAGGGATCCTTGGTCTTCACCCTCATCCATCTGCCATAGAGGGGGAGTTTCTTCTTCCTCCCTGAGAGCCCAAGCCCCAACACCAATGTCGGTGCCTATTCCCCAAACTGCCTCAAGCTCCCAGCCCCTGGCATTTCCTCCCCCGGCTGAGGCCCCTCTTGCCAGTTGAACCAAGCCCCAGGCCCCATGGCCTTCTCCCTCTCACTGGCCTTAAACCACCCTCAAATGCCTTCGACGACGCACACTAGCCATTCCTTGACCGGCACGCCCTCAGCCTATTGGAGCCTTCTCCGGCATAGCTCCTTCAGCGGTACCCCTCTCCTGAGCTCCCCTTTGGCGGCACACCCTTCTGGTGTCTTCACCGGTACACTAGCCAACCCTCCAGCGGCACGCACCAACCCTCTCCTCCCCGATATACCCTCTGATCAGTCTTAGAGAGGCCTTCCCTCCATTGGTTTCCTCAGATTTTTTGATGTTTTATTAAAGGTGTTGCCATCTTCGGACGTCCACCTCCACTTGTCGGGTTCTGCCACTCCATGTGGGTGCGTTCCCCGTATCTCCCTTACGCCCAGGTCGAGGGGAGATGCTATCAAATTTTTGTCAGAAATAATAATGTGCTAAAAGGCCAAAGGAAGCAATGAACAAATGAAACAAATGATAACAAAATACTCTAAGCTGAAAGAATTTGGGGCAACATGAAGAGAAAGGGGGAATGAACAGAGAACGGTTAAGAGATGGGGAGAGGGACCCCTCATGAATCACACACCATTGCCACCTGGTGACTCGCGGAAGCGGACCAGGTCCCAAATGAAAGAGGCCATTGGCAAGGCCAAGCAAGCAATGACCCGGGTGACATGGGCACGCCGGAGGAAGATTGCAGAACATGAACCAGCAGTCGTTCCCCCTTAGGTCGTATCTTTTGAAGAATTTGAGGCTTCTCATGTGCAGGAGCCTGAAGCTGAAGGCAAATTCTTCATTCTTCTATGATTTATTTACTTGTTTCGGCTGCTTTGGTTAATTCCCTTTTTTACAGCTACTGGCACCATTACTGTAGTCGTCGGACTGGAGGTAGTAGCGGGTGCTATGACCAGTGAGAGAGAGCCGAGGAAGCTCCCATGGCCCCCGTGGAGGGAGATCTACCTTCTCCGACACCCAGCCGGGAGATGGAAGGTAACTTGCAATTTGCTCATAGGGCTCTCAAGACCCATCATCTCTTCACCTGACTTGATTGTTTATTGTTTTCAAATTTTAGTTGACATACAACCGACATTGCTCCCCGAAGCCGGGGCTGTGGAGGGAGTTGTTGCTGGAGAGCAAGCCATTCCAGGGGATGAGCCTACCCCAGAGATTCATTCAACTGACGCTCCCAGTGTGGGGTCAACTAAGGAAGTTCTCGCTGGGGGAGAGGTTCCCATTAGCGAGGTATCTGCTCCGATGGTGGAGCGTCAGGAGCAAGTGGAGAGCTCTTCATCTTCCGAGTAGCTTGATTACGGTGGCGACTCCAATGATGAGGGGTTCCCACCCGTTGAGATAGAGACCGAGGATGCCGAGGCATCTTCGGCCTACGAAAGTGATTATACGACCTTCAGTCCACCTCGGTTGGCATGGAGCGGGCTTGGGCCGTCAGGTCCACCTGCAAGCGAGGGGACCGCTGTCGCAGACTTGAGCCTAGTGTCGGCTAAGGTGAGGAATCTTGCACTATCTTCACTTTATAGCTCTTCTCATCACTTTTATATTAGCTGGCTGACATATATGTGTATGGTGCAGACTGAGGTGGTACCGCCAACTATAACGGTGCAGATACCTCTCCGGGCTTTTGGTGCGGGTCAACCGATGTTCCCACCAGTCTTGCAGCCTATCGCTCTGCGATACCCCAAGGATTGTATGGCGACAGCAGGCCTAGAGGGACCTGGCGTAATTGCAGGGGTTGATGAATCAACAGAGGTCGTGGAATCTCAGCCACTTGATGTCGACAGAGAGCCGCTCCCGGAGACGAGTAGTCTTCCCGAGATAGAAGCGGGGGAAATCGTTGAAGGAGAAGCCGGGGCTTCCAAGGCTTTGACTCTTATTGCTGAGACTACCCCTATGGAGGCTAGCCAGGGCAAGCACAAGGAGCAAATATCCCTGACCATTAATGCTCCTGATGTAGCTCCACCCTGAGAGACTGGCAAGGAGGTTGCTACTGTTGAGACTCCCCCGGGTTTGACTGGGGGTTTTAGCCGGGTTTGATTGGGAGTTTTAGTCGAGTTGGGGTTTGACTATGGATTTGGCTGGGGGTTTTAGCCGGGTTTGACTGGGGGTTTGACTGTCGATTTGGCTGGGGGTTTAGGGTACCAAAAGGCCGAGCAAGTCAATCCCCGTGCGAGGGCACACAATGGCAGTGCATGACGCGATGGGTTACTGGGAGTCCTGAGTCGGGCTCTGGCTTGCTGTAGAGTTGCTGGAGCATACACACCTACCAGGTGCTCGAGAAAATTCTCGACACGTGCATGTGGGGCCATATCAGGGTGTTGTGCGACCCTGAGGCTTGGAGTTGGCCCAGATGGGTCTTCCTTTGACTTCGGAGGGCTGGAGGGAGGCGACTCGGGGATAGACCCCGGCCTCATTGCTGGGTGCCATATGACGTGGCTTGTAGTCAGGGTGCTCCCGGGTCGCCCTGGGTAGCTGTGTTGAACGCGGGTAAACCCGCAAGCTGAGTGATCGGGGGTGGACCCAATCGATTGTTGATGTTACCACGAGTCACGAATAGCTAGTTAGGGCCCTTGGTTGGGCCCGATGACTGGGGCGTTGACATGATAATGTCGTTTGTCTGGTGGCCGGGGTGACCCTCGCTCCTTGGCGATGAGTCGTATGATGCGGCAGGCTATTCTGAGACCCGGGTTAAACTGATGGTTGAGGTGCCGACGGTGTGATATCGTATGTTGGGTGTTCGGGGGTGATCCCCGAATCTCTTCAGAGTGCTGCTCGATGCGACAAGTTGTCCCGAACCTTGGATCTGACTCGATTATCGGGAAACTGACTGGCGCAGTGCCCTGTGCTTGAGAGCGATCCCCGGTTGTTATGTCGTGCCGCCTGGCCTGGCGACACATCTTAATTTTCGAGGCTGACTCGACTGGTAGACACCTTGGGCATTGTGCCATTTTAACCGAATCCTTTCCGGATCATCATTAAAATTACCGTGTACTCGACAGACATCTGAACGAATTTATCTCGATGTTCACCGCATTCTCGCCACAGACTCCCGTACGAATATGAAAGGGTCTATGACTGACCAATATGTCCGATTGCCCGTGTCTCGGCACAGGCTCTTGTGTAATTCATTCCTGCCTCTTTCTTTTGCAATTAGCATTAATTCTTTTGGCCACAGGGCCCCTAGTTTCGGTAGTTAATCAAGGGTGTTCTCTCGTATGGCTGATGTAAATGACGTCATGACCTTTATGGCACGACGGGATTGGATCCCAACCCGAACCACACAATCACCTGACGAAGTCAGATCAGGCGCACCATGGGCTTCCATGAAGCCCGAATAAATCATCACTTCCTGACTGGCACGCCCTCACACTAAATAGATAAATAAACCACACTAACAAACCGAACGAAAAATATCTGAGTGAAATTTTAGTGCGTCCACAAGTCTGGCACGCCCGGTGGGACTCATCCACCCTTCATCTGTTTGCCGAAATTAGGGACCCTGCGGCCCCCTTCTTGTAATGCTAATTGTTTCATTTTTACAAATGCAGGAAAATCACACTTCAACCTCGAGAATGGCAGTCTCCTTTGGCCCGCAAGTCGTGGAGTGCCACATCTGAGAAGGCTACCTCGCCGTCCCGCTTTCCTTCGGAAGCTTCCCTCCGGTCGTGGGCTTCCCCAACTTCATGGGGGTAGCCTTTGTCAGCATCCTGGACGTGGAGGCATCTGACAAGTCCAAGCCCGATGCTCCCATCCCAGGAGCCGCTGAAGCTACTACCGGCAGAGCTGTGGCCAAGAATAGCAACGGGGTCCCGGCAAGGACGTTGAGCTGCAACGTGCACCATGTGCACCTGGCTGTCAGTCCATCGCACCAGGGGTCGACATCCCATCGGAGAAGGCTCCAAAGGAACAACTCGGGCACTGCCACGGGGTGCCGAATCTCCAGCACCGGCAAGTCTATGACTGTCAGGACCATCCGAGTCCATTTGAATGGACAGAGGTCCGAAGTGGTCCTGGACCGCATCGTGCTGGCTATTCCAGTCCGTAACTCCTTCTAGGGACTGGAGAAGATGAACGAAAAGATGGGGCCCATCTTTTTGGCCGCGGTACCGAAGGACACGCCGGTTCACAAGCCAGCCAAATTGAAGCAAATTTGGGTTCCCAAGGAAGCCCATCCCACTGCACCTGCCCAGGCGGGGCCCAGCTACACCCGCCACAGAAAGGGGCAAAGAGATGAAGGGGCCGAGGCGACGGCCACGACCCACCAACCAGTAGTTGCTGCACCAGCGCTGCCCGAAAATGCCCGCCGTCAATGTCGTAGGCATCGTTACCATGCTGACCGCCTGGCGTTTGCAACTTGCACTTATCCTGCTGTCGCTACCGACACGCAACTACCGACCGCTCTTCCCGACCAGGAGTGGGAAAGGATCGAGCAAGTCATGAGAAACTACCTCCGAGGCCCGGGTAGCACCCCTATGGGTCGTCAGAGACTGCTAGGGGCAGTGGCCTCCACCTTTCGAGGAGGAGAAGAAATCTGACCAGTGCCCAGCACAGAATCAAGGAACCGGTTGCAGGAACGATGCCAGTCCCCTGTGCAAGAGGAAGCACCACCCCGATGGTCAGTTTTCGACAGACTGGTGTTCCCTGATAAGCTATCAAGGAGGATGGCGAAAAGAAACAGGAAATGGAGAATTTTTACCTGCAACATGGCAGGAGTCCTTAGTCGGTATGCAGCTTTGCCTACCGACCCCGAAGAAGTGGCCAGGCTCACCGCCAGGCCCGGTCCCCTCACCAAGAGAGGAAGAGCGGCGAGTGAGGCGATGTAAGCGGGCGTCGAAGAGACTTTCTCTGAAGAACCTTCAATGGCCCTAGCAGCCAATGTTGTCACCACTGGGGGCACGAGTGGAGGACCCTCCACATCATCTGAGGATGCCTCGGCCGAAGAGACAGGGGGCGTGCCCACTCCCTCCACAAATGACCCTGCTATGCTATACATGATACAATAGTACCAGCGGGAGATTGAATCGCTGAAGAGATAACTGAACGAGAGGAATACATAGCCCTCGATGTCCGGGCAGACCGAGGTTCTATTGGATGCGCCCGGGGGCAACGGGTAATCTTCTGAAGCGACTCTGCAGGTTACGACATTCCCATCAACCCCCAGCTTCCCTGGGGGCATGCCCCTACAACAAACACAATACCCGTCACTGGCCCCGCCACAGATCTCACTTCCCCAGGGGTCTTCCATGGCCCCCAAGTGACTGTACTGACCACCCCAGCTGCGCAGCTCGCCCATTTCTATCCAAGCCTGGTCGACCCGACAATGGTCAGTCGGTTGATGCTGGAACAAATGATAGACATGAAGCTAGCAGAAAGGGGCGATGGGGATCAAATGCCGTTTGACGTCTATCGAGTGCCCTATCCGGCTCATTATGCCGTGAAGAAGCTACCGGCCGGCATCACCAAACTGTCGAAGTTTGAGAAGTTCAATGGGCAAGGGTCTCCTAGAGAGCATATTACCGACTATGTAAATGTTATGGGGGACTTGGCTACTGATGAGGCCTACCTCCTGAAGTTCTTCGGCTCGACGCTTATTGGGCTTGCCTTCGAGTGATATTCAAGCCTGCCGTTTGGGTCCATTGCCGATTGGTAAGTTCAAAGAGAGATTCTACATCACTGAACAAGAGGTCACCATGGCGGAGCTCTATGCCACGAGGCAGAGAAGCGATGAGTCGGCACTCAACTTCATTAAAAGATGGAGGAATCTTAACATGAGGTGCAGACACTCTCTGCATCAGGAGGATGCAGTGCAAATTTACAAGTAAAATTTAAAGAAGGAAATCCTTGAAAGGATGATTGGCACAGAGGTCAAGACTTTCGACCGCCTGAACAATATGATGGCTGAGATCAAGGCATTCCTTGTCCGGTACTCTTCCACCCTGGCCGCATCAAACCAGAGGGTGAGGCAAGTCAAGAAGAAGTCGATCCCATCAGAAGTCCACACATTGGACTCTCAAGCTTTTGAGAAACAGAAGGAAAGGGCCAAAGGCGCCGCAAACCCGCCACCGCCAAGATCCACAGAATGGCAGGAAGGCCCCTCTCTCAGGGAGAAAATGAGAAATAAGTTGTATTCCTTTTCTCGAGACAAGTCCCGGCTCTTGTTCGAATGGGCAACCAGCTACAACAAGATCATGTTGCCAGAACTGAAGAGGCTTGGTGACCTAAAGAAGAAGGATGACCCTCGCTTCTGCCATTACCATCAGATGCTGGGGCATACCATCGAAGACTGTTACGTCTTCAAGGACGTCATTGAGTCCTTAATAAAGAAGGGAGAATTGGATATGGGAGAGCACAAGGTGGATGCTCTGCAGCCACATGAAATGCCCAATATGACTTCCGGTGCCAACATGATATCTCTATATCAAGAATTACCTGAAGAGTGGGCGGAGGCTAGCACCTGCGCTACTTATGAGGCTTTTGTGGCAGCGCCGGCCCAGGATCAAGTGGGTTGGCAGTCTGCGCCGAAGAAGATGAAGAACAGAATAAGATCGGCTCCTCGGCTCGCCCCAACAGTTCATGTTAGGGGTGTCACTCCCCGGCCAGCACCGCCACCGGTGAACCCTGTCTGGCATGATATGGCCCCTTGGCTGGTCATGAGACGGCCTACTTCCAACAAGAAAGAACATATCCCAGTGTGGATCCACAAAGAAGTCAGTCCGACGGTCGAGAGACTCTAGGCCATCATTGATGGGCTTGAAGCTTATGAACAGCCCGAAATCCCACCCATTGAGCTGAAAGAATACGTCCCCTGGGAGGAGTTCGAGTCCCTTGAGCTGATCCCCGAAGTAGAAGCTCAAGCATAACAAGAGCCTCCCTTGTGGGGCGAATTCCCTCAAGAGCAGCCACCGGCTGCTGTAGAAGAGAAGAAGAAGAAGAGGAGACCCAGAAATAAGAAGAAAAAGGAGGTTGTCATCGCCTACAACACCCTATCGGCGCTATTTGACACCGCCCTCTCTTTGGAGGAAGAAGAAGAATGGGCATCTTGTGACCCACCAGAGGCGAATCTGGCCGAAGCATCCGCCTCCCAGCATGCCACCCGGTCGGGGAAGAAATGGGGATGCCCTCCTCAAGACGACCGCAACATCATGCTAAAGGGTGAGCAGCCATACCAAGTGCCTGAACCCAAGGTTCGAGGTACAGAGATCCCCCCACCATCGGGTCTTTATCCCGAGAAGTCGAAGAGTCAGGGTGCTCCCTCTTTCGCTGAGTTCCTTCGGGCCCGCACAGAAAAGCAGGTGTGCCCGCCAGGACCCCGGCCAACCAAAGGAGCCAGCAGCCTCCCAGCTCCACCTGCAAGCAATCCTCTGACTCTACCGGTGGCGGTCCCATCCCAGCCGGCGGAAGAATTTGATGGCATCCCTAACCTTGCCGAATTCATGAAGGAGAAAGAGGAGGCCCAGTAGGCCCCGCAGGATCAGGTAGCTATACTAGATTCAGTAGAGCAGTCACTTTCTGACCCAGCGCCCCAGGCCCAGACTGGGGGCAGACGCGGCACAGCCGAAGAGATGAAACTACTCAAGGTTCGGGCTGCCGACCGAATAGTCAGGCATCGCAAGAAGATCCCGACCCGGTTCACCGTCTGGGAGATGCTATCCCTGGATGAAGAAACACGGGAAGCCATCATTGTCGCGCTCCAGACGCCAGCACACCTTGAAGCCTGTTTGGCGGGGATGTCCCTGGAGGTGGCCGTGGCCTTCACAGAGGATGACATGCTCTTGCCCACCTGCAGTTATAACAGGTCGCTCTACATGAAGGGGCAGCTGAATGGACAGCCTATCAACAGGGTCCTGATCGACCCAGCAGCAGCAGTCAACATACTCCCCTATCGGGTGTACTAGAAGCATTACTTTGATGTGCACCTAGTCGAAGTGAAGAATGTCAAGATTGCTGGCTTTAACCAGAAGTGCAAGGTGCCCATGGGGGTTGCAGAATTTGACTTGGCGTTCGGCGACTTCATCACCAAGGTCCAGTTTCACGTCATCAACTCCAACACCTCCTACAAGGTATTTGTAACACCCGTGATTTAATGGACCCTTAGCAGTCCGAGTCTAGAATTTATTCCGATTCTCTTCCCTCCCTCTCTCTTCTCACGCTCTCTCCTCTCTCCCTCTCTTCTCTGATGGCTGATGGAGGCTAACAGGGGCTAGGAGGCGAGGATCGTAGGGCGTGGAGCGGTGAGGATGGAGCGAAGATCCTGATGGTGGAGGCAGTTCGTGGAATCACGAGTCGACAAGGGTTTAACGATATTTTCTTCATGGATTGGTATCCATGGTGCATGAAATCTTCGGTGGAGATAGGGGGATGGTTCCCTAAGTCGTGTACTTCATTTCCCGCGAGTTTTGTAGGCCGTGGCGAGCCAAGCGGGCTTATTTGAGCATTCGGGGGAAAATCCATGTTTTTGGGGAGTGAACCGGATCTAGCATTTTAATGCGTGGTTTTGAGGTTTGTGGGCATCAATGGATGCTTTAGGGCACGGGGAAGAGTTTCCCCCTTATTTCCCCATCACCCGAGGGTGATCGGGGCATGGAATGGCATTTTTGGGCCATTCCCGCCGTTCTCGATTTTCCATAATGTAAACGGTCGTAACAGGAGCCATTTTTAGGTTGGCAGTCTGGCGATAGACCGTTAACTTCATCGAGCGGTCTGAGCCAGACTGTTCCAGGTCGCTGGGTGGCCATAGGTAGACCGCCTATGCTTGAGCGGCCATCTGGAGTCCGTTTCGTAGTTACTGTATTGTCGACAAGTTCTACGGTCTATCGTTTGATCGTTTAGTGTATAGGTAGCTTCATAGCCGACCGTGTACCCCGTGGAGTTAGCGTGACTCTAGAGGTGTTTTGATCATGGGGTTTTGTGCCATTGGGTGGCTAAGCGGCCCAAGGGAGACCGCTTAGATATCCACGCGGCATAGCCTTGGACCATTTAGCTTTTGAACAGTCTGAGTATAACTGTTTGGGTTTTTGTGCTGTTAAGTGGCTGAACGGCCCCTTGGGAGACCGTTCACCTTCTGGAGCGGTCCTAAGAGGGACCGTGTAAGTCTTGCATGGTCTAGGGTAGACCGTGTGTGTCTCTTTGGGGGCAGTTTGATGGTGACTGTTCCAGTTTGTCAAACGGCCTTTCGTGAACCATTTGAGTTCTGAGGCGGCCCATTGTCAGACCGTTTACCCTTGGATGGTCCGAGGTGGACCATCTACGTCTTGGAGGCGTCTGGGTCTACGCAGTCTTGGATGGACCGCCGTGCTTGGCCACGTGGTCCTAGCAAGATCGCCTAGCTCTTGGATGGCCCAGGGTGGGCCGCCTATTGGCATTGTGCTTGCCGTGACCGTTTGAGCATTGTGTTGGCCTCCAGTCGACTCGATTGTGACCCAGTGGTCGACTTTCGATCTCGTGAGTGTCCCAGACACCCCGAAGGTTTTGTGTCCCTATTTTTAGGTGTCCGTAGGCTCCGTGTTACCGTGGTTTCAGACCTAGGGATTAGGCTAGATTGATAGTGTCATGCCGTCACGTTCAACGGTCTTGACCCTGAGTCTCGTGACTCAAGGACCGTTGAATTCAATAGGTCTAGTGGGCTGTCCAGAGTCTGGTGGCCTCGGGTCACCTGTTACTTCGCGTTACTCGAGATGGGTGCGTGCTTGATTTTCTGTGTCCACGTTCTATGAGCCCCCACTAGTCGTAGCCTTCTTACGACACGCGTGTGCTGACCCACCCAGGAGTGATGGAGCGACTGACCTGAGAGAGATAGTTGTTAGGCTGGTTACCGTAGGGCCCCCACGTATAGTCGAGTCCGGGCTTAGGGGGAAAAACCAGCTAGAGGACAGGACTAGGGCATATGGTCTGCATGTGCACACGGGGCTGAGGGCGTCGGACAGCACTGACAAGCGCGACCCCAGGTAGTCCTTGTTTGTGGTACTGGTTACTTGGTGTGTCTTTGTCTCTGCGTGGGGCGTTGTAGCTAGACACTTGTGACGCGGTGTAAGACGTCAGGGGACATATCCGGTCTGTTCTTCTGGTGGGCGGTACTCCCATCACGTGACGTAAGTTTTCGTGTCATGGGTTTCCATTTTCTATCTACGAGACGGGGTTTCGTGTGTGGTTCAGGTGTTTTCCCAAGCCGAGGTCTAGGGTTTCCGGTGAGCGTCACCGAGGGCTTCTCCCTAGACGGCATAGAGTTCACGACGGTGAGGTCATGACTGTGTTTCTAGACTGCGTAGTTTCGATGTGGGCCCTCGTCTGTGAGGATAGGCCTCCACGACAGTGGCGTCGTGTCATTTTCCTAGTAGCGTTACTAGGGCGGTTCGTGTTCTGGTTGTCCCCCGATCGTGGGATCGGGATGTCGGGTTCGTGACTTGGTTGTTCCCTGACTAGGAGACTGGGTCGTGTTTTTTGGTACAATAGGAGTAGTTGTAGAGCCAAGGTTTACCGGCCACCGTAGTTACTTTTCCTGCTGCTTTTTCCTAAATAAATGTTGAACAGGCACGAGTCGTCAAGTTCGACACCTCATGAAGAACTCATTGACAGCTGGATGAAAACTTCGCAGATAGCTCACATATCTCTTCAATTCTTTCCTGTCCTCTCCCACATCAATTTGTGCTTTGAATACAACGGCATGGCATCTCCACGTTCGCTAGATCTTTCAAAGTCGTCATCTATCCTCATCGGTCCCCAAGCGATGCCTCGTGATCAAAGCTCCCCTTGAGGTGGCCCCTGGGATCCGTCTGGGCAATCCCACCTAGCGATGACAACGATGGGCCTGGTACAGCACCAAGTCTTAAGCCCCCACAAGCCAAGGTTCCCGGTCCAGTAACTTACGTACTAAGAACTATAAACACTGGTACATCATCGACACAAACACAAACTAGTCCTCGGGTAGAAAATTCAAGTAGTCATGCCAATCATCTCTGGTCTTCAGAAATGCTATCTTGCACACCACCTGATCCTCGGGGCCAAAGATGGCCCTAGCTGGATAGAGGACGTTGTTCTCGAAGATTTGGCAAACTATAGCCATTGTGTCGTCAAAATCAAAACTCAAGTGAACCTCCATCCACACTTGTAGTAGATAGAGGCTCCCCATGGTGCTTCCACCTAAGCTCATCTATGTAAGCCTGCAGCATAAGTGTGCAAGCACCACCTGAGAGAGGGAGCGCCCGTCCCACAAGAGAGTGAGTAGTCCCACGTGCTCTCGCGTCAGTACATCCCCGAACATAGGAAAAAGTAGTGCCCAGCTGAGGCACAATGTCAATCCTCACATTAGTCAGTCCGCATCTGCTAACCTGTCCTTCACCTGGTCCAGTAATCACCTAGTAAGGCAGTCGACCAATATCCCTCATTGATCTGTCATCCTCCGAACCTCCCGCTTGTCACACACTATCTCGACCAGAACTTCCTCCCAGGGAGGGAGATCTGTCTGGTCTCCCATGTCTAAGTCATCGCACTGGAAGAGAAAATTGATATCATCCACTAGCACTGAGGCCTCAAACATTGGAAACACGAAGGTGTGGGTCTCCAGTTGCCACAGCTCGATCAGTGCGCCTAGAGCTTCCTAATTCCACCTCATACTAGCAAATCTCTTAGCCATGACGACTAGGCGCATCAGGTGCGACTGATGCATATAGACCCTCATGTCGGGCGTAATTGCCACCAACAGATCATGGAGCCAACCATGGCGGTGGGCGTGCCTTGCCCCCGGGAAGGCCGGAATAGGCTGAAAGAGAGGAAAGAAGAAAAGGATTAGCTTTGACTATTTCTTGCATTCCAACACACATAGGTCAAGGAACTCACCTGACCATCTTTCAAAAGCTAGCTTAGATGTCCTCTCATCTCAGAGAGAACACTAAGTTCTACGCCCCTGGATGGATGAGAGGAAGAAGATGCCATCTCCAAGCTGTTCCTTTGATGGTACCTGCTCTCCACTGTGCAACCCTAGGTTAGCAGCTAGGGGCATCCGCTCCCGATAACTCATAATCGAGAGTACTACTCTGTTTTGGACTCCCGTAGTTACGGAACCGAAACAGGTAGGCGGCCATAGCCTTGGCCACCCACCAATGCCAGACGGCCATAGCTTTGACCGCCCAGTCCCTATAAAAGGTGGGCACTTTGGCCGCCACTTGAAGTTACTTAAGGACTTGGCCTATTTTAATCAAGTTCATATTTTACTTTCCAATGTATCATTTGCTTAATCATTTTTATTGCCATATGAACTTGTCTAATGTGTGTTAATGCAGCTGCAGATAACTAGATCCACTATCAAAATGTCACACGATGTCGTCAGCAACTATTGCATTTTAGGTAGTAACACCGGATGCTAATAGCGTCAGGCGCATAAACTCTGAGTTCCACTCTAAAAAAAATTGTGAAGAGTTTATGCTCTTTAAGCTATTCGATGGCTGCCTGCTACCAAGAACTTGGGATGACGGACTTCCCAAACTCTCGACTGTGCTTAATGACAGACGTAGAACGATGGATCCCCACCAAGTTCCAAACTATGTCCGTTGCTAGGCTAGAATGACAGACTTCTCGAACTCTTGACTGATTAGTCCTGGAGGTAGGCAAATAAATCCTCCGGCTATGCATTAGATCGGTTTTTTCTTTTAAATACAGCATGCATCATATAGGCCATTTTATTTGAAAAAAAATAAAAAAATTGCATGCATGGCATTCGGGGGTTATGTAAGTGAAATAGGGATGGCACGTATACTTTGACCTCCTCGTGGTTGTTATGAGCAGAGGATTGTCAAGCTAGAGGGGGGCGGGGTGAATAGATTGACTACTTAAAATTTTAACAGAGATAAAACACTCGCCCACTCTAAGAAAGCAGATGCAGCCTCCTCCAAAGCTCCTCTTCATGGTGTTCTTGAGTGTTTTGATGAAGTTCCAAGGCTTGTAGTAGAGAATTGATGTGAGCTGCGAATTTTGGGTTTAATCCTACTTATAGAAGCTTGATTTTGGTATTGGAGCATTAGGACTAGGGTTGGGTAGCCTTATCCTAAGTTTAGGAGGGTTCTAGTGCAGATTAAGCCCTCTTTTCCCGAGTTTAGACTCTCACGGGAGAGTCCTTCTCGGACTCACACAGTTCCTACACTAGCGGTCTATCGTAAGACCGCCAGAGTCCCTTGGCGCTCCAAAATTAGGTCGTTTCTTCCCTTTATCCACCGCCCTCTCTCTACCACTCTAGCAACCAAAGGAACAACCGATAACTCACCCTGGCGATTCTAAATTAGACTGTTTCATGGTTTTTCTGTAGAGTTTAGTTAACTCTTTTCTCTTTTTTTCAAACCTGCCGCTCTCTCTCTCTGTCTCTCACTCTACTCCCCTATCTACATGCCACATTCATCCACATTTTCACACTTCATTCATTTGGACAAAATAAACCAAAATAACACAAAGATGTCCATTTCATTCCGTTTTCACTAACATAGTCATATACATGTGTGCATCATCAAAAGAAAAAAGAAAAAAGAAAAAAGAAAATCACTCGGTCGGTCTGTCTCCCTAGCTGTCATTATTGACATTCCCCTCATGGCGCTTCTCTGATGGACCCATGGATGTGCTACCCTCCTCTTGTCGCCGCCTCCTCTCCGCCTCCTCGTTCCTCCGCTGGCTAGAGGAGCCGGTAAGAAAGTCAGCAAACGATCCACCACTCCAAGCACCGCCCTGCACGCTACTCTGTGATCCACTCCTCTCGGGCCCTCGGCCAATCATCTGGACCGTCCGCTCTACGGCCCAGAGCTCTATCCTCAGATCGTAGGCCTAGCGTCGAGCTGCCTCGGTCTAGTAGCCCTCTAAGTCATCCACTCCAGCCTGAAGTCTCTCTGCCTCTGCTCATGCCCGATCTAGCTTTGCCCGGAGACGAGGTACCTCCGTCGCCTCTGCTCGAGCATGCTCTGCCTCAGCTACTGCCTCGGTCAGCTCTCTCACCTACATTCATATTTCATCATGGTCAGTCTCAGCATTTGCTTAAGCATAAGGGCATAGAACTCTAAGGGAACTCAGGTTAGTTGCTTACCCGCTCCTCAAGGGTGGCCTCGGCCTCCTCGGCCCTAGCCACTGCCCGAGCGAAGTCTGCGTCTCGCTTGGCCCTACTTCCCGCAAGCTGTGAAGATGAGGATGGAGCATCAAGTCCCGCCCGCTGTGCTCCCTCGGCTCGTTGCATTTAGAAGTCAAAGGTTAGTCAAGATAAGCTAAGCATCGTATAAATAAATTAAGTCCAAGGTTTAGAAAAACTCACCAGAAGCTCCAACACAGCCTTATACTCGTCTCACTGCTGGATCGTCGCATGTAGGAGTCCCTAGAGCTCAGCTATTCTGCCCTGAGGGTCCAGCTGCATATTAAAATCCTAGTGTCAGTGCATATAGGAATAATTTCAACTAATAGCAAAAGCATGAGTTTAGAAGTTCATACCGGTCGTCGGACGTCGTGGAACACCTGATCACTGTACCGTCGAGTGTAGGCCTTCAAGTAGGCCTTGTCGTTGGTCGCTCAGGCCTTTACTACCCGACCCCTCCGCCTCCAGTCTTGAACCTGGTCATTTACTCAGATGCTCCAATTAACGTCACCGCTGAGTCCCTTTGAGGACCTCCCATAGCGCCCGTCATCTCCGCCTGGGAACTCCACCTCGGGCTGGTGCACTCCCTGAGTCCTCATGATCAGGCAGTAATGGAGGGGCTCGATCATGTTGATGCAATGCATCCAGATGTCTCATCCTCCGTACACTAGGGCTGCCTCGACCCACGGCTGTCCCTCGTGTGTCTCATCCCGACATGGTGTCCAGCGCACCTGAAAAGGGTAGTTGAGTCTAAGTCAGCATATAGGCAGTTAGAAGCATTTAAAGCGTATAGAAGAGTTTTAAGTTTAGGAGTCTTACTGATGCATACGGGAACGAATTAATATCGTCCTGGATCAACTGGGTCAGCCTCTTGATTGACCCCATGTCCCGGGAAACTACCCATCGCCGTGCGATAGGGATCCTCTCCGGATGTAACTCTGTCCCTCGCCCGATCCCCGAGAGATGGAGGAAGCTCTAGATCTGCATCAAGTGTATCGCATGAATCATAAGCATAAAGCATATAGAAGCATTTAGAGTTTAGGAAAATTACCCGTAGAAAAGGTGAGAAGTCGCGCAGCATCGTCTGCCGGTCGGTCGTGCTGAGTGACTCGAACAAGAAGGCTAGTACTGCTGCTCCCCACACATATCGTCCAACTTTGTCAAGACAAAGTTACATCGAGAAAAGTAATTCTCTCGATCAGCCAGAACCCTATGAAAAGATCCTCGACCAGTGGGTAATTAGCCCACACACTTCGACTATGCACTTATGCAACGTACACAGGTGATACACTATGGAACTCACAAATAGTGGGGAAAAGCCTCCTCAGCACAACTAGACACGTAGATCGAGGTAAAATGATACCTCGAGGCATCCAGAACCAACGTCTCGAGCTAAGTAAAATCATCGAGACATACAACAAGGCCGCCTGCCAACCCCTGGTCTCACCGGGTTGACCGAAACCAAACACGACGCACACAGACACACACACAAACACCAGAACATGCACCAGCATTCCTAGCCATCTCATCACGATCACAGCCCTCATAAGATATCAACAGACATCCACGGGATACGGGCAAATCACAAGATCAAGCCAAAGTAACAGAAATAGGAGCGGTGGATGAAGACAACCCTCTGGGCAAAGCGAACCATCGCTCAACCGCTAGGCGAACCTGGCAGTCAAGGAACATCCATTACGCAACCAGAGACAAGGACACTGGTAGTTTTAGATTGAGTCGTTAGGGTACCATCGCAGTCAAGGAAGAGACCGCACCCAGTCACCTAAATCGACTTATCCAGAAAGCTACCGATAGACATACACCGCCCTAGAACACATTCTATGACAAACCGACACAGAACAGAATAGGCCAATGGCTATCACAGCCAACAAGATTGTAACGGACCTCTAAAGGCATGTTACACTAGCCTGATGCACTGAGGCAGGGGTGTCAGAGCCAATAGACCCAAAACTTCTAACACGGACACCAACATGTAACGGACCAGCCTGAACCCGTTGCAGAAATCGAACGTATGGGGGTACGTGCGTTACACCAACTGCCATAGCCAGACAACCATCGGTCAAATGCAACATAACGGACTAGCATAGGCACATTAACTAACTATAGTGCACAGGGAGAAGTCCATCAGAGCGAACCGACCAACACGGTCTTCCAAGAAGACATGGCCTCTGAGGAGCTGACAGACACAGTCCTCAAAAAATGACTAGGACGTAATGCTCCTGTACTGGCGTGTTATCGCCGTGTGACGGCCCTGTACTAGTCCGTCACACCGACCAAGCCTCGAAGAGCCCAAAACAACCTACAAAGGTAACGGTCTATCATGGGACCATTACAAAAGGTGACGGTCTCTGGGACGACCGTTACACCGACACAGCGAGCAAAATAGTGGAATGGCCAAATCGGCCCATTCCACGCCCCATTCACGCCGAAGCGTAGGGGAAACCAAGCCACACAACGATACAACAGATCCATGGACTCAGAGAATAGGATAACCAAAGAAAATGAGCAGAGTCAAATACTCTATTGGAAAACATGACGCACAACGTGGACTGGTCACATGGCTTTCAACACTAGAGGTGACAAGCCACCGGGCCCAGACAGCGAAACTGACCTCTAATCATAGGCGATAAATGATTAAACCATGCTTGCATAGGATCCACCCACGAATCCTGCTAACGTCCACCTTATCCATCATTTCATCACGTTCTATCCCATTCCGTCGCGTCTCTTCCTCAGTCAACTTGGCACGGTCGCACGCCCCGCATCGAGAGAAAAAGAGGGAACAGAGAAACGAGGGAGAAAGTAGAACAGGAGAAATGAGAAGGATAGGAGAGGAGAAAAATGAAAATCACACATATAGAACTGCTATAATGAATAACTAAGGAATAACTAGATCACATAAAACCCAAACAACTGAGACAAATAAGCATAAATTAATCGATCGAAGAGCAGAATCACACTTTCTATAAGATAAGGCATCACTGCTCAGCACAGGGAAGCTGAGACACTGGTGAGTCTTGCTGAGGTTGTAGTGGTGAAGGTCAGAACTGAGACTGCTGCGGATGGGTAAACAGTGAGAACTGCACTGGTCTCGGCCTTAACGGACAGTCTCGGACAATGTGACCCGACTGATCACAGCAGAAATAGATTACCGGCAAGAAACATGGCACGCCCGAATGGCTACCACCACATCTCGAACATAATCTCGACTAACGGACAGCGAGTCCCTGAGACTGCTAAGAAGAAGGCACTGATGATGGAACAGCACTGGTGGATGACTGCTGGGCAAGCTGTTCTTCACGCTCCGTTAACTTGCTCCTGGTATTCATGGATGGAGGTGTACCATGATTAACCGGCACAAGAGAGGAGGTTCTAATTGAAATTGGCTGCCTGCCTTGCCAATCCTTAGACATCCGAGCCTTCTTAGTTTTCTTGAATCGAAACTTCTTGCCCTTGGGCTTAGAGGAAGAAGTACCATCGGCGGGAGGAAAAATGGAAGGAACTCCAGGTACATTCGAGGTTCTATATAAAGTCCCGTCGCACTGTGGGTATCTTCTGCGCCCGGGGCGTGACACCCGAGGTATCTTCGATTGGGCCTGTCACTACGGCAAGGTTTCTCTCCCGAAGCCTAAGAGGCCTTAGGATGTTCGGAGAAGCGGTGACCCGCTGTTCTGTCCTTGTCACCAGATACTCGGTCATCCTATTGAAGATTATTATGTGTTCAAAGATATAGCCCAAGACCTAACTGATAGGGATGAATTAAGGATGGGAGATTACGTAGTGGCCTCGTCGCGCCCCCATATGATGGGCGGCCCCGGGAGAGGAGCTTACACTATATCCATCCAGCACCAGGCCCCTCAAGATGCAGCGGCCTTGGCCCCAATCGAAGCCATCTATGACGATTACCTAGAGGACTCTGGGGTGGCCTCGTGCCCTCCCGCGCCGGTGGACCACACGGGTCCGTCGGCTACAGCCCCGGAGGAATGCACAGTTAATGCCGCTTCAGCACCGGGTCGAGACGAGCAAGAGGAGGCCTTCGGTGTCCTCGAGGCTGAGGACGGCGAAAATCAGGACTTTGTCGATCTACTGCCAGCCTTGTCGAAAATTGAAGATGGTGGTCAAGCTACTGTTGATGAGCTGATCGAAATTAATCTTGGCACGGAAGATGACCCCAGGCCGACTTTCCTAACTGCCCTCATGCCTCCTCAGGAGAGAGAGGAGTATGTGAAGCTCCTACAGGAGTTCCACGATTGCTTCACTTGGAACTATAAAGAAATGCCCGGCCTCAGTCCCGAAGTGACCCAGCATATATTGGCAATCGACCCCAAGATGGAGCCTCTGAAGCAACCTCCTCAGCGCATGCAACCGAAATTCATAAAACAGATCTGCAAGGAGGTTGACAAGCTCATAGACGTCGACTTTGTGGCAGAGAACCAATACACCACCTGGCTGGCCAACATCGTCCCGGTGAAGAAGAAGAATGGGCAAATCAAGATTTGTGTGGATTTTTACGACCTGAATAAAGCATGCCCAAAAGATGACTTCCCGGTGCCAATCACCGAAGTGATGATCGATGCGACTATCGGCCACGAGGCCCTTTCTTTCATGGACGGTTCGTCCGGTTATAACCAATTATGGATAGCCGAGCATGATCGGATTCACTCGGCCTTCAGATCACCTAAGGGGATCTTCCACTACAAGAGAATGCCATTCGGCCTCAAGGATGCTGGAGCCATGTACCAACGGGCAATGACTAAGATATTCGACAAGTTATTTTACAGCAAGGTCGAATGCTACATCGATGACTTAGTCGTGAAGACAAAAAGGAGAAGCGACCACTTGAGTGACCTCAGGATCATTTTTCAAAGGCTCCGGCAGTACGAGCTGAAGATGAATCCAATGAAGTGCACTTTCGGCGTCTCCAGTGGAAAGTTCCTAGGCTTCATCGTCCGACATAGAGGGGTCGAGATCGACACCCTCAAAATAAAAGCCATCCAGGAGCTGGCGCCTCCAAAGTACCTGGGAGAACTGAGGTCCCTGCAAGGCCGGCTAGCTTATATCCTTAGGTTTATCTCTAACCTATCAGGATGCTGCCAGCCGTTCCACAAACTAATGATGAAGAATGCATCATTCAGCTGGGGCGATGAATGCCAGCACGCCTTCGACCAGCTGAAGGATTATTTGAAAACCTCGCCGGTGCTGGGGGCACCTATCAAGGGCAAGCCGCTTATTCTTTATATAGCGGCTACCGAATACTCGCTGGGGGCAATGCTCGCCCAAAATAATGATGAGGGAAAGGAGCAAGCTCTCTACTACCTCAGCCGAAGATTAGTGGCGACAAAAGCCAAATACACTCCGATCGAGAAGGTCTGCCTCGCCTTGGTCTTCATAGTCAAGAAGCTGAGACACTACATGCTGTCCCATGAAGTGAGCCTGATCTCTCGGGCTGACCTCATCAAGCACATTCTCTCCCAGCCAGTCCCGAGGGGGCGTCTCGGCAAATGGGCCGTGCCACTAATGGAGTTCGACATCACCTACATACCACAGAAAGCCATCAAGGGTCAAGCCATTGCGGACTTCTTCACGGCGCATCCCATGCCTGAAGACTCCCCACTGGCCACTGAGTTGCCCGAAGATGAGACATTGGAAGCAGATCAGGTCCAGGAGGCCGTGTGGCAGTTGTACTTCGATGGGGCTTCCAGAACAGAGACAGCTCCTTCTGGGCGCGCTAGAGTACGGGCTGGAGCGGGCATCATCCTCAAATCTCCTAACGGGGAAGTGATGCACACCTCCTGCTGCATCAATAAACCCTGCACGAATAATGAAGTAGAGTATGAAACCCTGATTATCGGTCTCCAAGTCACTTTGCAAATGGAGATCAAGATATTGCAAGTGTATCCATCGTCTCCCCTCCAGTCAACCCAAATTCTCAAGCCGCTCCACTTTTTGTCCATTCTGCTCTGGATCTATGAGCCAGTCAGATCAAAATTCTCCCACGGGAAGTCCCACCCTCAGAAAATTCCTTTCACAGTCTGGTCTTGTAGAACTATGAGAGAGTGTCACAACGGCGCCAGTCCTGCCTCGTTCCAACATCAGCCCTGGTCATGGCGGCCGTTCTCGTGGAAGCGCGCAACTCTGTCCAGAGCCTGGACAGCTAGAAGGGGCAACCACAGAAATTCCTCAGAAAATAGGCCAGAGGTGACTCAGCAACTGTCGCTCCCAGGGGTTGACCAGGGACCCACTTCCGTCATCCCGATGATCCGCTATCATCAGAAGCCTACCGGAGGTCGGTGTCCCTTTGGACATCTCCATTTACTGTCTTGTCGACCAGCTGTTCGCAGATCTGAAGTCGCTACCCGCCGCCTGCCCGAGCATCACCGACTGCTGCCCGCCAACCCAAGATTGGTGCTTTCGGACCCCACATGTTGCCTATTACCTCCTTGCGTGGAGTGGGCCATAGAATCAACTCTGTAATTAATATTTATTGTTGTACCGAGAGTCACGAATCTCAGCTGGGACGTCTTCCCCACGCCCTGAGCATAGAGGTACACATGCCTCCCCTTTTGTCATTTTGCTTAGCTAGTATACACCCTAGATGCCACTACATGTGAGTAGGTTACTTTCCTAGCTAGTTCGTACTATGTCACTGCTGTGAGTTATGAGTGTGAGACCCGTCCTGTGACTCGTTCCGAGCACGAGAGTGGGCCGACCACCTGAGACTCAAAGCCGGTTACTTAACTATGCAGATCGTCGTGTTTCCCTCGCCAGGGACAACTGTGAGTTAGCGCTTCTTGTTTGGGGGCATGTTTGCCTCTTCTGGAGCTCTTTAGGTGTCGCATTGTAGTGTGGTTGCTGGTCACGCCGTCCTATGGAGTCCAAGGTCATAACGGGTTCGAGTAGCATCTCATTGTCATCCCGCATCAAATGGGTTAGCTATGCATGGGTGTGAGCCTATTTACGACCTAGTGCAAGGGTTCCCTAGGACAAGACTTGTGAGAACAAGCCTATAACTTGATCTGATATCACTTGATGTGGCATAGACAAGTATGCCATGGGATGACGCGATGCACCTAGGACCTATATTTTCGAACACACAAAGAGTAGTAGTGGACTCGATATATCGGGACACTCACATGGGGCACACTCTCTCCGAAAGGTGATACAAATGATCGTGAGGGTCCGGGGCGGGACATCACTATTCCGAGGACTTAGTTATGCTTGGGCTAACCCTCTAAGGGGCTTCGGACTCCCACAATCGTGGGCGGCCAGCACGCTGTGGGCATGGGTTAAAGGTGGCACTCGCAGCTCACTCTGCGGTTGGATGCACAAATGAGGGGAACGGGGATTGAGCACTCACTCACCATCCAACGGGCAGTAAAAATGATACTAGCTAAGCAAAGTGATTAACCAGTAGCAGGGAACCGAGCTCTTATCTGATCAGTTTGAAGAAATCGACCCCGGTCAGAGATGTGGGTGAGCGGGGAAGCGTGGGAACGCAACCCGCACGTTGCATCATTGCTGCTTGACCAGAAATTCACTGTTACACCACTACACCTCGCGCAGGAGGGTTGGCTCAGGGGTGGGGAATTGAATATTACAACCAAAATCTACCTCCACGCCGGGAGGGGCTTTCAGCCAGTGAGGCACAGGGTGGGAAAATGTGTAGGAAGCTGGTTCTGACCGAACTGGACTCACAGGACAGCAAGCTAATGCCGGGGAAGCCACAGACTCCTCTGGTTATTGCAGGATGCAAGGGCTGTGCCAAACTATCTAGGGGTGAGGTTGGAATTTACAGAAGGAGTTGAAGGTTGCCCGGGGTCCGATCAGGGCCACTGTAGGTCCGAGTTGACAGACTAGTCTAGCTCTATTCTGACTTGGCCTACAGGATAGAAACCTGATGTCGGGGATGCCGCAGACTCCACGGAGCTCTGAAGGAGGCGGGACTGGTGCCGAGGTGTCTGGTGATGAGGTAGGAGTTCACTGTAGAAGCAACTTATCATTCGGAGTTCGAGCAAGGTCACTGCAGGTAAAGCTTCGAGGGCCGACCTAGTTCTTCCCAGCCTGGTCAGTCGGACAGCACTGAGGAACTGGGATCACCACGGGCTCCACCGAGTGTTTCTGGAGGCGGGGATGGAGTCAACATGACTGTGTATGAGTCTGCTTTGCAATGTAAAAGATGGGCACCCCAGATGAGGTCGGTGGTGGTCGCAATGAATAGAAAGGTGGGGAGGGGTCCAACCTGAGCCTGGTGAAGACACTCTACGCGCAATGAGGAAGCTGCTATGGACAAATACTTCGATTGTTATATCATGTCCGAGGCCACGCAATTCACTTTTGCTAAGGAGAGGCTTCTTCATGGGGCTATGGAAAAGTGGAGAGACATTGAAGGTTTAAGGACGGTTAGGAGGTAATGGCCCATCAAGTCATGGTGGGACATGAAGAGGGAGCTTAGGAGGGCCTATCTTCGCCACCCAGTCACCACTCACCAGCCCCACCCAATCACCTCTAACCTTCCCCACCAAGCCACCACCAACCAAGTGGGACACACCGCCGGCCGACCCCACCCATTCACCTCTAACCAATCCCACCCCAGTACCTCCAACCAAGTGGGTCATAGTCGGAGGTCAGAAGCCCCTCATGTACCTGAGCTTAGGTCCACATCCAGGCCAAGAGGCGATGAGCGAGTCCACCATGATGCCCCTACTCCAACCCGCACCTTTGCCAAACTCTTGAAAATGTTTTCAGACCGGTTGAATAGGATGGATAGGACACATGCTCATATTGATGGACTCCTACCTGAGCCTAAGGAGGCTATAGCTGGTAGTCTTAACCCGACACCATCTACAGAGTCCCCAAGTCCCCTCCCCATCATGGAGGACATCCTCTCCCCATCCGAGGGAGACGATTCACCACAGCCTTCACCCATGGAACTTCATACGGAGCCCCTTGTGCTCTTAAAGGGTGAGGTAATTATTGAAGAGCCATTAGCTAGTTAACTAAGGAAGGGTTTATTTCCAAATACCATAATCCCTTGCTACCCTCCCATAGAGCCATCCCTACAGATAGTGTCCACCACACTTTTTAGCACCACTTGCCAATCCTCTTACTTCGTGGACACCATGGATGACCTGCTTAAGGGATTAAGTAGGCAAATGGAGCTGACTAGCATGTTGGCTCTCAGGCCCGACCCACCTAGGTGCCTTAGCTTCATATACCCATCCTTGGGTTCTATTACCTCTATCTACATGGTGGGTCCATACACCAGTGAGCTCATCTTGCTCTTGCCTCTACCATACGAGCTCCACCACTTTCCCCCCAATGACCCCTTCTCTCCCATAGAGAAGTCCACACATCCTATAGAGCCAACAACTTCCTTGATCCCCTCAGTTGATGAGGAGCTAGCTTACATTGGGGATCTATACCTGGGACCAAAAGAAAGCCACATTATCGGATCCCTAACCTTTCTTGATCATTTTGATCATTTCCCATGGGAATCCATCACGGTAGGTCACACATTCTTTGATCCCTTCGACCCATTCCCTAGTAAGCCTCGTGACCCACCATCTCCCTTCCACCTTACCAAAGGAGTCCACTATCACACCCCTTCCCCACGGGCCAGTCCATCTATGCTCATCGGGCCCGTTCATTGGCAATAGATACACACATATAGGGGTAATGAAGAAAGTGAATTTGACTCTCCTGGCCCACCCAAACCTCTCAAACTCCCCACACCCAAGTCCCATAGGAATTCAGTGCATGCCTGGGTCATACTTGGATGTCTAGGAGTCCCCCATGCCACCAACCTCTGATTATGTCAAATGCATGCCAGTCATACATTCGGATGTCCTGGTCTACCTTTGCTTGGGTCTGCATAGAATTAGGTCTGACTAGGATATAGGGTGTGCTTTTCCCTTTATTTGTACAATTTGTTGCATGTCTACATGCATCAAGTCGAGTCCGTCGCAAGCTCACGACGTCAGTCCCTTTCGAGTGTAAGGCGAATCGGATCTGACGCACATGTTGTAGACATGCTTGATGATTATGGGATGAGATCTACCTTTCTGTGTCTTGGATCTAGTCACCTATAGGGACCTAGTAGTGATTCCTAGTGAGTCATTGAGTCGTATCCTTCCTTTGAGAGTGACCCCACCCCGGAGTGTCCATGACTAGCCTCATTGCCAAGCAGCGTGAGCATATAGAGCATATATGGGATGAGCACGTGACAAGAAGTGGAGCGTACTCTGCTCTTCTTGGTTTAGTGATGGGTCCGCGGCCATCACGTGCACAGCTGCACCCCTTACTCGATGGGGTCGAGTTATTCCCACCCGGGGAGAATGGATGGTAATAAACATCAGACACTAACATTTTTTAGTTTGCATTTGTGTCCCTTAGTTTGCATTTATGTCCTTGAGTTATTTGGTTTGCAATTGTATGACAAGTATAAGCCAAAGTGTTAGTCTTCAAAAGTCTGTGGGTTTCTTTGTAAAAAGCTCAAGTAGGTCCAACGTGGCTCCCACCTTCTTTCCCATTGGTCCCCCTAGGTTCTAGGGCCCATAGGGGTGCTCCATGGTCCAATTTGGAACAAGCCTCTCTTGTTGACCAAGGAGATAAAAGAAGAAAAATTCAAATTTTCTCCTTAAAGGTCCAGGGGTAGAGGTTTGCTGAGATGCACGTTAGCTTGCACCACAACCTGTGTAGTCTTAGGACCACTATTTACACTTAATCCATTCCGTCTAAATCTGCTGTGCTTTGTGCCTAAGTCTTTTAATAGCTTTATAGGGGTGGTCTATGCTTTTGATTGTCAAGTTTTAAATAGGCCATTGATCGTGAGAGGATCTATTCAACCCCCCCTTCTAGATCCCATTGCACCGCATGGGACCCAACATCAAATTCTCTATAAAAGCCCCTTAGGAGCTCAAGGAGTGGGGACATATACATGACATATACACAATAGAGTAAGCTTCATGGGTAGACGTGCACAAGGTCTTCAAGCAGCAAGGCAACGCAAGGAGAATTGTGTGTGGTTGACTTGGTCTTTGGCTAAGGACGTCGAGGGTATGTCGCTTGTACTTCCCTCGCATGTTCTTTCGCCATGAAACACAAGTCTATGCCCACTATGCATGAGACGTTATGACAAGGGTGCAACCATGCACGCATGTGATGTCACGCTTCCCAGTACTCACGAGGCCATGTTTGACCACTCGATCCGAGCCGAGATTGACCCTCACCCAGGCACCAGTCTGATGCACTCGCCAGTCACCCAGTTACAATCCCCTCATTTTACGGAGCGAACACGGCTCACGCCATGAGAGGAACACTCTGTAAAACATGCGGATACCCACTTTGTCACGCATTGACCCAGGGACCGACCACCGTGTCGGAATTGTCCTGCGGCTTGCGCCTATTGTACCTCGGTGACTATGGCCCACTTGTAAAGCCATATAGCTCTCAGAAATTGTACAGCCATTGGGACGTATGCACTCGCATCCACATTCGGGCCCTCAGCCTCTGTTGTTGTTTCACCTAGCGTGAACCCCTCAGCACCTCTGACCTCAGTCGACCTTGTCCGGTCTAGTGTGAACCTACAGCTATGAAGTGATCCCTGCTCTTCACCTAGGACTCCAGGCCTACACAGACTCCTCTTTAGCAGTGGAACAAAGGTGTTCGGATTCAATCCGATGTAAATAAACATCGACTACTTGCGGTCGGTGGGAAAAGATGTCCTGTACACGACTCCCCACAATTGCCTACGCACTTGCACCTACGGAACCGACCCTTCCCTCTACGTGTCCCTCACCCCCCGAGTCCACGTGCCGCGCCTTGGAGGTGCTTCCCCAGTCAATTTTTAGTTCCACAGGTGATTGTCGAGAAATCAACTGGCACGCCTACATCCCAGCCACGTTTCCCTTAAAACTCAGAAGCCTCTCGTGCGGTTCGATCTCCCCTCGACTCTTCGTAAAAGGCAAGTGCACGCAACTTTGAGAAAGATATGGCCATGAGAGGAGGTGCCCGAAGCACACTATATTCCGGCATCTCACCCGTAGTTATATCCGACCCCTCACTCCAGTCACCGCACACACCGTGCCGACTGGCGAGAACACCCGCCACGTGTGAACAACCATCCACCAACCACCAATGCTTGAAATTCTCGTACAATGGATGGATTATCAAGGTAACCAGTATGCCCATCCCATATGGTGGATGCTATCACAACCTCTTTGCCCTCTGTCTGGCCATCCCACAGGCCTATTTTCTTACTGTCAGATGTGTGTGACCCTCGATGGGCCCCGTCAGTACAAGAGAAGCCTCTCCCCTCAACAATGCCGCATCTCCCTTCCCATTCTAAAGGATGGGAGATCATGAGAAATATCGGCTACCAACAAGGTAAAGGTTTGGGGGCATAACTACAAGGAAGGTTGAGACCACCAAAGAAGCCAAGGGTGATCCTACAGGCTGGCCTGGGCTTTAAAGGGCCATTCGAAGCAGATGGGAAACCCCTTACATGGACTTTATATTCTCATTTTAAGAAGGGACCTGTCATCCAGATGGGGGATTAGCCACAAGAAATGCATGGGGAGCCACAGGTTGTTTACGTAGCCGAGAAATGTTCAAGGGCCACTAAGAGAGGCAAGGTCGATAACCTAGAGTGCGAATGGAACAAGTGGTTCGATATACCTAATATTTTCATCACATTGCAGCAAATATTCTCACCTCCACAGCAAGAAGGGTCACCTTTGATCTCTGAAATGCTAGAGGATACTGCCATTGTTGCCAGAATTCCCAACCATCCTCCCCGGGAGGACTTTGTCATCGACAGACCGATGTCTGTCATCAACTCTGTCATCGATGGCTCACTAGCCGTCATCTTCTCTGTTCGCTCATCTTAGCCTTTGTTGTTGTCTTCTTCCTAGGCTAGACAGTTGTTTGATGATGTTCCCAGATCCCCTTCTCTACATACATACTTGTGCGGGTTTCTTAACCCGCGCCAGGTTTTCAATCATGATTTGCTCCACGAGCCATCCAACCCCCTAACTAACCCTACAAAGCAGTAAAGCTACGCTAGCTAACAGGAGTACGGTGGAACCAACAAGCTGGAATAAATAAATAGAAAAATCATCTATTCTAGCAGTACCGTACTACTGAACCTTGGTCTAGCAACCTCGAGTCTGAAACTACCAGGAGACAGGAGCACTATCCACTAGAAGAATGACCAGATGCGTCCCCTGACGTCTTACATCGCGTCACAAGTGTCTAGCTATAGCGCCACAGGCGCGAGACTCAGACACGCACAAGTACCACAACAAGGACTAGCTAGGGTCACGCTTATCAGCGCGTGTCCTAAGCCCCCAACTACGTGTGCACACACAGGCCATCTGCTCTAGGTCAGGTCCTCTAGCTAGTTTTCCCCCCCCATCAGACTCTGGTGGCAAAGGCAAGGGGCCCACGGAGACCAGTCTAAAAATCATCTAACTCAGGTCAAGCTCTCCATCACTCCCGGGTGGGTCCGCACACGCGTGCGCAGGAAACTACGACGAGTAGATAGGTCACTGGAAGGTAGACTCTCAAGTCATAGAAATCGACTCCGAAAGTAAACGAGTACAAGGATCACTTCTCGTACAACACCAATTCATGGTGACGTAAGCCGAAAATGCCACTTCTCAGGACCCCTCATGGCGCCCTACACTTGGTCCCCACATGATGCCTAGCATCAATCAGACCACGGGTCAGCTCGTGGATCGAGGTCCACTCACCCGGGACTCGAATCGGCACGAAAAACTACCGGCTAGGCCTCAGATGATGAACGGTCCATCATTGGCCACTTACGGACGCATGACCGACTCACAGTCGTACGGGGGAGAATGGACGGTCCAACTTACCTATACATCTCAGTCTCTGCTGTCCGTCTGTCAGGCTGTTGAGTGGCGTGGTCGGAACCATGCTTGCCGTGAGCTAGGGAACGCTAACTCTCACGCAATGGAGGTTTTCTCTTTTCCCGACTTCGTCCCCTTCTTGAGAGCACACGCAACACTTCCCAGTTCCACGAAACGGGAGTTTTCATCTCTACTTGAAAAAGGAGCTTGCAGCCTCACGATCGAGAAGACACCGGATTAATCGCTTTTCGGTGTTGCTTATATATGTAACCGAGGGAAAACTCCGTCGAGATTCTTGGTTTAATTCCCCGCAGCAAAAAAAAAGAAGAAGAAAACCTAAGCAGACTGGGCAGCCATGCAGCTCATCAGGACGCTGGCCTCCTATTACCGTCAGAGCCACCTCCACCTTCTCGGTGCCCAGGTGCCTCTTAGCCGCCAGCTCTCCGTCGTCCGCCGGCCGGGGACGTCCCCCTTCGAGCAGGCTTGCCGCCACTTCACGGGTCACGCTCCCGCATCCTCCCATCGCGACAACGGGCTCCTTGCTCGTAACGGTGGCGTAGCCAAGGCGTAATTAATACTATCGATCCCATTATGTTATCACCTCTCTCTCTCCCCCTCTCTCTCACGCCCCCTCCCATGATAAACCTCTGGGGATTTGATTCTTTTCTGTTCGTATTGTTTGGCGTGCGTAGGGATGGCGGGGACTCCGTAGGTGCACCTCCTCTACCAACACCGGCGCCACCGAGAAAACCCAGGTTCTATACATGGTAATGTAATCATCTGCCAACGCACTGACTGTTTGAGTTTATGTAAAATTCAATTCTGAATTATTATCTTTTACATGCATGAATAAAACTTTCATCGGGCTATCTTTATATATGCACATATAAACTCAAAGAAAACTAATTCTAAAGGTCCCTCGATTTTCTTTTTTTCCGCAACCCAAACCCTCATCATGTCATTGAAGTATCCGGATCCCGGTTGAAATGCTTACCTTGTTCTCCTACGTACGTACATACGTCCCTTAATATATATATACATGGCGCAGGGTAAAGTGGGCGCTTGGGTCCTTCACCGCGTTGCTTCTGTCCCTCTGGAGCACGCGGTGGCAGAAGCTGCTGCTCATTGGAAGTAAGCGCCCAAGAATTACTCTCTCCATCTCCCACTTCATATATTCCTCGCATATATATGTCTACGTACTCGACTTCCTCTTCTGGTTTTAATTCATAAGGTCCCTCTCGCTCTCTGGTCAAATGGTGCCGGTCCACGTGGGGCTGGTGACGAGCAGGTGAAGTGGAGAACGTGGTGAAGGTGGTGGAGACCGCCGCAGAGGTGGTCGAGGAGGTAGCAGCGGCGGCGGAGAAGGTGTCCGCGGAGGTGGCGGAGAAGCTGCCGCAGGGCGGGAAACTGAAGGAGGTGGCGCTCGCAGTGGAGAAGGCCTCCATGGCAGCAGTCGCCGGTGCCGAAACGGTGGAGGATATCATTCACAAGGTTTCATTTTTTCCTTCATTCCATTAAATTTGACAACATATTGTTTCACCTAGGTGACTGGCATGCCCTCGCACAAATAAACTGAACAAACGAATGAAAAGATGAATAAACTAATAAAATGAGAAGCGTCCCGAAAGTGCGTCCACAAGTCTAGCACATCCAGTGGGACTAAACCTTCCTTCATCTCTTCATTGGGATTGGGGGCCTCACGGCCTCTTCTTGAGATTCTAAAATATTTCTCTTGCAATTACAGGGGTCATACTTCGGAGACTGCAATGGTCGTTTCATTCGGACCACTGGTCGTCGCGAGCCACATCAAGGAGGGCTACTTGGCAGTCCCAGTATAGTTTGGGAGCTTCCCCCCGGTGGTCAGCTTCCCCAATTTCCTGAGGGGGGCCTTTGTCAACCTACTAAAGATCGAGGGGCCCAAGCCCGTTGAAGTCCATGGCCTCACTACGGGGGCTTCTACCACCAGTCCTGCTGCCGCCGAGCCATCGGTGACTACTTCTGACTGCATGGTGAACAAGATGGTGGGCTGTTTGGTCCACCATGTCCATTTCGACATGGACTCGGCCACCAAGAAGATGACATCCTGCCAAAGGAGGAGCTGAAGAAATGCTGCTGCTGTTGCCCCTAGGGGTCAGGTCTCAAACACTGGCAAGTCGGTCCTGATTGGAGGCATCTGGGTCCACCTCAATGGCCGAAGAGCCAACGTGATCCCTGACCGAATTGTGCCGAATGTCCCGGTGGGCAACTCTTTCCAAGTGCTCGGGAGAATAGAGAAGAAGAATATTGGAGCGGCCTATCGGCCAAAGAATGAACCGGCCCCCAGGCCATCCAAAATCAAGCAGTTCTGCATACCAAAACCCACTCAGGTCCCAACGTCAACTCAGCTGGGACCCGCTGAAGCCAACAAGCCCAGGCAGGGAAGGGTGAAGAACAACTAGATGCCAGTAGGGGCATCTCGCAAATTACCTATCCAAGGCAATGAACGACAGGAGAAGGCCTTTTTACATGCTGAGAACCACAACAGGACCACCAAGAGGGATCGGCTTGCTTATGGGGGCCCAACACAAGCAAGGGTACCGCCATTTATGGACTACCCTAACTATGAGGAAGAAGACATCACCCAGGCCATGTGCGGATATCTCCGTGGGGTCGGGAATACCACCTTAGGGAGGCAACGACTGCTACAAGCTATCACCACCACTGAAGAGAGCCGAGGAGGCCCAATTGACCTAGTGGAAATAGAAGATGCAGAATCAGGATGCTATGGGCATCCCCACCATGAAGAAGATGCTCCGAGAGTCTTGATGTTCGAAAGATTGACCTTCCCTAGTCAGCCGGCCAAATGTGCATGCAGAAAAGGCAAAAATATACAAGTATATACTTACAATGTGGTCGGAGCGACCAGCCATTATGGGGCCATGCCCGAAGAACCCGAAGAAGTTGCCCGGATTGCCGAGAGGCCCGATCCTATCACAAGAAGAGGAAAGGCCTCTAGCGAGGCATTGCGGACTCTCGTAGGGATGACAAATCTAGAGGAGATGCCAGCTGCCCTAACTGCCAATGTGATCACAACTGAAGATGACAGTGGAATGCCATCCACCTCGTCCAAAGAGATACCATCTGAGGAGCGGGGAAGCCTCCCTAGCCCTTCTACCAAAGATTCGGCCTTGTTGATGTTGCTGCAGAGCTATTGACAAGAAATTGAAGCGTTGCAGAAGCAACTGAGCGAGAGGGATACTTGTACCTCTGCGCCCGGGCAACTCGAAGTCCCCCCTGGGACGTCGGGGGGTAGCGGCCAGACACTTGAAGTCTCGCCACAGGTAATCGCCCCACAATCGGTGCTTAACTACACTGGGGGCATTCCCCCCGCAACAACAAATTACGACTGTGCTGCAACCTCCAGTCCTCCAATTCCAAGGGGCTCCTACCACGCCCCACGCGGCTCTGTTGACAGTGCCGCATATGCAACAAGCCCACTTCTATCCAAGCCCGGTTGACCCGGCAGTGATGAACAAGCACATGGTCGAGCAGATGATAGAAATGAAGCTGGCAGAAAGGAGCGATGGTGACTCCGCCTCATTTGATGTCTACAGGGTGCCATACCCGCCCCATCATGCTACCAAGAGGCTGCCCCCTGGCATTACTAAGCCTCCGAAGTTCGAGAAATGCAATGGGCAAGGGTCTCCACGCGAACACATTGCCTATTACACTAATGTGATGGGCGACTTGGCAGCTGACGAGTCCTACCTGCTAAAATTCTTTGGGTCCACATTGACAGGGCTCGCCTTCGAGTGGTACTCGAGCTTACAGCCTGGATCTATCATTGACTAGTCAGACCGACAAAGAAAATTCAAAGAAAGGTTCCACATCGCCGAAAGGGAGGTGACGGTAGCCGAACTACATGAAACTAGGCAGAGGGCCAATGAATCTGCCCTGGAATATATCAAAAGATGGAGAAATCTCAGCATGAGGTGTAGGCGACCCCCGCATCAGGAGGACGCCGGCCAGATATGCAAGTAAAATCTACGAAGAGAAGTGCTAGAAAGAATGATAGGCACTGAAATCAAGTCATTTGACCAACTAAATAATGTGGTAGCAGAGGTCGAGACATTCCTCTCAAAATTCTCAACCGCTCCTGCCACTTCAAGCCAAAAGAACAGGTCATCTGACAAACGACCGGCATCTCAAGAAGTGCACGTGGTCGATTTCAAGACCTTTGAACAGCAGAAGGAAAAGAATAAAGGGGTAGCTGAGTCTCCCTCATCCAAGCCTGCCGACCAACGAGAAGGCCCATCCCTGCGGGACAAAATGAAAAAGTTATACTCATTTCCTCAAGATAAGACTCGGCTCTTGTTTGAATGGGCTGTGAAGTTTGACAAGATCACTCTCCCAGAACCAAAGAGGCCAAGTGATCTCAGAAGAAAAGACGATCCCCGTTTCTGTCCGTATCATCAAATGATCAGGCATCCTATCGAGGACTGCTATATTTTCAAGGACAATATTGAGTCCTTGATCAAGAAGGGAGAATTACAAATGGGGGAGCACAAAGTCGACCCCCCGCGCCCGCATGAAATGCCCACTCTAGGGGTGACCATTAATATGATATCTCTATATCAGTAGTTACCTTAAGAAATGGTGGAAGCCTGCACTCAACATACCTATGAGGGCTATATCCTCGCGTTGGCCAAAGATGAAGGAAATTGGCACACCGTGCCGACTAAAGCAAAAAGAAGGGTGGTGCTTCATCACGGTCTGGGTATTCATATACAAGGTGTCACACCTCGACCGGAACCCTCGATCGTGACCCCCGTCTGGCATGAGACAATCCCTCAGCTGGTCATCAGAAGATTCACCAACAACAAGAAGAAATACATCCCTATGCAGGTGTGCAAAGAGGCCAATCCGGCGGTAAAGCGGCTCCAAGAGATCATCGATGGGCTAGATGAATATGAACAATCCGAAATTCGGCCTATTTAGTTGAAAGAATATGTCCCTTGGGAGCAACTTAAATCAATGAAACTAACGGAGGAGATTGAAGCTGAAGCTGAAGTTGAAGAATCGGGCATATGGGATGAGCCTCCCCCGGAGCAGCCCTCGACTGCGAAGAGAAAGAAGAAGAGATCCAAGAATATAAGAAGAGGTCTGGTTGCATCTTGCAACACTCTTGCAGCCCTATTTGAAACAGTCTGAATCTCTGAAGAGGAGGATAAAGAGATATGCCACGTGCCAGCAGAGGCGAATCAGGCCGAAGCTTCCACCTCCCAACATGCCACTAGGTTAGGAAGAAAATGGGGGCACCCTCCCGAAGCTAGCCACAACATCATGTTTTGTGGTGAGCCGTCGTACCAGGTTCCCCAGCCTGAAGTCAAGGGGGCTGAGGTCCTTCCTCCACCAGGGCTCTACCTCGAGTCCCCAGGTAGTAGGGAAGCTCCCTCCTTCACCGAATTTCTAGCATCTCGAGAGAGCAGATGACCACGCCCACAACTGTAGTGGAAGTTTAAGGCGGCACCCACCTTACCCTCGGGAGCATCTCCTCTAGCAAACAAAGACCAGGCGGGTATCCCGACCTTCACTGAGTTTGTGCAAGGAAAATAACCGGTTGGACCAGAGCAACATGCCCAGGCGGCATTAGAAGAAAAAGATGAACTACGAAAAAGATGAACTACCTCCCGAGCCAGCTCCTCAAGAGCACCCTGGGGGCAAGTGTAAAAGGTTTGAAGAGCTGAGGCAGACTAACGTCAGAGGCACCAGCAGAATAGTGAAGCAGTTGAAAAGAATCCCAGCACACTTCTCCGTCTGGGATATACTCTCCCTTGATGAGGAAACAAGGCAAGCCATTATCACGGCCTTACAGACCCCAGCTTACTTCGAAAGTTGTTTTGCTGAGGCAAAAATAGGGGTAGCAATGACATTCACAGAGGAAGACATGCTCTTACCTTCTGTCAATCACAACAGGCCTCTCTACATGAGGGGGTAGCTAAACAAGTGACCAATAAGCAGGATACTGATTGACCCAGGGGCAGCAGTCAACATACTCCCCTATCGGGTATATCAGAAGTATTACTTTGATGTGCACTTGATCGAAGTCAGGGATATGAGAATCACTGGCTTCAACCAGAAAGTTGAAGTCCCCATGGCCATGGGGGAGTTTGAACTCTCACTTGGCAACTTCACCACCAAAGTTCAGTTTCACATAATAAATTTTGATACGTCATACAAGGCGCTGTTGGGGCGGCCATGGTTGTATAAAAATCAGGTGGTGGCTTCTACCCTCCACCAATGCATAAAATACCCTCAGGACGGGAAAGAAGAAAGAGTGTTCACCGACTTGCACCCTTTCGAGGTGTTCGAGTGTCACTTGTCAGATGCATCACTGTATCTAGAGAAGTGAAAGAAGTCCAGCCTCTCGGCTCAAGATAAGGGCAGGAAGAAACTAGAATCCGATGATTAGTTTCCTCTGCCGCCAAAGGTGTCATTCATATCTGAAGAAGAAGGAGACCTCAGAGTCCTCCAGCTCAATGTCTACCCTCAACCGGGGGCACTAGACCCCGCTAAGTTACTTGGGGACATTAAGGTCCCGCTTGGGGTCGTCAAACCCACAGCTGGTGTAGACTGCCAAACAGTTGAAGTGTTGAAGATCATAGAGGTTCCTAATCCTGACGGCCAGCCCACCATATTCTATGTGGCTAAGGAGCTGCCTGTAAAAGGAATAGGGAAGGAAAGAGAGAAATAAGAAGAACAAGTGATCGCAAGTTATAGGAAAACTTCTTTGAGCTAACAGGAACGCCTCGGAAGAAAAACTCTGGGCAAGGTCCTCCATAATGGAAGATGAAGGTCTAATGAGAGCTATATATGGAATGTTGGGAATAGGGAAGGAAAGAGAGATATAAGAAGAACAAGTGATCGCAAGTTATAGGAAAACTTCTCTGAGCTAGCTTGTGTTGCTCCTCGGAGATGCTAATGTGGTTGCCTACCCAACCGCGCTAAGCCTTTGGATGTTGAATGGGATGTACCCAAGGACATATTCACACATTGTGTAGGGCTAGAGAGGCGGTCGGAGACGCGGTCATCACCCCCACTGTGTCTGTGAGGTCGCAGCCCCCAAGTCAACAGCAACCACCCTCAACGCTGCATCACCCCAAATCGTGATCATCATTAACGTGGTAGGACCCCAACCGCGACTGTGTTTGAATGCGATATAGTGATCAATCACGACCATGCTATCGTGGCGTGACACTAAACCACATTTGTCACTGTGGTTCTTGAGAGTTGGTCAGTTTAGAGTGACTGATTAGAGGCCTAGTTTGCATGGTATACATTTGGGATTTGGGTTTTCACCCTAGAGAATCTGAATGCTATCAATTGGATCATTTCTACACTGCGTGGGCAATGGTTACCCATTGTGAAATTATAGGATGTGGGCGATATCGGTGATCATAGGAGGCTAGTCTGTATAGGTGAATCATGTGTGAGTCCCACATGTAAATGTGAGTCGTTAGGGATTGGGGAATACGTGAGTTCATGTTCCGACTTAAGGCCATGGCCTGTGTGAAGATCATGTCTTGGTTTAAGGCTATATCCCTAGAGTGGTGAAGGCACGCCTAATGCCTTATGTGTTTGAATGTTGCTATGTGATTCATAGCAAGTTACCTACGAAGAGTTGTTCCCGTATGGGATAGTGTGACCACGTGTGAGTCACTCCTACGTGACCGTGTAAGGGACACTTTTATGTATGATTGTGGGTTGGTATAGTTATGCAACCCAGTCTGGGATTGAAATAATTGTTTAGCATTGATTGCAAGAACTACGTGAGTTCTGTAGTTCTGATTGATTATTTGGCTACTATTTCTTTTATGTGGTTAGTCGTGTGGGCTATTGTAGGATAGTCTTATAACGAATGCGCCGTGTGTTGCCTTTGTGTTGAGCTCTTGTGTTTTTGGTGACTTGTGCATTCGCTTCTGTTTTAGACTACTGTTGGTGGCTCGTGTTGCCTTGTCGACTGTGACCGTGCCCATTCAAGGGGTATGTGTGTTTTCTGTTGGGAGCAGGCAAGAGCAGCCTATGTACCATGGACAGACTAGGCGAGGATAGTCTTGTGTGCGCGACGCTCGTATAGCAGAGGCGAGGATAGCCCAGAGAGTGCAGTGCCTTGGTTAGGATAAGAGTACGTTGTTGACGGGTGCAGTGGCGCGTACCCCATGTCAACAAGTGGGGCACAGCCGTGTTATGGGTTGCAGTGGTATGAATACTATCCATTCTGAGGGAGTTGGGTGTGTGTGTGTCTCTACCAACTCGAAGTTAGGGTGTGGCTGCAAACGGAATCCCCTCTTGTGGTGTGGGCTACGTATGAGGGACATGAGAGACCGAGTGCCGGTTGAGGCAACTACATTGTTGTGGCCCTCGGGTAAGGTTGATATTACCGACAGTGATGGCGAGGCCTCTTGGCTGTGAGGTAGAGCTGATACGACAGTGAGGTCATGGCTCCTTCCTTGATTGAGACCAAGGTTTCTGATTTTATGTTTCTGACTTGAGGTCAGGGTACTCATGTGAAAGAGGTTATGCTGGCGATTGTGTAGTCCTAGCTCGGGCCTTCCATCAGTGTGGATAGATCTACATGACTGAGTTGTCATGGGTTTTTCTCTAGTGTAGCTATGTCTATTCTAGTGTTCGAGGGTTTTACCTCCATTTGCGGTGTTTACGAAGTAGCTGTGGAAGTTGTTATTCCACTATAGGCTATGTTGTGTTTGCCCTCACCGTGTTTTCTCGACTACGTTGACTATTATAGCTTCTATTGTAGTAAGCTTCTAGTCTTGTTACATTTTATATTAATTATAGTTATTGTGGCTTTTGTTACTGCGTTTGCATTGAGGTACGGCTCTGTAGGACCCCTACTGAACCAATGACATGAGGCTCAACCCTTGTCTTTTCAGCTCAAGTGCTTTTCCATGTGGACCAGTGGGCGAGAGTTGCACCTATGTTGTTGTAGCTGCCAGTTGCTAGGGCTAGTGTAGGCTCATTACAATACACGTACTTCTCTATGTTAGTTATACTGTGTGGACTTAGACTCGATATTAAAATGTTAAATTGTTGGGAGGTGGTGAAGATTAGTTGTAGAGCTTTCTTGGCAGTGTCTAAGAGTGAGCAGGAAGCTGCCACCTAAGTTAAGATGGCAGTCATGGGAGAGGAAAGGATGTTGTTCAGGCTGAAGGCTTGGATGCTCTCGATGGGAACATTCCCAAATCCAAGGGGTTACCAGCTACAAGTTCGCCTTGTTGGAGTGCCCTTATCCTCTGTGATGAGGTAGGCATTGAGTCGTTGGTTAGCAGGTTTGGGCAGTTGGAGGAGGGCTCCGTTGACTTCTTAAAGGGAAGGTCTCTTATGGCCTTGGATGTGATCGTATGGGCTTCTATCCCTCAAGTGGTCTCTACTGTTGTCAGGACAAAGCTCGTCGAAACTATCTTTTCGATTCACGGGCTCATCCTATCAGAGCAACTGAGTCAAGTGTCTGGCCTAAGGCATCGAAAAGGCTACAGACAAGAGGAAGACAAAGGCTCTAGCGGGGTACATGGTAGATTCACAGCCACCCATTCAAATTTTGAATGAGAGAACTTGGGTAGTGACTATAGTGGGTCGTCCTTTGGGCCTAAGGATGCCACTACTGGGCCAATCAGGAGGCTGGTTAGGTAGCCCAGCCTGATGCGATTAGGGACGGGCTCAACTGTTGGGCTTGAACCGGCCCAAGTTGAAGTGGGCCATGGGTTGGTCCTTTATCTTCTAGTGGGTTGTAGCTTGGGTTAGGTTGGGATCTACCCGTGACCTGTGACTTACTCGTTATCGAGAGTCACAAGGTTATCAGGACCGATCGACCCGGTAAAATATGTCTCCCCAACTTGTTAGGGTAGCACTCCACCCCTGAGAAAGCAGTTGTCAGATCAAGCTTTTGGAGGCAGCGGATCGACGAGGCTACTTCGACTGACGAAGGTTGGGGTGTACAAGGCGATGGAGATCCTCCTTGGTCGGGGTTGTCTCAATGAAGACTCTGGAGCTCTATGCTTCTTCTCCAATTCTACTATGGTGGGAGAGGGGCCTTCCCTCCCATGTTTGCCTGTGCTCGAAGGTCCCGTCGGATCTGAGATCGTTAATCCGATAGCTGGTGGCCATCTTTCAAAGGTAGCGGGCATCGACGACCTACAATCTCCTGGTGTTGCGTCTGGTAGAAACTATGAGTGTGTCTCGGACCTCCCTTCCAAGCATGTGTAGGTCATTTTGGGGCCTTTGTATGAAACCTCGATAGGCAAAGGTGCAACCGGTGGTCAGCTCACCGGAGGAAGGCACAGGCAAACCAGAGACAGAGGCGGACTATCCAAAAGGCTGTCGTGGTTGGTCGCTCTCAGATAGCCATGCTCAATAAATGGTGACAGCATCTGGTCGATTTTTCGAAGTGGCCAGCCCACTGATATCCTCTCTGTGCATGTGTTTTCAGGAGGCGAGGGAGGTAGGGAGGGGAGGAAGGCCTCGAGACTTTACTCTCTCTCTCTCTCTCTCTCTCTCTCTCTCTCTTTCTATTCGCAAAGCAGCTCGGGCGTGCACCCACGTGGTTGAAGGGGCCTTACATTGCCTTCTGTCATTGGCACCTCCTTCCATTGGGATCAGAGGTTTAGAGGACCCCTACGCTGCAAATGTGACTCTCTCAGTGGAGGCGGAAGCGGCAATCATACTTTTGGGAGGTGCTAGCCCTCCCACCTCCAATCAAGGAATTGGAGGAGGTGGGTCAAGTTGAGGAAGACATGCAGCAAGTGGAGGGAGAGGTGTTTTGGGAAGACCTGACGATGTGTAGGAGCATGTGGAGTCAGAGCAAGCAGAGGAGACCTCTCAAGGAGAGGCTGACGAGAGCCTTGGTAGGGGATGAAAAACTTTATAGAGACTCAGACGAGCGGGACAGCTAGACTGATTGATGTGTCGGTTGAGGAAGAGGATAAAAGCTTGAGGTCCTCCCTCTACTTGATCAAACTGAGGTGGCTAGCAGATATAGCTACGAGGGAAAAGGCTTATGATCCTTCTAGGACATGAGAGATGGAACAAGTTTTGGAGGTGTGGCAAGGTGTGTGTATGTCGTGTCAAGTTGTGGAGTAAGTTCTTCTAGGAACAAGGTGTGCTTTTGTGTTAGGGGTGAAGAATAGTGCGGTCTATGTTGTGGGATAGTTTCCTCCTCCCATTTTTGTGACGAGGGTGCTGTTGGGCTGGAGGGTCACTGCTTTTTGGGATGGACTCTCATAGCCTTTTCGGGCTTAGGTAGAGATCTCGTCCTAGAGGACAAGTGGTCGATTTGTTTCTTTTCTTGCTTCCCAAGAAGAGATGAGTTGTCTACTACTTTTTTGTATTTAGGAGTTTTCTTTACAGAAGCACTCCCCCTTACTTGTACGGTCATTTTCTTTTATATATATATAGTGGTGCTACCCACTTTTTGTTACTTATGATGCGTATAGAAAATAAAATTTCACTATGAAGGCTGCATTGATGTGGACAATAAGTGACTTCCCTACATATGGAATGCTATCTGGCTGGAGCATACACGGGAGGTTGGACTGTCCTTACTATATGGCTGATACCAAATCATTTGTCCTGAAATATGGTAAGAAATCATGTTGGTTTGATTGTCATCGATGGTTTCTACCAATTCACCATCCTTTCTGACGACAAAAGGACTCATTCATTAAGAACACAATTGAAATGGATGAAGCAAACTTGGAACGGATGTTTGGTTGACAAATGACAGCACAGGTGCAAAACTTATTAGATATAGTGCAATTGTCAGGTAGTACATGACATCTTCGTGGATTTGGAGAGGATCACAATTGGGTAAAGAAAAGTATCTTCTGGAAATTACCTTACTAGTCAGTCTGACGTAACACGACCCAGGGATGCGATGGGACCGACCTGGTGAACCTTGGACCTAGACTTGCAAGCACACTTACAAATTGACGGACTCGATGTTGGCGGGCCAATATCACAGTGCAATCCTTTCCCGTGGTGACTAAGTGATGGTAGGGTGGGTTCGAGGGTGTAAACCCTACTGGTAGGGGCGATGGCTAAACCTAATGTGTTTTTCCCCCTTAGGATAGGAGCACCCTCATCAGTGGGGCAGACTTCATGCCTTGAAGGCACGACATTCTCTCCTCACTCAATCCGCGGTGGCCACTCGTGATCGGGAAGCCACAGGGCCGGGCACTCTCTTTCTCATTGGCTGAACTTAGAAATGATACTAATTGAACAAAAATATCTAGGAAGGGTTCATCTTATACCTGATTAGCATGAAGACACTGACCTCGAGTCAAAGACGAGGGCGAGTGGGGAAGCGTGGGATTCCCTGCATGCTGCATCGGTGTCACTTCGATCGGTGACCTGCTATTACAATCACTACACCTCACGCAGGAGGGTGATCGGGGGGAGAGAAAATTAAAGTTACACTCAAACACTACATCCATGCAGGGAGGGGCTTTCAGCCAGCCAGGCAAGGGGGCAGAGGATTGGGCGGTGAAGGCCGAATTACTGGGTGCAAGCTCAGCTGGTTCTGGTTCTGTAGGGACAGTAGGCTAGGGACGATGGCACCATGAACTCTTTCAATTGCTGCAGGTGGTGGGGCCCAAACTATTATGACCCTGGAGGGCCAAGGAACACCCTGCAAGATGTTGGGGTCGTTCGGCGATTGACGCTGGCCGCTGTAGCTTCGGGATCAGGCAGGTCCAGTGTGACCTTATCAATTCCAAAATTTGTAGCAGTCCAAAGAAGCGGCCACCTCGGAGGCTCCCAAACTCCGATGGGGGTGGGACCTGTGGTGACGTAACCATGGACAAGGTGGGAACTTGTGGGCAGAGCCGCTAATCGTCCAAGGATCGGATTGAGCTGCGGCGGGGCCAATTACACAAACCAGTCGGGTTAGTTCTATCTGAGTTTGCCAGACAGGGTGTTAGTGTCGAGGCTCCCACAGACTCTTCTGGGTGCTTCTGGTGGTGGGGCCAGTGCAGAAACATATATGACTGTCCCAGGGAGGTGCCGACAGAGTTGTGGACCGATCAGAGTCTGGATGTGGCCGTGGAAAGCCCAGGATCAGGGCACTTCCGATTTGGCTCTGTCTGACCCAGAACCACAAGGGCCTGAGAAAACTACTGCCATGAACTCCCCCGTGCTTCGATGAAGGCGAGACCAGTGTCGTTCCAACTATAGTGAAGTCATCTTCGTAGTGGAACTGACGGGGAACCCAGAAGATGTCAGAGAACAAGGTAGTGAACAAATAGGTATGGGTTGGTTCAACCTGGTTCTGGCCAGACTGCCTACACACGCCGATGGGAATGATCGAAACTGGATGCTCCAGTGGTCATTTATCTTCCTTCTTCTTGGGCAGGTAGAGGACTTGCAGAGGTTCGACCCAACAAAAGGCCGCATTAGGAACTCCACCAGAACGACCGTGGGGGCTTCTTTATGCTACTTCAGGTTGCCTGCTGGAGATGTTCTGCGCAGGTCGGTGAGATTTGCTCACTCAGATAGCGCCAGCGTCAGATGATGGTGGGACCACCTCAGTTGTGAAGTTGCTTGGATGTGGTTTCCAACAATATAAGATTTGCCAACTGAATCCTCGAGGAGATGATGGGGCCTGCTCTACTACTGGGGCTCCTTTGCAGCCTGTGAACTGGGCAGAACTAGGTGAAGGATGTATGTGCGTGGATGGGGGATATGGGTGAAGGCAAGGCAGGGTAATGAGGCCCAGAGTCTGTGGAGAGGGGAGGGATGGTGATGGGGTCACTGGGGGGCTAAGGGATGGGAAGGTGAGGGCAGAGCTGGTGTGTCAAACACTATAAGTCATTGGGGAGACTGTTGTGTCCCTATGATGTTAATGATGTTAAACACTATAAGTCATCTTGAGTCTGCATGATGATGCCATATGTATTGATGCTCCATTGGTGCATTACTTAACCTAATGCAATTGCTTGCTTCTATTATTTCTATCATAATTGCATTATGTGTCATCTTGTGTCTGTGGTTGAATGATAAAAAGAACAGGTTTGAAGGGGCAAATGTAACGAGAAGATTTACTGAAGAAAGAAGCCCAAGTCCAAGACATTGCCCCAACGCAACTGAACGAGAGTTAGCATGAAAAGTTGATACAATAGTGTGATTGCTGGTTGGATAGGTCGATGCACATCTGTCGTTCGAGCTCAACGGGTTGATGCACCTGAAGAATCTCTTGCTCATCAGGCTGAAGCCATAGCTAGAGCACTCGACGCATCAACACATTAAGCAGGCTGCATGAAGAATCAGGTCAATGTAGTGGCCACAGTTAAAGAAGTCAGGTTGATGCAGCGACCATGGTTAAAGGCTATCACGTGGATGCAGTTGAAGCGGTTCATGATCTTTAGGTCGATGTAGTGGAGCCTTTATGCTTGCCAGGTCGACGCACCTAGACATTCAAGTGCTATATCTTTGAGAAGGTAGATGCAGTAGTGTTAGCTAATGACACTCAGGTCGATGCACATCAGCACTTCAAGATCGACAGGTCGATGCACTAAAGGGGCAAGTTGAAGTAGCAAAGCCAACTTACAATGAGAAGGCTCTGACCACTCAAGACAGGTTGATGCATCAAGGAGCCTCATGTTTATCAGGTCGACGCTCATATGTACTTTTAGGTTAATGGGTAGGTGCACTCAAGAACCACATCAAGGCAGAAGAACAAACTCAGTGCAACTACTACATGCACAAGGTTGACGTAGCAGAAGAAATTGACGATCTCCAGTGAGGAATTAGTCTACAGCCACATGCAAGTATACTCTAATCAAGTCAGCTGAAGCTAAATGCTTTCTTACAAGGTGGATTAGCAATGTTCAGTGGTCCATGCCTAGATGTGCCCAAATTCAAAGAAGTAAAGGAACTGTTTGATGAATGGCTTCAGTGAGCAGAGTCTGAATGTATCAACCTCAAAGTCAATTAGGCTGTTACCAAGAGTAACTTAAGAACTCCAGAAGCCAAATTCTATGATCAGCAGCAGTAGCAAGATCATCTATTCAGCGACAGATAAATAAAGCAGCAATAGTGTTTCAAGAAGAAAAGGTCAACAAACCCTTAGCGGCTCGAGGCACGTGACCAAAATTATGATAACATGTGAATTCGATTTCAGTCACTGGCACGTGATCCCAGAAAGGGCAAGTGAGTGGCATGTGAATCCAGGAAGTAATAATGGCACACGATCCAAGGCAAATAGTCCAGTAGAAAGGATCTACCACATGGAAAGCCTCACACCTCTACCTGACATGTGGACTCTCGGATCAAAGCATCTTCTAGAAGTCCTTTGGCGGGAGCGTTCCCTCCACACGCCCCAAAAAAAATCTTGTGGGGACCACAAGATTCATGCTCGAGGATAAAAGGGGATCTAGTGTATGGGATCGAGAGTGGATTGAAGTCGTCTAAAGGAGAACATAACAGGAGAAAAAGAGGGAGTTAAGCTAGAGAAAAGAATAGAGAGGAAGAGATCAATGAGAGAAAAAGAATCCTAGAGTTCAGAATGAGGAATTCATGAACTGAGGAGTAGAAGAGAGAAAGAGAGCGGCGAGAAAACTAGAGTTAGAGCAGATCTGAGAAAATTGAGTTCATGCGAAGAACGAGAAAAGAAGTGAGCTTGTAGAAAAAGAAAGAAGAGAGCCAGTGTGTGAGCAGATGGTAAGAGAAAAATTGAATATCAGTGTGTCCATCAGTCCAGAACTGTTTTGCTCCTGCAAGAGCTATATCATTTTTCATTTTTGTCTTTTGATTTTTCTTATTTTTCTTTGTTGTTATCGTAAGCTGTAAGGCTCAACGGGTTAAGCAAGCTGTGAGGCTTAGCGGTCTAGGATTATTTCCTCAAAGCTGTGGATCAGTGGTTTGTAGGGATTCATCCCCGAAGTTGTGGATCAGTAGTTAAGCTATGCATCAGTGGAAGTCCTCACTCTAGTTTGAGTGGGTGGTGGACGTATGACGCGGGACGAGCCCGGTCGAGACGCAGGACCCTAAGCCAGCAATCAACAAGCACTAGTCGTCTAGCGACAAAGCTAACAATCACGCATGTCGAGAACTCCACTAGGGGCACGTAGTGACGACTCGGTGAGCTGTGGCTCACGACGGGGTCGGACACGGTCCGAGTAGCGCGGAGGGTGGTGGTGAGCCACCCGGGGACAAGTGGTGGGCGCCGGTTTAGGAGGGTCTTATTTTTTTTGTTCCGAGAGAGAGAATAGGGCGGTAGGGTTGATTAACGTCGGGCGGGGTCCAATCGCACTGGGTTTAAGTGACCCCGGGTGGGTTGGACTGCCCCGGGGTCAATTGACCCCGGGTAGGTCTGTCCAAGGTCGCTTGACCCCGGCAGGTTCTGCCGGATTCATTTGACCCTGGAGGGCCTGATGTGGGTCCCCCCGAACCCCCCTATGGTATCACCCTAGATGGGTCTTCACCCCGGACGGGTTCTTCTCACCCCAGACAGCAAGTTTCACCCCGGATGGGTGTTGACAGGGGGAGTGTTTTTGTAGGCAAAAATTTACTTCCAACAAATGCCCCGCACGGAACGTTCATCAAAGTCGGGGGCGGAGGCGGATGCTCCGTGCCCTCTGTAGGACTGCACCTCACTATTTCGTTGCTCTTCCTGTATATTTCTTCTGATCTTTGGTTTCATTGCTTCGTTCTCGTAGCACTTGCAGTTAGGACTCACTACAGTGGAGACAAAGATTCTTCCAGGAAAGTTGGTGCAGGCTTGTTTTAGTGAAGCACACCAGTCTAGAAGTAATGTAGGCCTACCTCGACGAAGCACTTTAATCTGAAGTTGATGTCGACCAACCCTTAGAGGTATACTGGCCAAAGCTAATATATGTCGTCCCCTAGGGCGTGTTGGCCCGAAATTGGATGCTGGCATCTTTGGGACTGTATTAGCCAAAGTTCATGTAGACCTTAGGGCATATTAGTCCGAAGTTGACGTAGACCTATCCCAGCGAGGCGTATCAGCCTGAAGTTGTAGTAGATCTGCCTCGACGAGACTTGTCCGCCCGAAGTTGTTGTAGACATGCCTCGGTGAGGCTTGTTCGGAGTTGATGTAGGCTTGCGTCGGCGAGGTTTGTTGGCCTAGAGTTGATGTGGACCTGCCTCGGTGATGCTTGTTGGCCCGGAGTTGATGTAGGCTTACCTCGGCGAGGCTTGTTGGTCTCGAGTTGATATAGGCCTTGCCTCAGAGGGGCACATCCGTCTAAATCGTTGTCAATTGACTGTTGAGTTGTGATAGCCAACAACTGACATTGGTCGACCCTTGGGGGTGCGTTGGCCAAAAGTCGTTGTGTTAGCTGACCGCTGAGGTGTCACTGAAGATGTGTCGGCTAACCACTGAGGTGTGTCGCCGAATATGTTGAAGTTGGCTAACCATTGACTTGTGATAGCTAGAGTAGACCATGGTCTGAGTTGACGTTGGCCATGCACAGGCTGAAGCAGGTGCCATCCAGCGCAAACTTGAACACAGTACCACCCTAGGTACGGGCGTTGTAACTTGTACATTAAAATTCTATCCATTTCATTTTGTTTGGAAAGGGCACTCATTAGATTCTGTCTCTTTTTTTGGTTTCGGCTTCAGCTGGTGAGGCTTTACAGCTGCCTCAGAGTTTCCCGGCTCTTGGGATAGAGTGGCCTGACGGTCCTCAATTTGGTGTAGCGTTAGCAGATGCTGACATGGGCACTCGCCTTATTCAGAATCTCCAATTGCTGCTACAAATTGATCCCCTTCCGACCATTGAGGCCATGAGGGGCCACTTGGAGTGTTGCACCAGAGGTTACCATGCATTCGGTCTTCCTTGGGATGCCAGGATGGCTGAGCTTGCAGCCCTATGGGAGGAGATCGCCCGCCTTCACACTATTCAGGAGCGGAGATAGAGGACCCAGATGCAGATCCGGCAGGAGGAGCAGCTCTACAGACTTCGAGCGGCCTAGGCCGAGGTAGGTGCCCAGGTCGAGGCTGCTCTCGAGTGCAAGCAGGCAGCCTCTCGTAGAGTGGAGGAGCTTCTGCGGGAGATCCAAAAGACCAAGGAGGAGCGCAGTCTCGCACGTGCCGATGTAGAGGCTCTCCGCTGTAGGCTGGAGGGGCTCCAGGAGGAGGCTCTTCAGAGTGAGACTCGCATTGCTGACCTAAGGAGGAGCGAGTCTGGTACTTGATAGGCCTGGCCGCCTTTTTGTACTTGTGCATAGGGCTTTTGTATCTTGCCCACTTTTGTCTTCGGCTATCTCGAGAACTTGTCTCAGGCTCCTTTTTTCTGATGAGATTGATGAATAAAGGATAGAGCTCAGTAGCTTTTGCTTCCATCCTCTTACATATGTGGTCTTTTTTTGTCGCTTTACCAGCCCTACTGCCCTTTCGGGTTTTCGCCAGGATTGACCCCCTTTAGCTTTTTTCAGTGTGTCCTTCCGGATTTTCACACTGAGGTTACCCATTTTTGCCTAAGACACCCTCGCGGGTTTTCACTTTAGCCGGGTTAAAGCCTTTTTGCCTTTGATTACCATGGAAGGCAATATCGGCCGGTACCGATCCAAAATCGGACCGAATCACTGTTCCGAGTCGAGTTGGTCTATTATGTTAACTTATTAGGTGGCCTTTAGACTTATTTGAGTCAAAAATTCAGTAGCATCTCCCCATCCCGGAGGATGTGTCGGGGACAAACGGGGAGTACTCACGTAATGGAGCAACCCCTAAAGAGCCGGGTGGCACAACGGCAGCCGGCAAATCCGAACGGATAGGAAGACCCCGAGGGCTAGCCTACTAGGGGCACCGATGTCCATGGGTTAGAAACGATGGATGAGACGACTAATGTGAGAAGCAAAAATCCCGAGGGCAAGCCTACAAGGGGCACGCGACCCGTAGTCAACGCTACATCCGAACAAGGGACGACTAATAGGGAACGAAACTCCGAGGGTGAGCCTACGAGGGGAACACATCCCTTAGCCACCACAGGGTCCCTAAGGACTGTGGGTTTGAATTGTTGGACTGAAGCCCCTATTGATATTCACCCTGTGGCCCGTGGGGGATATCCATCACTCATAGATGGAACCCTCTTGACCACTGGGGGTTCTGATGAAACAGTGGGGGATGTCCCCCTCCCCGGTTATAGATTATCATTCTTAGGAACATAAAACACAGGGATATGATCCGTGCGTGGGGTAAGAAAGCCGTTAGTTATTGCACTATGTGCACCTAGTCATGGACCAAAAGGAGATAGATGGTTAGTATGTTAGTGTAGGTTGACATACCGGCCTCCGAACCAACAACTTATCATACGGGTTATGTAGATTGAAAGGGGCAAATGCTCAAGTAATCAACGTGCAATGTATAAGATTGGCGATGATGCTGGAGAGAGACCTTTGCCCAGCCTGTGGGGGACGGCCCTATTTCTTCCAATTCATGATTAGGAGAAGGGAGGTGAGGAGGGAACGGTCTTAAGATGAACCAGGGAGGTACATTCGTATATGCTCCTGGTATCATGGACCCCAAATGGGTGTGGAGGAGAGCCGGATGTAAACATCTCAATGCGAAGACGCCCCGGGGAGGGGGGAATCATTTATGTAGCCCGTGAAGCTCTCGGGCGTATTCGGTATCGAGAAATCAGAATCGATCGACTAGACTCACGAGGGACGACTAGATACCAATTTAAGAAGGGAATGGGGGAAACGACCTTGAAACTAGATGGGTCGAGGCGCATACACGAGTATGCCTCCAACCACGAAATCCACGGAAACAACCGAACAGGGCTTGGCCACTGCATTGACACGAAGGCCCCGGGGAGGAGGAAATGTTCCTTTAGCCCACGAAATTCCAGGGCACAGGGACATCGAGGAATCCAGATTCAGGAACCCCGTACACGGATAGAACAACTAAACATACAGAATGAGAAGAGGAAGAGAGGGATAGCATCAAGCAAGAACTGTTAACGCATCTATTCATATCATCCATTCCATGGACAGGGAACAAGCATACATGTTACAACATCCGGCGCCGACGTTGTCGCACGGGCATCGTTCTATTGCCTACAGAGAGACCTCACAGAGGAGGAAGGTGAGGAGGAGATGATGAGAAGGGGGGATGATGGGCTCATATCATTGCCCCTCCCCCTTTCTCACTTACATTGCTTCAGAAGAGAAGAACAAGAGGGGCAAGTGGACGGGAGGAAACCATGGAGACCCACCTAAAATCGACAGAACAATCCTTCCCTTCTCCGGCGACGAGAGCCTCAAACAGAATTGAAGACCGCCGCGGCAGTGGAGAGCCAGACACCCTTCTTCCCCAAGCAACCCCTTAGACTCCTCACTTCCTCTCTCTCCTCTCCTCTTTTTTTTTCTTTTCGCCTGTCTTTCTTTATAGAAGCCAGTTCCCTGATGCCATAAAGGGCGCACCGGGGAGACTGTGCCGGGAACACCCCCCCTGTTGGATTTTTGCGCGCCAGAAAGGAGGGCGTCATTTCAAGGGCGGCCGATGGATTGTGGCACCGTTTCAAGGGCGGCCGATGGATTGTTGCGCTATTTTCGCTTCATTCACTCGCCGAATGCCGACCGATGAGTCTGGGAATGACTCCGGAAGTCACCGTTCATGATTCTTCATGCCACGGCTCTTAAAAGACCTTGACAGGGTGTTGACAAAGCTCTCAGTTTACCGTACGGCCTTGGTCCGGGCTTCGTGTATATTTGGTTCGAGCACACGGGTCTTCTGTTGACACGACCTTCGGCACCATGGCTTGTGATTCTGGCTCGGCCCGACTCGTACTCAGAGCTCCTGTGTGGGACGATATTCTGCCTAGACCGGCGGTCATTTGGCCTCTGACGGACCCACCTTCGCAAGAAGCCGAATCGATGTCGGGTGTTCGGGTTCTCCTGCAGCCAGGGCTTCCAGCTACCCATTGTGAAGGGCCAACGGCACTCTTCTTCCTCAGGAGAGTCCCCGGTGGAGGAGCGCCAGCTCCAATTGAAGAAATTATGGGTCACCAAGGAGGAGGCCCGAATTATAAGGCGCGCAAGGGCGGAAGAGCCCTTCCGTATGTCGGATCTACAACATATGCAGAGTCCGACAAACACTGAGACCTCCACATCTCCGAGGTCCACAACTCAGCCCCTACGGGGGCAAAAGCGCCGAGGAACTGGCAAGAAGGTTCGGCCGACCTCCCTGTGGGTCAGTTCCACACACACAGAGGTGGATCGCTCCCCTCAAGCTTTTACATCCCGAGTGTCTATCTTCGACAGACTGGGGATGCCGCCCAAGCCTGATTGACAACCACCCAGGAAGAAGCCGGTGGTTCAGGTGACCAACGACACTGTCAAAGTGTTCACTTGCTACGCCACCTCCGCCGACAAGCAGCCGGAGGACACGTCGGGCGAGCTCAACCAACCTCTTCAATATTTGAGGAGGTTAAGGCCTGTGTCTCGGATCCTGGCGCAAACACAGCAGGCACCAGTTGCTGGTACATCTCAGCCTGAGCTGGCACGGCAAGAAGAGCGCCAGGAGAACGTCCACAGTGTTGATGGGGACAGCCACCCCCGGCACGAGGAAGAACTGGGGCAAGAGACACACACCCTTGCGTTGGAAGAGCTCCGGCGCGAGAACCAAGAATTTAAGAATCTCTTGCAAACGCTATTACGTGAAAGAGAGGTTCTTGTCCCACCTCAAGCTGCGCCCAATGGGGTGGAACAACAGCCTTCTCCCATTCCAGTCGCGGCCAATGCCTCCGTCACAGCTGCGAAATTACCATTGGCGGTGGAATTTGAAGTTCCGTAGCATGAAGCCAATGCGCGGTCATCTGCTACTCCTGCTGCAGAGAGCCTCATAGCGCAGAAGCAGATGATCGAGTGCATTGTGGAGGCGAAGTTTGCTCAGCACGGGGAGGGTGTGGCCATCGTTGATTTGTACAGTGTGCCCTATCCCTCTACCATCAATTCAAGAAGCTTTCGCTGGATTGTCCGAAGGCCCCGAAACTTCAGAAGTTCAACGGGCAGGGCTTGCCACATGAACATCTGGCCTACTATATGACGGCCATGGGTGAATTGGCGCTGGAAGAGGTATATTTGCTACGATACTTTGCCACGTCGTTGACTGGCACCGCCTTCCAGTGATATTCTAGACTCATGCCCAATGCTGTTGCTGATTGGGCTGATATGCAGAAGAAGTTTGTCGACCGTTTCCAGATGGTCGAATGCAAAGTCTCCTTGGCGGAGCTTTGTTCCCTCCGATAGAAGAAAGGTGAGACTACGTTGGACTTCATCAATCGTTGGAGGGACGTCAGCATGCGCTGCGATAATCCTCCGACTCCCGAAGATGCGATCACCATCCGCCGCAGGGGTTTGTTGGTAAAACTTAGTGAAAAGCTGTTGTGCTCTAATATTAGGGGCTTCGACCAATTGAATACGGTGGTGGCGGAGATTGAAATGTTCTTCGCCGATCATCCTGTACAAACTTCTGCCAAAGGCAAATCCTCCAAGGACCGTCTGGCTAGCGACAAGGAGATGAATGCCGTAGACTTTTCCCCGACAAATGGAGATAAAGGGGAAGAAAAGTCCAAAGGAAATGGCAAAAAGCCTGATGACAAGGCGAATGCGTCTCTCTTAGCGGAGCGCATGAAGACGCCCTAATCCTCCAGGAAGGAGCACACCAAAATGCTCTTTGATCTATGCATGAAGGAGTAGCTCATTACTCTACCAGATCCACGAAAGCCCTCAGAGGTGGACAAGACAGAGGATCCCACCTATTGTGTGCATCTTCGAAGGTTGGGTCACACCATCAGGGACTGCTATATCTTTAAGAATATAGCAGAAGGGCTCATCCAAAAGGACTTGATAAATATATTGGGCCATGCAGTCGACCCACCACAGCCTCACGCTTGGAGTCGATCGAATCAGTCGGCTAACATGGTCTACATGGCGGCGACGGCTTCAAGCTCTAATGCCTCAAAAGTCAGGCCTTCGAACCAACAGTCCAACACCAGTCCCAGAGCCGCTCCTCCTTCACTCCCAGAATGTCTAGCGCTGCGAAGGACTATCCGGAAGATCCGGTGGGAGATCCGACAATTGCAATTGGAACAGAGGCGTTTGTTGCAGTTCCTGGAGAGCATTGATCAGCAATTGTCCACTTTCCCCTTCGGCCCATTCGCCGGGGGGTTAGCTCCAACTCACATACGGGAGGCAAGTGTATCACCTACCGGCCGGACTCCGCTCAGGGGCTGGCTCTCTGAGGAATCCTCAGATTCATCTGAAGACGAGGAGGAGTCACCTGAAGGCGAGGAGCATACACCCGAAGGCGGGTAGCCCGAGAAGTTATACTCCTTCCCTCCAGAGAAGACCCTGAATATCTTCTTCGTGTGCCAACGAGCGGGGCTGATTAGCCCGTCACCTATTAAGCAGGCACCAAGTGCTGCATTTCATCAGGGCTATTGTCCCTACCATGAGGTGGTAGGTCATATCATCCACAACTACCAGCCATTCAAGGACCTTGTTGAGGATTTAATCAGGCGAGGGAAGGTCAACATGGGTGAATTCTAGGTCGACCCACCGCAGCCGCACGCGCGGGAGAGTCTCCACTTCTCCGTCAAGGTCATACATGCTGTAGCAGCTTTCCAACTCCCGGAGCCGCAAGAGGAGGGAGTCAGTTCCCAGGGAGTCAGCTCCCAGTCACCTAAGTCCAGACTCTGGTATCCAGGGTGGCGACCCTCCCATCGGTGTTCTTTCCCCAAGGAGGACACCGAGAAGATCTTTGAGAAGCTCCTGGAGGACGGTCGAGTGATGACACATGATCTGCCGTCTTACTATAATGAGACGACCAAGAGTCACCCCCGCTACTGCAAATACCATGCTAGGGTGTCTCATCCCACCGGGCAATGCCCAGAGGTGCAAGATTGCATTGAAGTCCTCATCCAGAGAGGGGAGATTGATGCTCAAGGGAACTCTATGACAATGCGGCGTCTTAAAGAGGCTGTCAAGAAGAGTCTCCAACAAGGTTGGCAAGAGACTAAGACTTTCCCTCAATTAGCCCAACCGAGTGAGCCTGCGGACAGTGGCAAACCCCGACTAGACCCCAAAGGCAAGGCTAGGTGCGAGGGGCCTAAGGCCCAGAGCCCAAAAAGCCAAGCCGTGGGAGGAGGCTCCAAACCCCTCTCTAGGGCGAGTCAACTCGGCATCGTTATAAGGGGAAATCCTCCGCCAGATGACAAAGGCAAGGCAAAGACGAGAGAGCCTCAGGCTAAAGCTCCTGTCAAGTCAGCGAGGCCGTCAGTTGCAGAAAGGCCTCAACCTCTTGGACCAGCAAAGGCGCCAGCCAAAGCAAAGTCCGTGGCACTACAAGCCCCCAAGGGCCCCACTGTGGATTGGCGGAGTTCCAGGAGCTACCGCCTGAGATAATTGCTCAGGCGATTAATGCCACCTTCCAGGTTCAATCGGAGGAGGCCAACTGGACTAAGGTCGCCCCCAGAAAGAGCCGCGGCACTAAGGCTTCTAAGGAGCCAGCTCGGAGTAAAAAGTAAAATTCTGAGGGCAAACCAGTCCCACCCTCAAAGCAAGGTCCCCTTTCTTCTCAAGAGGCAGCACACCAAAAGAAGCGAGAGAAGAACCGCAGGAAGAACTTGAAGAGGAGGCTGAAAAAGCAGGCCGAGCAAGCATCATCTATGGAGGCCCCTAAGGAGTCGACTCCTCTGCAGCGACTTCAAAAGCTCATAGATGAGCTGGAGGAATACGTCCCCCCTCGTTCCACCAGGATCGTCACTTTGGACGAATATATTCCTTAGGACAAGCTTGGGCGGAAAGCCCGCCTTCTGCAATGGCTCCGGGAAATGGCTCACCGTCTTGAAGAACGTGAAGAGTTTCCAATCCTGGAGGAGCTCTCCTTGTTTTACAAAGAGGAGGAGCTCACCGTCGAGATGCTTGAGGAAATGCTGCAAGAGCTGTCCTGCAACATGGTGGCAATCCCGCCGCCCGACAACATCAATGCACTTCGGCTGATAGCACTGGAGGCAAGGCTCCCATGGCGACATATCAACGTCGCTCGGCGAGAAATGGTCGGGGATGTGGCCGGGGACGAGGACGTGGACGTGAAGGTCTCCTCACTCTCGACCGGGTCATAATTTTCAGAGGGGAGAAGCCGGGTCCTGTCTCGGAGATCCAAGTTCGGGGAATCCCCTTTATCCTGAACTCCTCAGAGGGTTCATGTCCCAGCTCAAAAGCTAAATCGGGTGGCGTCCCCATTATAGTCGCCTCTTCTGATGAAGAAGAGGAGCCAGCCAAATCGCCAATGTGCGAGGAGGCGTCAGACGAGGTTGGCCCCTCTAACAGGGTTGAGCCTGCAAGCCAGGCAGGTCCTTCTAATGGGGGCCAGCATGATGAACTGTTGCCACCTCCGGAGGAGTCCCTGGCATTGCTGTTCTGAGAAAATGCGGTGGGCTAGAACGAGGAGGAGCGCCCTTCTAAAAAGCGGGAGAGCCTCGCCAGGCGCCGAAGACCCTGGCGGAGATCATCCCGCCATTTGACAAGACCCGTGCTCGGGCGGACTGTAAAATCATTCATCATATGAAGCAGTTCCTAACAGATGTCACCATTTGGGAAGCCATCGTCTGGAGCAAGGATCTTAGGGAGGCTCTCATCAAGATACTCCAAGACCCTGAGGCTTATGAAGCCCATGTCGCAGAGCTGCAGGCCCAGACATATGAGACACTTACATCCAGCATCTCCTTTACGGACAAAGACATGTTGTTATCCTCTCTGTGCCACAATTGCCCCTTATATATGCGGGGGACGATTAATGGGCATGATGTGAACCGCATCTTGGTTGATGCTGGAGCGGCCATTAACATCATGTCTTTGAAGACTTTTAAGTCTTTATATTTGGCACCTTACTTACAGAAGGTGACCACGGTCAAGATCTCGGGATTCAATCAGGATTCCGAGGAGACACTTGGTCGGGTTGAAGTCAAGCTGGCTTTGGGCGATTTTGTCACCCAAGCGACGTTTTATATTATCAACGCCGACACATCTTACAAGGTGCTACTCGGGAGACCTTGGCTCCATGAAAATTGGGTTGTCCCATCAACTCTGCACCAGTGCATTAAATATGCCAAAGGAGGGGAGCAACATACGGTGGAGTACATAGTAAAAATCTTGTCCTCTCCGACAGATTCTATGGCAGGAGCTTCCTGTAGCTTTTGAGCGAGTTTTCAGCCCAGAGTATGTCAGGACAAGGAGAATGTATCAGTTTATGGAGCTGACCTAGGGGGATATGTCAGTAATGGAGTATTGATCTAGATTTGTAGAGTTGGGTCACTATGCTCCCCATATCATGACCGATGAGAAGCTGAGGACTCAGCAGTTTATCAGACATCTGAGGCCAGAGCTTAGACACATGGTGATTGCGACTCGTGTTGCGGACATGGAATCAACCTATCAAGCCACGGTAGATGTAGAGGAGGATTGGCTGAGGATGTAGGAATAGGCCGGTGCAGGGCAGTCCCAGTCAAGTCAAGGTCAACAAAGGACCCTTCAGTAGTAGGGTGTTCTCTAGGAGTCTTGGAGGCAGTCAGAATTGGCATCTCTTCCACCTCCTGTCATGAGTTCTTCCACTCCAAGATTGAGTTTCAATCGAGTGTCGAGGTTGTTCAAAAGAAGCAAGTCTGACAGGAGGTGTCAGGAGTAGGAGGAGCAGATTTCAGTTGTGTCTGATTAGCAACTAGAGGTTCAACCACTGTGGCATGGTATGAATGAGCAGCCAGGACAGTGTCTGAGATATGGCGAGTTTCATGAGGGCAGGTTGTGCACTGTGAATGAAGCAGAGTTAGAATGTTTTTGGTGTGGTTAAGTCAGGCACATTGCACGCGAGTGTCCGTGGCGGCCGCCCCAATCCCAGCAATCACAGCAGCAGTTCACTAGCCTGGCGAGATAGGAATCCCGATGTGCGTGAGGCACCTGATCGAGCTGAGTGGTGGTACCTGTGGATGCTTAAAACCTGGCATCAAAAAGCCAAGCAAAGTCAGCTACAAAATAAAAGGAGCCCCAGACAATAGGCTATCTCGATGAAGCTCACTGGCTGCGTCGATGCACCTGAAGAATAATATAGAAGGATCATGCTAGATAACAAGGCTACGTCGATGCACAATGCCAGTTGTGTCAACGCAAGCTTGAAGAGATGGCCGCTGATCATGTTGGATGATGGGTGGTGTCAACGCACAACCCCAACTATATCGACGTGATCGAAGATGAAGTAGAAAGCTACAGGCGACAATGGGCTGCATCGAACCATCTTATGGGTGGCATCGACGCACCCTCAAATGTGAAAGAAAAAAAAAGAGAGAGCAGTACCTGCCACGAAATCCAATCACGATGCGTGATCCAAAATGTGGCTTCCAGAAGGTCATGCAGCACATACAAGGCACATGGGAGAGTAATATCCAATCATTGGAGATTCCTCGTCCCTGTCTTGGCAAGAAAGAAACCCTCAAGCTGCCCTTATAAAAAGCATGGAGGTCCAGAAGAAAGGCCCCTTGCCCCCTTTGCTATTCGAAGCTCCCCACGGTCGATTCCTAGTGCAAGCTGCTACTCCAGTGCGTGAAGAGAAAGAGTGAGAAAGGAGGAGATGGAGAGGTGCTGTCTTGGGAGGGAGGGGAGTTAATGCTTCATCCTCTCTCCTTTTCTTTCCTTTCTCTACTACGTCTACTGTTTCCCTTTTTTTTTTCTTCATCTCATTGCCTCCTAGACGAACTGGTCATGTGTTGATGTATCTCTTTTGTATAAGCAATGAATAAAATGATGATTTCTTGCTGGATGAAGTCTATGCGAATCCATCTCTATTATTTCATTTCAGTTCTGTGATTCCTATGCATCTTTCATTCTTTGTTCAGGGCGTTTGCTACTGTAAGAGTGGTTTAGATCCAGAGTCCGTCTAATTACAATGGATTAGGTTTCTGGCTCTAGCCCTCACAATATGCCAAGTGAGGGTCTTCAGTCGGACCCCATCCTGATACCTGGTGTGCAAGATTATTTTCAATACAGCACTTCGGTCCAGATGACAGAGCCACGCCCTTATGGGCTACATTGCCCTCACAAGGCCCTTTCCCCAGCATCCTAAAGGGGTCCTGATCATTCGTGAGGATTCAAATCTGCTCCATGTATTTAATTCGCATGCTTTCTATGCACATCCTTCTGTTGCCCAATGCATGATATTTTTGTGGAAATGACCATCTCCCTCCTCACCTAAGCCTATGGGTTGTTGAGGCACTGGCTCAGTCCTAGAATCGCTGAACCTTGCATTTTTTCTGCTTTCCCTTTTACTTTGTCCTAGCTCATCAAGTAGCTGCTGCGCGCTATATGAGGATTATTTTGACTTCTATGTCAGCTACATACGAGCACATTACTGCTTGATCAAATGCTCAGTAGAGTTATGTTTTCTCTGAACCTTGTGTCTGCATGCCTATTGAGTGCTGATCATTACGGTTTCATGTCTCCATCTGGGGCATGGGTTTGCGCGTCCGGGTGGCGATCACGGTCTGTGTTCTTTCTCCTCTTTTGGTTCACTAGTCATCATTTCTTTTTCTCGCATACTGGTAGCCTTAAGCAAGTGAACCCGAGGAAGGAGGACGAAGGTAAAAGAGGGGTGGATTTTTCTACCTACACAGTCAACTGAAGGAAAGGTACAAGTACACGGGATATACCCCGGCACTGGCAACTGGCTCTACCCTCGGCTACTAGAACCTCGCTGAACACCTGCCGCACCTCCTGAAGACCCGGCCTCTCCTGAAACGTAGTGAAAACTCACAGGGGATGAGTCTCATTTCATAGGCTCAGTAGGGATCCCACGGACCCCCACCTCGCATGAAAAACAAGGCAACGGACGTAGGCGAGCACAAAAGGTAGCGCTATCTATGGAAGTACGACGGAATCAACAGACAGTAATAAATAAACGGAAAAGCCAACTATACTACTGTACCATACGGACCAACCTCAGAACGTCAGAACATGAGTCCACACCTGTCAGGAGATAGGAGCACTATCCACTAGAAGAACGACTAGATGCGTCCCCTGACGTCTTACACCGCATCACAAGTGTCTCCCTACATGCCCCAGGAGGAAACTGAGACACGCCACAAGTACCACGAACAAGGACTAGCTGGGGTCGCGCTCGTCAGCGCGCGTCCTGTGCCCCCAACCACGTGTGCACACACAGACCATCTGCTCTAGGTCGGGTCCTCTAGCTGGTTTTCCCCCCAACCGGACTCGGGCTGCAAAGGCAAGGGGCCCTAGGATAAACCAGCCTAAAAGCTGTCTCTTACCGGGTCACGCTCTCCACCACTCCCGGGTGGGTGTGCAGGAAAGCTACGACTAGTGGACAGGTCACTGGAAGAGTAGACTCTCTAGTTAATGAAAAATAATGCCCGAACTGAACAAGTACAAGGACCGCTCCTCGTGCCTACACCGACTCACGGTGACACAAGTTGAGAACACACCTCCCAGGACCCCACGGCACCCTACACATGACCCCCATAGTCCCAAACGATGTCCGACATCAGTCAGACCATGGGTCAGCAAGTGTATCGAGGTCCACTCACGGGGAACTCGAATCGGCAAGGGAAGAATCACCGGCCACAGTAAACGGGCCACCTTGGGCCGTTCCTGGGTAAATGGACGGTCGATGGACCGCCTCAGACCTCAAACGGTTCTGCTCAGACCGTTTGATGGCCTGGAACGGTCACCCAAGAACCGCCTAAGAATAGGAATGAACAGTCCAGACTGGGCCGTGTAAAGTATACATGGTCCATCAATGGACCGCTCCAGAGAATGAACGGCCTCCCAAGGGCCACTCAGGCTCTGGGCAAGACGTGAGGCTACACGGTTGCCCTGGACCATGCAGACACACACGGTCTCACCTCGACCGTGGAAGACATTGAACGGTCCCCCATGGGGCCACCCAACCTCAGCACAGAACGAGAATACAAATGGCCACACCGAGGCCGTTCAGAACCTAAGCGGTCGATTTATAGGCCGCTCGAGGGACTAGACGGTCCACGTTGGTCCATTCAGTCACCCAACGGCACAAAACATAAACGGTCCAACCTGGGACCGTGCAAAGGACCAAACGGCCAACTCCGGACCGCGTGGACCCAACACTGTGCAACGGTCAGAAAGGCCTCGGGAGTCATGCTGGCTCCACGAGGTACACGGTCGACCCATAGGCCGTCCAAGGGTGACACAGTCGAACGATGGACCGCGTACCACATCGACAGCCTTGGACCGATAAACGGTCCTTCTCCAGGTCATGCAAGGGTGTACACGGCCTCTGTTAGGACCGTGTACATCCCGCCGACCCGAGAACGGCAAACCTCGCCGAAAAATGCCATTTCCACCCCCAAACCACCCCGGTTGAGGGGGAAACAAAGGGGAAGCTTGTCCCCATGATCCTAGGCACCCAATGGTGCCCTCAAACCACTGATTAACGTGAAGAATCACTAGATCGGCGCTCCAAATTCCAAAGAATGAATTTCTCACCCCGAGCTTAAACGACCCTCTCTCAGCCTCGCCTCGGCCTAGAAATCACCGGGAAGGAAGCTACGGAGCTAGGGATCTGTCACCCTACCTCGGGGTCGCATGAGACGTGCTGGATCACCGCCGATCGACGAAGAACGCTTTAAAACCCTCGAACCTTTGCGAAATCCCACGAGCCACACACCGTCGTGATTGCGTCGTCGCCACCGCCGTCACCGCGTCGTCGCTTCCAAGCCGTCTACAGTCAGAGGGAAGCACCGCCGCGATCGCCATCGTGAGAGGAGAGAGAAAGAGGGGGGGCGTGCTCTCGCGGGAGGAAGAAGAAGAAAGGAGGAATAAAAAGAGAAAAAGAAAGGAAAGTAGTGGGGCCTCCTCCCTTGAAGCCTTTGTGCCATGAGGCAAAGATGGGAGTCGATATTTATAGGGGGGAAGGAAGATCCCGGAAGGCCAAAGGACTCCTACCACCTTTTCAAAAAACGCGTAGGATTCGGAGCGACAGGTCCCAAAAGTCACGCCCCTCCAGGGTGATCCTTGAAGGTGCCGTTCCATATCCCCAAGAGATTTCATCACAATCAGAAGAAATGCACGGCAAAGATTTGGGCTAAAATCTTCGATTCTAAAATAGAAAGTTTACAAGCAAAAGGGCGACTGCCCTGCCAGAATGAGAAAAGTACCAAAAAAAAGAGAAGAGGGCGCCCCCTCAAGGGTCCGTCCCGATAGCAACATCCCGTGACCCGGCCTCCTCGAGCTCACGCGCCACGGAAGACACCGGGGGTGGCAGGTCTTCAGCTAGGTCCGCCACGTGTTCCTCCATGGCAGGGGCGTCAACAGGTGCTCGCTCACCGACACTCGGCCTCGGCACATGCTCCCCGGGTTCGCCTCGTACTTCACCAGCACCCTCCTCACCATCACTGGCCTCAGGGCCATAAGGTGATGAAGGAGGAGGGAGGGAAGGCACCGAGGCGTCGAGGACCCCGGCCGTGGTCACCACAGCAGCTGCCCAACCTTCTCGGAAGCCACGATTGCACGTCGGCCCAAAGAATTTCAGCGCCTCGGCCGTCAGCTCGTCCCGGTAGGCCAGAGAAGAGCGAAAGTTCTCCACTGCCTTCTCAACGGTAGCAACTATTACCGAATGCAGTTCAGTGAGCTGCGCCTTCACTTCCTCGGCTCGAGCCTCGACCACCTAAACCTGCGCCCTCAGCGTGGCCACATGGGCTTCCGCCGTCTCGGCCCGAACACGGAAGAAGTTGTTGTCCTGCTCCATCGTGGCAAGTGCCCCGATCCAGCTGACTTAGCTGTTCTCGGAGCCTAGTGATCTCAACCTCAGCCGCCTTCTGACGCTCCTCGAGTACCTCACAGTTGGCTGCCAAGTCAGTCTGCACGGCCTGACTGGCTTCTAGTTCCCGTGCAAGACCACCAAAGTGGTGCCTCCATAGGCTGAGGGCCCTCGTGACCGCACACACGTTTCGTGGCCAAGTCTGTCAACTCCTTCTCGGCCCCTAGGCTGAACACCCCAGTGCGCTCACGCCACCCAATGCTCTTATTCATGAGGTCCACTACCGTCGCGAGCCCTGCATACCCCATCGTGGCCTCCTCGGGCGGGAGGAATTGAGCGTGTGGGGGGACCTCCGACGACGGAGGGTGGACAGCATCATCGACTAAGCGAGCCTTTCCGTTATCACGCCCCTTCGCGGGGGCAGGAGCAGAAGAAGGAACCGCAGGTTCGTCAACCGGCGGCGGCGATGGCGCCTCGGGGGGAGGAGGAGCTTCAAACGACGATGGCGTCGGGGCCCGATTTTGAGTCAGAGTAGAGACTCTGCCCCTCTTCCTCGAGCGACGCTGGTTGTCCAGCACTGCCAGCTTCTCCACGGTTAATGAGGCTCGACCACTACCGGCCATGGGGACTCTCCCTCTGCAGCACTAGCAGCTCCTTCTGAGGTGTCCCTTTGACCACTGGACCCGCCGCTAGCAGTGGAAGCTGTTGCTGAGCTCACCAAGGGAACACCCGCAGGAATGGGATACTGCAGCCTCCCTAGAGCAAACGCGATCCCAGCTTGGGGAGCAATGACTATCACCTGGCCGGCCCCCGGCTCGATGCAATCCACGGGACCAGGGGCACACCGAGGCAGCCACACCACCTCGTAGCTCCACACTGGTACTTCCGACGCCCCTGAAATTAGACCAAGCAGGGTTAGCACGCTTCGCCTCCAATACAGTCTGAGGAGGAATCAAGATCGGTACCCTGTGGTAATGGGGGACTCAACCCCAGTTCTCGGAGCAACCCTGGGTTCCACTCTAAATCAGCATTGGCAAGAGGATACCGGAGGACAGCATCTATCTTCCTACGATCTTCGGCGTTGGCCGGCGGCTTCCTGTCAGCCTAGATAGGATGGAAACTCCTATGCCTCTAGCCGCCAGAGGAATCACGGTCACTCGATTTGGTGATATACACATATCGCTACGACCAACCCTTGAGGTTAGCCGCGGCAGGGGATAACCAGATGATGTTGCGACTAGTCCAAGCCTTGAAATATGCGTAGGTCGTATCGATCGGACACTTCTGTAGGTAATAGAATTGGCGGAAGAGATAAACGTTGGGTTCCATCGACGCTCGCTGACACGCAAAAACAAATCCGCAGAGGATATAGTATGAATTGGGGGATAACTCCCCTGGATGTTGGCCGTAGTACTGGAGGACAGAAGCAATGAAAGGATGGATGAGAAGACGGAAGCCCGCATGGATTTTAAAAGACTTGAACTAGTAGGTTGTTATGATGAAAAATTAATCGTATAATTATATTTTTAGACCATGGTAGTAGGGGTGACCATAATAGAGAGGATTTCGACGGATGCCTCCATCCTCTTTTAAGGGGGAGAGTCAGCCAATCATGACTGAAAACTGACTCAGCGAAATCGAAAAGATTTATTGGGTCATCTGATGTGCGGATGAGGACAATACTAGTCCGGCGGCATACATGCAATAGGAGAGAGTAGACTTATGGTGGGTGTCTGTGCTAAGGAATCAACTCAACAAATTAGAGCATGTTGTTTCTTGGGAAGAATTCAGACGGTATTAGAAGGAGAGACTCCTAAATCTTCCACTGAGATTCAAAGTTTCTTAGGGTTAGTTGGTTACTATCGCTGCTTTATCGAGGGGTTCGCATCTCTAGCGCACCACTAACCAAGTTGACCCGAAAGGGAGTCAAATATATATGGTCTAAAAGCTGTGAGAAGAGTTTCCCAGAGTTGAAGGCTAGGCTGACATCGGCACATGTTCTTATTTTGCCTAACAATGCGGACGACTTCGCCATCTACTCTGATGCATCGAAGGTTGGGTTAGGCAGTATATTAATGTAAAATGAAAGGTTGGTCGCTTATGCTTCTCGTCAATTAAAGGAGTACGAGCGAAACCATCCGACTCATGATTTGGAGTTGGTTGTAATGGTTTATGCCTTGAAGATCTGGCGCCATTACCTTTATGGCATCATGTTCGAGGTGTTCACTGACCATGAGAGTCTGAAGTACCTATTTTTTCAGAAGGAGTTGAATGTAAGATAAAGAAGGTGGGTGAAATTCTTAAAAGACTATGACTTCGAACTGCGATACCATCCAAGAAAGGCGAATGTAGTAGCCTATGCTCTCAGTAGAAAATGGTTATGATGCAGTAGGATTGGAAAATGATCGAAGATGCAGCGCAACTTATAGCTGTGATCGGGCTTCAGTTATGTCAGGCATTTATGGCCCAAATAACCATTAGGTCAACAATACTTGACAAGGTGATAGATATGCAAAGAGTTGATCCCCAACTATAAGAATTAATCGAGAAGATCGGATTTGCTCATGATGAAGATGGAGTGATTCGAATTTAGCACCGGATCTATGAGCCTGATTTAGCCGATCTAAAAAGGTAGATTCTGGAGGAAGCTCACCGATCAATGTTCTCTATTCATCCAAGAGGTGGTAAATGTATCAAGATTTGAAACGGTCTTTCTGGTGGCAAGGAATGAAGAAGGACGTAGCCAACTACGTTGCTAGATGCTTGGTTTGTCAATAGGTAAAGGCCGAACTCCAAAGGCCATTAGGACTAATGCAGAAAATGGAAATTCCTCAATGGAAATAGGAAGCAATCACTATAGATTTTGTGACCAGGTTACCCAGATCAGTAAAGGGCAATGACTCTATATGGGTGATAGTGGACCGATTTTCAAAGTCTGCACATTTCCTTCCTATGAAGGTGAAGCAATCAGTGGAAAGTTTGACAAGACTATATGTAGATAACATTGTCAGGCTTCACGGGATTCCAAAGTCGATCATCTCCGACAGGGATCCCTGATTCACATCCAGACTGTGGCACGGGTTGCAGGAAGCTTTTGGTTCGCGACTCAAGCTCAGTTCGGCTTTTCACCCGCAAAATGATGGTCAGTCCGAAAGGACGATTCAGACACTGGAGGATATGCTTAGGGCATGTGTTATGGATTGGAAGGGCGACTGGAAGCGACATCTACCACTCGTAGAATTTACTTATAATAATAGCTTCCACGCAAGTATAGACATGGCTCCATTCGAGGCACTATATGGTAGACCTTACAGATCTCTATTGTGTTGGGAGAAAACAAGAGACAGGCAGCTTGTGGGGCCGGAAGTTGTACAAGAAACATCTGAAAAGATCAAGGTGATCAGATAGAGATTGACAATAACACAAGACCGATAGAAGAATTATCCTGACAAGCGAAGAAAGGAGTTGACATTCGAAGTTGGTGATCACGTCTTTCTCAAGGTATCTCCAACAAAAGGAATCGTTCGATTCGGCAAACGTGGAAAGCTAAATCCACGGTTCATCAAACCGTTCGAGATTCTGGAGAGATTGGAGAATGTGGCATATCAGTTGGCTTTACCTCCGTCTCTGGAGGGAGTACATCCAGTGTTTTACGTATCCATGTTGAGGAGATACGTGCATGACCCAGCACATGTGATCAGTTCTGAGCAGACGTAATTTCAACAGAATCTATCTTATGAGGAGCAACCTGTTCGGATTCTGGACTGCAAAGAGCAAGTGCTGAGAACTAAAGTTATTCCATTGGTGAAGATACTATGGAGGAACTTCTCGCAGGAGGAGGCAAGCCCTGTTCGGCAGTGCAAACTGGGTAGAAGACGGGGGGATGTGCTAGTCATAACCAAAATTTTGACTAAATTGGAATGGGCAGTAGGGCTCCAGCCATAAGATGCCGCTTTTAAGAAAAACCAGGATGCTCGGTCTTATTGCCAGCGCCCAATCAACTAACTCTGATTCCAGAACTGGCCTTGTGCACTTGGCTCCAAAAATGTGATGAACATATTCTTCTATCTCATAAAGACGGCACTCTCGCATCTTGTTCACCAGTGGGCTTGAGTGGGCCGCCAAACTCCAAAAGTGCAAAACATCCTGTGCATCTATAGGGACCCAGGTTAGCTTTCCCCGGATAGCAAAGAACTGATCCACTGTCTGAGTCGGTTCGGTGCTGGCGAATTCTATCATCCTCGGAACAAGTTGTGCCGACTGTAGCGCCCGAGCAGCAATTTTTGAGAAAAATGTACAGACCCAGGCATTGAAGAAGTGTAATGGGCCGACTGTCCATGGGTTCCTGGGGAGACGAGATCGATGCAAGTCTCCCAACATCTTGTATATCAAGCACAGTGCCACCGGGCAAAGTGAAAGCTTCATGCCCCAGGCCATCAAGCAAGTAGGATAACTGGCCTCGGCCCTGATCACACTCTCGTCACCTTGTGGGAGAGCGAAAGAATAGATCCAATAACTCAAATATGTAGCACAATGAGTGACTACGTCAACACTGATAGGATTGTGGCCTCCTTACTGCCCCTCTTTCAACGTGGATGGGAAAGTGGCCTATCGCCGAACCCCCTTCTTCCGCTTGACAGGAGTCAATGCTACCAAGGGAAAGTCTTCATATTTCTACTCCCCGCTAAAGAAATATTGGAGCCAGGCGCCCATCCTCACGTGCCTCTTCTCCCCGGGCTTGCGTGCTTCATGGGTATCGTACGAAGATTGGAAAATCATACGATACACCTTCATCAAATAACGATAGGCGAAGCCAGTCAGATATTGGCCCTCACAGTCCGTCTGGTCCTTTAGCCAATCTGGCCAACAAACCTCTTCATACGGCTTGCAACCGATTGGGAGGCCACTTAACTGGGAGAGACTCCAGAGGTCCAGTGAGGTCTCTCCTTCCGAGGTGTAGAAGGTTTTGTACTCTGGGCAGAACACCTTGATCATATCACAGCACAAGCCCTTGGAGATGGGATAGCAGTACCTTGATGCATACACACTGTGGTACACGCCGGCTTTGACTAAGATCAGAGCATAGTTCTACAAAACATAGTCAGTGAACTCCACTGCTCCAGCTCTAAATGCGTAGGCATCGGTGGCCTTCAAGTCAGCAAACCACCCCACAGAAATCTGGTGCTTGAACCGAGCTACCAAGCAGTCCAACAAGAATGGCTCCTCCCGATACCCCCACTCTAGCGGGGCTAAGAACAAGCTAAAAGCTGGTTTCCCTTGGTCGACACGACCCGTAGTTTCATTCCACCGGGCAGTTATAAATTCAGGAGCTCTAGTAAGTAGCCCGTCTTGAGGAGTCAACTCCTGGAGTCCCAGTACTGCACTCCACTTCCGGGGCTCGCCTGGCAAGTAAATGGGTCTCCCCCGCATTACGAAGTCAGTAAGGCTGTCACGTTCGGCAAGCAATGCCTGCTCGGCCTTCCAAACGAGCAATAAGTCTCGCTTCCACTGAAGGTTGAACCGCCTCATAAAGGATATGAAGTGCTTGTCTTTGGGATAATCCCTCCTGTGATCATCCCCGCGGTCATACTTAAAAGAATCACTCCCGATGATAAGTAGACGGCCAGTGTCTACTGTATCAGTGTCTGAGTCAGATGACTCTGCAATCACAGCCAGTTGCACATGACACCAGTCCAGGGAATTGACATTTTCCCATGTCACCACAGCCCAGGACGAAGAAGAAGTACCAGATGCCATGGTATCTGCATCAAGAAAATAAACAAAGTCAGAAAGTAGTCATCGAGAACAAGAATTCTGATAAAATTCTGGCAGAGTCTCCCCAGCCTGGGAGCATGCCAGAAGAAAGTGGGAACACATCCATTAAGAGACGGTCCCTAAAAAAGGTCGTGGGTGTCACACCGAGGCCGTATAGGGCACCCAAGGGTGTAGCTCCGAGGACAAGCCTACTAGGAGCCTCCCAGGGCCTGGAAAGAAGGGGTTGAACCCCCCCTAAACTAAGTTAAACAGACTCTCGCCCTCACCACTATCCACCGTCATCGCCAGCGTGCGTAGAAGGGAGGAGAAGGGAAGAGAAGCTTAGGGTTTGAAATGGGTTGAAATGAGGAAGGAGAGAGAAGAACATGGGTTTTATACGAGGGGTTCGCAAGTCTAATCTGGCGCGGGGGTGGGGTGCGCCGTTTTAGCGCCGCCTCGCACCGGATAATACATTTAACCACAAGATAGAGATATGTTTCTACAAACACGTAATATTTGTTATCATCAAAACCAGGGTCAAAAATAATGTGAGAACACCATACCCAACAGGTGGCAATCTCATTGTCTGCCTATGGATTCACCATTAATGCTGTTATTTCTTTTGGCACCATTGCAATTCAGTTCATTGGCCGAGAGGGGATCTCTACCCAGTTGGTGCTAACTCATACGGCCACCAAGCAGATTATGAAGTCTATGTTCAAGGGGTAATTGGCCGTATCTTCCATGCCATCAAAGGACATTCGACACATTCTATGCAATCTCCCTCAGTTTATCAAGCCGGCCGTGACACCACTGCGTATCACTCTCCCTCAGCCTCATCATTCTCTTCTAGTAAGGGAGCTATGCTTCAAGTCTAATTGTCGAGTGGAGTTGCCGAATCTACTATGTCTTGGTGACGAGTTACAAGACTATATGGTTTGCCGATCATCATTCCGAGGAGTTAGTTGTTCATGAATGTCCGATGATGGTTAGCACCAGGTGTCTAGGGGCAATTGTCCTAGTGAAGCTACATGTTCATAACCGAGCCAGGCCGTCTGCTAGATGGGCTCATTATTTGAGAAGATATTGTAAAATAAGAAGCCCAAAGGTTTGGGTCCGCACCAGATAGGTCTGTGTTCAAGAGATTTCAGCCAAGAAGAGGTGGCGGCGCAAGTTCAAGGGCCGCATGTTGTGCACTCAGGGGTCTACTTCTTCTCCCTCTCCTTTCCATTCATCATTTCCTCTACTTAGCTCCCACCATTGGATGGTGTATCTTCTCTCTTCTAATCTCGTTTCTATGGTCTTCTCCACTCTTCCGGGGTCTACGAGCCCCCATTCTTCTTCTTCCCATCCAGAGTCTCCAGATTCTCCTTCCTCTCCCAATCCCAAGCCTCGGCCTATGCCATCTCCTCATCCCAATTTTGTCTGATTCTCCTTCCCTGGGACTTCCGGGTGTTATTCTTGATTCTTCTCTGACCCCGTCAAATGTCCACAATTCTCCTTCCCTGATCTTGACGTGCGATTCTTATTTCTCTTCTCCAACCACGTCAGATGATTCTCCTCCTCCTCTTTCTACTTACTTCTCTTCACCCCCCCTTTTCATGCTTTTTTTGAGACTTTAGCCTGCATTGATCTCAACTAATTCTTGTTCATTCTGTACTTGGTTCCTTTTTATCAGGGCCTTGATGCCTCAATGAGGGAGTTCTAGCCCTCATCTCTCTTTCTTTTTTATCATTCTTCGTCCAGTTTGGTGTTAGCCGCTCCTCCGTGTCGAGGAATCCAATCCTCTCCCTTTTTGTTCTGTCAAGCAAGGAAAATAAAGCTCACGCTCCTCAAAGCTCGATGACTAAGCTCTCCCTTCAGGATGCTACTTTTATGCTATGGATGTGTAAGATATCTTTATTTTGTGTAAAAATATGCTACTATCACTATTGCTTATGTTTCTTCATGCTTATAATGCTATTTCCTCAAACATGGTTAAGTGGCTTAGTTAGGCCTTATTCAGTTCAGTCAAATGAGTTCGCTTCTGTAGCACTCTTAGGCCGGTGATAGCTCCATACAGGGAGTCCAGTTCTTTCCCCGATTGTTGAGGGCAACCTTTGAGTAGGGTTTTCCACACACTTCAAGACAAGCCATAGCCGATTCCTCTAGAGGAACATCGTTCCTACTTTGGCCATACTTAGGGTATGCAGGATGACTTTTTCTCTGCTACTCGGTCGAGTGCAGGGGCAAGAGATTAATGGATGAGATGACCAACCTAGGTGCTCGCTGATATGGGAGAGGTCTCAAATAGGGATAGTCTTGACCCTCAAAAGGTGAGCTTTCATGTCGTATCTTGCCAATAAGGGCTGTTCAAATGAGTGAAAGTCAAAAACAAATGAATAGCAAAATTATGAATTAACGGCATGGCAAGAGTGGCAAAGCCCAGCGGGAAGTCATGAGCCCAGTAGTATGCGTGCCTAAGGGTCTTAAAAATTAAAGACACAAAGTCCTGATGCAACAGACTATCTCTTTGAGGGGTAGTGCCCTAGAAGGAATTCTAATCTTGACATCTCCCATCTTACACAAAACTTATCTCCATTTTTTCTTCTTAGGTTGGGTTGTATCCTGGGTATGGCCTTAGTAGGGACACCGTTCTTTGGAGGCAGTTGGTTATGACAAGTCACTCTCAAATGCACGCCTTGCTCAAGGGAAGTCTTCAATAAGATGGGCAGAATGACGACCCCTAGTCGATAGTTTGATCCTGTCTTTTAGATGCTGTAGATAGTAATATTTTCAAAAAAGAAAACTCAGATACTTCAAAATCAAAAAAATAGATACTTCAAAATCTAAAAAAATCAGATATCTCCCTCGACAAACTCCCCCAACCCTTCAGGGGCCTCATCAGCCTCTTGGGTGACTTCCCCAGTTCCTGGTAGCGGTGATTCGATGTTACATCTGGTTATCGGTATCCAGAGCTCTGGGTCGTTACAACACCCATGGCCTTCTAGGGTCTTAGCTGAAGGGTACGACCTAGACCTTCCATCTATGTTGGAGAAGCCCGATCTCCTTGCGTTGGTGCAATCCCAGTACCGATGATACCACTGAACTCGCCACCTATGGCCTTTTGGGGACTTAGCCGAGGGGTACAACCTAGACCTTCCATGTAATTCAGAGAAACCTGATCTCCTTGCGTCAGTGCAATCCCGGTACTGATGAACCATTTCACTCTGTGACTATGGCCTTTCGAGGTCTTAGCCAAGGGGTATGGCCTAGACCTTTCGTCTAAGCTGGATAAACCTAGTTCTTTACGTCAGCATAAACCCAATGTTGACAATACCACCCCCATTGGCACTTGGCTCCCTGTCAGGACCAATCTATTATCCCACCATGATAACTGATACTTAATGGCTTCGGCCTTTCGTCTAAGCCAGATAAACCCAATTCTTTGTATGGGCATGAACCCGATGCTGATGATTCCACTTGTGTTGGCACCCGTCTCTCGGACAGGGCCAACCCATCCATCCCACCGCGATGATCAATACAACCCAATGACTTAGACCTTCTATCTAGGACTAGATAAACCAGATATCCTTGCATCGGTATAGACCCAATGTCAATGATATCATCTTGATTGGCACTTGACTCTCGGTCGAGACCAATCGATATAGTTTGCAGTCAAGACTGCTCGTCTAAAGTCGAAGATGTTCTACCCCAATATCAACTGCTTGCAGAGCAAGAAGCTCGACCCACAGGCCCCACTACTTCATCCCTCATTCGTGACACCTACGGGTGGGGGGTATTTATTGGAAATAAAAGAGAGAGAGAGAGAGAGAGAGAGAGAGAGAGAGAGAGAGAGAGAGAAGAAAAAGATAAAGCGTAGAGGGGCCGATGCGTAATAGAAGGAATGAAAAAAAGAAAAGAAAAAAAGAAGGGAGCTTTATAAAAAAAGGAAATAGAGAAAAAACACACGGGCTATCCCATTCGCATTTCTTTCTCTCCCCCCTCAGGCATTTATTGCCCGTTGACTTCCTCCTTTATGCATGCACACCCAGAGCTACCCCTACGCATGCGAACACAGCGCCAGAGTGGCCCGGCCACTCCGCACAGGGAGAGGCTGGCCTGCTCTGTTGTGCCCCCTTGCGATGAAGCAACAGCAACAACATTAGTATTGGCAGCAACAGAAAACAAAAAAAACTGAAGATGCGGAGGTTTCCCTCAGAGTAGAGACCCCTACATTCCTATAAGAAGCCCACTTTAGTGGAGAAGCTTTTTCCTCTTTTCTCTTCCGCCTTGGAGCCCATCTTCTGCCAGCTCTTTAGCTTCCCCTTCCTCTGGACCTCCAAAGCTACAGCTATAGAAGGATAGAAGAGGGAGAAGAGAGCCCACCAGAAAAGAGAAGAGGGAGATGGAGAGCAAGGGGAGGAAGAGAGAAATTGTGAGACACATCCATAGTAGGGGTGGGTCTCTTGTATTTTCTTTCTTTCCTTTTTATCCTAGTATTCTATAAGGCTTGGTTTGTCCTTGATGTAATTATCCTTCACTCATAATGAATGAGATTTAGGGATTTCAGGCCTGAGTTTCTTTTCCTTTATGTGCACAATGGCGTCCCCCCATATGTGTGATATATATTGCCTTCGCTCTATTTCCTTCTGCTTTTCGAGCAGACGTGAGGATCTCTCTCTGATTTTTCCTCGCATGTCATCCCCATGATAGTTTTATTTTTTTATGGCGGTGACTGGCCCAGGGTTTATCCAAACCTATGGATATGACTCCGAGTTGTCAACTGCTGAAAGTATGCTTAATTTCTTTTTTGTTTCTAATAATCTTAATCTCTCCTCAAGACCCCGCTTTGGGATTTGGCCAATTTCATGGTCATGATGCTAAAAGGGTGAAAAGTATGGGAGTTAATCCTAGTTCGCATGTTCTGTAATATTTCCTTGTTATCGCTATTTCAGGGAGGAAACACAAGTAAAGGCCTATACGAACGGTCTTGGGTTTACACACCCTATGAGTATGACTCGGGATTTATACCCTCCTGGGGCTCCTATCAAGTTACTTCCCCAATTTTTCTTCCAATGTTTTTCCTCGGTTCCTCTTTAAAGCCTTCAGTTATGAGCCCCCAAGGGGATAGGTTACATGGCCCTCAACAAGGGGCTGGTTTTTTGAACTGGCATGCTCAGAAAAATGTTTTGGCCAGATCCGGGTTTCCAAACTACATATGTTTTCATCATGCCATTCGTTCGGGGAGGCTTGGTCGCGAAGAACGCCAGAGTCTGGTGGGACTTCTTTCACCGAGCAGACGCCACCACCTTCAGAGTGCCAGCCCCTGGTCGCGTCTCTCGGGTGACACCTGAATATGTAAAGTGGTTGAATGCCCGCACAACCTTTTATCGGTCACACAAGACCGACTGCTGGGACGGGGCAGAGAGAAGGTTCTTGAACCAACAACCTGTGCCCATCCTCGACGTCGATCCGGAGGACCTCCTATGCTTGTGGCATGGCAAGAGCAAGGATGTGGCCGACTACATGATCGCCCGCAAGGTGGCCCGGGAGGGCAAATCGGCACCACAGGCCAAGCTGCCTCTGGTGGCAAAAGATGACTTTAAGAAGACCCTACGGGACCTCTACCGCATCGGAACTGACCGCCTGGAGTTAATTAATTATCCGCTGTCGGCAGAAGAAGAAGGCACCCCCGCAACCAGCTGGCGGGCTGAGAAGGACCCGATCTGCCCTTATCGCACATTCGTGAGGAGGGAGGAGCAGAAGTCGCAGAACTATAAAGACACCACCTGATTCTATGTCCTTCTGCGAGTGCACGGGCTGACGATTGAAGCTCGGCTGGCAGTCATCCTGGGCAAGCGTCTGCACATCGCCTACTATTATGCCGAAGGATGGGAGATGGACCACCTCAACTTATTTTGCCATTTGTCTACCAAGAAGCATGCGGACTTAGCCACCCTTGCCGATCGATGCCAGACGATTGGGGATGTGTGCTGGCTGGTCTGAGAGGCCGCCCGTCGTGACAAGGAGCTGTCCCTCAGTTATTGGCCGATATCACTGTGACTCTACACCGGCCCACACGGTATTTGACATTTCTCTTCCTTTGCATTCATGGCTGCCTCTTTCAGAGTGCTGGATGCTAATCAATTCCTTACTTTTCCTATCCTTCCTCTTCACAGACCATCCGGACAGCATGCAGATGGCGACTTATCGCAACCTCCTCTGGTCGGCAGAGAAGCCGATGCATTTCGAGGCGGTGCCACCGACCCCGACTACAACTCCCTTGCCTTCGCCCGTAAAGAGGTCTCGGGAACGATCGCCCGTGAAGAAGTCCCTGGACGAGGCAAAGGCTGCAGGGCGGCGGGAGACTAAGCGTCGGAAGACGGAGGCCGCCAAGGCTGTAGAGACCATCCCCCGCCACCTCCAGTCCCGTCCTTCGAGGAATTTGAGGCCGGTCGAAATGAACGAAGCCAACCCACGGGTGAGACTCCTCTGTCAAGAGTGTCTTCCAGGTGGAGTTTTATTTCTGTGTCAGAATGGGTTGCTTACACCCGGATGCCTTTGCTTTTTGTCCATCAGCTGGGGAGGAACTGATGCCCTCGCCGACCCCCGACATAGGTGAGGCCTGGGTCGGGTCGGAGCTGCCGTCCACTCCAACTCCCCCACCCAAGGCCACCGAAGGACCTCAAAAGGGGTCGCCCGTAGAGAGGGCGTTGGCCGTCGCTAAAATAGCTGGACAGAAGGAGGTTGAGCGGAGGAGGGTGGAGGCTATTCGGACCGCTTCAGCTTCCCCTCCACCTTCAGTCCCTTCTTTCGCGTAATTTGTCGCGGCTCAGACTGAACCAAGCCGTCCCACAGGTAAGGTTCCTGGGGTACTAATATTCTTCAGGATTTAGTCACCTCCTAGGGTGAGATCTCTATGCATGCATAACACACGCATTTCTTTCTTTCAGCCGGTGCAGAGGAGGCATGTTCGAGATTGCGCGTGCAGCCTACGATAGTCTCCGATGAGGTAGTCAGTCGGCTGGAATTGGAGCAGAGGAAGGTGGAGGCTGAGATGTGCGCGGTCGCGTTCGCGGTCGCTCAGGCTGAGCTAAGCCAGCCCACAGGTTAGATACTCCGGTCAATGGTGGCACTTAACACCTTTTCACCTTGTGGGATAAGGCGGGTTTCTTCTTTCAGCCTTCGCGGAGGAGCCAGCACCTGCTCCTACCCCGAACGTGGGCGACGCTGCTGCACCAGGGGTTGTACCTTCTGTCGAGAAGACAATCTGTTGGCCCAGAGAGATGGCGGACAAGAAGGGGGGGTTGAATTGTCCCCTTGTCGAGATGGCGGAGTTTTAAAAACTTTCCTAACTAAACACAATGGAATTAAAACTAACAACGTTAATTGCCCTAAACAAATACGAGATTAAAAGTGTTCTCTCAAGCTTTCCGATCTCACACGAGTTAACAATGCAACTAATCGAACAATCTAGCTTGACACAAATAAATTTATGCTTAACACGGATAACGGAGGAAGTAATGTGTGGAGGTGTAGTGCATTAAAAACCTATATAGTGAACCTGTGAATGGAGATAGATGACAAGGACAATCACACAGGCAATCACACAAGGCACAATAATAAATTTGTCACTCCGGTGACTGGCACGCCTAAATTAACAAATTCCAAGCAAATAAATAAATCGGATCAACACCTGTCCAGTCCCTACCTCAACGATCGTGCACCATCAAGTGTTGCTCGATCGAGGACCCTGCTTGATCTCTGCCTCAACGTTCATGCACGACATAGACGTGGCTTGATGAGAGTACCCTGCCCGATCTCGACCTCGACCTTCGTGCACGACACAGACGTGGCTTGATGAGAGCACCCTGCCTAGTCACTATTTCGATGATCGTGTACCATCAGACATGGCTCAAACGAAGCACCCAGCCTGGTTTCCCGTCTCAATGATCGTGTGCCACTTTGGTGTCACCTCGATAAGCGTGCCCTTAGTGCTGTTACCTGGACAATGGGCATACTTCACAAGTCCCAGCACAAGATGAAGCACCAGGCCCCCTGCCTCTGTCAACGGCCCCGAGCATGACCATCAAGGTCTCACGGTGCGCATCTACTTCAACCACAACGGTGCCCCCGGCACCCGACTGCCAGTCACTCTAGTCACATCGGGGCCCGCGACATCCGACCACTCAGCTCTTTCAGTCATAACGGTGCCCCCGGCACCCGACTGCCAGTTACTCCAGTCACATCAAGGCCCGTGACGCCCGACCACTCAGCTCTTTCAGTCATAACGGTGCCCCAAGCATCCGACTGCCAGTCACTCCAATCACATCGGGGCCCCCGGCACCCGATCGCTCAAGAATCCAGTCACATCGGGGTCCTAGGCACCCGATCGCTCAACAATTCAGTCACAACGGTGCCCCAAGCACCTGACTGCCAGTCACTCTAGTCACGTCGGGGCCCCCGGCACCCGATCACTCAACAACTCAGTCACAACGGTGCCCCCGGCACCCGACTTCCGGCCACTCCACGTCGGGGCCTGCAGCATCCGATCGCTCAACCACTCAGCCACAACGGTGTCCCCGGAACCCAAGTGCCGCCCCTCCAGTCACAACAGGGCGCGCGGCATCCGATCGCTCAACCACTCAGCCACAATGGTGCCCCCGGCACCCGACTGTCAGCCACTCCAGTCACATCGGGGCCTGCGGCACTTGATCACTCAACAACTCAGTTACAACAGTGCCCTCAACACCCGACTGCCAGCTACTCCAGTCACATCGGGGCCCCTGGCATCCGATCGCTCGACCACTCAGTCACAACGGTGTCCCCGCCACTCGACTGCCAGTCACTCCAGTCACATCGGGGGGCCCGGCACCCGATCACTCAACAACTCATTTACAACGGTGCCCCCGGCATCCAAATGTCGGGTCCAGACTAGCTCCGACGATGACCAACAACTCCAGTCCCACCTGTGCCCACGGCACCCGACAATTCCGAGCTCGATGGCTATTGGTCGCTCCAGTCATGGTGATGCTTACACCGTCCAACCGTTCCAGTCTCAACAGTGCCCGACCGCTCTAGTAACAAGTGGCGCCTACGTCATTCGGTCGTCTCGACCTTGGTGACGCCCAACTACTCCAGCACAACGGTGCCTACGGCACCCCTACTGCCCCGACCTCGACATTGTCTCATACCAGGAAGACATTGTGACGCCCCTCGGGCGGTATCCTGCTGAGTCACAGGTCTTCTGACAGACACTAGGTATGGACACGGAACTACCCGCATAATAACGCAATGACCCAGGGACTGTCACAAATGATGGAATTGTCCCGTGACTTGCAAGCACATGTAATCGGGCTCTCATGCCCCCACATAAACGCCTTTCACGACGTATAAGTCATGTAATCTAGTCAGGGAACGGATCCCCCTCCTCGTCGGAACCAGTCTCTCCGCCCCTAGTTATCCCTGTTGTGTTGCTGTTGCCCTGTCGCTGTTGCACGGACGAAGTCCTCCCGACGTCGTGGCCCCCAGGGTCCTTGAATCTTTCTTTGACAGTAGAAACAAATGTGTTCAGGCTCCGCCTGATGTAAAATAAACACTGATCGCTTGCGGTCAGTGGGGAAAATGTTCAGTACATGAGCCCTCACAATCATCTACACTCGTACCAGCGTATGATGTCTCAGATCCTTTGGATCCTTCTTCTCGGGTCCCGGACTTACTTTCTCAGAGAGTTTGGTCCCGTTGTGTCCGGAATTACGTTCTGGATATCTTTCGCGATCGGATCCATGCGATTCGGGTCAGTTTCGGAGGTCAAGACGTGTTCTGTAACTTTTTTCGTGTGTTTTCTGATCCCGCGCGTGTGATTCGGAAGAACCTACGGAACCCTGTAGCGGGTGAACCAAGCCGTTCACCTACCTGCGAGTGGTATCGTTGCGATCGATGCATCGCGAGGATCGAGAAAATATATTTTTCTATTTTTTCTATTTTTTTAAGTTTTCTGGAGTATTTATCATGCTTTTCTTTTTTCTCCCTTTTTGAGGTAGGAATGGAATCGACACCGGTGTGGAAGCTTGTGGTCTCAATATATCATGCCGCGGGTCAGCAAGATCTAGCACAGATAACAGAGGCATATTAGATGGCCAGATGGAGGGCAGCGATGTGGCTGAAAGAATGTCCACAGTTGGCAAAATGGGTACACTAGTTACCTTGACAATGTGCCCCTCGTGTGGAAATTTTATGCACTGATGATTTGTAGATGGGACGACATCAAGCGCCAAAATGTACGGGCACCCCAAGATGGCATTAAAAGTGGGGTCCATATCTAGAACATGAAAATTGACAGTGACAGATGAGGGGCCCAATCCAACTTTCAAAGTAACCATTCCCATAGGCGGCTTCTTTGTATTGTCATATGCTGTTACTGTGATGGGTGGGGGCCGAATCTTGCTTTCTGGAATGCCGCATTTCTTCAAGGTACTGGGCGGCAGAACATTAATAGATGCGCCAGTATCCACCAAACACTAACTAACTGCCACTTTATTAATATCCACAGTGTTACATAAAGCAAAGGTTCTGGCTGGTTTTGGAGCTAACTCATGTTCATAAAATACAATGGCGGGTTGATCCCCTGCCGGTGTCAGGACTGATGTGATTTGCTCAGCTAGAATATCCTCATTGACCATCACTTTCTATAAGTATTACTTGAGAGCTTCCTGGTGGGTGGTCGAGCTTCTTATTAACTCCAAAATGGAAATTCTTACCAGGGTTTTATGTAAATGTTTCAATAGTTCATATTGAGTCCCCGGTATGGACTCTGGCCCCTGTAACTACCCTTCTTGTCCCTACACGGGCTCTTGCTCTCGTTGTTGTGGGAACACACGATGGAATATCCGTCCACTGCGGAGCACCATAGTTTGAGAACCTTGTGCCTCCGTCGGGTTGTTGGTGGATGAAGGGTTAGTAGAAGAAGAAGAAGATGGAATATCCAGATTAATAGGTTGGACCAGAGTAGCTGGTTGGGGGACCCTGATAAGGGGCCTTCCTGACTGAGGATTGATAGGAACTGGGATGGCTGGTAATGAAGGTGTAACTACCAGTGGGTTGGATGGGCTTATAGTTGAAGAGGTAGGTGAAAAATGGACAGCATGGGGCACTGGAGGTGATGGGTTGGCGGTGGTAGGTGTGTGGGGATTCAGGGAAGGGTGAAGCAACAAAGGCCTAGGGGGCACAATATATTGGGTTGACGGAGATGGCGGTGAAGGGCGGATAAGGAGTGGCCTAGATGACAAGGGGGGCGTGGAAGTAGACGGAGTTTGTGGTGAAGGTAAAGAGGGGGAAGGACAAATAAGAACAGGCCTTTGCGGCAAGGGGTTGGTAGTGGTAGAGGTTTGATTAGCGGGGCGTATAAGGGGTCATGAAGGTTGCGAAAACGGAGAAGGCTGAGGTGTTCTTAATAGATGAGGAAACTGATTGGGATTTTGGTTTATGGAAGTGACAGCGGCACTTTCTATATGCCACCCCTATCCTCTCTCCACCTCGTGAAAAGTGGTGATGGGGTATACCTATTGATTCTGGTGCTCCGACAGAGGGTTTTGGACAATCCCCATGTCCGGTTGCGGTACCTGGACTTGTTGTTGTTGAACTTGCTACGCTGGTTGCTGAGCCTGCTATGGTGCTTGCTAACGCAGAGGTCTTCTTTCTTTCAAAGTGGCAACAAATTTCCTCATCTCATCCCAGTCAATGCCTCTCTGATCATTCAAGTCATATTTGTAATCTTTGAAATGAAAACAATGATCAATGTTGTGCCTTGGCTATCGGTGGAAGACACAATACCAAGAGGTATCCACATTCGGAGGCCAGGCCACCCTTTCTTTTGGCAAGATGAGTAGGTTGGCGGCCATTAGTGCATTGAAAATATCGGGAAGGCTCTCAGGTAATGGGGGCTAGTGGGCTCTCTTGGGGCCTACGGGTCTTCTTGGCTACTGGGGGTCATAATTGGCTAGTGGAGGCACCTGGTGGTATTGCTGAGGAACTGGAGGATTTTGTGATATAGCTTGGTTCTGTGGAGGAGGAAGAGGCCGGAAGGGCTGAGGAGGGTTGTTTTGTTGGTGCAGTGCTTGGTTAAAGAAGGAGGGTTGCTGGAATTGTTGTGGCGGCCTTTGGTTAGAAGAATTGCAGGATTGCATAGGATTGCCAACCACGCCTACTTGCTCATTCACGTCCACACCCTCGGTAGTGGCACCATTGTTATTCACAACATTACTTTTCCTCGGCACTCTTAGTTTCTGGTAAAACATGGATATGATAGGCGAGTCTTTCATCTGGGTTTGAATGTATCTCGCCCTTTCATAAAGTTCTTCTATGGTACTCAACTTGTTCATGGCTAGAATGTGACAGAATTGCGGAGTAGCATTGGATACTATCATTTTAACTTGCTTCAGTTCTGAGAGTGTATCTCTTAACTTCTCAACCATTGGCCTCCATCGATCGGCAAACTGAATGAAATCTTTCTCTGGCTTCATCTTCTCAGTGACTAAATCCGTAATAGACAAGGAGGGACCCACTCGGTCTCAATACTTTTGCAGAAATTTTCTTTGAACAATATCAAAATCACCAGCTTCAACTGGTTCCAAAGAGTAAAATCACTCCAGGGCCGAGCCATCAAGGGACCTTCTAAATAGATAAGCCAAGGATGCCTTGTTATTATGCCAAAAGGAAGTTTCATACATAAAGTCTTTTAAGTGAATGAATGGGTTGTTCGTTCCATTATAACACTGGAAGTTTGGCATTTCTGACGGAAGTAAGTGGAAAATTGGCAGAGTAGGGACAGTGACTTCTGGGGCATCCTTAGGAATAGACATCTTCTTAAGTTGCTCCTCCATACTAGCAATTTTCTGAAGGAGAGTATTGGTATCAGCCTCGACTGGGGTCGGGTTGGAAGGGAATCGATGAGGCATGGACCTTTTGAAGAACGAGGGGATGAATTTTGTGGCTTGGTAAAAGAATAGGTTGTTGTGGTAGGGACGGGGGTAATCAGATGAGAAGGAAAACCGGAGGGGTTCCCTTGATGGACTGCCTGGTCATTAGAAGAATTAACTTGGAAGCCACATGCGGCCTGGAGGGGATTTGAGGAGGAAGAAGGGACAGATTTCCCTTTGAGAGCAACCTACATCTTTTGGCGCTATGCCTCATCCAATTGAGAGAGAACATTAATAAGGTCATCCATGCCTAAGCGAGGGGGGAGCTTGTCCGGATGTGGATTGAGTAGGTTGCATTTGAGATGAAGGATCCCCCTCTTGATTAGTGTCAAGCAGGTAGACCTGAGAGGTTTGTTGTTGAGGGATCGGGCAAAGGATAGGAGCATGGTCTCCCTGACGATTGAAAGCTTGATATTGAGAGGGAGGGTATTGAATAGAAACTGATGCGGGATGACCTAGGGGACGCCCTAGGACCTATGCGACAGCAAGCACAACTTGATCCACGGGCCTGAGCAATAGTGGACTGACCACACGCGTCACTCAAATTCGGGTGGTGACCTGACAGTGGAGGGGTGGACGGTGACCCACGGGCAGCCTAAACGGTCAGAGCCGCTAAGAGTTATATGGGTGAGGATAGACCTAAGGTTTGAGAGGTTGCCCGACTCATCTGAAGCAGAACCAGTGCCCAAGGGTGAGTTTGACGACACTCTCTCACACGGCAACGATCAACACTCAATGTTTGGGAAATTTAGAATGAGCTCTCCTCACCTCCGACGTGAACGTTGAACAGATACTAAGAAAGTAATGCCCAAGGAGCGAGGGTCAGATCTATACCTTGACGAATCTGAAAAGACCAACACCGATTGGAGACGAGGGCGATCCAGGAGCGTGCGCACTCGGCGAACACGTTGCGTCGCTGTAGCTTCGGCCGTGACCTGTGTGTACAACCAATTGAAAGCCTTCACGTAGGGAGGGGGAACATAGGGATGGGGCAATTAATACATGCACTACCCTCACCCAGGAGGGGGGAACAAGGGGAGGGGAATCCAAATGGCCGATCTGTACCGCCTTGTTGGGATGACGGCTGCTTGTTCCGTACCGTATGCCTAGCTCCGACGTCCGAACGAAATGCTGTCAGTGCCTAGACGAAGCCTGGTGGATGCCGAAGAACTCCTGAGATATGGACGCCGATCTGAGGTCACTAGAAGGCGGGGAAGGTCACAGTGGAGGGCCTGCGTGGGTCTGTCTCACCGGACAGGTTGGCGCGGTCAAGGTGCGATGACTGGTACGCTCGCTGTAGAGCTCCAAATGTGGCGGGACCAACTTGGCATGGTAGAAGATAGAGGGAACTACGTATCCTCATAAGCTGACCACTATCGGATCACTGTGCCGGTCGTGGTCGCTGAAATGGTCGGCTTCTGGTTCCTGAGCAAACAGCAGGATAGGTCGACGATGGCCATCATGGAATCTTCTGTGCTGATGTCAGAACGAGACGAAACCACTTGGGTAGGCTTCGTATCATCGACAGTCACAACTTTGTGGAAGACTGCTCGGCCTGAAACTGAGTGGAGAATAGAGTATCGGTGCCGACTATGTGGCAGTCTGTCCTGGGCAGATAGAGGGTTCCAGGTCTGGCGCGATCGAGGGAAGATGGTCGCTCTAGGCGGAGGCGATGTCAAAAGAAGGCGGGACCACCCCTGGGTCGATGGCGGCTCAAAGATGCAGAACTCTTCTGAAGAGGGTTCTGGCCGATTCGCACTGGGGTGGATGGTGTAGTAGCTGCCAAGTGACCCTCTGAATCTGGTGCAGTTCTGGTGCAGTTGCACGGAAACGCCTGCCACGGTTGATGCTGATGACAAAACGAGGCAGGATCACTTCTGGAGCGTTGCAGACTCGAAGGAGGATGACTTTTCAGAAGACACATCGAGCCGATTCCCACTGTGGATGCTGCTAGAATGTCTGCCAATTGAGACTCCAGTGCTGTCTTGTAGTTGGGAGTAGCAGAACTAGGTTCTGGCTCCACTAGGGAAAGGGCGACAACGGAGAGTCTCCGGGGTTGCTGTAGGTGAACTGAGCAGAGGGGAGGCCGAGAGAGCAGAGGGGGTGAAGGTGGCTAGGGTGTGACGGTAGGAGATGGGTTCTAGGGTTTTGGTATGGGGGTGGGGCGCACTTGGGTTGGGGAAAGGAGGAGAAGGGGTAGGTCGACCTGCTCCCTTCACAGCAGTGAGATAGGGGGACAACTAGCGATAGATCAGTGAGCACACACAAATTCAGGCATGTGCAAGACTCAATTGGGCTTATGAACTAATCCCCAGTACGAGGCAGAGTGTTTCACTCACGCATAGTTACGATTTTCAGCCAGGCACGGCCCGACCTTCCGCACATCACCATTTCATTTATCATGAGGTCGTAGCACACAAGCACACGTGAAATGCAATGCCATGATTATATGCATGCAAAGGGATCTATCTTACTTATGAGATGCATATGAGGGGCCTTAATTGATTCCCTTTTATTTTTTTGTGTCAGTTCTATTCATGATCGTGTTTGACAATCTGTCGTAATAGTGTTCAAGTTCAGTTCTTTCGGGTCTTCCACAATTCCCTTGTTTCAGAAGAAGCATCTTATCATTATTTATTTCATTTGTTTGTTTCTTCCTCTTATCTTTAACATGGCTTTGGTCTGGCAAAAATTCGGTAGCGTCTCCCCTAGACCCGGACATTAGGGGGTAAAGTGGGTAAACATCCACGGACAAGTCTAAGATGGCCGCTTATTGTGTCCACGCACGAAAGCAACAACGCCCGTGAAGAAAACACGGCTCCGTGAACATGGTGATTAAAAGTGAGGGATGAAGGACATTAATTGGCAGAGGCTGTGATGGAAAGTGATAACCGGTGGGGAGCATGTGACAGTAATAACCAGTATGGGAAAATGTGTGCATAATCGATGGGGAATATTAGGGATAATAACCGATGGAAGGGTTATGGGTGTTAAACAATGGGAGCTCGGTGTGAGTTGAATGAGGCATAACTGGTGAGGCTAAAGGGGTGCGTTGAACGATGGGCAATAGTGGGGGGCGTTAAATGGTGGAAAGGAGAGAGAAAAAATGGAAGGCAGGATATATCCGGTGGGATGTGCCACCAGATATGGGGATCAAGCGCCACCAGGTATGGGTGTGCTTGGCGTGCCACTGGATAAGACACCCTGCACGAGTGCCGCATGTTAAGATGAGTGGAAGTTGAGTGCTACCGGATAAAAGGAGGTCCAAACGCCACCAGATATGAGAGGCTCAAGAGTCCACCGGTTAAGGGAACGAGCCTGCCATCGGATAAAGTGAGGGACGATCCCACCAGATATGGCCCCAAGATGCCACTAGATATGGGTTCCAAATCTCCCACCAGTTGAGGGCTTCTTGGAGGGGATGCCGCATAAGGGCTTTACGTCACCACTAGGGCCTAAATGGGCCACCGGATAGCAGGAAAGGAGGCTCCCACTGGCTAATCCTGATAAAGGGCTAGGGTTTAGTTGGGGCAATGGATGAGAGGCCACCGGTTAAGCTTCATGGAGGGGCCACTGACTAAAATCGTACAAAGGTTTAGTGCATACTAACGGGTACCTGTAACAGGATCAAAGGGGATAACCACAAAGCTCACCAAGGAGGAAGGGGCTGACTCATACTGAAGAGGCAGAAGGCCCTCACAATAATCAGATTAGTGGGAGGAGGACATTAGGAAAAGGTTACGCTCCGAAGGGGTTGGCTCTGAGAGCTTGATCGTTGTGTTGACCAGACCCCAAGCCAGCGATCGTGGTGGCCCATTCGGTGCAAAAAGACTATCCCATGTGAATAAACTTCACGCAGACACACAAAACCAAATAAAAGGGAAGTGCTCTCTTTCATTTGCTCCGAAAACAAGATGAGCGTATAAACATCCCCATTGCGGGGGCTAAAAAAACACTAAGAAAAAAAAGAAAAAAATTACAAACATAGGAAGGGGTGATAGAAGGAAGAGACACAGAGGAGGAAGGGGCTTTTGAACACCCGGGGAAGATCCAGAGAAGAGGAGCAGGGGTCCTCAGCCCCTTCCCCTCTCACCTCTTCTCGCACGAAGACCACTCTTCTCCCTATCACTGGACACTTCTCGTGCCTCTTTTTTTTGCATTTATGTGCCCCTCGGGCTCCCTTCGTGTGTTTCTCTTCTCCTTTGTTTGTGCTCATCTCTTCCTTCTAAAGGGGCACGCTCGAAGAAGCTCGTGCGGGAAGGGCCCTCCGCATAATTACCCTTTGACTCGGCGACCTGCCTTTTCCCAGCCTTCATACAGCATCTAGCTCGTTGCCATCTTTGGGGCGAGTAGGAGGTTGCAGCAGATGAATGTCATCTTCGACGATTGCCTGGAGGAGCTAAGGTCCCATCATACTTGATACTAGGGTCGTTGCGCACCAGAGTAGGGACCCTTGGGTAGGAGTAATATCCAGTTGTCACGCCCCGAGCGTGGAAGATTTCTCGGATGCGTGACGCGTCTATATAGATCGTGTCATTAGAGCAATAAGTATGTTCGACATACATAATTATTCAAGGGTTGTCTCATCTAACCTTTGCCTTGTTAAGTATAGTTCTGCCACTGTAACCTCCCTCTCAGTGACATGAAACCTCTCTCTAAATTTCTTCTGCATGTATGGCCAGTCGCTAATCGACCCGACCGGTAAGCTGGAATGCCATTCAAATGCAAGCCCCATTAATGAGGACCTGAAGAATTTGAGCAAATATGAGTCGTCTGTAGCCAAGTCGCCCATGACGGTCATGTAGTATGCAATGTGTTCCTTTGGGGACCCTTGCCCATTGAACTTGTCAAATTTAGGTGACTTGCTGACCCCAGGAGGAAGCCGCTTAGTTGCATGATGTAGTGGGTATGGCACCTGATACGCATCAAACGTAACATAATCACCTTCGCCCCACTCGACAAGCTTCATTTCTATCATCCTTTCCACCGTCAACTTGTTTACGGTGGTCGGGTCAGTCAGCTCGGGGTAGAAATGCACCGGTTGTAGGTATGGGGTGACCAGAGTGGTTGCCTGTGGTGGAGGATGCAGCAATGGAGGTGCCTTATGCAACTGAGGTAGCACTGGTGACAATAAAGATTGGGGTGCACGTTGTTGTGTAGTAGCCTGACTGTGCCATGCAGGCTGGAATAGAGTGTACGGTGGTGGACAATTGCCTAGGTTGGCACCCCCTCATGACAATTTAGCTTGCATCTCTAGCTTTTTGGACGCTAAGGTCGATTTTTCCTTCTCATCCAATTGTTTCTTCAGGAGCTCTATCTCCTGTTGATATTTCTGCAACAGCATTAGCACTAATGGATCTAGGGTTGCCGCACTAGAAATGCCTTCAACCGTTCCTCCCAAAGCACCTTCGGGCAAGGTGGTTAGTAGAACCTCATCTTCTTCAGACGTCACTACATTGGCAGTTAGCATAGTGACCCCTTCGAAAACCACATGTTTTCCTTTTGCCACTTTCAACATTTCTCTCCTGGTATTCAGCCTTGGCCTTTCGACTAATCGGGCTAGTTCTTGGGGCTCTTTGGGTAGACTCCCATATCTGCCAGCCACTCCAGCCATGTTGCAAGCAACAACCTGGATTCCCTTTCTTTATCTGCAAACTTTCCTCTTTGTTCGACTGGGGAAGGTTAGTCTCTCGAATATTGATATTCTTCTTTTCTCCTTTAGCTGGGGAGGGGCTTCATCAGCCTTGTTATCCGGGCCGTCTTCGTACCCATTATCATCCACGGATGATGTCATTTCTCTTTCTCCTTCTTCTTCAGTTGCCACTGGCAAATAATCTTCCTCTTCAGCCACTACCACTCGAAGCAGTCGCTGTTGGCCTAATGCGGGGTTTCCCAAACCCCTAAAATAGCTTTCAACCATATCGATCATTTCTTCTTGATCAAGTCTTCGGTGGAGGACAGGGGATAACTGTCGTCCTTGAACCAGAGGGATATAAGCCAGTTGGGCTATCCTAGCAGGTTGATCAAATCTCCTTCCCACTATCGGGATATTGGCCTATCGTGCATAAGCCTTGAAAGCAACATGGCGTGGGGGATCCACAGCCCTCTCATCCCTTCCTGTCTCATTTCTTCTCCCTGCTTCCATGGGCTCAAGGTTGTAGCAAACAGGTGCATTTTGGTGAACAGGTTGGACCCTTTTAGGGATCCCCACCTTCTTGAATTTCTTAGGCCTTAGGGCCAATTCTCTCTAACCCTGGTGGCCTGCCTCCTCTTTCTCAGCTCTCCTCCCGGACAGGGCCTAGAAGGAATTACAAGTTAGTACAGTAGGGACCATACGGTCTGGAATCACTTAGGCATCGTGCCCGTCCAGGAAGATGCGGACGCCACCAATAAGTATAGACTTTTCAGACACCGAGAGTCACCCGGTGATAGGGGTAGCAGTCTTTCTTCGAAAACTCCCTCGCCGATGACTCCTGAGTTTGTTGCTGTAAACGGGTTTGCCGCCCTGAGCCACATGATGCACCATACAACTTGCTAATTGAACCTGCCCCCCCAGCAAGACCTTGCAGCTTCGGGTGTGAGGTGCTACAGGCTTCTTGTCAGTAGCTTCTCCAGCCAGCTCCAGGGCTTCCACCTTCAACATGTTGGTGAAGGCGACCCCCAAGAAGTTGGGGAAGCCGACAACCGATGGAAAGGTCCCAAAAAAAGTCGGTATCGCTAAGTACCCATGCACAGTGTGACCGACCACAATTGTAGGGCCGAAGGTTAGAGCAGCAAATCCAACAGCCATTATTGTTTCCTGTAATCACAAAAATAGGCAAACGATCAGTACTCTTTGGGATGGCCTCGGGGCCCTTTTATCTTGGCGAAAAGATGAAGGGAGACTCAAGTCCCACTGGGCGTGCCAACTTGTGGGGATGGATTTTAATCTTATTTTATTTTTTTATTTATTATTATTATTTCTTTTCTCTTTTATTTTCTTCTCTCTCTCCTTTTCTCCTTTTTTGTTTTATTTTACTTTGTATCATCATCTTTTCCATTTCATCATTTTTGGTGTCCACAGGCGTGGAACGGATTTTTGGGAATGTTCCTGCCGTCCCGTTCTCGGGTGAGTGTAGCGGTCCTTCCAGAGACCTCCACACTCGCTGGCGGCCCAAGGTAGGAGCGCCAGAGGCTGTGGTGGCCCAAGGAGGGTGCGCCACAGGGTACTATTTTATCGACAGGGCGTCCGTCGGCCTGGCGGCGGTACGATAAACCGCCAGAGCGTGTAACGCTCCAGGGTTCGACCGCCAGAGGGGTGAGTTGACCGTTGATTTCTGACTGTTAGATTTTTGACCGTTGGGGTCTTGTGCCTTTAGCGGCCGTAGGTATGGGAGCTAGAGCGCTGTGGCGGCCTGAGAGTGGGGCCCCAGAGTTAATGTGATCTGTCTTCTAGCGCACCAGGGTTGGTCCGCCAGAGCGCTGTGGCGGCCTGAGGTAGGTGTGCCAGAGCCAGTGTGAACTTTCCTTTTAGCGCTCCTGGGTTGGACTGCTAGAGTCCTGTGGCAGACCAGAGTTGGACCGCCAGAGTCTGTGGCGCTCCAAGGTTGGACCGCCAGGATATTCTCTGTGTTTATCACTTTGTTGCGCGTTGTGTTGGTCTCCAGTCGACTCGGTTGTGACCCAGTGGTTGACCTTTGGCCTCGTGAATGTCCCGGACACCGTGAGACCTATGTTTGTGTTTTGGGGGTGTCCGGAGGTGCCGCGTTGTCTCGGTTAGCATGCTCATGAGTTTTGGGATCCGGGTAACCCCATGTGTGTGTTCCGAGTTTTCGTGCGGGCCGTGTGTATGGCCTTGGACCGTGAGTCCAGTTGACCAGCCTGGGGCTGGAGATTTTTCGTGTGTCATCGTGGTTTCAGACCTAGGGATTAGGCCTGATCGATGGCAGTGCCGTCACGTGCGACGGTCTTGACCTGAGTCTTGTGACTCAAGGACCGTTAAATTTAATAGGTCTAGTGGGCTGTCCAGAGTCTAGTGGCCACGAGCCACTTCTTCCTTCGTGTTACTCGCGATGGGTGCGTGCGTAGTTTTTTATGTTCACATTCTGTGAGCCCCCACTAGTCATAGCCTTCCCATGGCATGCGTGTGCTGGCCCACCTGGGAGTGGTGGTGCGGCTTACCTGAGAGAGACAGTTGTTAGGCTGGTTACCATAGGGCCCCCACGTATAGCCGAGTCTGGGCTTAGGGGGAATAACTAGCTAGAGGACAGGCCTAGGACGTATGGTCTGAGTGTGCACACGAGGTTGGGGGCGTCGGACAGTGCTGACGAGCGCGACCCTAGCTAGTCCTTGTTTGTGTTACTGGTTACTTGGTGTGTCCTTGTCTCCGCCTGGGGCGTTGTAGCGAGACACTTCTGGTGCAGTGTAAGACGTCAAGGGGTGCATCCGACCTATTCTTCTGGTGGGTGGTACTCTCGTCACGTGACGTGAGTTGTCGTCTCTCGGGTTTTCGTTTCCCTTCTGCGAGATGGAGGCTTCGTCCGTGGTTTCGGGAGCGTTCCAGTAGTAGAGGTCTAGGATTTCCAGTGAGCATCACCGAGGGCTTCCCCTCGATGGCGTTGAGTTCACGACTACGAGGTCGTGACTATGTTTCCAAACCGTGTGGTTTTGTTGGGGCCTTGTCTCCAAGGACAGGCCTCCATGACAGTGGCATCACATCATTTTCCTAGTAGAGTGACTAGGGTGGTTCGTGTCTGGTGGTCCCCCATCCGTGGGATCGGGGTGTTGGGTTCCATTCCAGTACAGTAGGAGTAGCTGTAGAGCCGAGATTTTTACCAGCCACTGAGTTTACTGTTCCTGCTGTTACTGTTGTTCTTGTTGTAGTTGCTACTTTTCGTACCACCGTTGTTCTCGGTTGGGGTTCCGCGGGACCCCTACTGAGCCAGTGATAGGAGGCTTACCCCTGGTTTTCAGGTGCCTCGAGGTTCAAGGGTGTTGCGTGGAGGTTCTTAGTTGCCAGTTTGTCAGGCCGAGTGTTCACTTGGCATTTGGTACATTTTACTACTTTAGACTATACTTTTGTTGGACTGGACTCTGTTTTAGTTAGTTGTTTATTTCTGTTATTATATCTATTGCCCTGTTTTATTTTCTATTTCTATGTCCTCCACACCTATCCTTTTAGCCCTTTCGAGCCCCAGCTCGTGGGTGGCAGTTCAGGATTCGAATGGCATCGAGTCTTCCCAGTATCTGGATCTTGGATCGTTACAGTTGGTATCAGAGCTATGGTTGTGGTGTGTACATGGGAATTCGAGATATTACAGTGATCAGAGTCCATAAGTCCAGTACAAAATACATTGATGCATCTTTGTCTGACTCATACTATGATCAATTTTTTGATAAGTCAGAGCACATTGATTATGACTCATGATCACATAGTGTTTGACAAAATGTCTTATTCACAAGGACATAATTGTGAATAGTAAGTAACCAGGATCGAACACTTGAAGTGCTGGAGACAATCACGTGGGTCAAGTTTCTATCTCACAGGCACGTGATCCAAGGTGAAGTCAGGACTGGAGATTCTGCCACGTGGACAGCTCATCCTCAGCATCTGCCACGCGGACTACCAATAGCACATCATTCTTTGGGTGGGAAACTTGTTCCCCACGGGCCAAGATTTTCAGAGCCCCTGTTTTCTTATAATTAGGGATCCTCTTCACCTAGGCGAGAGGTGCCAAGTAAGGAAGAGTAGTGGAGAACATAGATAAGGCAAGGAGAGAAGAAGAATGAAAGCAAAGAAGTGTAAAGGTTCTTGGAGAGCAATAGAGCCAGAGTTCAAGAGAGAGAGTGAGCAGAGAATAAGACAAGAAAGAGAAAGTGGTCGAAGTTGTAGCACCTGGTTCCATATTGAAGATCAGTGTCATTATTTGGCCTCTAGATCAGATCCAAGCCAATTCGCTCCTGTGAGAGCTATATCTTTCTAGCTTTTGTTTAGCATTTCCCATTGTTTCATTTTTCTATTTTCTTATTCTGAAAGCAAGCTGTGTTGCTCAGTGTTATAGAGGATTAGGTCCTCTGGATAGAAAGCTGTGAGGCTCAGTGGTAGCAAGCCGTGATGCTCAACGAACACAAGCTATGGTGCGCAATGGAAGCAAGTTGTGATGCTTAGTAGTTCAAGCTGTTAGTCAGTAGAAAGTCACACTCAGATCTGAGTGTAGGGTGGATGTAGGTGAAAACTAAACCACCTAAAAATCCTTCATCCTGGTGTGATGGTTGTGCTTTCAATCTGGCTTTGATTCACGATAGATGTTTGTTTAGGCTCATTTTAATTGTCTTTCTATAGTGAGCATTTGATTTCATCTAACTATCATCTGAGCGAGTTAAAAGTACCTTCATACTAGGTATATCAAAAGATATAGCAAGAAGGTTGGGTCACACCAATCCGGAATGCTATACCTTGCATGAGGGATCCTAGATCTCACCTCCGCCCTGTACTTGGTAAAAGGGATTTCATCCTCACTCAACTAATAATTAGTGGAATCACGTGAACACTATTCATCTAAAGTTGATTACAGATTCTTCTTCTCTAATTGCGTAGGTTGGCTAAGTGTTTGACTGTGAGCCTCAATATCATATCTGTTTAGAGCCATTCAACTTTAATTCCGCACAAGTTTAGATCGAGAGTTTTAAATTGGCCAAAACTTTTAAAGGGGATTCATTCACCGCCCCTCTGAATCCTGGTCTAGCACCACCATTAATTCCAACAAGAAGTAATGTTTCAACTTTTGGGACCCAGACAATTACCGCACATGTTCTCTCCATAGTAGTATGCTTTTTTCAACCTCATTAAACAATTTTGACAAGTAGTAGACTGCTCATTACTTCTTCTCATCGTCATACTAAGCCAAAATCACTCCAACGAACACCTCCATGGTGGATACATAGAGTAGTAGGGGCCGACCAGGGACTGGGGGTACCAGGACTGGAGGATTAAGGAAGTAGCTCTTTAGGTCATTGAAGGCCTTTTGGCACTTACATTCCAATCGATCTTAGCCTCTCCCTTAAGCTTCTCATAAAAGGGCTTGCATCTTTCAGAATGATGAGATATGAATCTCCTAATGAACTACAGATGCCCGATTAATCCTCAAACTTCTGTATTATTCTTGGGAGGAGGCATCTCGATGATTGCCTTGGCCTTGTTGGGATCTATTTCAATCCCTCTCTTGCTGACTGTGAACCCTAAGAGCTTTCCTGAAGACACCCCAAATATACACTTCTTGGGGTTTATCTTGAGCTGATGCTCTTGAGACCATTGGAGAACTGCATGGAGAACTTTTGCATGACCACTCCTAGTTTTGGACTTCACCAGAATGTCATCCACATATACTTCCATACAAACGTGCATCATATCGTGGAAGATCATCATCATAGCCCTTTGATAAGTAGCTCCCGCATTCTTCAATACAAAAGGCATAACGAGATAGCAGTAAGTCCCCCACGGGGTGGTGAAGGATGTTTTCTCCTGGTCTTCCTCCACCAGACGGATCTGGTTGTACTCTGAAAAGCCATCCATGAATGACAACATTTCTTAGCCGATGGTGTTATCCACCAGGACATCTATATGTGGAAGAGGAAAATCATCGTAAGGACATGCCCGATTGAGATCGCGGAAGTCTATATACATTCGTATCCTACCGTCCTTCTTCATGATAGGGACGATATTAGATTAAACCAACATGTTTAAAATTAATAACTTAAGATGTAGACACCTAATTAATTATATGCGTGCATTGCTAGATTCCTGGTAATTTTCCCTACCTGTTCATGTTCTTGTCCTTCGAAATTATACTCTGAAGTGAAGAGCGTCCACCATCTGGACGCCATATCTAAATAGCGCCCAAGGTCTAGATGCTACTTTATTAAACACGGCTGCGCCATGGGCGCTATTTAAACCATAACCAAATGGCATGTTAAAAGGCTATAAATTCCATGATTTATCTACACTGAAGTTGGAACAGGAATTTAGAAGAGATAGCTAGGTCACAAGCACGTTTCATAAATTAGTGGCTGTACCCTAGGCGCTATTTAAGAAATAGCGACTATGATCAAGGCGCCATTTACTGTTATTTGGAATTTTTTGTTGTTTCATGTACACCCTTCCATTGGGTTACACATTAGGCACTATATTCCATCCGTGAGTATAGTCCTACATTTCTCAGTGATTTATCGACTACCCTATATTTCTCGGTGACTTACAAGCCCTTCGTTGGACATTCCGTTCCTTCGGACTGGTGAGTTAGTCATAGAGACCTCCGTAAGTCTACGCTAGCCTTGGATTCCCTCAAAACTGTCGAGCTGGTTGTACCTAATTACCTAGATTTCTAGATTCATTATGATTATTACAAGTTCCATCCTTGAACTCTATGTTCTATGAAAAAATCTATCTTAATGTTCCTACATGACTTTATCCTTGAAATTCCTGGCTATTAAAGTGGAATTAGTCTAGTCAAATGTCAGGGGCTATGGGTCTCAATTAAATGGCATTTAAATGCTAGTGTTATGGGGTCCTGATCTGATCCCACGGGCGAGACAAAGTCTAAATATATACCGGTATTATGATGATCGGGTGCTGGCATTCACCAACTCGGTCTACGACATTTAGGGGTAATCATAAAGTCGTAAGAACTCCTAAGTGTGTGACCAAATACTATATAGTGCTAATCCATGAGGGGTAATCATAGCGTCGTCAGCACCCCTTGAAGTAAGGCCATTCCTTCATGGTACTAGTTACATGAAAGCTCTTGTGATAACGTCGTCATAAAGAGAATATTGTACTAGTGTCATTAACCGCTCTCGTGATAATACTCATCATAAAGAAAATATTGTTATTGTTTCCTCGTGAATGCTATATTATGAGAGGTACTTGATATCTCATCGTGGAAGTTCTTGTTATCCTTGTCTCTATACTTCATAAACATATCCAGTATCTTGCTTACTCATCTTTATGGTTTTAATTTATTATCGCTTTATCATTATAACTCGTGCCATTATAAGATCTTGATTTCTATATCTTGCATGACCTTCATGAGCATGTTAAACTGTAATTGACTTAAAGCTAGCTTGACACTTGAGATATAATTCCTACTGAGCGTTCACTCACACAGTTTATTTCCAACGTTTTTCAGGTGACGACCTTAGTGACAACGAGACCGAACATGACGGGCAAGGGCAAGAGTGAAGAGAATTTTGACATCTAGATGAACCGTCTAGTCTGGTTATCTTATGTCTTATGATTAAGAGTGTCTTATTGTAAATTTATTGAGTCTTTTCTTTTATTGGGTCCAATTTGAAATAAAACTCTATCTTATTCAAATTACATCTTGTCTTGACTATGTTCTGATTGACACGACTGTTTAAGTGTCACGTTTCGAGCAAACGAACACGTTCTATTGCTATCGGTTCGGGGCGTGACAGAAGTGATCAGCTCACCCGACTGGCAAGCGCCCCTCATGCAGTGGTTTAAACACCAACAGTTGCCCAGGCAAAGGGAAGAAAAGATTAGGCTGATCCGAATGAAAGACTCCTACGAAGTCAGAAATGGAATGCTATTCTGAATTGTGGTAGACGCCAGAAAGAAAATACTGCTCTGATGCCTCTCTACGGAGGAAGCCTGGAGGGTCATGAAGAAAATTCGTGCTGGGGCAGTTGGAGCGCATCAGGCTGGGCCGAATATGAAAATCGAAATTAAAAAGTTAGGCTATTACTGGCTGACAATGTTTGATGACTGCTGCAAGTATGCTAAGTCATGTCAAAAGTGCCAAGAGCACGCAAGGGTCACCAGGACCTCCAACACAGCTACATCCGACAGCACCCAGTTGGTTGTTTGCCCAATGGGGAATAGATGTAGTGGGCCCACTACCTCCATCCTTTTCGGGATGTAAATATATCCTGGCAGCAACATATTATTTCTCCCGCTGGGTGGAAGCTATAGCCCTGAATGAAGTAACAGGAGAAATCATGGCCTGATTTGTATGAAGAAATATGATATTGTGATTCAGCATTCCCAACCGGATCGTATGAGACAACAGAAGCCACTTCCGGAACAAACCGGTCGAGTAAGCATTCTTCCCTTGCTCTTATTACTGTGCTTTTCATTCAATATTAGCTCTTAGCTACGCTGACCGGTGAGAGAGAGTGCCTGATCTCGCAAGTCCTAGACTTCCGAGTGATCACCGTGGGAGTGAGCGATTACCCGTGCCCTCGGCACCGGGTCTGCCTCTAGGATTGGACTAGCCATACCCCTTGGGAGACCATTAGGCCTTGCTGGCCCTCTACTAGCAAGGTACCAGCCCTCACATCCTCCACTCAACATTGTCGAGTTACCCACGGGTTTGGGTGAGTGTCGGGTGAGTTGGCCGCCGATATTGGCCTGTTCGGTTCGCGATTGTGCTTGCTTGCTTAGGCCCAAGGTTTTGTCACATCATTACGACTAGTGGGGAGTCACTGATGTGACCACTCTCTGAGGAGAAACTCCAAGAACCACACACGCACCCTACGTGAAAGTCATGAAGAACCAAGCGGTGCTAAGCCACTGGACTCAGGACAGTCTTCTAGACTCACTAAATCCAACGGTCCTTGAGTCACAAGACTCGGGGTAAAGACCATTCCACCGAATGGTGCCATGCCGTTAATCTGCCCTAACCCTAGGGTCAGAAATCTCGGCACGATGACTCACGGGGTAGTTCACAATCGTCAAGTCCATTCCCTCAAAAAGGGAACTAAGAAAATCTCCAGTCCCAGGATAGGTAATTGGACTCACCGTCCATAGGCCACACACACGTCCCACGCTGAAAACATAAAGCCTGGTTCCTAAGGCAGCTCATAAGCCTCCAAGCCAATTCACAATCCCATGGAAAAGTGGGAACCCTCCAGCCCCGGCTAGGTGACTGGACTCATAGTCCAAGGCCTTACGCATGGCCCACTCAGAAACCACCTTCCGGAGAAACCCACGACATGCAGGGGAAACCCCACCGCACTCACACCAATACAAAGTGACTCGATAAAGCGTAACATAAAAGCCCATAACATATGGAGTCACCCAGACTCTCAAACCCATGGGCACGTTAATCGAGGTGGCACAATACCTCCAGACACCCCAAAACACAGACACAGAACCCCCGGGGTGTCCAGGACTGTCACGCCCCTGGCGCGGAAGAAAACCTGGTACGCGTGATAGGCTTATATTGATCATGTCAATCAGAGCGATAAGAATTTCAACACAAAGATAGAGTGCGCAAAAGACAAGAATATTGCTAACCAAATTTAAATTTCCACAACAATACTAATATTCCAACATAGCCATCATGGTAAGGACCCATACTGATCATAAGATTACAAGCCTTAACATGTTCTGACCATCAACATAACTGGAAATACAAATGTAAGGGCTTAAGATACAAAAGACATGACTAGCTGACAATTCGACGATCAGTGACTCTAGCACTCTTCACTCAGTCTCATTCCCATCGGGGTGGTGGTCGCTATCCAAGTTACCTAAAAAATGTTAGGATGCAACTAGATGAGCAAATCACTTAGTAGGAATTACATCTCAAATTCTAACAATCTTTAAGTAAATTACTTTTTTACATGCAATGCAGGTATAGTTATACGTGATGGATGAGCAAGATATCAAGAACTGTATAGGAAGAATATGAGCAAGATATCAAGAATTGTATAGAATATCACATGATTTTAAGTATCAATAAGGTACTATCAAGTGATTGCATAATATTTTTCCAAGAGAGTAAGAATTAATGTTTAAGCAAGTAATATCAAGCACATGTAATATCAAGTACATGTAACTGAAATTCGCTATTTCATTCAAGCAAGTACTTTGTCCTTTTTTGGGCCATGCAAGTCAAGTAATTGCCCTTTTTCGGGCCACGCAACTCAAGTCACGAGAGAGTGAGTGGGATGTCTAAAGTCTAGCAAGTAAGTATTTCTGTGCAATGCTTAAACACCGTGGTCGATCAACTCCCACAGACACAAGTACTTTTAGGTGCTCCTCCTAGGACCAGACCAGGCCCTATATACATAGTATTGAGTCATGTATTTGTTCGACATCCACTCTTATTTTATAGTCAATATAGAATTTTAAGGAATTTATTCATTGTAGGAACATAAGGTAGATTTCAGGAATGGAGTTCAAGGACATATTATCATGTAAGGATGAACTATAATTAACACGACACAAAACACGAGACGAGTCATAAATCTGGGTGGATTTGGTGCCTCAATGGTTGCCATAGATTTTTTAATTGGGACCCTTCTGGCCGCCATTAATTTCAAAAATGACGCCCTCACTAAGGGGCGCTCATTCTGTGAAGAAGACATGTTTTTTGGAAGCCAGAACTTAGAGCAAATGGCATTCAAGGGGGTTATGGGTTATGCCAGAAACGTGGGATTGCATCTTCTAACAGAGGGCTTCCTAAAGGCGAGCACCGCTCCCCTTGAAAACAAGAAGGTAGCCTAAGAATTTCCTAAAGGCGAGCATCGCTCCCCATGAAAATGATGAGGTAGCCTGAGGGCTTCCTACAGGCGAGCACCGCTCCCCTTGAAAACGATGAGGTAGTCTAAGGGCTTCCTAAAGACGAGTCCTACTCCCCATGAAAATGAGGAGGTAGCCTAAGGGCTTCCTAAAGTGAGCACCACTCCCCTTGAAAATGATGAGGTAACCTAAGAGTTTCCTAAAGGTGAGCACCGCTCCCCTTGAAAAAGATGAGGTAGCCTGAGGGCTTCCTAAAGGCGAGCACCGCTCTCCTTGAAAACGAGAAGGTAACCTAAGGGTTTCCTAAAGGTGAGCACCGCTCTCCTTGGAAACGAGAAGGTAACCTAAGGGTTTCCTAGAGGCGAGCACCGCTCCCCTTGAAAATGAGAAGGTAACCTAAGGGTCCTTTAGAGGCAGACGCTCATCCCCTCACAAACAATAACCACAAGCTAATCCGCCTAAGGGAAGGTGAAAGTGCTGCAAGGACACACATATAGAAAAGCAACCAGAGGCACGCCATGCGAGCGTTAAAAAGGTACACATTCAAACAAGCCCACGAAAAGGAAATTTTTATTCTTTAGTCAAGACATAAAGAATATAAGAAGTCTTATTCTTTAGTCAAGATACAAAACTATCAAAGGGCCAGAATAGCTCTCGTGAAGCCATCTTACAGACACGCGAGAAAATAAGATAGTGAAGACACAATCCCACTCCCAGCTACGCATGGTGGTAACAGGCGACCTTCCCTCAGCCTGCTTGTTCCGAGGAAGTGGACCAACAGTGGAAGCCATCTATGCCAGAGAAGAGGGATGGACTCCACACCTAGCATCCATTTTGTTTCGTGGGAGCAGACCAACTAGGGACACCGATAGTAGGGAGACCTGTTCCAAGGATGAGGACCAGTTGATCCATCTGCCCCTGGTCGACGGAGGGCAGTGGAGCAACAAGGCCCACCCATTACGAAAGCCTACCCAACGCACTGGTCGTGTGTGCAGACTGGAGAACGATGTCTACTACCCCATCCACCGCCATCTTCAGGCGGAAGAGCACGTCCCTCGGTTCGGGGAAGCACCTCATCACGCACCTGCAAGTGTAAAGAAAGAGCAGTCATGACCATGCGACGGGAAGACGGTAGGAGAAATGACATCAAAAGGCAAGGGGTGGGGGGCAAGTACAAGGCCTTTTTTTTTAACTAAGTTCATACTTGCAGGGAGGTCAGGGGAGATACTCGACCCCAACCAGCCAACAAGATAATTTTATATAATAAGCAGAAGTAAGAGAAAAGGGGTTGGGAATACAGGGGACCATGAAGGTCGAGGGGGGCATCCTACAAAGGAAGGGAGGAGCCCAATAGCAGGGAGAGGGAGGAGGGAAAACATGGGACCATGAAGGTCAAGGAGAGGGGGGGCATCCACTAAGTATTGCCCAATTACAACATGGGGCATCCTTCTAAGGGGGAGGAGCCCAAATACAGCAAGTGGGCAAGGCCCAATAAACCCAAACAGGAAAACGACAACGAAGCCCAAAAGTCATAGGGTAGGTAACTCGAGCGGAGAACGTCGTGGACGCCGGAGACAGTAATGCTTGGCTGGTGGTCAAGAGCATGAGTGGGGTGGTTGGCCCACCCAGAAGATGAGCCTGGATGGCCCACCCACCCTGGACGTGAGCGCATCAGTTGACGAGGCTTTAACCGGGGCCAGAGACGGGGTGGCGACCACGTCGGAGCAGTGATGAAAAGCCCACCAGAGGTGGCAGGCAAGCGGGGGGGCAGGGCGCTGGGCAGCAGCGGCTAGCACAGGGGGGTGAAGGAGCGCACTGGAGGGACCAGTAGAGGGCATGAGGCCGGCGATGAGCGTAGCAGGGCGGACGTCTGTATAGTAGCTGGTAGGAACCAGAGTTGAAACGGGAGGCGTTACCCCGACGGCAGGGCCGCAGGAGCCACCAGCGGCGGCGGGGAAGAGACCAGGGGGGAGGGAACAGCCGGAGACGAATCGTCCACCAACCTCGCAGGCGCCCAGGGCACGGACGAAGAAGACATGACTCCCATGGTAGCAGGGGCGCGAACAGGAGCAGGGGCTGAATCTCCAGGAACAAGGGTGTTGCCACCAGCCACCGGCGGTAGGAGTGGCTGAGTAGCCACTGGGCACGCGAGCACAGGAGAAACGGTTGGAGGTGCGGACCTCCACCGCCAGCAGCAGGAGATGAAAACAAGGGACCATTTTGGTCGCCTGTCCCATTAGAGGTAGGGGAGGCCAGCTGAGAACCCACGCATGCATGTAGCAGGGCAGGGGGGGCAACAAAGGCAACGGCGGGACAAACACAATGGCACATGCCGACGAACAATCTGAGCCTCGAAAAAATGTGGAGGGGCAAGGGATGCCCCCATCACCATTTCTAGAAGGGGTGTAGCTATTCAGAAACACCTGCCACGTAAACCTATAACAGAAGGAAGACAGTTGTCGATCTAAAGCGTAGCTGTCGTAGAATATTCCCTAAGGGGGGAAGGGTGATATCAAATTAACAATCCCTCTAACACTGAAGAGCCCCCATTGGCCATCAGACCTGTTATGTTGGAACCCAGGTTTTGATAATGACAAGCTATGATTCATGTTAAATCTGAAATGCATAAGTACCTTCATTTGAACAACGCAGATTTTTGTCTAAGTGTCAAAACGAAGGTCGACGCACCTATAGGCACATAGATACTAAGGTTGATGCATATTCAGGACTCAAACAACAAAGATCAACAAACATTCCTTCTACTCTTTCATTAAGTTAGTGCATGTTTTACGTTAAAGTGTCAAAGGTCGATGCATGTTTCTACATGAGTTAACAACAGTCGACGCAAGTTTTTAATGTAGTAATAAAGGTCGATACATGTATGCCGCTAGCCTTAGGAAAGTCGATGCATGTCTACTATAGTGCTTATAAAGGTCGACGCATGTTTTCCTTAGTGCATATAAAGGTCGACACATGTTTTTATGTAGGACATATAATGGTCAATGCATGCTTTGCTTTAGTCATACTAAGGTCGATGCACATCTCACCTTAGTCATACTAAGGTCGATGCAGATTCTGTCTAGTTATGCTAAGGTCGATGCACATTTCTTTACATGAATTGTAAAGGTCAACGCACATACAAGTCCATGCATACTTAAGGTCTGAGCACAATAGTATCTTGCATGCTAAGGTCAGTGGAAACTCTCATTGTTGCATCTAAGGTTAGAGCACATTCTGCATCATGCATAATAAGGTCAGTGCACATTGTGTCTTGTGCTAAACAAGGTCAATGCACATTTTGCATCTAGCATATAAGGTCGGTGCACCTTTTCCAAATCTGCCTATAAGGTCGAGGCACTTGTGTTAGACATAGGTAAAGGTCTATGCACATTCATGCATGATGTCAATCCAGGTCAGTGCACATTATCATTTGCACACATTAAGGTCGGTGTACATTTTCATTGCATTATTTAGAGTCTGAGCACATTTGTGCTTTTGCACGTACATAGCATTCAGGGTCTGTGCACTTGATCAAGTCTATGCATATTCTGGTCTGTGCATGCATTCAGGTTCACCATTGCAACTAGGGTCTGTGCATCTTAGTTTAATCTGTTAACTATGTCATGACTCAAATTTGAAGGTCAATGCATATTAAATACTTACCTATGCTGACAAGGTGTTTGATGAAATGTTCTTTGTTCTGGTTGGCAGGGACTTAAGGCATGAGTGGACCCAGAATTAAACACATAAAAGGCTAGAAGGTTTATACTCAGCACGGTCATGTGGCTCAAGATTCCAACTAACAGGCACGTGATCCAAGGCATTGTCAAGATTAAAGATTTTACCACATGGATAGCTTATCCTGAGCTTCTGCCACGTGGACTACCAGTAAAGTACTCTTCAAAACTCTCTTGGCAGGAATGTTCCCTCCACACGCCAAGCTGACAGCTCTGAGGGGACCATACAAAATTTCAAATGTTTTATAAATAGAAGACCTCTATCATTTGAGAGAGGTGATCACAGATTGAGCAAGCCTGAGTGAGAGCATACGGAGTGATCTAGATAGTTGAAAAAGAGAGCAAGTGTGAAAAGAGAAGAAGAAGAGAGAGTTGTAGAGAGACCACCAGTAAAGAGAAAAATAGAGTGTCATTTCTGAAGAGGAGCTGAAGAGCTGAAGAGCTGGTTTGCGGTCACGATCCCTAGAGCAGATCTAGGATTGTTTGCTCCTCTGTGAGCTACATTACATATCAAGTCAGATTTGTTTTCTGTCATTCCTTTCCATTCTTGTTTTTCCTTCAAACTTATTTCAAGCTGTGTGTCAGCAGAGCTAAGCCGTAATGCTTAGCGGGTGAGGTGGACACCTCAAACAGCAAGCTGTGTTGCTCAGCGATTTGTAAGCAAGCTGTGATGCTCAGCGGACGCAAGCTGTGGTGTGCAGCGATTCAAGCTATTAGGTAGCAGGAAGCCTCACTCTGATTAGAGTTGGGGGATGGACGTAGGTTTGCGGGTAGCAGACCGAACCATCTAAAACTCCCTGTCTTTGTGGTTTGACTACTTTTCATTCATTTGGTAGATGGATGCTTAGGAGCATTTTAATGTTGCACAGATTTGGCCTAAGTGACTCTGGAGTTCTTCGTATGTTTGATGGGTTGCTGTCTAACGGCTGTGAAGGTATCTGAGTGCTGCCAGATGCTGCTTGACGATCCTCGTCATCAACGTTCCAGATCTGCTGATTTCGTGTGGATTGGTGGTCATTCGGGACCGGTAGGAGCCCGGAAAACCCGAAAACCTCATTTGGGTCAATTCGGAAGAATTGCCCGTTTCTCACAGTTTCTCAGTCAATTTGACTCCTGTCAGAGTCTAAATGTTGTGTGTCGTCACTGTGGTTGTATCCCCTTCATTTCGGAACGAACGGGGTGTGGAAAGGCCGAGATCTGGTCGATCCCATGTTGCTCCAGCCGTGACACCTGAACGGTCGTTCCAGAAACCATTTAGGTGATTGCGCGGTCCAATGTGTGACCGTTAAATCTATGTCGGTTCGAATCTGCGCGGTCGCACGATAGACCACTTTATTCATTGCACGGCCCTTGTCTAGCCATGTAGCATCAGCTGAGCGGGCAATGGCTGGCCGTGCCATTCCCCTCATCGCCTTGAACGGCACATGGGTGGCCTTGTGGTATCTATTGAACGGCCAATGTTTGGCCGTTCTGTTTCCATCGTTGCTTTGCACGGCCAATGGCTGGCCGTGCTATGCCTTCGAACGGCCCGTGTCTGGCCATGCCATTTCCTTGAACGATTTCACGTCTAACTGTGTAGCTCGATGGGGCGGTCTCCCTTAGACCGTCTAGCCCACTGAGCGGCCCGTTCCGGACCGCGTAGTGGAGTTGTGTCCATTGTTAAGTCACTTAGCGTTGGCGGCTTAACTTTCTACCTTCTTGTCGTCGTAGCGTCCCTTCTTGGGCTGCTACAGTCCGTCTGTCTTAGGTCCATGTCTTAGGGTGGTTAGTCTAGCGGTTCACTCTAGAATCACTGAGTCCGTGCAGCGGGTCTGTTATAGACCGCTTGGTGGTTTGATTGGGTAGGTTGGTTTGAGAGTCGACTGGGTGTGCGGCCATGTCCTTGACTACCACAGTCACCACATGGCCCAGTCTACGACCGCCACTGCTGCTTGCCGGTGTTTTGGTTTCCGAATATTTTGGCTTGACCTTGTGGCTTGCCCGTTGTCCCGTGGACGTCTCCTGACGTCCTATGAGGGGTGTGGCCACGTTATAAGGTAGCCAAGAATGCTTGTGCATTGTATCCTGTTCTGTGAGTCGTTGTCACATTCTGGTCAACCCGGTGTGACCCAGTGGTTGACACGTGACCTTGTGTGTGTCTCGACTATGTTGGATAGATTGAGATAGTGGTTCTGGACACTTGGAGGTACTGTCTTACCTCAGTCTACGTGTCCAGGTGTGCTGAGGGTCTTGGTGATCCCTCAGGTCTCCGTGAGTCATTTTATGCGAACGTGTCATTTCCTCTGGCTTAGGATTAGACCGATTGATGGCTTGTTCCGTCGTTGCATGACGATCTTGCCTCCGAGTCGTGAGACTCAAGGATCATGGCGTGAGTAGGTCTTGTTGTCCTACTCTGAGTCTATTGGCAGTTGTCATACTGCTTTGGTGCTTCGTAGTACGTACGACAGTGCTTCCTTACCTGTTTGTACTCCAACACTTGTGTTTCACAGTCTCTGTGTCTAGTGAGCCTCCACTAGTGGTAGCCGAGCGACCCGTTCCCGTGGTCGACCCACCTGGGAGTGGTGGCGTGGCAGTTCCCGAGATACGATTTTTAAGCTAGTTTCCGTGGGCCCATGCTTTACGGTAGCATCTTGCTGGGGGGGGGAACTAGCTAGAGGCCTGACTTTAGGCAAGAGCTGGTGTGTGCACACGTGGTCAGGGGCGTTTGGACGAACGCCGACGGGCGTGACCCTGACTAGTCACTCGTTATTGTAGTTCTTGTTCTGGTTCAGAGTGTACCTCAGTCTTTGCCATTCCCGACGTCCGTAGGGAGGTACTTGTGGTGCAGTGTAAGACGTCAGTGGACGCAGCTATTTGTTCTTCTAGTGAGGAGGTGCTTCAGTCACGTGACACGTGACTCTCGCATTTCTCGAGCATCGTGACCTTCCCGGGTTAGCCTTTCCATAGCTTTACCAGAGGTCAGTGTTGTGTCGTGTGCACAACGTTCTAGTCGTGTGTGTGGTTGTGTCTAGGAGAGCATGCACGGCAATCGAGTAGTGTATGCTTTAGGGTCTGTCTTGTTTGTCTAGGTCTTTTCTAGGACTTTTTGTCTTTTCCCTTGTAGGCCTTCACTTGCCTAGTGTCTCGTCGATGGTCGGTGACTCCTGACTTCGTCAGCTCAGAGCCCCCCTTCTGTTGTCGTCTGGAGTAGCTTGGGAGTCGAGGTTTGCTCGGCAGCTGTGTTTGCTCGGTGCGGCTTTCCCCTTTTCTTGTAGCTGTCTCCACTCCTTCTGTTTCCGATTTTCCTTTTACCGCTTTCTAGTGGTAGTTTTCCTGCTTTACTACATGTTGTTTTTCTTCTTTTATCCTTCTCTTCCTCCTTTTCTTAATTGATTTTCTATGTAATTCATTCGTTTGTTGCTCCCCTTTGGTCTTTTAGCATATTATTATTTTTTGATAAAAATTTGGCAGTATCTCCCCTTGACCTCGGGCGTAAGGGAGATACGGGGAACGCGCCCACATGGAGTGGCGGAACCCGACAAGTAGAGGTGGGTGTCTGAAGATGGCAACACCCTTGATAAGACATCGAAAAACTCAAGGAAACTGATGGAGGGAAGGCCTCTCTAGGGCTGGTTAGGGGCGTGTCAGCCAAGGGCTGTACCGCTGGAGAGGTGTGGGGGTTAGTGTGCCAGCCAGGGAAGCTATGCCGGGCTGGAAGCGTACCGGCCAAGAAAGGGGTTGGGTGTGCTGGCGAAGGCTTCGGAGAGTGGTTCAAAGCCAGTATGAGGGAGAGGGCCGTGAGACCTGGGGGTTTGGTTTAGCTTACCAAGAAGCTTTAGCTGGGGGAAGAGACGCCAGGGGCTGAGAGTTCAAAGTGGTTTGGGGGGACAAAGGCCAACGGTGGCGTTGGGGTTTGGGTTCTTAGAGAAGGAGAAGGGACCCTCCTCCATGACAAATGGGTGAGGGTGAAGGCCAGAGGTCCCTCAAATGGGACCAAAATCGGTAGGGGAGAAGAAGAAGGGTGGTTGAAGCACACGGAGGGGAGACCAATCCAATAGGAAACAACGCCAACAACGGGAGTATAAGAAGAACAAAAGAGAAAGGGATTTTATTCTTGGTAAACGGGAAACCAAATACATCAGGTGCAAGAAGAAGAGGGAAAAAAGCAAGGAATGGAAACAAAGAAAGGAAATGGGGGGTTGAATAGGGGCGATGGCTCCCTACTCTTCCCCTTCCACTGTTACATTTCTCTCCCCCTCCCTCTTACTCTCTTGCTCTCTGGTGGCTACCGAAGGCGAGAATCCCTTCTTCTTCTCTTCTCTTCTTTTTGGTCTGGACGTTGGTGTGCGTTGCTCTCTCTTCTTCTGTCCTCTCTTCCTATTGTGTTCTTCTCTTCTCTTATGTCGTGTGTTGTTCACCGGTGGAAGAGAGGCTTTTAAACCCCAACAGCAGGAGCCTTCGAGCGCGGAGCGACGGAGGTGGGAACGTGGGGCATTAAATGGGGATTTGACTTCCCCTCATCCCCATTGACAGAGGAGTAGCTTGTGTGCCTCACTCTCGTGTTACCACGTCAGTCGTCCCACTGCGCGCGCATGGGTGTGCCATCGAAGGTCGGAAGAAGCGTGGGAGGCTTCGCAGGCGTGCTGGGGAAGGCCGGTTGGGAGAGCACCATTGAAGACTACCTTATGGAGTGCCGGTGAAGGGTCCTAGGGCTTGCACTGCTGGAGGGCTTGCCGCTGAGCAGGGCATGCCACAGGGCGCTTGCAGGCGTGCCGCTGAAGGGGGTACGCAGGGGTTGTACTGGTGAAGACACCCAAACTGGGTGTGCTAGCGAAGGAGCCAGGCGGCGTGTGCTAGCGAAGGAGCCAGGCAGGCGTGCCGGCAAAGGAGCCATGGGGCATGTGCCGACGAAGGAGCCAGGCGGGCGTGCTGGCGAAGGAGCCATGGGGCATTCCGCTGAGTGCCGGAGCGTGCCGGCGAAGGGGCGCTAGGCGCATCGTTGAAGGGGTGCTAGGCACATTGTTGAAGGGGCATTGATCGTGCCATTGGAGGTAGACTTGAGCCCGTTTTGAGCCCGATCAACGGTCCGCTTGGTTCTCTTCAGGGCACACGAGTTGTGAGCTCCCTGGGGGTTGATTTCTTTTCGTTGTCGTGACTCCGAAGGCGGCTTCACGGTAGTGTGTGTGTGTATTTGGAGGGTCCAGAGTTCTCCGCAGCCTCTTCAGTGGAAGTTGTTGTTGATGCTAGACTGGTCGGGACATATGGACGTACGATTTTACACGTCCACAGGTGTTCATTCGTTGGTGTCACCAGGACGGTGGGACCAACATGGTTTGTTTATCTCTTGAAATGTTCGTCGGCACTGGGTCAGTGCTCACGCAAAGAGGGGTTTATTTCCTTATCCCAGGGGTAAGGTTTGGGTAAGGTGTTTATTCGTCGGTGTCACCAAGACGATGGAACCAACATGGTATGTTTGTCTCTTGAAGTATTCGTCGGCACTGGGTCAGTGCTAACACAAAGAGGGGTTTATTTCCTTATCTCAGGCGTAAGGTCCGGGTAAGGTGTTTATTCGTCGGTGTCACTAGGGCGGTGGGACCAACATGGTCTGTTTGTCTCTTGAAGTATTCATCGACATTGGGTCAGTGCTAACGCAAAGAGGGGTTTATTTCCTTATCCCAGGCGTAAGGTTTAGGTAAAGTGTTTATTCGTTGGTGTCACCAGGACGGTGGATGTCTTTTAATTTCTTCATTTTCTCCTGCTTTTTGCTTTTGCAGCTTTACCCAAGATCATTTCCTCAGAGAGAGTAGAGCTTGAGGCTACTTCGGGCATGGGAATGAATCGTCGGGCGACCCTCAAGGGGCACCACTTGCAGGAGGAGATTTGGTGTTTGAGGCCCTTGTTGGTGTTGTTCGGGCTACGCTGCAGTAGGAGACTCCTCCCTCCATCGAGGCCGTGCGAGATGTTCTTGCAAGGAATACTCTGGCTTATCACTTGATGGGGCTACCACGGGAGCCTTGGATGAGTACAGTTGATGAAGTTTGGGGTGAAGTACGCCGCCTTCATGAGTCCTCAGCATGGGAGGGCCATTGCTTAGAAATCGAGCGGCTCGAAGAAGAGATTTTCGCACTATCTGGTGAAGATGAGGAGTTAAAATCTCAAGTCAAGGAGGTTCAAAGCCGCCAGAGGTCCTCTGCAATAGCAGAGGCCGAAAACAGAAATAAAGCAGTGGCTTCAAGGAACAGTGCAGCCCTTGTTGAATAAAATTGAGGAGTTACTGGCTACTGTGGAATTAAATGCCAAAGAAAAGCAACATGCACAGGCTGAAGCAGGTTCTCTCATGGAGCGGTGCTAGGGAGCCAATTTTTTCTTGAGAATGACTATCTGAAGAAGAGAAGTCCAGAGTATTTGTTTCTTTCTTGGTGACGTGACGATTCTGAAAGGGCCTGACTTTAATGGCTGGTGCCTCGTCCGTCATTGGTGAGGGAGCAACATTTGTTGGAATCCCATAGTTGCTCTGATCGTTCGATGAACATACGAGACACCAGAGCAGGGCCGCTCACTCTCGTAGCAATTCTTGTAAAAGGGACTTTAATGATTGATTCTCCCACCTCAAACCCTCCAAAGTGGGAGATTCAGACCTGCCTTCTTTATTGGCACTGTAAAGGTTGTCCACCATGTCATCCCATTGAGGCACCTCATGTCGAGGCAAAGCCTTAACAGGACGTTTACTATGGGTTGAACATCCCGCGGCCTTAAAATGAGTTATGAGAGTGTGCTCATTGGTCAAGCGCGTCCACTGGGCCAGATCTTCTAACATGGTGGATTTGTCAGTGGTAGAAGAGTTGCTCTTGTAAGCTTGTGCGGTGCGCTCAGAAGTCTGCACCACTTTCTTCTTGTGAGGATATGAACCTGGACAAGGAGGTGCCCCCAACCGGTCAAAAACTGACACCCAATCGGGTCTGCTTTCTTCGTCCAAAATTGATTTGGCACCAACTTCAATCGTGGGTTCGTCCCCACTGGTTACATGAGTTAATTTAAACGGCTCTTGAGATAAGTTGTCAGATGAATCCCTTGAAGGCAAGTCATCCTCTGCCCAGCTTAGATAGCCATCAGACTCTTCTTATGATAGATTTAGGGAAGGATTCGAGTCTTGAGTGTGGGCCTCCCTTGGTTCTTTACCGGAGGCATAGCACGTGTAGACCTTTATGTTGTCTCTAGTTTTTGTCATATGGACAACCCTTCACTTTTTCAATAATTGAACCCCTGGGTGAAAAGGTGCCCCCAGTCTATCAAAGAGTAAAACACGTCTTGTCGACGCTTCCGCGCGGCTTGCTTCTTCCACTCGGATTGACTCCGAGATTTGGTTAGTAAAATTGGGTTTGCGATAAATCTCATTCCTCTTTAGTCCTTGAGGACGTGAAGGTTTGACATCTTGAGATGTCGAGCATTTGGTTTGCTGCTGATCTTGAGCTTGAATGGACAGACCTGTCCTAGTCCTCCTGATCGCACGGGCCTCCTCTTTAGTGACCCAACTTTGTTTCGTTTTGCGGGGACGCTCCTCAGTTGCGTTGCCCCCATTGTATGATATGGTCTTCTTTTTAAAGTTCACTTTGTCTTCCCACATGCAGTGAAGGAGTGTGAAGCATTTTGATGTTGGGATGGTTGGGACATGATTATCCCGTGGCATGATCGGCTCACCACCGTCGAGCCGAATGCAGAGATCACCGACAAGAACCGTCTTGCCAGATTTGGAAACTGCTACGCAGGCTTTCTATTTTGGCGGCTTCGGCGTTGCCCCCATTTGGTAGGGGTGGCATTGGACAAGATGGCGTTGACCGACAAGATTCCGTGCTTTGTTGAGCAAGGCTTGATGCCCCCAGCAGTAGTAGGCACAGTTGGTGTGGTCGGAGCTTCTTGAATGGCAGGACCACCCCTAGGAAGAAAGGGGGCCCGACGATCGCCGACAAGTCTCCGAACACAATTGGGGTCTCCAAATAGCCATATCTGGCGTGATTGGCGATGACAATAGATCCATATGTGACTGCTGTCATTTGCTGAAGATGTTGATGCTGTTGGAGTTGGAATTGCAGATTTCTCTCTCCCTGGATCCCGGTTTCTTGAGAAGGCACCAACACCTCTTCATCGGGTAACTCGAAGTTGAGTGACGAATCTTCTGGCACAAGGTGCGTAGCTAAGAACTCCGCCATTCCTTGTCCTTTGTTTGCCTTACGTGGGATAAAGGTGATGTCAAACTCCATAAGGATGAGCGCCCACTTACCGAGCCGATCGGAGAGGACGGGTTGGCTAAGCAGAAATTTGAGTGGATCACATTTGGAGATGAGCTCCACCCAGTGTGCTAGAAGATAGTGCCTTAGCTTCTTGATGGCAAATACCAGAGCTAAGCACACCTTTTCCATAGGAGTGTACTGATGCTCAGGCCCGATCAACTTCCTGCTGAGGTAGTACAACAGCTGCTCCTTGCCCTCTTCATTGATCTGGGCTAAAAACACCCCCAAAGAGACATCCATGGCCACAATATAAAGGATAAGGGACTTCCCTCTGACAGGTGCCCCTAGTATAGGAGGAGACAGTAAATATTCCTTGATTTGTTCGAAGGCCCTCTGACAGTCTTCGTCTCATATGAAGGGTTCTCCTTTCTTCATCAGTTTGTAAAAGGGCATGCATCTTCCCGAGAGGTTAGAAATGAATCGTCTAATATAGGTCAGTCTTCCTTGCAGAGATCTGAGCTCTGTCAAATTTCTAGGCAGAGGCAGTCCTCTTATGGCCTAGATTTTGTCAGGGTCGATTTCTATACCTCAATACCTGACGATGAAGCCAAGGAACTTGCCGTTGGAGACGCCAAATGCACATTTCATTGGGTTCATCTTGAGTTGATACTGTCGAAGTCTCTCAAAAACTAGACGCAAGTAAGCCAAATGGTCCTCTCGCTTTTTTGACTTGACAACCAAATCATCGACGTAACATTCAACGAGGTCATGTAACATCTCGTCGAAAATCTTGGTCATGGCCCTTTGATAGGTTGCATCGGCGTTCTTCAGGCCGAACGGCATCCTTTTATAGTTGAAGATCCCCTTGGGAGATTGGAACGCCATATGGTCTTTGTCTTTGATGGCCATGCGGATTTGATTAAAGCTCGACGACCCATCCATGAAGGACAAGAATTCGTGACCGGTGGTCATGTCCACTATTATCTCGATAATCGGGACAGGGAAGTCGTCCTTTGGACATGCCTTGTTCAAATCCCTGAAATCGATGCAAACTCGGACTTGGCCATTCTTTTTCTTGGCGGATACTATATTAGCGAGCCACACAGGGTACATGCAAGGCTCTATGAAGTTCATGTCGAGCATCTTGTCAACCTCAGCATTGACCTTCAACTCCAACTCGTGGTGCGTACACCTTTGGGCTTACTTGACTGGCTTGACGATTGGAAGTATTGCCAGATCGTGTTCAGCCACAGAAGGGTCGAGCCCGGATATTTCTTTATAAGTCCAGGCGAAACAATCCCTGAACTCTGATAAGAGCTATTGGTATGCCTATCTTTCTTTCTCACTAAGGAGAGCACTTACAAAAGTCGGCCGATAATCTTCTTTGCTTCCGAGATTGATCTCGATCAACTCGTCCACAATTGCTTGGCCGCCGTCTTAGAGCTCCAGTGGAGCTAGTTGGAGGTCGACAAAGTCTCCCTCATCATCAGTATTTGCTTCAAAGACTTCTAATTCTTCGAAGCTCCCTTGCTCTTGGCTTGAAGTCGAAGGACTTGCTTAGTCTTGTTGATGATTAACAGGCTGAGCTATCCTTCCCTCAGGGAGGTGGTCATTGTTGACTTCTGTTGAGGGTGATAGTGTCATTGACGTCTCACCAGACTCCCTTACAGAGTCGTTGATCTTGGGCTCAACTTCTGCTTGCCCATAATTGGGAGGCAGCAGTCCTATGGCATTGACTGCACAGTGGACCTTGAAATCCCTCTCTTGGTCATAGCCGAGTCCCCGCGTACCTTTGTGGGAGAAGGGAGGCTGCCCACGAACTTGCGGAGGATTCCACAGCTGGTGGATATATGCCGCTCGTGCAAGGTCCTGAACTAGCAGGATATGCTACTTTTTACACATTTCCCTGATGTGCTTTGGCATACCGTCCACCTCCTGGACTGGCTCTAGTGCAGTATCGGTGGGAGTATCCCAGCCGAAATCATCCTCAAGAGGGTCCGGTGGGACTAAGTCACCTTTGTAAAAGATGATCGGCTTGTCTCCCTTGCCCTTGTTGCTCCTTCTCCGCTGATAGGAGACTGTGAAGGTTTTTAGCTGCTCCAACTTGTACTCTTCCCGTTGGGACGAGAGTTGAAGACATTTGGGCGGTAAGGAGATGCTCCAATCAATGACCCGACTAATTAGAGTGACTTTGAAGTCGACGTTCCGCCTCTCCGACTGAGTTGGGTTGGAGCCGGCCTTGAGGCTTGATAAACACGCCGATCCCTAGCAGAGATGCCACAGGCAGGGCGGGAGCCATGCCCGGTGAGGATCAAGACCTTTCTCAGATTTTTCACCTTGTCTTGTCACAGGGAAATCCCGAATGTTGTTGATCCTCCTTTGTGTTTGATGGGATTGTGCAGGCCCTACTGGTGTGTTGGCTGAGATGGGCCACTCCCCTCTGGACCTGGGGGTTGAATGGCCTACGTCTGCTTGTCCGCCAGAGCCACTACTGGATGCGAGCGTGGGTGCGGCCTTGCTTCAGCAAGCCTGAGGTTACCTGGGAGGCGACCCCCTGCCTTCCCCGGAGGAGCTTAGGCAGCGGTTGAGGGACTGCACCCAGGGCTATCAAAGCCTCGGCTTCCCACGTGAGCTTTGGATGTCTGGCTTGGCCGGCATCTGGGTAGCGTACCTACGGCTTCTGGCGGCTCAAGAGCAGAGGGCGCAGCGACTGGCGGCCATCTGAGAGGCGCAGGAGTAGTGCGCTCAGCTTGCGTCGGCGATGGCCGAGCAGAGGAGACGTGCCGACGCGGCCCTATCACTGGCTAAGGACCACGCCATGCAGCTGAGCGAGGCAGAGAGCAGAGCTGAGGCCTTGCAGAAGGCCTTAGAGGAGCAGTGGCGAGCCGTGGAGCTCGCTAAGATCGAGTGGCGGACTACCGAGACCGGGGCCGAGGCTAGCGTTCAGCTTGCATCGACCTTGGAGGCAGAGCTGGCGGCTGTTGAGTCTCACCTGGCAGCATTGGAGGGGAGTGAGCCTGGGCTCTAATTGTGTCGCCCCTCTTTCTCCTTTCTTTTTGTTATCCAGACTATATGCCTTTTGTTACCCCAAGGACATGTCTTGGGCTCCTTTTTATAGAGTGTCGATGACAAACTCCGGACTTTGATGTTGTTATTTGCCGAGTTGTTTCACTTCCCATTCTATGGAACAGTGCTGAGTGCAGGGGCTGGAGACCACTTACTGTTAGTCGTGCTTCATTTCCTCACTATGTACCAGTGTAGGGGGCAGGAGACTGGGTTTACCCGATTTTCAGGCATTGAAACAGAGGACCGGGTATGGGGAACGGTGTAACTGGATTTTGAATACTGGGTGCTGAGTACGGGGTACTGGGAAGTAGGAGAAAGGACCAAATGCTGGGGGTCAGCCCCTTAAAAAGGGGAAAACCTGTGTTGTGTAAGGTTAGTGTAGGCCCGTCGGGATGTGGCGACCTACGAGGTTAAAGCCGGGAATTGATTCTGGAATGCTTCGGTTGTAGGTTGACGCCCGGGTATTGGCTGTCTTTGTGTCATTAGCTGGCAATATGGTTCACATTGGCTTAAAAAACTGGAGCTGGGCTGGCCGAATGGCCCTGGGAGGCGTCACAGCCGAAAGCTAGGATTGGGGACTGGAACTGGCCCGCTGACCTGTGATGGGGTGGTGGCCGAAACGCTGGAGCTAGGTACTGGTACTGGGTCTAGGTGACTGGCCATGGGTCCGGGTAACTGGTCTGCAGATGCACTGTAGCCGAACTGCTGGACTGGCGACCGGCACTAGACCCGAACGGCTAGCCTGCGGGGGCATTATAGCCGCAGTACTGGAGCTGGCCACTGGTACTGGAACTGAGCGGCTGGCCTGTGGAGGCGTTGTAGCCGCGGTGCCGAGGCTGGTAACTGGTGCTGGAACTGAGCGGCTAGCCTGTGGAGGCGTTGTAGCCGTGGTGCTGGGGCTAGTCAGCCGACCGTTAAGACAGGTAGCCGACTGCTGATGCCAGAATTGGTGTTGGCCAGCCCTCAAGGGGTGTAGTGGCCACTGTTGTTGTGGGGTGATGCTGAGGTCGCCGTCGGGAGGATGTCGTGGTTGACGACCTTCATCAATGAGGAGTAGAGAAGGAGAGGGTTCTCTCTTTTTTTTTCTCTCTTTACCAGCTCTACTGCCATTTTGGGTTTTCGCAAGAGCTGGCCCCCTTTAGCTTTTTTCGATGCGCCCTTACGGATTTTCGCACTGAGGGGTCACCCGATGTTGCCTGAGACGCCCTTCCGAATTTTCACCTCAACTGGGTTGATGGCAATTTTTACCCCAGTCGCCTCCTTGTGAAGGGGGGGGACGACTGGGTCTGCCAGGATATCTCTATTTTTAACCCCATTTGATATTTTTTCTTTTATTTTTTTTATTCCGGAGCTCGTTGTCCGTAACATGATGTTGTTAAGGGACATGTCCGAAAACCGGGGAATGTAAGCAATCAGACATGGGTTTACCCCTATCCAGGGCTTTTGCGAGTTATAGGACTGTCGGACCGACGGAAACATCGCCCTGGCCAAATATGACTGGGGGTACTGGACTGTGGAATACGGGAGTGCTAAATGATGAAGATCCGGGGTAAACTAGGATAGGGTTTTACTAGCTTGAAGTGATTAATACTTTATGCAATTATGGCATGTTCATGCATGAGGATAATGCAAGTAAATAACGAGAGTAAAATGGCAATAATTTTTAAGAACGAACTTACAAGAATCATGTGTATCAAGTAAAATTTATCAAGGGGATAATGCATGTAATATCAAGTCATGTCACGAGATAATGGCTACTTATTCATTCAAGTACTTGCCCATACTGGGCCAGGCGAGTCAAGCAAGTCAAGTCAAGCATGAGAGTGAGAGATTATGGAACGTCATAATCAAGATAGTCATGCACTCCGGTGCAATGCCAAACCATAATCATTCATCTCCTATGGGCACAAGTACTTTCGGATGCTCCTCCCAAGATCAGATTGGGCCCTATATGTGTAGACATTAGTTGTAACATTTAACATCCACTATAGTTTTAGTAGCCAATAGAATTCCTAGACAAATAGATCATTGTAGGATAATAAGGTAGATTTACAAAATTTAGAATTCAAGGCTGACATCACGTGTTGAGATAACTTGGCTAAAATTCTGAGACCTTTAATAAAATTAGGTAATTGGCGTCCAACATGGAGGCCGTAGAATAGAATTGGCGTCCATAGTAATGGGCACTCATTCTGGAAAAGATAATAAGGCACGAGTAAATAGCATCCACCAAAATGGGCGCTATTAACAAATGGCATCTACTACAATGGGCGCAGATTACCAGAAGGTGATAATTTCTCAAAAATGTCAGAAACAACATTATTTGAGGGCTAGATCATCATGTTTCTTTAGAGGGACATGACAGTGACACAGTGTAATGGGTTTTTAGGGTATAATCTACTCGGCTGTCTTGAGGGAATCTAAGACTAGCGGAGACTAACAGAGGTCTTTAAGATGAAATCGCTAGTCTGAAGGAACGGAATGTCCAACGGAGAGCTCATTCATCCCAGAGAGTTGAGGGGTAGTCGATCGAACCAAAACGGGGACCTCATCCACAGAATGGGATGAGAGTGCCAAGCGGTGCTCCACGGCGGGGTTGAAAACTCAGGAAAATAATTGAGCAGAGAAGACGGCGTCCTGCATGGCAGGCGCTAAACCAAATAGCGTCTGTCAGGAGAGGCGCACATTCATTTATATAATTTCATTTTTAACATAATCAATGTCCTTTTAGGAAGGCGCTGATTCCCAAATTTTTGTAATTCGTTTCACAGTTTTCAGAAAATACAATGCATTTCAAGGCATAGACAGTATTTGAAAAATACAACTGAATAACATCCACATGGATAGGTGCTAATATTAATTAACGTTCAATTTAACAGGCGTAGTTTAGTTTCTATTTATAGAAAATATATATACTATGTTGATTAAACATTCAGACATTCCAGGGGTTTAGCATCCTACATGGCAGGCGCTAATACAATTAGCCTCTGTTATGATAGGCATAAATTATCATTTTTATTTTTCATTTAATACAAATGGCATTTGTATTAACATGCGCTGTTTCTTTCAATGCACAGTGATTTAAACTATAATCATTATGGATCATAACGATGCACATAAATCCTCAGGTTTAGGCATCCTGGATATCAGGCACTGAAAGGAATAGGCATCCCTCATGGAGGGCACTTTTTACAGAAATCATGATATAATGTGCTAAATTCAAGAATAAAGAGCGTTCGTGAGGTTTGGCGCTTATTCAAATAGCGGCCACTACGGTGGACGCTAATCACTTTAATACAAGAACTGAAGAATGACGATTACAAGAGGTTAAGACATGATAACAATGCATGCTTTAACACATCTTAACTTGGTTTAATCTCGTTGGGTCAAAGGAGTAGAGAAAACCTACCTTTTAGACGATCAAAGGGATGAACAGTCGAAGAGCTTGCTATTACGGTACTCTGTTTCAAATAGAGTAACCGCAGGACGAAGAAGATGGAAGATGGGGCCTTGATCAGCAGAGGATGTGGTAGAGGAAGAGCCCCTTCACGTTGCAGTCAAGATCGTGGGAGGAAGAGGAAGTAGAGAAAGCAGAGCTCGGTCGCTTCCACAGCAACAGGATGACGACGCAGCAGCAGCAGCAAATGGGATTTGCTTGCTTGACGGGGGCATGGTTTTATAGGGACGTATAGGTTCTGGAGGCTTCTATCGTCCAGAAAGGGAAGGATTTGCAACCTTCCGTGCGTTGCTCGATTCCCCTCGCTCACAGAGGCAAGGTTTTACGATTACAATTGACAGGGTTTTTCAACGTTTCTATATGTCATTCTTCATTCTATCTTAGCAGCCGCTTGCCATTTTTTTACCCAAAAACCCTAAAGCGAACACATGCATGCCACTTTGAACATGCAACCGGGTTGGTCGTGCGGGTCCAAGTGTGGGCTCGTGAGTGTTCTCTTGACCTTTTTCTCAATAAAGTCCCTGTAAAGAAAGAAGCATTTTGTCAAATACATTGTCAGCATAGTTAGGTGTTTGTCAAACACGTATGCACAGACTATATCATGCAACTAGCACAGACCTGAGTATGAAGTGCATCGACTTCTGTATGAAAGAAACGTAACGTGCACCGACCCTTATGAGTGCTCAAGACAGATGTACATGTACTTGCAACCTTATATGCACCGATCTCTATGCCTAAGAGGGAATTTGCACGGACCATGAGATGCAAGATATGAGGACTTGCACTGACCTAAAGTACGTATACTGCACCGACCATGTGTGCAGTTCCACAAGAACTTGTACCGACTTTGCTATGCCAAAAGGCTAAAGCATGCACAGACCTATTGAGACGCTAAACAGGAATATGCACTGACTTTATATATGTAAATTAGGATATGCACCGACCTTACATGCAACAAATGCAGCAATGCACTGACTGTGTATGCGACTGGTAGTGACTTGCACCAACCTTATCATGCCATAAGCATAACATGCATCGACTTTCTATAGTGATGTGCACGGACCTTATCATGCACAACGCAAGACCTGCACCGACCTTATCATGCCATAATCACAACATGCATCGACTTGCTACAGTGATGTGCATGGACCTTATCATGCACAATGCAAGACCTGCACCGACCTCATTTACACAAGATCGAAACATGCACTGACCTTGTGGTCACTCACACAAGATGTGCACCGATATGCATCAGCTCAAACCAACAGTGTGCTCGGACCAAGAACATGCTTAGACTTAGCATCGAGACATGCACCAACCTAATATGCATTGAGCTCAAAGTGTGCATCGACCTGCATGCTGACGATATGCATACGAAGGTAAAAATGCACTAACTTATTTGCTATCCTTGCATGAAGACTCACAATGTATGCACAGACCTATATGCATGCATGAGCATAAACTGCATTGACGTTAATGAATACTCTGAATGATCATACAACAACCTGTATTCTGTTATTAAGACACAACATATTTGAATGAAGTGTTAATTCATTTTAGTCTTAACATGATTCATAGAATGTCCTTCTCAAAACCAGAGTTCCAGCACTCTCCCCATTTTTGATAATGACAACTATGAGTCATGGATGATCAAAATAGTCAATGAATTAAATAGTCATTCTTCATACACTCATTCAATTTCAAACACCCAAGCAGGTGAGATCACAAGTTGTTAATCATCATTCACAGAATTGTTTTTTTGTCACTGACATGCATAGCAAAAATAACATTCAACACAAATATGCAATATGCCATGATGACATTTCTATGTACATTAAGAAAAATAAACTGATTTTTGATTGAGTATCTCATTACGCAGAAAAATCTCATTCTAACATTTTTACATCAGATCAGAAACACCAACATCTAGACATTAGAAACATGTCAGCATCAGCACTAGCATTAGTCATTATCTGCTCAGCAGCATCAACATCTGTCACTGCAGACTATGAACTGTCATACATGACCACCAAAATTTCTCCCCCTTTGTCATTATCAAAAAATAATAGGACTCCTAGAAATCAACAGGACCCATGTGACCAGAGGAAGTACCTCTATAGCTTCCCCTTCCTCTGGGTGGTGTGCTGCTAGAACTGCCCCTCAGAGGTACGACGCTTGGATATGGAATTCTTTCAACTTTAGTTCCGAGAGCTGCAAGCTTGGTCATCAATTTTTGGTCATTCTGCTTGACTAAGGCATAATGCTCTTTGGCAGTAGTTCTCATATCCATAAACCAATTTTGGATCATACTACCTAGATTGTCTAATTGTGAGGTCTGCTGGTTGTGTATGCCAGCCATAAAAGTAGAAGAACTAGTAGCTTGTTCTATGATAATAGTTTTGAATCTATCAACTAAGTTCTCCACTTGTGTCTGAACTATATCAAATTTCTGAGTAAGTTGCTGCTGATCTTCTTTGAATGTATTCACCTGAATCTTTATTAGTTCAAGATCTCTCTTAAGATCATAAGAAAAATCAAGCACTTTAGAGAGTTTCATAAAAGATGTAGCCTGAGTGTCTTGCAGGTTAAGCAGAATTTCTCCAGCCTTATCACACACTGCCAGTAGGGAGTCCAAAATGCCATGTAATCTTGAATCAGACTTGTGCTTATCATATACCAACTTCATCCACTAACTATCCACACTCTGTTCCAAATGACGTATTCTAGCATCCAATCGATTAAAAACATAATTTGAATAGGCAAATTGGGCATTCATCATATTGTTCTGATTCATCACAAGATTTGTCGGTGTAATGAGCATTTCAACAATATGTGACTCTGAGCTTGGTCCAGAAGAGCTAGATGCTTGGGGGAGAGGGGATGGAGCACAAGCTCCTCCCCCCTCCGGACTCACCTTCCCTCTCTCACACACTCTCTCTTTCTTTTTCTTCATCTTACCGGCGTGGGTGGCTTCTCCTCTCTTTTCCTTCTTCTCTTCACTACGTAGAACCAGAGGCCTCTCTTCTTTTTTCTTGATCGCCAGTCGGGGTGGGTGAGACTCCCAGGGCCTTTTTCTTCATCGTGCAGCCTTTTTATAGAATGGCCGTTGAAGAGGATATCCCGCCACTTCCACCTCGTCCGCCACGAAACTCAAAGTTGACCTGTTGCGCTAGATGAAGGTGGTTGGTGCCGTACCCTACTATTCATCCGAGGATGGGAGGTTCGCAGGTTCGCCGAGGTTACTTCACCGCTGCTACTCCTGTGCTGTCGAACAGAGGCAGAAATAGGGTGTCTGGCATTGAATGTTCTCTGCACGCGACATTTATGCCGAACAGAGTATTGGCTAGCGGATGGGATGGCATGAGGTTAAAACGGCACGGTGGAACAGTACCCGTGCCAGTTTAAACCCAAGTGCAATTGGTGCGCCATTTCAATGTATCATCAAGTGGGTGCCATTTCAAGTGCTTGAAGGAGGATGGCCCCTTCAACAAGAGCGCGCCGGATAACCAAAGCAAGGAGGGGCGAGCCGCTTTAATGCACCATAAGGGGGGCGCCATTTTAATGAACATAAAGGGGGGAGCGCCGGTTTAGAGCGCGCCGGTTAAGGGCCTCACTGCGCCATTTTAAGGCCTCTTCATGCTATTTTAAGTGCCGAACGGATTTGTTTTGAAGTTGCGGCTATTTATATAAGTGTCAGCACTCCCGAAATGTTTTAGTTGCGATGCACGGCACCCGGAACATCTCATTTGCCATTTCTGGGCTCCGATCTGAGACTTTACGTGCCTCCTAGCATATGCCGAGACTGTGTCGGAGTTCCCGACTTTTCTTTGATTTGGCCCCCGGCATAGCCAGTTGGAGAACCGTGGCCATATCTTCCGCCCAAGGGCTTTCTTGACGGGTAGCGGACCACTGGGTGTATTCTCGTCCTGGCCGAGTGAGGTATGGGTTTGTTCGGCCCTCTCGGCTTCGACTTGCGCTTGAAGGGATAGACGCGGGTGCCATATGATTACCATCGTCATTTTTTGACGTCCACAGGTCTCCAAGATTGAGAGTCAACTATTTGACCTTTTGATCAGACGCGCCACAGGCCCAAGAAAGAGATTCCCTCTCTGATTCCACCCGTGCAAACAAGTCCACCATCTCATCCCACAACTGAGCCAGGATCAGGCCGCCCTCCATAACCCGCTCGAAAAGCGCCGAAGGAGGACTACGCCCAAGGTCTCCTCGAACTGCCCCCGATGCCATGGAGTGGCACCTCCGATATAGGGGAGCTCGGACAGTAAAGGTGCCAGTCGTGGGAGGGAAAGCCCTCTCCGGAATAGCCTGGATTCGGGCACCCCCTCGAGTTCCCTCATCTCTGGGGGCCCACTGGTTGGCTCAGATTGGGTCACCCCACCCCGCACCTCCTTGGTCTCGGTTGGCTGGGGTTGGGTCGCCTCACCCTGTGACCCCTCGGCCTAGACTGGCTCAGAACGGATCCCTTCGCCCTGTGCCCCCTCTGCCTCATTCGATGCCATAGCACCGACCGCCTCTACCTGGGACCCAACTGCCTCAGCCATGACTTCTTCGACGGCAGTGGCCCCCTCTGACTCAATGGCCGAGAGAACCAACTGCGCACCCCCCTCGACCGAACAGGTGACATCAGCCCTCTTCACCCGCTTCCTCTCAGTGGCCGCGGCCTTCATCAAGGACCACAGTAGCCACTCCATGGGATCCTTGTGCTTGGCCACGTGATGCTCGAAAGCGCCATCCCGAGCGACCTGCTTGCCCTTATCTCGGGCACGGGAAGAGCTCCTGAAAGTTTGAGGTACGTTGGGTGCAGGCGTCTCCTCCAGGTTGATGATTTTCAGCTCGAGCGGTGGCACCCCCTCATCAACCAATCGCCTCGAGTCTACACAGAGAAAAGCAGATCGTGAGAAGGGAGCTTGCTCATCTGACCCAGAAACGAAACAAGACCCTCAAGTCCTCACCTGGAAGCACCACATTTAGGGAAGGATACTCCTCAATATTGGCCGCGGTCATCAACTCGGCGGTTGGCCGGCGATTCTTTTGAAGAATGGTAGCTCTCTTCTCCACCTCCGGGGAAGCTGTCGCTTGCTTTGGAGGAAGGTTCGGATGGAAGTTAGGCACCGTCAGAAAGGCCCAAGGCTCACCCCCCAGGCCGAGCCCAACCATAAATACTGGGTCTTCCACCCTTTATGAGAGGAATCTTTGACAGAGAGGGACACACAACTTCTTCCCCACTTCTATGGGGGAGAGTCAGCCAATTATGGCTAAAAATTGACTCCGCGAGATAGAAAAGATTTTTTGGGTCATTCGATGTGCGGATGAGGACAAGACGAGTCTGACGCCATACATGCTATAGGAGAGAGCAGACATATGGTGAGCGTCTGTGCTAAGGAATCAACCTGACAAACTAGAGCATGATATTTCTTGGGAAGAATTCAGACGGCTATTCACGACAAAGTACATATCGGAGCATGTGCAAGACAAGATGGAGCAAGATTTTTTGGCCCTAACTCAAGGGTCAATGATCGTACTCGAGCATGAGGCTAACTTCGCAGAATTATCAAAGTATCCACTGTACATTGTTACGGATGAAAGAAGGAAGGTAAAGAAGTTTGTAGCGGGACTACGACCATCGCTTCAAACCCATCTAATTGCACTAGATATTGCTATGATGGAGGCGGCTCTTGACGCGGCATGTCGTCAAGAGAGTGACGTGGAATTATATCAAGAGGAGAAGAGGACTTCGACAAAGAGACCATCGGCATCATTTCTTCAGTATGACAAAGGCAAAAAGGTGATGAAGAATCCATCGCAATCGTTCATGATAGGGAAGACCACACCACCAGTAAGGGGCAACGACAAACTAGAATGTAAACATTACGGCAAGCGACCTGGTGGGGAGGTATGCTAGAGAGCCACCGGAAGGTGTCTCCGTTGTGGAGAGAAGGGCCACATGATCCGAGACTATCCGAAGATGATGCAACCTATAGCATCTCGGCCAGTAGCAGCAGCAGCAACTCCAGTAGCAGCCAAACTAGTAGTAGCGAGACCCACAGGGAGACCCCGAGCGCCAGCTCGAGTGTTTACACTTGCTAAAGAGGATGCTGAGCAGGCGGAGGACCTCACAGAAGGTACTATCTCTATCAATAGTATTCATACTAGAGTATTGTTTGACACCAGTGCGATACATACTTTCATTTCTGAGAGGTTTGCTCGTTAATTGCATGAGGAATTCAGAATTGAGTCGTTAGACCTAGACGTGCCCCTGTTGGTGCACACACCTACAGGGGCGGTGTCCACTAATAGGCATATACCCTCACTATCAGTTAATATAAGAGGAAGAACTTTGCCTGATTATTTTTGTTGTTTACCTATGCAAGACTTTGATGCTATCTTAGGACTAGATTGGTTAGAAGAGCATTACGCTCTGATAGATTATCGAAGGAATGGAGTTAGTTTTTCGCATCCCTACAGAGAAGGAGTTTTCTCATCCCTTACTGAAACATATGGCTGGAAAGAAGTTAGTGGTTTCAGCAATGAAGAGTATGCGAATGTTGAGAAAGGGCTACGATGCATTCTTGGCAAGCGTAGTCATGAAGTCTAATGCTCACCAGGCACCGACCGTAGTCGAGATCGAGGTTGCTCGAGAATTCCTAGATGTGTTTTCAGAGGATTTGCCCGAGTTACCACCTACAAGGGAGATAGAGTTTGCCATCGACTTGTTACCTGACACTGCACCTGTCTCTAAGGCACCCTACCGAATGGCCCCAGTAGAATTGACAGAGTAGAAAAAGTAACTTCAAGACTTGTTAGACCAAGGGCTTATCCGTCCAAATGAGTCATCATGGGGAGCATACTCCCATACAAACAACACAACCCAAAGTTGGGGACTCCTAGACACCTATGTACCTATTGGCCTCCTACGAGATTTTAGAGGTTTGGGAGTATCACACCCAATTGCACATGGTCCTGGTTTTGAGTACCCAGGACGTTAGCGTGCTCTTCTAATAGCTCATCAAAGAACTCCTCTGCGAGTTCTGGATCCAGCTCATAACTGACCGGCAATCGCTCTGGTGTGGGGTCGCGGGCTGGAGTGTCTAAAATAGTCAGCAAATCCTGAGTAGGACACCTGGCTGCATAATCGCCAATTCCACCGCACCTATAGCACTGGTCTCGCGGTCCTATGCTTAAAGATGTTCCACTGGTCATCGGCCCTTTCCCCTTGTCTTCCCAACGGGCGGGGGGTGGTGGGAGCTGAGGTCGAGCAGGCAACGTGGGTTGCTGAGGGCGGGGAGTGGGGAAGGATGCCTTCTGGCATGGGGGAGGGTCCCTTGGAGGGAGAGAGCGAGGCCCGAGAGCATTGGGGTCCTTGCAAGGGGGTTCCCAGGGATGAGCTACCGAAAATTGACTATAAGAACTGGGCGTGGTACGAGAGTCGGACCCACGCTGATATATGGTCTCCAGTTGCTGGACGAGAGTGAACTCCGACTCAAACTGCTCTAACTCAAGAGCGACCTGATATGTGGCCTCCAAGGTGGTTACATTGCAGTGAAAGAGTTCATATTGAAAGTGGGGCCGCAGACCACAACAGAAGAGGGAAACAGGCATCGTGCTCTCTTCCAAGATGTCACATAGCAAAAAATATTCATCAAACTCTGCGATGTAGTCAGAAATGGACCGATCCCCTTGGTTGAGATTCTGTCACCTATCAATGAGTCTCTGACGGTACGTGGCAGGAAGATACTTAAGCCGAAGCTTATTCTTCATCTCATTCCAAGATTCAACCTGGGGCTCCTGACGCTGAAATAGCAAGCTCTCCACATTCCTCCAATATGTTTGCGCTTGCCCTAACAACTTCATTTTAGCGAACTTGACTCTCTGGTGGTCTGTCATCTCGAACCACTCGAAGTACCGGTCCATGCCAGCCTCCCAATCAAGATAGACCTTCGGGTCCAAGGACCCGTCAAAAGTTTGAGGGTTTGCTCACACGGTTCTGAGGACTCTATCGTCCTCTTCATCCCTTGACTGATGAAAGCCACGACAGCATCGACCATACCCTTCATTGGCATTATCGGACCCATAGGCCTCTAGACCAAGGTCATGATGTTGTGGTTTGATGGCCCGGTGAGGGGCGGGCTAAGGAGGAGGTGCAGGCTGGCCCTGGGCCTAGGGAGCGGGTTGGATCTGGGCCATGGGAGTGACTTGGCTTTTGGCCACTGCGAGAGTTGGTCCGGGTGGACCCTGGGCCGCTCTAGGAGGCTCCATGTGTGACATTCTATCTTACCGTCTGACCAGACCTTGGACAAATTTGTCGGATTACTCCATTTGTTCCTCCATGGCTCTAAGCCGGCCATCCACACGGTCCGAGAAGCTCCTAAAGGTCACCTCGGACTGGTCCATCCAGGCCATGATGGGCATCATCGACACATGCAGGGAGTGTAGGTCTCTAGAGGCAACATCCCATGGGTTTTCCATAGATGTGGGGTATTGGTATTGGGTACCTCACTGGGTGGGCATGCAACGACACAACGGTTGGAATGCACTAACTAATGCGAGTGACTCAAACCAGTATCTAGTACCTAGAGGAGAAATTGGTCCGAGGACCCAACTCACGCGAGAGGCTACCTTCCAGATAGGCGTAACCTATCATTCCAACAGTGCCTTTTCATATACCGGATAGAGGCATGAGGTGCAACACCTCGGATAGACGACCCTAGACTCAACCTGCTCTGATACCAATTTCATACGGGATGAGACTCGAATGAGCTAAGATGTACGACGGACTCGATGTGCGGCCAACACTAGCATGCTAAAGGCAAGCCAGGCCACTAACCACCGTGGTGTTCTCTGTGTGGCGACGTCTCTCAATAGAAACTCTAACTAGCCTGACGCTCGTCCCTTGCGAGGGAAACACTGAATCACAGCGGTTAAGGAACCACTGTTGCCTAGGGTGGTGCAGTCGGAGCTCGGTGCTCGATTGGAGTTAAGGAATGGTCTCTCACTCTCACAATCACGGTGACTTGTAATTTGGATATGGCCTTATTCTCACAAACGTAGCATATATAACAACAGACTAGATAGGGAAATGCGAGTGTAAGGAATGTGCGCGTACCTCCATGACTACCGCATGGGGAAGAAACCCCGGTCGAATTCGCCAACCCCAATACACAATAAATAAATATTACTACAATTCTAGAAATATGGGCTACACCACACAGGGAGGTAAAAGGCGAAAAGATTTCCATCTGAGAAAGAGAGAGGAGAGTTCAAAAAGAGAAGAGAGAGCCAGCTTGAAGAGTTTGATCCGCGGTGGTCCTTGCTTCTATAGAAGCTACATTATTTTATTTTTGAGAACTCGATTGATTATTTTTCTGTTTCTTCGTCTTTGAATTTTCCTGTCATACAGTCTTGTTACCCTCTGAGTGTGTTCAGAGGAAGGGAGAAGATCTCTGGTTTCCCTCCATTGTGTTGGAGGAAGAGAGGATTGTTCCTCTGGTCTGTAAGCTGTTGGGAGTAGTTTACTGGGTTTCCCTTTGCGTTGTGCAAAGGAAGGGAGGCAGTTCCTCTAGTTCGTGTTCTGCTTCTGGTGGGCCAAAAGTTCGAGGAGGGTGTTCCTTGAGGGCATGCTGTTCGTCAGCATTCTGTCAGCAGACTAAGTCTACTGTGATCTTGTTGGATCTTGCAAGGAAGCCATACTCCGTGGAGTAAGGGGTGGACGTAGATCGCGGGTAGCAATCGAACCACCTAAAAATCCTCCACTTCGTGTGGTTTGTTCTGATCTGATCTGTTATTTGAATGCTTGCACACCTATCGTTCGATCTATCTCTTCTCTATTAGTCATCCTGATCTAATTTGTTGGCTTCTTTTGGCTGTGGCGTTCTGATTAGATTAAGTTTGACCAATTTGGGGGTGATCTATTCAACCCCTCCCCTTCTAGCTCACCTTCCGCTAAGTCTGTCACGTGGATCTCATGGCTACAGGTCCGGGCAGTGTACCAAGCACTATCGGATTACCAGAGAGGGAGACTAGCAGTGATGGGCTTCGCTGATTTCCTGGGGATAGAGGTGATGCGGATCGATATGGCCCTCTTGTATGCGCTGCATGAGAGATGGGACGCAGTCAGTCGATCATTCCTCTTTCCATGGGGACACATGATCCCCACGCTCGAGGACGTGGCGAGGATCACAGGGCTTCGATTACATGGAGCACCGGTGATGGGGACCACCTACGTTGACTATCGAGAGATGTTGAGGGAGCTGCTAGATTTGGAGTTGACACGGCCAAGACACCATTCATCGATGCTGGCGAGAGCGACATTGCAGGATAGCTTGGGACTGAGGGGAGCGGCGATAGCCGTGGGCGAGCTACCGGAGGAGCACCTGGGCTGACTGACAGACCAGGCTAGACAGAGAGTGGCCGTAGGACCAGGACCAAAGGGAGATATAGTGTTGCTCCGCTTCCTGATGCTACTATTCGGGAAGCTATTGTTCGCGACGAGAGCAGATGGAGTGAGCTGTAAGATCCTCCCACTTCTAAGAGACCTAGCCGGAGTTGGAGAGTACGCTTGGGGAGCTGTAGTACTGGCATTTCTCTTCGACTCGCTCAGCACGATCGGCTGACAAATGATATTGGGTGGCTTCTCGCCTCTACTTCAGATATAAATGCTTAACTCTAAATACTTATGCTTCGGCCTATGACCATGCTTATCACTATTTGCCTATTATTGCTGACATTTGACTTATGTAGGTATGGAGCTACCTGTGCCTCCCTGGCCTAGGGGGAGGGAAGGAGGTACATCCAGACCAGATACCCATTGCGAGGTGGTGGGTGACGGCTCAGGACATGGGATTGCTGTAGCCCCTATCATGGACAATCCAGGACAACATGGACACAATTCCTTACGGATCGGTAAGCCTCTAGACTTAATCTCCCTAAATGCATTGAAATGCTTACTAAATGCTCATCTAAATACTTTCTATGCTTGACTTGCTTGCCCTTTTCAGGTGCGCTGGACACCCTATCATGACGAGGGTCACGAGGGACTGCCCTAGGTGGAGGTGGCCCAGGCGTACGCGGGATGAGAGATCTGGCTCCATTGCATGAACATCATCGAGCCTCTCCATCACTGCCTGTTCATGAGGACGTGGGGCATCCATCAGTTGGAGGTAGAGTTCCCCGCACGAGATGACGAGCCCATCGAGCGGTCCTCGACGGGACTCAGTGGTGAGATCGACTAGATCACCCAGGTGATCGACCAGGTACGTGACCGGACGCATAGAGGTTGGGAGGTGAAAGCCCGAGCTACCAGCGACGAGGCCTACCTGAAGGCCTATGCTCAGAGGTACGGCAGTCATGTAATATCCCAGATCCTTAGTGGATCTTTGTTGGGTCTTTATTAGGTCTTTCGGATCCTTTTTGGAGAGTTTTGCATCACTTTTGTAGCTCCCGAGTTGAGTTTTACGATCCATGTGTATTTTTCTCTCATACTAGTTACAGAACCCTACGGTGAGTTTGTTTCTCAGTTCATCGACTCGAGGATGATACAGTTGCAATGTACTCTTCGCGAGGATCATTTTGCCTATTTTTACGTATTTTTTTGAATTAGTATAGGTCGTGGGCGGCCTCTCAGGATCCAAGTGGTATTAGGTTCACCTGGTATCTGGGTTCTGGGTCATTACAGTTGGTATTAGAGCGAGTGTTGTGGACGTACATGAGAATTTGAGATATTGCAGTGATCAGAGTCCATAAGATCCATTACAGTGGATAGCTGGCATAGGATTTTGTGTTTCTTTACCACTTTGCTTCTTGCGTGAGAGCTTATGTGCGCTATGTTGGTGCTGCAAAGGCGATTTTGCTTTCGTCTCTGTGCTAGCATGGGACCTAAGGAATGTGATAGAAAATCACCTTTCTTCGAGGTGGTGGTCCTAGTTATGTTGCGTTGGGCAGAGTTTGCCAGTAGGCATGAGTCTGTGGTGCAGCATTTGAGATATCCATGGTGAGATCAGGTAGTTGATGGGAATTATTAAGGGCGTGATGGCCATGAGTCTTCTCCGATGGAGATTAATGTCATTTTGCCCATCCTAGCTTGAGGTTTCTCCAGCCCCTGAGCTACCAAGGCTTTGGTTTGAGGTGGCAGAATGGATGCCCTAATTGAGAGAGTGCTCGGGCGACCTAAGGATTTTTATTCCTGGTGAGCTATTGTTAGCCGAGCTTGACTTTCTCATTCTATTTTACGGTGTTGTTTTAAGGTAAGGTTGAGAAGAGCTATCTCTATACGACCTTTGTCCTGCGCGTTTGCTTTTGAGCGGATTGAGTTAGTTCTGAACCTAATTTGATCTCTTTCGGTGGTGGTTTGGTTTTGAACCCAGCTTCTGGTTTGGGAGCCATTATGCACCTTGTTTGTCATGCTGTGTGTGGCGGTTGTCGAGATGGGAAGCTTCAGTGATAGACTTAGGACTTGAGGATAAGTTGAGATAGGCACTCTATATTGTTTGTGTTGTGCCTCGTGGCACGATCGTTTACACCGTGGCAATTTACGATCGACAGTTGGCAGGATTAGTACTCGAGGCTTGGTGAATCGTAGTTGGTGATTTACGATGGCACCGAGAGATGAGCTGAGTTGCAAATGTCGAGCTATCTGTGCTGGCTGCGTGCATTGTGTAGTGTGTGTAGCGGAAGCGTGGTGGGCCTATAATCCACTGGTCTAGGATCGTAGGGTTGGACGATTCTAATCTGCCAAGAGAAATACTTCCTTGGTGTGAGATTGTCTTGGCTGTGAAATCCTTGATGTTGTTGGTTGTCGTGTCGTTACTTGAGGCATTGTAGTTGTTGGCACTGGAAGTTTTGAGGATTGCGAAAATATGTCGGCGAATATGCTGGATGAGTACCCATTGTGTTCCTTGGAAGTTGTGCTCTCGGGACAGATCGTGATCATAGAGGTGCACTCCCGTGAGGCATTTGTGGGTCTTTGTTGGTAAGCTACGAGTGGCTCATACATTTTAGTTCTGTGGTCAGCTATAATTGTTCCTTGATGTGACCCAATTGTGGTTGTGTCCCGTGGTTCTGTGTTGAGAACGGAGCTGAGAATTGGCAAGTGTCCATTATGAGGTGGTGTGCTAGGTTGTGTTTGTGGTCAGCATGGGAGGAGTTCCCTGTGAGTCTGAGTTTGGCATTGTGTGGCCCGTGATCTTGTCGGTTGGTTTAGCTGTTCTCTCCTAAGAGGGTAGAGTTGGTGTGAAACCCGAATTAGATGTGGTGTCTGAGTGAGGACTAACTTGATTGTTCTTGTGGTCCAGTGCTGTCATTGGCATTCTGCGTGCCAGTTTTGATCGTTGTTATGGTGCGGAAGTCGATGGTTCAAGTAGTCAGCTAAGATGATTATTTTTCTCGTAAGAGTTGATGCTTATTTTGTCTACCGAGTATGAGATGTTATCAGTGGCAGTTTCGTAGCATGGGTCATGTCTCATCGATATGTGAGATGGTAGCGATGATGCCATGTTTGGAAGTGCCAGACTTGTGTTCCGTTGTGTGTTGTGGTCATTCTGTGGATCGGTGTGCCTTGAGATCTGGACCATGATGATCTTGCTTGTGATCATGGTCTGCCAGTGTTCCTCTGAATTGTGTTTTCGAGAATCATGTTATCGTGTTCTCGTATTTTTGGTGTTTGAGGTTTGGCTGGAGCTTGGAGAGCATTGTCGACTTCATGGGTTGTTCTTCCCTGTTCCCTGTTGGTGTTCTTAAATTTCTGGGAGGTAATTTCTGAAAGGAGTGGAGGATGTAATACCCTGGATCTTTCAGATCGGAATCAGAGAGCTTTCGAAGTGCTTTCGTGGGTCCTAGATCATGTTTTACAATCCACTCAGATTTTTCCCTTGTAGCTTGCAGAATCCCGTGGAGAGTGAACCGTTATGATTTGAGACTCTAGGACACTGAAGGTGCGTTGTGCACTGTTCGAGGATCGCATAGCCTATTTTTTTGTATTTTTATGATGGTGAGTCGAGCGGAGTTATTGTCACGTTTTGGAAAAAATACATGTTTTTGGGGTGTGAGTCAGATTTTGTGTTTTGATCACGTTTTTGGGGTTTAAATGGATCCTCTCAGTGCTAGAGGGGTTGGGGACTGGTTTCTCCCTATTTTTCCCTTCACATGGGTGTGAATGGGACGTGGAATGAGGTTTTCTACAATGTTCGCCGTTTTCATGCTCGGGATGGAGTAGCGGTCCTACCAGTAGCCGCCACTACTTAGAGGCGGTCCGCTGGGGGCTGCCATTCTACCCAGAAGTGTCAGCAGGTTTTGCAGTCCAGTGGTGACCGCCTAGCGTATTTGTGGTCTTGGGATTGGCTGCCAATTGCAGCGGCGGTCAGGCCAGGACCGCCAATCCGTGATCATTTCTCGTTGAGCCCCCGGAGTTGGCGGTCAGGTGGATGACCGTTTCTCTGAGTTGCGGCCAGGGCACGGCCGCATTGTGCCCCCATATAGTAGTGGCCTTGCAATTGACCGCTAAATGATGTAGTGGTCAAGCCAGCACTGCCACTAGGGTTTGCGGTCTTAAGGATGACCATTTCTTTTCCTGGTGTCCCTCTCAGGTCGTGGTCCTGTGTGGGCCGCTATACTGGGTCTATGGTCTGGAGAGGGCCGCCATTTGATGTGACGGTCCAGGGAGAACCGTCGCTTGATTTTCATGCTAGCCGTGTTTCGCTCGCATTGTGTTGGCCCCCGATCGAACCGGTTGTGACCTAGTGGTCAACCTTCAACCTCGAGAGGGTCACGGACACCCGTGAGTTCTGTGTTCGTATTTTTGGGGGTGTCCGGAGGTGCCAAGTTATCTCGTTTGGCTTGCCGTGGGTCTTGGGTGTCTGGGTGACCCCATGTGTTCCCAGTTTCGTGCTTTCACTAGATTGAGTGGCCATGAGGCAGTATGAATGCGGAGGGTTTTCCCCGCACGACGTGGGTTTCTCTGAAAAGTGATTTCCGAGTGGGCCATGTGTGTGGCCTTAGACTGTGAGTCCAGTTAACCAGCTTGGGGCTTGAGATTTCCCGAGTGTCCCTTGGATAAGGATTAACTCACCGGCTTGTGAGCTACCTTAGAAATGGTGCTTCTGTGATTTCAGGCCTAGGGATTAGGCCAGATTGACAACGTCGTGCCGTCATGTGCAGTGGTCTTAACCCGAGTCTCGTGACTCAAGGATCGTTGGGTTTAGTTGGTCTATTGGGCTGTCCAGAGTCTGGTGGTCGTGAGCCACCTGTTTACTCGCGATGGGTGCGTGAGTGATTTTCGGTGTTCACGTTCAGTGACCCCCCACTAGACGTAGCCTTCTTACGGTACGCGTGTGCTAACCCACCTGGGAGTGGTGGAGTGACTTACTCGAGAGAGACGATTTTTAGGCTGATTACCGTAGGGCCCCTCATCTTTACAGCCTGAGTCTGGGCTGGAGGGAAAACCAACTTGAGGATCCTACCTAGAGCGCATGGTCTGTGTGTGCACACGTGGCTGGGGGCGTCAGACCTGCGCTGACGAGCGCTACCCCAGTTAGTCCATGTTCTTTGTTCCTAGTTACTGTTCGATGTCTCAATCTTTGCCTGGGACGTCATAGGGAGACATCTGAGGCCACAGACTAAGACGTCAGTGGACGCATCCGGCCTTACTTCTTATGGGCAGGTACTCCTGCCACGTGATGTGAGATTCTCATGACTCGAGATTCTGTTTCTCGTCTGTGAGACGTGATTTTTGCGTATAATTTTTGGGTGTTTTCCTGGAGCCGAGGTCTGGGATTTTCGATGAGCGTCATTGAGAGTTTTTCCCTAGACGACGTAGAGTTCACGACGGCGAGGTCATGACCGTATTTTCAGACCGTGTGGTTTCGGTGTGAGCCTTCGTATGTGAGCACAGGCCTCCACAACAGAGGTGTCGTGGCGTTTTCCTAGTAGCGTGACTAGGGCGGTTCGTAGTTTGGTGGTCCCCCGATTATGAGATCAGGGTGTGGGTTTTCGTTTCGATAGGAGTAGTTGTAGAGCTGTGATTTTATCGGCTGTCGTGGTTTGGAGATTCGTGTACGGCCGCGCTTTCTGTCGTTATTGTTGTAGCTACTCTTGCCGTTACTGTTGTTCTTGTTGTTGTTGCCTTCCGCTACTGCCGTTGTTTTCGGTTGGGGTTCCACGGGACCCTTATTGAGCCAGTGATAGGAGGCTCACCCCTACTTTTCAAGTGTTGCAATTCTTCCTCAAGGTTCGAGGGCGATGCGTGGAGGTTCTTAGTTGTCAGTTCGCTGGGCCGAGTGTTCACTCGACATTTGGTACGCTTCTCTATCTTAGACTGTACTTCTGTTGGACTAGAGTCTGTTGTAGTTAGATTATTTATTTCTGTTTTTTTCTATTATGTCGACTGTACTGTTAGACTTATCGTCTTTCCTTTGGATTGGACTCTGGTATATAATTGCTAATTTAACCTGTTAATTAAAAAGTAATTTTATTTTTACTATTTTAGCAACCTGATCTAATGAAATTTAATTGCTTACTGTCACATCTCCGTGGCTTCAATGTACTACACGATAATCCTTTTATCCCTTCAGGAGCTTTACTGCTCATAGGAGGCCTCGCGGGTTCTAAGCGGTATCAGGTGTATTCGATAGTCTTATCGGGTATATCTGGTATTCGGGATCTGGGTCGTCACAGGTGGTATCAGAACGTTGTTGTGTGAAGTACATGGGAATCTGAGATATACAGTCACCAGAGTCTTGACGGTCCAGTACAGTCGTTTGCTGGCGTTAGGTTTCGCGATACTCTATCGCTTGGTTTTCGCCATGGTGTCTGTCTCGATCATGATGTACTTGACAGTGTTCGCCGAAAGGCTCGAATCTGTGGTACTTTGTTTGAGATTTTCTCGTAATTTATTCAGGTTGTTGTTGACTTTCAACGTTGGTTTGATGGCCATTCACGTTCTTACATTATTTTGGTCATCCCAACTTGAGTCTGTGTAGCTCCGGATATGTCTCGCTCGTGTTTGAGTGCTCGATTAGATTTCTTGATTGAGAAGATGCTCGAGCGACCTAGGATTTTCTCTTCCTGGTGAGCTTCTGTTGGTCGAGCTTAATGTTTCTCATCCTGTTGGTGGAGTCTTTTCGAGGTAAGCCTTGGAATTGCTATCTTAGTGATTCCTTTGTCCTGTGTCTACTTAAGTGTAGACAGTTTTATTCTGAGCATGATCTACTTCCTTGCTTTATGGTTGCATGACTTTGGACGCATTCTTGTGTTAAGAGCTATTGTGTACCGTATTCGTCATGCCGTGTCCAACGGCCGATGTGTTGTGAGGGCTCATCTCTTGTTTCAGGACGTAAGGGTAAGCTGAGATTTGCATTTTTCCTTGTGCTTTGTGCTGAAGCTGGTACTCATCTCTGTTGCACTTAGGCTTCTTGTGATCAGTTGTTCGCTGGATCAGTACTCGTGGCGTGTTACATTGTGATTCTTATGAGTTGTGATGATGCCAAGTGTGTACTGAGATGCGGATATCGAGCTATTTTTCTGATGCCTGTGTGCATGTGTGAGTGCACAGTGGAAGCGTGTAGGCTGATAACCCACTAGTCTAGAGAATTATTCTTCTCGATGGGACTTCATCTTGGCTTTCTGAGCGTTGGTGTCATCTATTGCCATGCTGTTGCTGGTAATTTTTTGGTGTTGGCATCGGTGGTTGCGAGTGTTGGGGAATTTGTCAGCTTTCCTGCTCATTGAATACCCTCTATTCTGCATTTCTTTCTCTTAGGTGTTGTGCTCTCGAGGCGCACCTGTAGTCCTAGAGATGCGACCCTTGAGATTGTGGTTCTTGTTGTCATTTCTCATTGTCATGGGTCTTTCTTGGTGAGCTGTCTGATGCATGACATGTTCCTTGTGGTCGCGTGTTTAGCAGCTATTGTGCCTAGATATGACCCTGCTTGCAGTTATGCTCCGTGGTTTTGTGTGCTGTACGGAGCCAGAATCCTGCAGGTGCTGTCGTGTTGTTGTTTTGAGTGCTATTTCTATATGATTTTGTGTTTCTATCTTAGACTATTGTCTTGTCAGTTAGCATTACTGTACTCCTCTTCCCGAGTAGAGTTAGCTTGCGACTTGATCAAATGTAATATCTGAATGAGGACTGACTTGATTGCGCTTGTGGTCTAGTGTTGTTGTTGTTGGCGTCTTGTGTGCTAGGTGTTCCCTGTCACCTTTGGCACTGGAGCCGATGATATGGTCGAGCGGTCAGCTGTGAGGATTGTCTTTCCACGTGTAAGCTGATGCTTGTCGTGCCTGTCATTTCATTTTTTTTCATGATCTGTTATCAGGGCAGTCGTGTCTCTTATCCTATGAGACGTAAGCGACGTTGCCCTATTTCGGAGGTGTCGGACCTATGTTCACTTGCGTTGTGCGCGGTCCAGAGCATGTGCACGTGATTCTGGTTTGACTGTGTTCCTCTGAGCTGTGCTTTTCGTGATTCGTGTCATTTCGTAGTTGTATCTGTTGGGTTGTTCTTCACTGCTCCTTTCTTCTTGTTAGTCCTTAAACTTTGAGGATGAAATTTCTTGAAGGAGGGGAGGATGTAATGCCCTAGATCCTCATTGGGTTTTGTGAGATCTTCATTAGGTCTTTTAGATCCTTTTTTGAGAGTTTTGGATCGCTTTTGTAGCTCCCGAGTTGAGTTTTACGATTTGTGTGAGTTTTTCTCCCGTATAATCTACGGATCCCTACGGTGAGTTTTTTTCTCAATTCATCGACTCCCCAAAAAATATTTAAAAATTAAAAAATTAAATAATAATAAAATGATGAGATCTGCTCCTCATCCTTCTCTCTCCTCGGGACTTAGTGTAAAGGGGATATCAATGCCGCCCTTCCAAGTCAGGTTCGGACCTTGGGAATCATCCCAATATGACCGTGATCCGACATTACTCTGGGCCGATAATTCGTTAAACCGGACTCATTTTCCATTGGGATTCGCTTCCGCTCTTTTATTGAAATTGTCGTCTCCCTGCAGACATTTGTACAGGTTTATTTCCGTCTCCATCGTGCTTTAAATACGGACCTTCGTCCGAATATGAACCGGTCTATGAGTGACCGACATAGTTTGAACGTTCGTGTCCCGATATGGGCTTTTAGCATAGTTCGTCCTTCTCTATCTTCATGTATTACTAATATTCTCTTTAGGCCGCAGGGCCCTTAATTCTGGCGATTAATCAAGGGTGTTCCCCTCTCCGAAGGGATGTAAATAACGTCGTGACCTTTATGGCACGACGGGTCTTGGTCCCAACACGAACCACACAATCGTCTGACCAAGTCAGATCAAGTGCACCCGTGACCCCTCGGAGCCCAAATAAATTGTCACTTTGTGACTGGCACGCCCTTTCACTAAATAGACAAATAAACACCCTAACAAATGAACAGAATATCAAATGAATTTTAGTGCGTCCATAAGTCTGACACGCCCAGTGGGACCAAGATCACCCTTCATCTCCTCGCCAGGACTAAGGGCCCTGTGGCCCCTTCCAAAATTACTAACCATTTAATCTGCATTTGATAGGGGCTATTTTTGACGATTGCGATGGTCGTATCGTTCAGGCCGCTTGTCATTGCCAGCCATGTCACCCATGGCTATCTAGCAGTGTCGACCCAATTTGGAAGCTTCCAACCCGTCGTCAGCTTCCCCAACTTTTTGGGGGTCGCATTCGTGGAACTCCTGAACATCCGGGAGGTGAAACCGACCATCGTTGCTGAGGCGGCCCCAACTAAAGCTACTGTGGTGGGCTGCTATGCTCACCACTTCCACTCCCACGCTCCCGTCAACCGGAAGTATACACCGACTGCCAGGAGAGCGACCAAGAAGAACGCCGGCACACTACAAAGTCAGCTCTCTACCTCGGGCAAATCCATACTCATTGGAGGCATCCGTGTCTTTCTGAATGGCCGACAGGCCAAAATCACACCCGATAGGGCAATTCCAACTGTGTCAGTACACAACTCCTTCCAAGTGCTAGCCCAAGAGAAGTCAGACCGCTGCGGGTCCAAGTCGAAGGGGAGGTTGGCCCCTAAGCCAATCGGTTTTAAACAAACCTGGGTGCCCAGGCAACTGCGGGCCCCGACTCCAGGAAGAGAAAGACAAAGAGAAAAGAAGACCAAGGTTTTGACCCAAGCTTCCCGGGGGCTAGCTCTCCGGCCCCGCATCCATTGGGCCGAGACTCACCCACATAACGAAGAACAAGATGGGATGACCAGGCGAGGCTGCTTCACCCACAAAATTTTGGCACCAGTCAACGTGCCACGAGCTCTCATCCGCCCTACTAAAGGGCAAAGTTATATTGTTCAGGCTGTCTGGGGGAACTCCCATAACCTCGACACTACCTCTTTGGGGATGCAGCAGCCCTTAGGAGCTGCAAATGCTACGAGTAAAGGCCGGGGGCGACGAACTACAATACTCACCTGTAAAAGGGCTGTGATGGCCGGTTGCTGCGGGCCCTCGCTTGGGAATCATGATGACGCGACACCAGCCCGTGCTGAAGAAATAGATGCAGGCCTGGTCACGATGGTTGCAAACGTGATCACGGCTGAAGGTGACAGAGGGAGAGCATCCACGTCGCCCGAAGAAATTCCAGCTGAAGAAAGAGGCGCCCCCCTCGACCCCTCCACGCATCACCCTGCAACGCTTAGGTTGCTTCGGGAATATCAACAGGAGATTAAACTGCTGAAGAAGCAGCTAAATGAAAAGAATTCGCAAGCGTCTACCACCAAGCACCCCGAAGTGCAGCAAGCCCACTTCTGCCCAAGCCCGGTTGACCAGGTGATGGCGAATAAAATGATGATAGATCGGATGATTGAAGAGAAGCTGTCCTACAAGGGCAACAATGATTGTGCCGCTTTTGATGTGGACAAGGTACCTTACCCTGTCCACCACGCGGCCAAGAGGTTGCCTCCCGGCATCAATAAACCGCTGAAGTTTGAGAAGTTTAATGGACAGGGTTCGCCGAAGGAACATATTGCCTACTACATCAACGTAATGGGCGATCTGGCGGCTGACGAGTGCTACCTACTCAAGTTCTTCGGGTCCTCCCTCACAGGACTCACTTTTGAGTGGTACTCAAACTTACCGGCTAGGTCTATCGATGACATTTAGTCAACATCAAAATAAATCAGAAATTAAACATGAGGAGGGGGTTCAACAAGTAAAAATAAAGAGGGACATCCGTACGGAATGAAAACACAGTAATCGATAGAACCTCGGCCCTCTAGACTCCTAACGACAACAGGAGAACATCCTGATCCCAGAGTCGGGAATTGCCGAACCAACGATAAACCAAAGCTAAGCAATCATTAAGACCTACACGGCCTAAGGGTATAATCACAACTCCACTATCGTGTACCCTACATGGTCTACAGGTAGAGCCACAGTAACTCTCTATCGGTACCCTAGACCACGATGTCAGAAAGATACACCTAAACCACCAGAGAAAACACGTCATCATGTGTTACAAACATCCACAAAAATCACAAGAGCCGTGAGAGTTATATGTCATGTAACAGAAGTACCCTCTCGCTAGAAGCAAGGCCAGACGCGTCCACTGACGTCTTATACTGCGTCTCGGGTGTCTCCCACTTATCTCGAACACGGTAACTAAGGCATGGTAACAAGTAACCAAGTAAACGAGTGACTAGTCAGGGTCGCACTTATCAGCTCAGGTCCAACGTCCCTGACCATGTGTGCACACACAAGTTCAATGCCTTGAGCCAGGCCTTTAGCTGGTTTTCCCCTCCCGTCAGACTCTAACGGCAAGGCAAAGGGGCCCTCAGTAACCAACCTAAAAATCACATTGACTGCGACTGTCCCGCCACCACTCCAAAGTGGGCCGACACAAAGTGTCATCAAACTACGACTAGTGGAGGCTCACTAGACACAGAGACTCTCCGAAGAAAATATCGAAGTACGGACAGGCTACACACACACCTATCACACGTATTATTGAACACAAGACAGCACACAGCCGCTAGACTCAGGACAGTCAACTAGACCTACTAACACAACGATCCTTGAGTCAAGATCATCATTCGACGAACCTTGCGCTGTGCGAGGACAATCCACCGCACCCACGTGATTACACGATGACTTGATCTAGCATAACAGAAAACTCCAAGTAAGTTGGATCATCCTGACCCTCTAGATTACTTGGGCATGCTAATTGAGAAACAACGATTGATCCGGATATCCAAAAACATAGTCTTGGCCCTCACAAGACATCCAAGACATTCATAAGGTCAAAGGTCGACCAAAGGATCACAATCGGGTCGATCCAAGACCAAAACGGATGAAATAGATAGGATGTGATTGTCAACAAGCCGCTACCTGCAACCAAAATCAAGACGCGGTTGAGACCAAACCGCTTCTTGCAACCAAAATCAAGACGCGGTTGCAACCAAATCTTTTCTTGAAGATCGCGGTTGTTAAATGACCGCTTCTTCTAGGACACAGTTAGGTGCAGACTGCCTCCTACCGATGAACGAAAAATGTGAAAAATCAAGAAATGGCGTCGACCCTGCCTGAAGCGGAGTCCACACCAACTAGAACGCGGTTGACGGATAACCACTATCATCAAGTAACAGTTCCAAGTAGGCTGCCTTTTAAATGGAGTTACAAAAGAACGATGGTTCCCTAAGACACGGTTTCAGTCCAACCGCTACCTGATGGTAGCAGTTGATCACCGACCGCGGCTTCAACCGCCTCGCCTACAGTGCCTATTGTGCACGAAAAGAGAACGCAGTTCGATCCAAACCGCTTTCACAACTGAGAGCTGAACGCGGTTCCTGGGTCGACTGCATCCTGTTTTCGATCCAAAATCTATAAAACCTTGCAAAACCCGATGATTCCACGCCCCAATCGTTCCCAAACGACGGGGAAACATTCATAAACCCATTACCAACCTTCCACAAGTCGAAAGGAATCCAGAAAATCACAAAATGGCAAGAAAACGGGCGATGTCATCCAAATGCCCTAAAATGACCCACATGGACGTTCGGCCTCATACCATCCCCAAATCGCGAGCAAATGCATCCAAATAGACGGGAATCGAATCCCTACAAGCCGTAGAGCAGGAATATAACATTTAAACCAAGAAATACTACCTAGAATGGCAGATTCGCCTCACATAGCTCATAACATACTTTTTGCCCCAACATTGGAAAACTCGCTCAAACTCACTCCGTTCGGCACGAAATCGTGAGGTAATGTAGAACAAAGGTAGAGCACCCATCCCCCTACCTCAATTGATGATCTCGCACACCGAAAATGTCAAATCCAGGTCAAAAATATCACACGAAGCCCGCCTAGACTTCGAATCCACAGAACGGGATCGCACCACCGCCAAGCCTTGATCCTCGCACCATCAAGCTCCTTATCGTCTCCACAACGTCCCCGCCTCATCCACCTCTGCCACGGTTGGCCACCCGAGGAGAAGGGAAAGAGAGGAGAGAGAACAGAGGGAGAGAGAGTCAGCGCCCCCTAAACCTTCTCTGATTGCCACCAAATTTGGTGTGCACGACCCCCACTTCCCCCTCTTTTATCCATGCTAACCCCTTGATCTAGATCTGTCGTTTCCCTTTCAGTCAACCTCCATCTTTAGGCAAGTTACAATCTACCCTGCACACCCTACATGCACGAAATCCCTATTGCAGAATTTTTCCTATACAATTGGCACAATGGATGGTTCTCTAATTCTGATATGCTGAAGATCGTCAACTGCCCTTCGCAATGGCACTGATTTTAGCCCGATCCGAGTTTGGATCTGAGCAAAATAGTCATTTTTTCTCGATCGCGCAGATCTATCCAGTTATTGGACTGCGGGACAAATCTGGGTTTTGGATCTCACATCAATACTTTGACTAAGGTCTAGCGATCACCACTCCTAAGGATCAATAAGGGACACCCCGCCACCATCCCAGCCAGTCACCATAGTGTGGAGACACCCGAAGGTCACCGTTTTGCTGATCGCTCGCGCTTGCTATCCTACCGATCTACACTGTACCTAGTCAGACCGGCAGCTCGCCTCCGCCCCGAAGAGCCCCTTTGGCTTGCGGCCTGTCAACCCAAGCTCGCCGCTCCCAGATTCATTGTGTAGCCTATTACCTCCTTGCATTGAGTGGGTAGTAAATTCGGGTTTGTAATTATTTGCTAATTACTTGTACCGGGAGTTACGCTTCTTAGCCGGGAGTCTTCCCCATGCCCCAAGCGTGGAGGTATGCATACCACCGTCTTTTGTCACATTTGTTGATTCCGTATGTGTTCTTAATGTCGCTGCATGTGAGACTGATAAGATCCTAGCTCGCTCAACTTCAATCATCGCTACGAGTGAGAGAGTGTGACCGTCCCGTGACTTGATCCGAGCATGAGTGTGAGCTGACCACCCTTGACTCACTGCTAGTTTCTCAACTGTACAGATCCACATGTTTCTCTAGCTTGGGATGAATTGTGAGCTTGTGTTTCTTGTTGAGGACACATACTCCTCTTCTGGAGCTCTTTTGGTGTCGAGTTATTTACGTCATCACTGGTCGCGTCGTCAATTTAGTCGCATCGTCGCCTAGAGTCTCAGGTTCGCATCAAATTGGTATCGAGTCTCATTTCACCCGGCATCAAGTTGCCTGGTATTCCTATGGAGAGAGAAGTGGTCTTCTCTATTGATTTGATTCTAAGAGCTGCACCTATTTCTAAGGCTCCGTATCGAATGTCCTCTATCGAAATGAAGGAGTTGAAAGAACAATTGATAGAGTTATTGGAGAAGGGATTTATCTGACGAAGTACTTCACCTTGGGGAGCCCATGTCCTATTTGTCAAAAAGAAGGACAGGTCAATGAGATTGTGTGTTGACTAGCGACAATTAAACCAACTCACAATTAAGAATAAATATCCATTATCGAGGATTGATGAACTATTTGACTAGATTTCTGGAGCTCGATATTTTTCAAAAATTGATCTCAGATCTGGTTATCATCAATTGAAGATCAAGGAAGAGGATATTCATAAAATGGCATTCAGGAGCAGGTATGGACACTATGAGTTCACTGTTATACCTTTTGGCCTAACTAATGCGCCTATTGCATTTATGCAATTGATGAATAGTGTATTCAAGCCATACCTTGATCAATTTTTAGTAGTCTTTATTGACGACATTTTGATCTACTCTAAGTCCAAGATGGAGAATGAAGAACATCTCAAGAAAGCCCTGCAATTATTAAGAGATCACAAACTATATGCTAAGCTTAACAAGTGTGATTTCTAGCTAGAATAAGTTTATTTTCTAGGTTACATAATTTTCCAGAAGGGTATTGTAGTCGATCATTCAAAGGTCAAAGCTATAAAGAACTGGGAGAGACCTCCTAGCGTGACCAAAATTCAAAGCTCCTCGGGATTGGCAGGATACTATTGAAGATTTGTTAAGGATTTCTCCAAGATCACTATATCTTTGACAATATTGACAAGAAAGGAGACTCCTTATATATGGTCCAAGGAATGTGAAAAGAGTTCTCTGACTTTAGAATATTGTCTGACTACTGCCCCTATACTCACATTGCCTATGAAAAGAGGAGGATTTGAAGTCTATACTGATGCATCCAAAATTGGTTTGGGCTGTGTATTGATGCAGCATGACAAGGTAATCGCTTATGTTGAGTCCCGAAAGGTGGCAATCAAGAGGGGAGGGGTGAATTGATTGACCAATTTAAATTTCTTCCTAAGTGAAACCTTTGTTAATTAAACATACAAGCACTTGGCCTCACACGAACAGGATCACACTTGTGAATGCATGTGGTTAAGGGTATGTGTTTGATGATGAAAGTGGTGTACGCTCAGTTCACCGTGAAGCCCACTCGACAAAGTATACGTTAAGTATACGATTCAAGTCGAACTATTATTAAGTTATTTTGCGAGTTGTTCACGAGCGTTTTGGTTTGTTTGCAGCCCTAAAGAATAGTGAGAACTATTAAAGTAAAATGCTGGTGAGACCCGAAACTTACTCGGATCCGCCATCTTAAGCTCTCGTGGCCCCGACAGACCTTGGAAGGTGTTTCTTTCCCGCTCGAGTTTTGCCGCTTCTCTGCCCTCTCTGTTCTAGTGCTCATTGGGACTGTGCTCTTAGCCGATAGGGGGAGGAGTGTCTGGCGAGGGTCTCTCTTCTCGTCAGCTGGCGCCCTCTTCGCAGGCTGAGGACACGGCTTCACTCCCTGGCCTTGTGGGCTATGCTTCTCACCAGAGGCCCTGTCCCACCGCGGTGCTGGTCTCCCTCCTTGAGGATCGCCGTTAGAGTGTTGATGTGTTGCCCCTGCAGGTGCTGGACCATCTCATGGAGGGAGGGCCGGAGCCTTCTATAGCCTTGGTCCCTTTCGGCGGGGTGACCCCCCACTCGGAAGGTGTGCTAGTTCCTCGTGGACCTTCACCGGTGGAGTCCTTGTCACTAGTTTTGCATAGGGATTAGGAGGATTGCTCAACTTCTGCTCTGGTTCCGGCTACTTCTGTCGATGCCACACCATTGCTGGTGGGGGATGGCACTGATGACAGGGGGTTAACAGTGCTGCAGGAAGGGGAGGTGGATCGAGGGTGTGCCAGGCTGGGGGTGGAGAAAGTGAGAGAGCTGCTCGTTGAAGTTGAGGCTTTGGTGATGGAACGTGCTAAGGGGGTGCCAGACCAGGTCGGCATTTCCTTTGAGGCGACAAAGAAGGGCTCAAGGGAGGTCTTCTCAAAGATCAACAAACGGTGGAGTGTGAGCATTCGGTGTGAGGCACATTCTCGATCGAGGGGTGGTAGAAGTGGCGAAGAGGGTGAAGGCAGGGGGGAGGGTCCTCTATCTAACCATCAATGAGGATCGTATTGTGGAATGTGAGAGAGTTGGGGGGGATGGAAAAGAGGAGAGCGGTGAGAGAACTGATAAGGAGGTCCAAATTTGACATCTTATGTATTCAGGAGTCGAAATGTGAAGGGGACATGAGTGATCTTATTAGCGAGTTAGGAGGGACCCGCCTCTACCAGGGAGTCGCCTCCCCAGCAGTGGGCAGATCTGGGGGGATTTTAGTACTATGGAACCTATTCGAGGTGGAGGAGGTGATGCAGGACAGGGTGATCAACAGATGAGCCATCTCTTTACACTTCAGGAGCGTCAGGGACAGCTTCTTCTTGGACTTCAGTGGGGTTTATGGTCCCCAGCCCAGGGAGGAGAAGCGACAACTCTGGGAGGAGCTGATTCACTTTCACTTTGCCTCTGTTCGTTTGTGGTGTCTTGGGGGGGACTTCAATGCAGTTGCTGTGCCGTGAGAGAGGTCCGTATATCATCTCAATACTGGAGAGATGGAAGACTTTTTTGAGTTTATCCAAGAGGCTGCTTTGGAGGACTTAGGTATGGCTCAAGGTTGCTTTACATGGTCCAATGGAAGATATGAAGCTTCTTGTTCCAGGTTGGACAGGTTCCTGGCTTTTGTTGATTGGGAGGATCATTTTCCCCATGTTCAGGTGAATGGGCTGACGAGGTCTATCTCTAACCATAAACCCATTTTATCGAAGACTAGCAGGGATTTTAGCAGGTCTCGCAGGTTCAGGTTTGAGCAGGTCTGGCTCAAGGAGGATGATTTCTTGGAGACTATTGTAGGAACTTGGAATGCTATGGAGCCGAGTTCCACTGCTATGGGTACTCTGGTGAGGAAATTGAAGTATACTGCGCAAACTCTCCAATCCTTGGGCGTTGATAAAACCCTCCCTGGGAGGGCAGCTAAAGATAGGATTCTTCAACATCTTGCAGGCTTGGATAGCTTGGAGGAGGCAGGCTTCTTGGATGACGAGGATAGGGCTTTGAGGGTTTCTTTGAGGGGTCAATTCGATGACCTATTGGCTAGAGAGGCGATCTACTGGAGGTAGAGATCTAGGGATAGATGGATCAAAGAAGGTGACAGGAACACAACATATTTCTCGTAGATAGCTTCAGGGAGGAGGAGGGTCAACTCCATCTCTTGCATTAAGGTGGGTGACCATTCCTTCTCTTCTGAGGTGGAGATCAGATACCGGACGAGAGACTTCTACTTCTCTTTGTTTGCTGAGAACTCTTTCCGCAGATCGAGGATTACTGTTGACCTTCTGCCTAGCCTTTCCCCCAAGGAGAGGACAGTAATCTCGCAGCCCTTCTTGAAGGAGGAGGTTCATCGGGCGGTTTTTACTCTATCTAGGGATAGAGCCTCAGGCCTCGATGGATTCCCCTTAATCTTCTTTTAGAAGTGCCTCGGTTATTTAAAAATTTAGAATGCTACACCCTCCCCCACTTTAAGAAATTTAGTCTTCCAAATTCATCGAATCTTGACTAATGAAGATAACGAATACCAACCTTTAGAACAAATCGGGATGCAACTTTCTAATCGTTTCTTCATATTTCCACGTGACTTCTTCAGTTCCGCACCGACTCCACTAGACCTTGACTATCGGAATGGATCGATTCCTGAGTTGCTGTTGTTTGTAGTCCAAAATCTTGACAGGCTTCTCTTTGTAGGATAAATCCTCCCTCAATTCTAAGTCTGTATGTTGGATGATATGCGAAAGGTCGTATACGCATTTCCGTAACATAGACATGTGGAATACATTATGAATGCCTGATAACTGTGGTGGTAATGCCAGCCTATAGGCAACTTCACCTACCCTTTCCAAGGTTTTGAACGGGCCAATGAACCTTGGGCTCAACTTACCTCGGATTCCAAATCTTTTAATTCCTCTTGAAGGTGAGACTTTCAAAAACACATGCTCACCGACCCAAAACTCTAAATCCCTTCTTCTATTATCAGCATAGCTCTTTTGCCTAGATTGAGCAATCTACAAATGGTTCCTAATGACTTGAATATTCTTGGATGATTCTGAAACAAGATCTGGTTTGAGCCATTATTTCTCACCGATCTCTTCCCAACAAAGAGGGGACCTACAGCTTCTTCTATACAAAGTCTCGAATGGTTCCATCTGTATGCTGGACTGATAACTATTGTTGTAGGCAAATTCGATCAAAGGTAAATGTTCATGTCAACGAACTCCAAAGTCGATCATGCAAGCCCTCAACATGTATTCAACAATCTAATTTGTCCTCTCAGTCTGTCCGTCTGTCTGAGGGTGAAAAGTAGTACTGAAGTTCAAATGAGTTCGCAAGGATGCTTGCAGACCTTTCCAAAAGTGAGAGGTAAACCTGGGGTCTCTAACAGATATGATGGATATAGGGACTCTATGCAACCTCACTATTTCCTTCATGTACAGGGCAGCCAAAACATCCACAGTCCACTTAAATTTAATAAGCAAAAAGTGTGCAGACTTAGTCAAACAATCAACAACTATCCAAATTGCATCAAAACTGCTACGAGTTCTCGGGAAGCCCATGATAAAATCCATTCCGACACTCTCCCACTTCCATTGTGGTATTTCAAGAGACTTTAACTTTCCAGCAGGCCTAAAATGTTCAGCTTTAACTTGTTGACATATTAAACACCTGCTTACAAATTCGGCTACTTCTCTCTTCATGTTCGGCCACTAAAAGGTTCTCTTCAGATCCCGATACATTTTCGTAGCTCCTAGATGAATAGTATACTTAGACTTGTGAGGTTCCTTGAGAATCTTCCTCTTCATTACCGTAGAATCAAGGATGCAAGTTCTCCATTGAAACAACAATCTACCATTACCAGCTAACACAAAATCTGGTCGACTAGCCATCTGCTCTTTGATTTCAACTAGTAACGGGTCATTATCCTATAGCTGCTTAATTTCTGCCAGCAATTCTGAATGAAGCTGGATATGAGCAATCATAACCCGATCTCCCTTTTCTGTGACATTAAGATACAAACTTGTAAACTGCTCTAACAACCTCCATTCTTGAAGCATCAAGCTTGCTAATCTAGTCATTAGCTTCTTGCTCAAAGCATCAGCTATAACATTCCATTTTCTGGGATGATATTCAATAGAGAAGTCAAAATCCTTTAAGTACTCCAACCATCTCCTTTGTGTTGGTCCCTAGGATAGGCGAGCGGACAAGAAGGGGGGGTTGAATTGTCCCCCACACTAGATGGCAAATTTAAAATGCTACGTAGCGAAATTAACACATTTTAACAAGATTGAGGAAATTAACTAAACAAGGTAACTAATTCACTCAATCTCTCCGTTCCCACACGATCATACAAACAGATATAACAATCAAACCACACAAATGCACAAACCAAACCAAAGTGCACAGTGACTTTTAAGGTGGTTCGGGACCACGATGGGCTCCCTACATCCACCCCTCACCAAACCTGGTGAGGCTTCACTCGAGGATAAATCCCCAACATGGAGACAACAATCCAAACACACATGGGGACACACCCCAACATACACACACACGGAGATGGAGTCTCTCACACGATCCGATGACCGGATCACAACACACACACACGTTGCAACAAACGCAGCACAACGACACACATGATCGCATGCAGGCGATCAAACATGACCGTATACATAGACGGTCACACACATAAAATGTATTTTTAGGTTTGAAAAATAAACACAAATAACAATATAAGCTCAGATCGAAATGGAACACATGACAAACATCACAAAATAACAACTAAAGGATGTAGAGATTGTTCCCCCTTATGGGAGTTAGTGGTGGCCGCATATCGAGGTCTTTCAGACTTCCAGAAAGTCAGGCTAGACATGATGGGGTTTGGGACCATTCTCCGAATCGATCCAATCAAGCTTGATGTCGTCCTCATCCAAGCATTACGCGAAAGATGGGACCCAGTGAGTCGGGCTTTCCTGATGCCCTGGGGGCACATGGTGCCCAGCCTGGAAGATGTGGTTTGAATCACAAGCCTCAAAGTGGATGGCGAGGCAGTGACTGGTGTCACCTACCCCAATTACCAAGAGGGAGCTCAGAGGCTATTAGGGCTGGACCTGGATGATCGAAAAAAGTGGTCAGTAACCAAGACGTCTATCATGGAGGCATTGGGGCTTACCGACACTCGTCCACGTGATAACGAGTCCTTAGAAGAATTCATGGAGAGGACTGAAAGAGGGTGTCGTGTTATGTACTGCGTAGATGCCAGCAATTGGGAGAAGTCAAACATGGATTTGAGTAGATTTCTCCTCTTTTTGCTGGGGAGGTTATTACTGAGTTCAAAGGGAGACATCATCCACGGTCACTTCCTGGAGCTCCTAGTAGACCTCGAAAGAGTAGGGCAGTATGCATGGGGAGTGGACGTGTTGTCACATTTGTTTACTGGTCTGTCCCAAGAGTCAGACCGGGAGGTGACTGTGAGTGGCTTTACACCGTTCATCCAGGTAGTTTTTTTTTTGGATTAGTCTACTTAGGGAACACTGATGGCATATGATGATGCAGCTATGGAGCTATTCCTATATCCTAATGGGGAGGGCTCGACATTGGCGTTCGACCGTGGTGCCACTGGCTCGGCGATGGCAGCCTGTCATGAACACAGTCCCTCTATCCTACCAGCTGATGACGTTAAGGCGTGAGTTGCAAGAGTTCCCTGCAGCGATGGTGGGACCCCCCTTTTTGTTTGTTTGTTATTTTTTTTCTTTTTTTAGTTTTTTTAAGGTTTTTTTATTTTCTTTTATTTTTTTAGACTAAGAAAATATGTACATGGTATTGTAGGTGACATGGAGGCCTTATGCGGGCATGGTCGATGCTGACCAGTTGTGGGTCATAACAAGCCGTGCCCGGTTTGGACGAGATCTTTGGATCCACTGCCTAAATGAAATCAAACCTCTTCGGCTATGATTAGCTATGAGGACTTTAGAACTTGCCCAGGAATGGGTAGATACGACTACGTAACCTCATGTCGGGAGGAAGACACGTGGGCTAGCAACTTGCATTGATTGGCGTGTGTGATTTCTCGAACAGTATGAAGACTGGTAACGGGGTGGCACGATTATGGAGTCGCATGCGCAGTACAGTGAGGACTATCTGTGCCTCTATAGGGTGATATACGTCGAGCGACTCCAGCTTGGGGGGCATGTGGAGGTAAATCTCCCTATCTTTTCCTCTTTTTTTATTTTTATTTTTATTTGTTCTTCTTCCTTTTTTTTAGTGGAAATGCTGACTCCTATGACATGGTTGCAGGATGCCCATGATACCATGTAAGTGAACTTGCGAGCTCGCTTGGTAGACACGGAGCAATAGTTGAGTGATACCCGTGCAGCTCTGAGTTCCTCGGTAAGCTTGCATGCACAGGGTCTTGGTTATAGCCCTAGATTCCTGGTGCTAAGCCCCCGGTATCACTTCATGTATGTTGCAGCGCGCCCAACTTGACGTAGCCTCATCAGTAATGGGAGTGGATGGCATCTCTTCAAGCTTATGGATCCCTACCTCAGAGCTTGATTTGCTTCACGAGCAACTTGCTCGTGCCACGCAGTGTGCCGCGGAGGCAAAAGGAATGCTTTCTACACAGGTAAGGGTTTCACTGTTGAATTTTCCTTGTTCAAGCCTCACCACATATCTGAGATGGTGTACATGGCAGGCAAAAGAGACGCAAGAGGCACTTGCCCATGCCATGCAAGGGGAAGCCAGAATAGTGGAGCTAGAGGAGGAATTGCGACATCATCTAGATGGAGACTCCTCTCGGGACGTTATGGAGCTGAGGATCACCCTTCAACTAGAGAGGGAAGACTGAGAGAGAGAACGGGCAGAGAAAGAAAGGGACAGAGAAAGAGAAAGAGCTAATAGGTTGGCTGAGAAGGAGGAGCGAAGGGCTATGGAGGCCCAATTGTTTGAGCTCCGAACTAGCATTGGTCTTACTGAACAATGCTTGAGAGATGGTGAAGAGCGCTACCAAAGAGCATGAGAGCGTGGCTTTCGTGTTAGTAGCTTCTTTGTTGCCCCTGCCGACCGACGGGGTGCAAAAATGGGAAGAGGAATGCAGGGCGGTAAAGGTACCACCTGACATGGCTTGACACCCTCCAAGGCTCCTTGCCCAGACAGTGGTGAGAGGAGTAATGCTGAGAGAGAGGATATCTTCGGCACTATGATTTGTGCTTCCGGCTCGGCCTTGCTCGTGCTCAAAGCTCCCTTGCAGGGTGACATAACACCCAAGGTGATTCAGGCTTGACTGGGCGTTGACTTGGTCGCTGACGGACCCAATAGAGCGAGAAGCCGAACCCGTGTCGGGTGATTGGGGTCTTCCGCTGACAGAGCCTTCGGTTCCTTGTCATGAAGGGCCGATGGCGTTCTTCCTCCTCAGGAGAGTCTTCATTCAGGTGGCGATTCACCGGGTAGACTGTCGTCCTTGGTCGGGCGACGGGTGTGGGGTAGCGGGACGACGGAGTCGATGCCGGATCATTGGGCAGGCTTGGTCGCACTGCCGGTTAGTTATGGATGCATCTCAATTCTCCTGAGGTGAAGTCCCCGGTGTTCATTCCAAGTGACTTGAGGCTCTGGCAGCTTGAGAAGTTTTCAGTAGGTTGATCTTCATCGGCTTCTGTGCTTCAGTGGGCCGTGTCATTCGTCTCTGCGACTTGATCGCCGTCCATCATATTTTGAGTGCCAACAAATGTCCCCCCCAGCCGTGGGGGTTGCAAGCGAGGCACGAGTGTAGCAGGACCGACGGATGAGCTTCGTTCAGATTAATCTCCTCTGGTGACGGAAGCTCGGAATGACACTTAATTCTGGCGTTGGATGCTAATCCGGCGCGGTCGGAAGCTTGAACGGCGTCGTTTAAACAGCGCGCCCTTACCTTTGACGTTAAAACGGCGCCGGGTTACCCGGTGCGCCATTTCGTTGAACGGCGCTCCCCGGGGCGTGCCATTTAAGGGAGTAAAACCCTCCCTATAAAAGGTTTTCACCTTTGTAAACTTCCTCACCACTGTTCATTTGGCAAGGAAATTCCTCTCTCCTCCCTTTCCTCTCCACCGCGCTGAGCGATCTTGAGCGAGTTTAGAGGGTGAGTTGAGTTACTTTATTCGGGTTTTAAACCCAATCTTCAGGCCCCGGGAGGCTCCATGTAGGACTTATCCTCGGAGCTGAATCCCTCGGGTGTCCCATTCGGCCTTGGCTTAATGCCTATGGCTGCTTTTAGGGGCCGCTCCCTTGGTGGATAGCTTCCGCTTCTCTTTTGGCAAACTCCCGGGCTGGGGAGAGCTTGTCAAAATTTTATCAGAAATCGTGCTTCAATCAACTTACTTCTGAGTTTGCTTGTTCTTTTCTGGATGCCATTTTACAGATAACATGGCATCCGGTTCTTCTTCCTCTGCGTCCCATGTCACCGTGACATGGGAGACCGTTCAATCTCTGGACCGAGGATTCAGGCAAATAGCCGTGGTTGCAGAATCCTTAGATTCAGAAACTGATACTGTTGACACTATCCGACTAATGATCCTCAACGGTGATCACTTCAAGTATGAGCGTGGGGATGGCGTCAGACTGGACCACCCCAAGGAGAAGCACTTGATGACCTTCATCAGACGCTTCAACCTTCATGGGAAGCGTGATGTAATTCTCGTCCGTCGAGCTGAGGGAGCCTTACTAGCGGACAGAGATGGTTTGAACGAGTCGGTTATTCGGGGCGTGCCCATATACCTTCCCAGAGAACTCAGAAAATGGGACGCCGTCCTTGGCTTGCAAGAGCTGACTCCAGATATTGGGCTGTTGACAAGAGCGCTACAATTTACGCCAGCTCGATGGAACGAGACTGGCAGGCACATTGACAGAGAGAAGCCCATATGAGGCCTGATCTCAAATGGCATCTAGCTTAGTTTCTGACAAATTTCATAATGCATGCATCTCTGTTTCTGTTGGCATTTCTGATCATGAACCCCTGATAGACCATGTTCCAAAAAAGGAAACTCTCCTTATTGACTCATTGTCATAACACATCATTGAATTTCTCTTATTAATGTTGTTGAATACGATGCTTTGAATTAGTCTTGAACTTCTCTTACAACTACTTGTGCTTCTTGTACTACTTGTTCTTTGAATGAAAACTTTTGCTAGATCTGTACTTTATTTCATGAACTTTACCTTAAAATTCATTGGTCATACATATAATGTGAATGTCTAAATAAGTATAAAGGATCGATAATCCAAACTACAATGCCTTACGTTAATGGGGCCTGGTCTAGTCTTGGGAGGAGCACCCGAAAGTACTTGTGTCCATGAGAGCTATTATTGACCTGATGTGATATTGCACCAAATACAAGCGTGCTAGATTTGTTTATGACATTCCACTTATTCATGACATATTTGAACTTGCTTGAATTACTTGAAAGTACTTGAAATACATAAAATACTTGACTTGTACATACTTGTGTGAAATGGCCAATCAAATGATAATACTTGCTACGTGATTGTTCTCTACTTGAAATCTTACTTTGACATCATATCTACCTGTGATCCTAAAAAAAATTATGTTTTCGCGATCTTCGGAACGCACCGATCGCAACGGTACCACTCACACCCGGGTGAACGACCACATTCGCCCGCAACAGCGTGCCGAAGGATTTGCCGAATTCCGCATGCGAAAATCGAAAAAACGCGCGGAAAAGTCACGAAACGTCTCCGGGCCTCCGAACAACTCCGGATCGCGTCGATCCGAACACAAAAGATATCCGAAATATAATTACGGACACAACGGAGTCAGACACTCTGAGAAAATAGGTCTGGAACCTGAAAATAAGGATCCGAAAGGGTCCGAGACATCATAAGATGGGCCAACACAGAGAGGTCCAATTCAGTTGGAGTTACGTTCAATTTAGGGCCTTCATTATCTCCAAAACAAGGTGAACCCTTGGTTGAATGCAGGTCTAGTTGCACATGCACTAGCCCGTGTGGATCTGTTGGGTTAGTTGAGACTAAAGTGGGAAGTGTTGGGCCCATTAAGTCTATGCTCACCATGGGAGAACCAAGGAAAGGCCAGGATTCAAAGGAAGAGCCTTTCAACTTTTGCAACAACAACATCATCATAGATCCAACCAACATAAGTGCCACCACTACCATGACCTTTGGCAGGGCAGCTGATTCTCCGGTGCTTTATTTAAGGAAAAGTCCGTTGGGGTCCTGTGGAGCCATTGTTGTCGCTTGAAGTAGCACCAGTCTTAGCACAAGTGCCATTCGAATCTGGTTTAGTTGACTATGACAAGTCTATCTGATGGTTCAGTCCAACAAGGGAGTTTAACAATGATGACATTGTCCCAAGCTGCTATGAAGCAGGGCCTGTAGCAATTGGGGCAAAGAACTAGTGAGCACCAGGGAGTCTTAGGAAGACGCAATGATCTTTAGATCCACGTGTAGAATCGCGAAAGCATTTGAGGTCAGCATTGTGGCAATGGCATTGGACTTGGGAACCTAACATCTTAGAGGATGGCCACCCTGGGCTTGAGAGGCAGGGGCCGACAAATGGTTCTCAAAGGGAGGGCGGTTTTAAGGAAGATCTTTTGCAACCACCGCCGAATGGGGGGCAATAGATGGAGGCAAGCACTGGAGCTTATGGGAAAGACGGCAAGAAGCAACAACATGACCTAGGAGATGGCATCCTGTTCTATAATCCAAGAGAGTAGGATAATAGATCTCCTGCCAATATTCCGTAGAGTCGAGCACAATCCACATATGACTCGCACACAAAAGAAGAGTGTTAAGTTCAACGCACACGTACGCCGCCACCGCGTTAGTGAGTTGGGAGGTGTAGAGGGCATCTTAAAGAACTTGGAGTAGGTTTTTGACAAAGAGCAGATGCAAGAATCATGAAAGATGTGAGGTTTCAAGCTAAGCAATGCAATTAAAATGGGAATAATAGGGTGTTCCATGACACACTTGGAAGTCGGTGGACCATTTGAAGAAATAGAAGAGATACCTATTGATGAATAGCCATTTGTGCATAAGGATCTACAAGAAATCATCCTCCCTGGTGCATCAAAGTAGCAGGTGACAGTTGTCAAGTGAAGTCATCACGAACTCTCCACGGACGCCCAGACACTGGATTAAGAGATCTTTGATCTTCGGATATGGGGGTTCCTATATGGCATCTTGGCTACTGATGCAAAATGGAAAGGAACCAGAGTAGTCGTGATCTCCTTGGAAGAGAAGAAGACCGTAGGCTCACTGTAGTCAGTGAAGGTTGTAGGGTGTATAGGAATGGAGACCGAAGGAAAGAGTTTCACCTCAATCACCATGCGAGCATAGCTCTGAGATGGACCCCCTGACGAACCCAAAGCAAGAAGGAGGATGACACCTTCAAAGCTTCCGTAACCATTTCGGAGGGGGATTAGGAATCGTCGATTCTGCCGATAGGTGTGTGCCTCCCCAACCCCAGTGCCGACCATGGCCGCTGCCAAGGGTCAAACTCTACTAGGCTAGATGCCCTGACGGATGGAGGCCTTCACCTTCCCTCCACGACGTACGCCTTGTACCCAGCCACCCTGTGCCGCCTCCTCACTTTCACGTCGCTCGTGAACAGACCCCACCCCGTGGCACCCTCACTAGAGGATCCTCCTCCCTTGCAGGTAGCCATCGTGGTGCGGGGGCACTTTGACGTTGCTCCTTCCTACCTCTTATGGCCGCTAGTTGTTGGTTCCCTCACCACTATCGATGGGGGGGAGCGGTTCGGGACGGGCTCGAGGGACACCCAAAGCCAAAAGCACCACTTTGGTAGTGGGGTAGATCAAAAGGTGAATAAGTCAACCTGAATAACTTGTTCTAGAGTTAATCCATTTTTGCTTTGATAAGTGATGAGTTAACTTAGGAGTAATGAGGTGGATTAACCTATTTTTAATCCATTATGAGAGCGTCGGCCACCCGGTTCTCCGCACCGGCCTTGTGCTTCAGCACAAAGGTATAATCCTGGAGAAACTCCACCCAACGACTGTGACGAGAATTGAGCTTCTTCTGGGCATGGAGATACTTAAGCGCCTCATGATCAGAAAATAAAACAAACTCCTGGTGCAACAAGTAATGTCTCCAATGCCGAAGGTCCTGCATAACCGTGTAAAACTCCTTGTCATACGTGGAGTAACGCAGTTTAGCATCGCTCAATTTCTCACTGAAATAAGTAATGAGGTGGGTCTCCTGGCTCAGAACACCACTAATACTAACTCCGGAGGCATCGCAAGAGACCTCAAACACCTTTGTGAAATCAGGAAGTCAAAGAATGGGTGTCTGAGTCATGCGCTCTTTGAGGAGTGCAAATGCAGTCGTGGCAGCCTTCGTCCATTCAAACATCCCCTTTCAGATGCAATCAGTGATAGGGGTTGTGATGGAACTAAAGCCTAAAATAAAATGGTGATAGAAGGTCATCAGTCCGTGAAAGCTACGGACATCATGAAGAGTACGAGGCTCGGTTCACTCCACTATGGCCCTGACCTTCTTCGGTTCGGTGGAGACTCCCTCATTGGACATAATAAACCCTAAGAAGGTGACCTGACTAGTCATAAAAGCACACTTTGAAGGGTTAGCATAAAGTTTCTCTCTCCGCAAGATAAGACAGACATGTCGTAGATGGTCTAAGTGGGCCTCCCGGGTGAAGCTATAGATGTGAATGTCATCGAAATAAACCACCACAAAGACCCCAATAAAAGGTCGAAGGACCTGGGTCATCAGCCGCATGAATGTGCTGGGAGCATTGGTCAACCCAAAGGGTATGACCAGCCACTCATAAAGACCATCTTTAGTCTTAAAGGCTATCTTCCACTCATCACCTGATCGGATCCTCACCTGGTGATAGCCACTTTTTAAATTGATCTTGAAAAATATAGTGGCTCCCGCCATCATATCAAGCATGTCATCTAAATGGGGAATGGGAAATCTATACTTCACCGTGATCTTATTGATAGCACGGCTGTCCACACACATCCTCCAAGTATCATCCTTCTTAGGGGCAAGCAATGTAGGGATGGTGCATGGACTCATGCTCTCTCTCAGTGAACCCCTACCCATCAATTCATCAACCTGGTGCTGAAGCTCAGCGTGATCTGCGAGGCTCATCCTATAATGTGGCAAGTTGGGTAATAAGGACCCTGGAATCAGGTCGATGGCGTGCTGAATGTCCTGCATGGGGGGAAGACCTTCGGGTAATGCATCGAGAAACACATCAGCAAACTCATGAAGGACATCAGTAGCCTCAGGTGGGACATCGCTCTCTGTCTCTCTAGCCACCTCTCGGACCACAATAGCAAAGATGGGGTCCACTCTAACGAAATCACGCTCGAATTCCTGGGAGCTGACAAGCATCAACCTTTAAGGCGGTGGATCAACGGCGGCGGGGATCTGAGAAGGAGTGGTCGTGGTCCACCCTGGTGATGGGGTACTTGGCCCAGAAACAGAAGGACTAGCAGCACTAGGTACGGGAGGACCCCCGGATGGATGGCTTCCCTAGCAGGGAGGGATGAAGGGTAATCCGATGGCCATTATGGTCGATTGTGCAAGTGTTTGACCGGCCTTGAAGGGTGGCATCCCAATCAAATAACCAAGACCTCCCAAGGATAACACTGCCTACCTCCATGGGCAACACATCACACCAGATCTCGTCCTGGTAGGCATGGAGCCGCAACGGCACCAGACAACACAGCTGGATCGGGATGGAAGTGGAGTCCACCCAAGACACACGATAAGGGAAGGGATGGTCCACGGGGGTCAACCCTAAGCGTGTCATAGTACCCATGGAGATAGCGTTAATACAACTCCCGCTATCAATGATCACCTTGTAGGCCTTCCCGCCCAGCCTACAAAAGGTGTGTAGGATGGTGGTGCGATGCAAGTTATCACTCACCTGCGACTGGGTCAAAATACATCTAACAATGCCCATCTGAACATCATCCTGGCTCTGTGAGCCCTGGACATCTAACTGCTCGCCCTCAATCAGCTCACCGAAAAACTTCTCTGCGATCTCCTGATCAGCCTCATAACTGACAGGTATCACCCCAGGTGCGGGCTCATCGGTCGGAGGATCCCCAATGGCCAAAGAAGATTGGGTGGGGCAACTAACAGCATAGTGACCAACTCCTCTGCACTTGTAACACTCCTGACGGGAGCCAGTGCCCTGAGGTGCTCCACCAATCATCGTCCCCTTCGCCTTGTCATCACGACGGGTTGGGGGTGGTGGAAGCTGGGGTCTAGCAGGAATAGCGGGCTGCTGGGGCCAAGGAGTTGGGGCTGGAGCCTAGGGTCGAGGGGGATAGTCCCTCGAGGGAGGAAGACGAGGTCAAGGAGCAGTCATGTCCTGGCGAACGAGCTCCTGCGGATGAGCCATAGGCCCCCGAGGATAAGGTCCAGGCGTAGCACGACGGTCCGACCCACGAAGGTATGTGGGTCCCGGGCGCTGGACCGAGCCAAAATCAGACTCAAATTGCTCTAACTCGCGAGAGACCTAATAAGCCTCCTCTAGGGTCGTTACATGGCGGCTAAATAACTCGTATTGATAATGCGACCGCAGACCCCGATGGAAGCGAGAGATGGTCATGACACTCTCCTTCGTGACCCCACATAGCAAGAAGTACTCATCAAAATCAGTGATGTACTCCACCATTGTTTGATCCCCATGACTAAGACTCTGCCACCGATCTATAAGCCGTTGTCGATAGGTGGCAGGGAGATATTTCTGCCTGAGCTTGGCAATCATATCATCCCAAGTCTCAATCTGGGGCTGATACCGCTGCATCAGCAAGCTCTCCACATTGATCCAATAGGTTTGTGCCTGGCCAAGCAGCTTCATCTTGGCATATCAGACTCTCTGATGGTCCGTCATCTCAAACCACTCAAAATAATGGTCCATAGCCGCCTCCCAATCAAGATAAATCTTGGGTTCCATGGACCCATCAAAGGTGGGAGGATCCGCTCGCACGGATCTAAGAATACGCTCATCCTCCTCATCCCTATTGGGCCTGTACCTACGCCTGGCGCGGCCGTGCCCCTCTAACTTGTTATTGGACCCTAAATCCTCATACTCCTGAACACGCTGCCTCCGGTCATCGGCCCTAGGGGGTGCGGGCTGAAGGGCAGGGCCAAGTGGGCCTTGGGCCTGCCCAGGGGCATACTCCTATTGCGCTCTACCTGGATTGGGTCGCCCAGCCAGACCTTGGATGGTCTGGTCGGAAGCCTCCATCCGATCCTCCATGGCCTTCATCCGGCCCTCCATGAGCTCAGTGTGATCTCTCAAGCTCTGATCAGACTGATCCATCCACTCCATGAGAGCTTCCAACATATCCTAGAGTGAAAAATCATGAGGGGTAGGGTTCCTAGGGTCAGCCATCGGGACAGGGCATTGGTAGTCAGTACCACGCCGAGTGGGCTTGCAAGACTCTAAGGGACACGGAGGCTAAAACTCTAACTACACACAAACCAAAAATGATGATGCAAATGGTAGAATATGGACTCAAGTGCACCTAGGTTGACCTAAGGGACTTAAATACACCCTAGACAAACCTACGGCTCTGATACCAAATTTGATGCAGGATGTTATGCAAGCTAGGACTCTACGTGAGGACGCAACTACGTGGACATCTAGACCAGCAACAAGACGATAGGTTGAGTAGTGTAACTCGACACCTAAGACTCCCAAGAAATGGATCATGCCTAAAATGAGTAACTCAAGTTTGCAATCGTCCCCAAGAGAGGGAAGTGTGTCGATCCGCACGATTGAGGAACCAGCAAACTCTAGGGCTGACAATTCACACACTGGTGCTCGGGTCGAGCACGGGACATTCACGCTCTCTCACCATGGCAGCGATGTAAGTGTATACGAGCTAGAATCCTAATAATCACACAAGCAGTAGCAGTAGAGAATATACTAAACAAGCAAGAAAGAGACCAAATAAGGATGTGAATGCATACCTCCACGCTCGAGGCATAGGAAAGATGCCCGGCCAAGTCACACAACCACTCGGTACAAGATCTAAACAAGTACAACCCAAGCCAAAGCCCACTCCTTGCAGGGAGGTAAAAGGCTACCCAACAATCTGGGGGTCATGCGAAGTGGGGTGACCGGCCATGGGTCGGTGTAGCTCGTCATCCATGACCCGATATGAACCGGTACGAATAGGGACCCGCGGCAAGGATGGCATGTCACATAGGCCGAGGACTGCACCAATGTCCCTGGAAGTACACTATCGTGGATGACGAGTGATGCGGGATGGATGCGCGACTCGACTCCAATTGGATATGTGATCCTTGGACTCTAAGCAAGCTCGTGATCGTCCCTAACGAGGGAAGCATATGGACGTGCACGGTTGAGAAACCGGCAGTGAGCTAGGGTGGTCGGCTCTCTCTTGTGCCCGAATCGAGTCACGGGATGGTCACGCTCTCTCTCGCAGCACCGGTGAAATAAATATATCGAGCTAATGGCCCTAACACATGCTCTCTAGCAGTGACATATAAAGCATATACGAATAAAGTAAAATGCTGAGTCAAGGAAGCGGACACGATACCTCCACGCTCTCAACGTAGGGAAGACGACCCCGGCCGAATCGGTACTCCCGGAACAATAAATTACATAAATTACAACAGTGATTTCTATGCCCACTCCACACAGGGAGGTAAAGGGCGATACAGTGGAACCCGGGAGTAACGAGTTCGGGTTGACGGGCAGCTTCTTGTGTAGCTTCGGTGGCATACATACTCGTGACCGTGGGGCCCATGTGCTGGTCCGAGGGGCCGTGTGGGACTGGGGTAGCACTGCTGTAGTGGGGATGCCTAGAGGGGTGCTCCCGGGGATGGCGGCGTGCTGGTTCGCCGGTCGGAGGCCGGCGGCTCCGATCGTCACCCGCCGAGATTGCTTCTCACAGGTCTGCACTTATTGTTTCACAGCGTGTGATCCAACGAAAGCCTCTGCTGTGATCGGCCCCGATGTCAGATCGATACGTGGTTGGTAGCGTTGGAAAGCCATTTTGAAGTACTTCAATCTAGACCCAGAGAGATGAACTGGATCTGCACGGATCTGGTCTTAAACTATTTTTGAAGCTTAGTAATTATCCTTTTCTCAAACATTAGCCACGTGAATGCTTTGACTTTCATAGGAGATTTAATCTTCAAAATTCATGAAATCTGTGATAAGCTGGGCCACTGCTGACCGCCCTTAAGTAAATGATAAAAGGATTTGACAGAGAATTGACCTGAATTGGAGCCCAAATAAAACTATCATGTCTGTTACAGTCCACTTTAACAACTTGTAAGCGAGTTAACAGGTCCAAATACTAAACTTGTTCATCTTCCTTGAGACCTGTGCAGCTGTACATATCAGGGAATACAACTACCTTGTTGAGCCAGACAATTGTTGACCATGGCCCATTTACCGTTTAATCCTGAATATCTTAGGACACTCATCTTTGTGATGCCGGTTGCCACACCATCTGTCCTTCCAGAATCGAGTCGATTCACCATTGCCAACCTTCATCCGCACGCCATTTTCCATCTGAACTCCTGCCTTGACAACCCCACTCCAAACTGGGTACATGAGCGCACTATTCTCCAAATTTAGATAAAACCTGTGATGCTTTTATAGTGCTTATGAATGATTAATCTTTTCCACAAAGTGTTACCCGGCATCATTAGCTCCCGCAACCAGCTTCCAAGTAGAACCAAGTTCATCTGTTTCAAGTTCTTCATCTCAAGGCCTCTCAGCTTTTTTGGCTTGCAAACTGCCTTCCATTTCATCAGAGGGATACCAAGAGGAATTGGCATGATGTCCACCCAAAGGAACCTTCTGCGAATGCGATCAATTTGGTGAGCTAATGAGCGAGGCCCAGATACATAATGGGAAGAGCTTCCACCTTCCATCCTATGTTTGCAGCATAATCATTAATCTCCTCATCCTCTATATTTACACCAATTAAAGAAGTCTTGTCATAATTGATCTTTAATCCAGAACCAGCCTCGAAACTTCTCAACATGCATGTGAGGAAACTAATCTGATCTTGTTTTCCTTGGGGAAAACAAGGTATCATCTGCTTATTGTAAATGGGAAATAGAGAAAGGCATTCTGCAAATCTTCACAATGGTGATGAAATCCTCGGCTTCAGCTTTCTTCAACAGCTGGCTGAGGATGTTGGCCACCAACGCATACAGAAGAGGAGAAAGAGGGTCACCTTGCCTCAACCCCCTAGAACTGGTGAACTAACCTGATGCAGTCCCAGTAATGATAACAGAGAACCTGGCTGAGTGGACACAAGACTGAATGGCAGAGATGACCTTCTGAGGAAAACCATGAATGGACATGACATTCCAGGCACTCCTCCAGTCTGCTCTATCATAATTCTAGTTGAAATCTGATTTGCATAACAGATGAGGCTTCCTGCTTCTTTTGGCAGTAAGTGGTAATTCATGAGCAAGAAGAAAGTTGTCCTTCAATCTCCGACTGTGAATGAAGGTGGATTGATTCACCTCCACTAAGTGAGGCAGCACATTCCCTAATCTGGTGGCAATAACTATTGCTACAATCTTTACGAACTATTCAAATTGTTGATGGGCCTATAATCCTTTAATTCAAGTGCATCCTCCTTACACAACTACCTCCCAGTTCAGTTTCCTCACATCATTAATTTGACTAGAGGCCAGAATTTTTGGAAGAAAAAAGATAGGGATTCTATCTGGTCCAGGTGCTTTGTCACTCCCTGGCTAAGCACAGCTCTTCCTACCTCCTCCTCCACTTGTTTTATTAACAGATCTTGTTCTCCATCACTTAGCTTGTTAGCTGTGGGATCCTCCCACCTAGGAAACCATTGGCTTTCGGCAGTACACAACTGACTGTAGAAGCTATCATGTTCAGCAGCAATCAGATCTTCATTGTCCAGAAGGTTATCATCTCTCTTCAAAACTGTTGTTGCTTTCATTCTTCGTCTACCGTTAGTGACTTTGTCGAATAATGATGTCTTAAATGACCTTCCTGTAACCATGTGATTGTAGCCCTCTGCTTCCAACAAACCTCTTCTTCGAGTGGCCGATCTTCAAATTGTTTCCTAACTATCATCCTTTGTTACTGTTCTTGCACTGTCAAGTTTTGCCGGTCTTCCAACATGTTGAATTTCTTGATTTCTTTTAAAAGATAATCCTTCCTTTCATGTCATTCAATACTCTAGTTAGACACCCATTGCTTGATGACAGCCTTTAAGTGCCACAGTTTCAGAGCTAGATTCTTAACCCCAGAAGAACGCATGTCCTCACCCTGCCAATTTTCCTTTACTGATACACTAAACTCTTCATTCTGCATCCAAACTTTCTCCATTCTAAATGGTGTTTCTTTCGCAATCCAGGAACAAAGAATTATGATCTGACACAGTCTGGGATTGGGCGGTGACTTTGGCCAAAGGAAACATATTTTCCCATTGTTCTTCAACCAAAATTCGCAAGAGTTGCTTGTAGTCCTACCTTTCTACCTCGGTAAGGAGGGAGCTAACGAACATCGATTGAGGGGCTTCATCCATGGTTATCCTCTGAATGCTTCCAAGATGACAGAGCTTGCTCCAGAGGGCTTCAGTAATGATCTTTGGCCATGATGGGAGAAACATTTGATGAATGCCATCGTGTGCATTGGCCCCTTTGAGTACATTTCGTTGATAGAGTATGGGATGACTTTGCAAGACATCTGGGACGCCGTGGAGCAAGCAGGTAAGGTCGTAGGCCTCTAGCCTGAGCAGGTGGTATTGCAACCTAAATTTTATCCTGCCCATGTCGATATGTAACCATCAATTGAGCTTTCTTTCTTCAAATCGTGGTTCATTTCCTTTACTGACCTCCATTTTGTTGTATTTGCTTTTTTTTTCTTACTTTTTATAGTGAGTTTTATCACTGTTGCTACCACCGCTGGTACCTCTAAGAAGAAGAGGAGTTCAGCACCCTCCATGAAAAGAAGGGCGACTGAGCATGATGGGCATGCCTCTAAGGCGTCCCGTCCCCGCACCGAGGAGACAACTCCATATGGGCAGCAACACAGCAGTTTTTTCTCGCTCACTTACTTTTCCTTGCTGAAAATTTTGTCAAATTGTATTTATTGCTTCCTGGCCCTTATGACATTATTGTCAAATAATGCAGGAAATCTCCCTCCTGTAGATGAAGATGCTCCGCTTGACCCTAGGATGGGTGAGGAGGAGGAGGACCTTTAGGATTCAGAGATGATAAATGATGACTACAACCTGGTATCATGTGACTCAGCCTTCTTTTCTTGTGGGGAGGCTGGCTGCGAACAACATCTTGCCTAGAATGCTCAACCTGGACAAATGCCATCCCTGCTTCTTGTCCTTTTTTTTGGGGGGGGGGATACTATGCGATGACCCCTTAATTTCTTGTGACTGCATTTGTTTTTTTATCCTTTTTTCTTTTCAGAAAGAAACTTTGAGACCGAGGGTGTGGCTACCCCTTCCTAAGCAAAGGATAGACCCAAGCGTCGCAAATCATCCTGACCAACTAGATAAGCATTTATGCACTTTCCTATGTATGTCCTTTTCTTTTGACTATTGAGTAACCTGACATGCTTTATCTGCAGGTTCTAGTAGTGCAAGGTCTTCTGACTCCATGAAGGAGTTCACTGCTCTATTGGATTGTGGGTTGAATGAGGATCTGCCAGATTATTCGAACCCTCTGACTACTGAAGGAGAGGCCATGGATGGTTTCACTGAGCCTTGTTGGCTGAAATCTGTGCCGAACAGGCCTCGAGGCCGTCTTCCAAGGCGAGCATGGCAGTTGGCTTAACTTTCGGGGTTGTCCATTTGCCTCTTTCTAACAGTTTGGTGGTGCCCTAGGGCCCTCACATTACTTGTGAGTATCTCTGATCCTTGACCTTTCTATTCCTCATTTTACTTTGCTCTTCCGCCTTTGTCTAATCCGCTTGTTACCTTCTTGCCTTATGTAGCGACGGATCTCTCCTCGACAGAGTCTCTTGATGCTGCGAGAGAAAGAGGAGGTGTGCCTTTGATAACAGGGCTGAACACCGGTGCTGCGCTGCAGGACGTAGAGACTCATCCGAATGCTTCAACTGGCATGGGTGAAGACTCCCTTCTTTTAATGGAAAATCAGTTTCGTGGTGTTGAGTTTGAAGGTGAACCACCTCTTTTCTTTTACTTTCGTTTAAATTCTCATTAACCCTTTTGATGGTGATAAGGCCTACTTTCCTCAGTGACCTTAGGTTTCCACCCATGGGAGGTACCGAGTCACTCCAACAAACAAAGGGAGAAGTTCGCCATCCCTCCTCAGAGATTGTTCAACACTCTGTCATGCAGATTTGTGGTTCAACGTGTTCATCACTGGAAGGTTGCATAGTGAAATCTCCCAGCTGCCGGTGGCGACCAGTGTAGAAGATGCACGGGCCGCTTTGTCTAATTTACCACCTGTAGCCCCGGCTCCTTCTGCAGATGACAGAGTTGCAGCATCAGGTAACTTTACTTTTCTCTATCTTTGATGTGTACACATTTCCATGGAATCTAGATGGAGTTTACTAAACATTTACTTTTCAGGGGCAGCTGAGGGCATCACACAGTCGGTAGCAAGTCCCTCCATAAAGGAGGAAAAGACCACATCTCTGTCTGATGGTAACATCGCATCATCGAGTAACTCCTTTTATTCTTGACTTGTCCTTTCTCAACAGCCTTGATTATGTAAAATTGACGGGCTTTTTCCCGTGCTTTCCCAGGGTTAGCTAGAGCCATTGTGGATCCATCTACATCCTCCTTGCCCTCCGGTTCAGGAATTACAAAGGCGAGCAATTCTAGGCTAGGGCTTGGAGAAGAGGAGCTTATATTCATTAAATAGCTTATTACGTTAATTTATGACATAAATAATTACAATTAAAATCTTGTAATTCTAAAAAAAATTAGGGATGCTACACCCTCCCCCACATTAGAGAATTTGGTCCCCAAATTCAGTATGAAATTTTAAGGAGAGTGTACTTACATTCAAACATCTCCAGAAACCTTTTACGCATAGTTTTTTCCATTTCCCATGTCGCCTCGTGATCTAGGCATTTATTCCATCGAACTTTGACCATAGGAATGGTTTTATTCCGAAGTTGACGTACATCTCGATCAATTATTTTAAGTGGTCGTTGCTCATATGTCAAGTCTTCTCGTATCTCCAGGTTATCATAAGTGATGACATGGAATGGATCAGGGACGTATCTTTTTAGCATCGAGACGTGAAAGATATCATGAACTCTAGCTAGTTGAGGGGGTTGGGCTAGTTGATAAGCAATCTCGCTGACCCTTTCAAGAATTTCGAAGGGGCCTATAAATATTGGAGTAAGTTTACCTTTAATGCTGAATCTTCAGATATCTCGACCTGGAGAAACTTTGAGGAATACGTAGTCTCCTATTTGGAATTCCAGGTCACGCCTTCGATTATTAGCATAAGACTTTTGCCTCTCTTGAGCCACCTTGAGTCTTTCTTGAATTAACTTAACTTTCTCAATAGTATCCCGAATAAGTTCCGGGCCTAGAAATTACTTTTCCCCAATCTCACTCTAGCATATCGGTGAGCGGCAACTCCTGTCATATAGTGCTTTAAATGGAGCCATTTTAATGCTAGCTTGATAGCTATTATTGTAGGAAAACTCCACTAGGGGCAAGTGGTCGTGCCAACTTCCACCAAAATCAAGTGCACATGCTCGGAGCATATCTTCCACCACCTGATTGGTCCTTTCAATTTGACCATCGGTTTGTGGATGGAATGTCGTGCTAAAATTCAACCAGGTCCCTAATAAGTGTTGTAGGCCCTTCCAGAATTGAAATGTGAACCGAGGGTCTTGATCAGATATAATAGTGATAGGGACTCCATGTAGTTTCATAATTTTCTTTACATATAAAGCAACCAAGACATCCACAGACCACCGACTCTTAATGGGTAAGAAGTGAGCTGATTTGGGCAAGTAGTCAATGATCACCCAGATACCATCATGTCCTCCTCTTGATTTAGGTAAACCCATGACAAAGTCCAACCTGATACTCTCCCATTTCCATTTGAAAATATCCAAGGGATGTAATTTCCCAGCAGACTTTTGATGTTCTGCCTTAACTTATTGACAAGTGAGACAACGTGATACATAGTCCGCTACTTCTCTCTTCATATTAGGCCACCAATAATTACTTTTAAAGTTTGGTACATCTTGGTAGCACTAGGATAAATGGCATACCTTGATTTATGTGCTTCGTCCATAACCAGCTTCTTAGCATCTGCATAATCTGGGACACAAATTCGACCTCAGAAAAGTAATCTTTCATCAGTTGCAATAGAGAAATTCGGCCGTTGATCAATATCATCCCCGATTTCTATCAACGTTGGGTCATTCTCTTGCAACCTGATCAGGTCTTCTATTAATATAGGCTGTGACCAGATGTTGGCAATAAAACACTCTTCTTTTTCCTCACTAATATCAAGATTCAACTGGGCAAACTTAGTAATGAGATTAGTCATACCTTTCATGATGCTTGACAGCATTCCCATTGGTTTCCTGCTGAGCACGTCGGCTACAACAATCGTCTTGCCTGGATGGCATTGGATGGCGAAATTAAATCCTTAAGATATTCCAGCCATCATCATTGTCTCATATTCAGCTCCTTTTGAGAGAAAAGGTATTTCAGGCTTTTGTTGTCTGAAAATACCATGAACTCTTTCCTATAGAGATAGTGATGCCAGGTCTTTAAAGCAAATATAACGGCAGCCAGCTCTAGATCATGAGCCGGATAATTTTTCTCGTGTCGCTTCAATTGCCTTGAGGCATAGCAAATCACTTTGCTATTCTACTTAACAACACACCCAAGGCCAACGCCTGATGCATCCGTATATACTTCGAATCCACCGCCTTCGACAGGTAGTAATAGGGTGGCTGCAGTGGTGAGATGTTCCTTGAGAGTTAGGAAACTCTCCTCACACTCCTTTGACCATTCAAGGGATTTTCCTTTCTTGTGAGTCTTGTTAAAGGGACGGCGATCTTGGAGAAGTCTTTAATGAATCGTCAATAATAACTATCCAGACCAAGGAAGCTTCTGATTTTAGATATAATTGTTGGTCAGCTCCAGTTCTTGACAGCTTCTACCTTAGCAAGATCCACGGCAATTCCTTCCTTGGAGATAACATGACCAAGGAAAGAGACCTCTTTTAACTAGAATTCACATCATCGATCGCAAGTAGTCAGTGTTTATTTACATCAGATTGAATCTGAACACCTTTGTTCTATGCTGGAGAGAAGTCTATATATATCTGAAGCTATAGATAGAGGGCCGAGGGCATTTCGTAGCTATAAGGGTGCATTCGACTGGGAGGTGTGGTTCGCCGGAGTTGGAGGTACTGGATACACACTGGGTGATATGGAGGAGGGATAGGACCCAGATATGGGCACAGAGACATGCATTCAAGCGGTAACATGTTTCATGAGAGCCACGCGGGCTTTACAAGTGGGCCGAGGAGGCTAAATTACAACCGGTGCAAGCCACGAGACAATTCTGACACGTGGGTCGGTCCTTGGGTCAATGCATGATAAGGCAGATGTCTGCATGTTTTTACGGAGGCTCTCGTGAGGCAAGGGACCTACCTGGTTTGCCAAGGGAGGACTAGACTGGATAACAGGGGTAGAGACTGGTCGATGCTTGGAGAAGGGCCGGATGCGGCTCGGGATGAGCAATTGGGTACGAATCCCGAGGGGCAATTGCTCATCCCGAGCCGCGAGCATCTTCATACTGGGAAGTCGAGGCTGGTCCTGGGAGTGTGACTTCCTGATGCGGGATGAAGACGTGGACTCGGTACCAATTCGGTGCAGGACTTGAGACTATAAGCAAGCTCGTGACTCGTCCCTAGCGAGGGAGGCGTGCGGATGTGCGCGGTTGAGAAACCGGTGGTGAGTCAAGGGTGTTGGCTCTTCCGTATGCTCGGATCGAGTCACGGGACGGGTTACGCTCTCACTCACTCTCGCAGCGGTGATAAAATTGGATGAGCTAATTAACCTATCACTCAAGCAGCGGCAATAGAAAAAATATGAAATAAGTAAATGCGACAAATAAGGGGGCGAAAATGTACCTCCACGCTCCGTGCGTAGGGAAGATGACCCCGGTCGAGACTCATACTCCCGGTACAGCAAATAACCAATAGTTACAGAAATAAATTTATTGCCCACTCCATGCAGTGATGTATAGGGCTACACGTGGGACCTGAGAGTAGCAGGCTCGGGTTGACGAGCAGCATTTTGGGATAGCTCCCGCAGCAGTACGTGCCGACAAATGTGGGGTCCATGTCCTAGTCGGAGGGCCGATCGGGCTGGGAGTGGTATCGCTGTGAAGGGAGCTCCTGGAGGGACTATCCCAAGGAGGGGGACGCGCTAGATCGCCTTGTGGAAGGCGAGGCCGCCCGACTGGGGGACGTTGTTGCTTGCTATCCACGGACCTATTCTGCAGTTTCAAGACTGTGCAACCCGACTAAAACAACTGCTGTGATCAGACCCGATGTCGAATCGATACGAGACTGGTGCCATTATTTTTAAGCTCTCTCTTCATGTACCACCATGACTCTATGGGCCATTGTCTCCTAACCTCCCTGAAGCATTCAATGTCCCTCCACTTCTCATCAGCCTCGTGAAGAAGCCTCTCCTTGGCAAAAGAGAATTGCCTGGCCTCAGACATGATGTAACAATCGAAATATTTATCCATGGAAGCTTCCCAATGTAGGTAGTCGCTCGGGACCTTGGAGCCATAGAAGTTCGAGGCTTCGGGCCTACGAAAGTAGAGGAGATGGTTGCCAAGCCCATGGGTGTCATGCAATCAGTTATATGGCCTAGGTGACTTGGAGTCTATTGGACACTGGAGAACTACAAGATGGACATGTCGACACAGAGAGACAAGATAGACTGACTCTCTAATGGACTAGACACGACCCTATACAACAATGCAAAGTTGTAATGTAGATAAAAAAATTGTGGAAGAGATATTTGGTGGACAAAAGTCCCAGTCCAAATTTCAGATCGATCTGAAATTGGAAAAGGGGGGAAAGACACGACTTGGTGGGTTATTAGAACACAGATCTGCACAGAGATAGATTCTGTAGATCGGGGGGAATAAATTAGAAAGGAAGGTAAACAAAGGGAGAATAATGTGAATTTTTTTGTGTACAGGGAGGTAACAACGTGGGGAACTCACCCTCCAATTTTCAGCTCGATCTGATCTCCTGATTGAGAGGGAAAAATCTCACTTCTAGCTGCTGGATGGAGTGGACAGAACCGGCGAAGACGGTGCGGTGGTGGCACGAACGGAGGCGGCGGCGGTGGTGGCTGGAAGTCGCATCCAGCGGAGGTGATATACCTTGGAATCCACCAAGGTTATGGCTTCACACCATAGAAATCACAGCAATCTAGCTGCAAGTGGGAGAGGAGAGATAGGGGCGCCATTGGGCTCTCAAGCAAAATGCTGAATTTTCTTCTTATTAATTCATCAAAATATGAAAATACATGGGTTTTATAACTCTAACCAAAAGACCTAATTACCCTCAGATCTAGGGTTAGGGAGGGAGAGCTCCGTGAAGCAGGACAGAACGTGAGAGAAAAGGTGTGTTCACCCAATCCCACCGTCTGATCCTCCCAAAACTTTGACAGCCTCTTCCAAACGTCCTCCACTCTTCCCAGTTCAATTTTTACTGCAATCCACCACTGTTTGATCCCCTTCTAACCTTTATTTTCCGACCCCATGTAGTTTGCCTATCTGCAAACCTGCGAGATAGAACCCTGCAAACTAATTTTTCCCACCCTCTAAAACTTCTCTGATTGCTACCAAATTTGGTGTGCACGACCCCCACTTCTCCCTTCTTCATCCATGTTAACCCCTTGATCCAAATCCATGATTTCCCCTTTGGTCAACCTCCACCTTTATGCAGTTTACAGCCTACCCAACACACCCAGTCAGCACAAAATCCCCGTTGTAGAGTTTTTGCCTGGAAAATTGGCATGGTGGATGGTTCTCAAATCCTGATATATTGAATCTCGTCGAGTGCCCTTCGCAACGGCACTCATTTCGTTCCGATCCAATTCTGGATCTGAGCGCAGTGACAGTTTTCACCTGGTCGTGTAGATCTATCCAGCTATAGGACTGTGGGATAGATTTGGGTTTAAGATCTCACATCAACACTTCGACTGAGATCTAGCCATCGCCAATCCTAGGCATCGACAAGGGACACCCCGCCATCATCCCAGCCAATCACCGCAATCTGAAGACGCCCGGAGGCCACCGTTCCACCGGCTGCACGTGCTTGCTGTTCTGCAGACCTGAACACTATCGATCCGGACTAGCAGCTCGCCTCCGCCCTGAGAGCCCCTCCGACGTGCTATCCGTCAACCCAAGCTCGATGCTCCTAGATTCATTGTGTAGCATATTATCTCCCTGCATGGAGTGGGCAATAAAGATAGATCTGTAACTATTTGTTATATACTGTATCAAGAGTTACACGTCTTGGCCAGGAAGTCTTCCCTATGCCCCGAGCATGGAGGTATGCATACCATCCTCCTTTGCCACATTTGCTTATTCTGTATGCGTTCTTGATGCCACTACATGTGAGATTGATAGGATCCTAGCTCACTCAACTTCAATCATTGCTGGGAGTGAGAGAGTGTGACCCATCCCGTGACTCGATCCGAGCACGTGTGTGAGCTGACCACCCTTGACTCACTGTCGAATTCTCAATCGCGTAGTTCCACGTGTTTCCCTTACTTCGGACGAATTGTGAGCTTGCATTTCTTGTTGAGGAGACATACTCCTCTTCAAGAGCTCTTTTGGTGTCGAGTTGTTCATGTCTTTATTAGTCGTGTCATCACCTAGAGTCTCAGGTTTACATCAAATTTGTATCGAGTCTTATTTCATCTCGCATCTGATAATCTACCTTTGGTTTGCTCCCTAGACTTCAAATTTGTGACTAAAAGGAGATCCAAGTTCCTGCACGTTCTGCGCTAACTTAGCAACTTCCCATCCCTCTATCTCCTTGACCACTTGACTTAAATTCATGAGATTTGGAGGGAAGTAAGAAGACATGAAGGGGAACAAATAACTCTAAAGGATGAACCTTAAAATATCTTTGCTAATGTCCTTAAACCTCGAGTCTTTGTTGCACGGACACGATGGTTCCTGTGTAATCTGTAGCGAAACAGCTTCTTCCTGGTGTCCTAACTCTTCAACGGCTGGATCTCCTAATGTAAGATTTTGAGGTGAGTTAGTCAATACTAACGAGAATAAAAAGTTCTAATGGATTGATAGGAAATAACACCATCTTATCGTCAAACTACGTGAGCCAAAACTAGGATTCACACAAGTCGAACCTGAATCCTATTTATAGAGGTTGGCCTAGGGTTTGGGGGATTTGGTCGATTTAAGAGTCCAATTGACTTCAATTCGCTCCTGATAGAGTCCTAGATAACTTCCCATGCCAACTAAGCTTTATCCATGGTGAATAGGATGGGAAAATCTAGTCTTTTCACGGTTCTTTCTGTCCCATGTTCGGAAGTAGATTGCAGTCACTTGGGGACCACCTTATGATAGTTGCAGTCGCTTGGCTGACCGCCTTCTGACAGGGCACCAGCCCTTTCACCTTCCAAACCCCCAGATCCGTGGTCGGCCCCTTCTTCCTCTCCCACGCATATCGTCATCCTTACACTTGTCGCAAATCCACGGTTGTCCGGAGAGCAACCGTCACCCTCTTCCCCCTCCCCTATATCTGTTGTTGTTCCCTTCTCCCTCACTTAGATTTGCCGCCATGATAGCCCCTCAAATGGGGTTGGGGGTTGCTGGTGCCGTAGTTACCTACCATCGTAGTTGTTCGCCAGGGAGGTGTCGCCGTCGTCAAGGAGTACAACTTTCCAAATGGGCCAGGAGGTGTCGCCACTCCGAGTCAACCCCATCCTTTATCATTCCTTAAAATCAGGCAACCGCCTGCGAAATCAATAAACGCTTCAGCGGAGATATCTTATCCACCAGGTTCAAACCGGTATTACGTAACCAACCCAACCTGGGATCGTCGTTGTTAAACAACTTCTGCAAGCTGTCGGTGACGGTCTGCATCGCCAGAATATCGGCTTTTCTCGCTCGCTCATAGCGTCGCAAGGCCAAGCGGTCACCGGGGTCTTGCCTAGATTCGACGATAACATCAGCCAACGCCTGTACGTCGCGCAGCCCCAGATTCATGCCTTGGCCCGCCAGCGGGTGCAGCAGATGCGCCGCATCGCCGACCAGCGCCAGGCGTGGCCCGATCAATGCCGCATTGCGCTGCAAAGCCAACGGGAACGCAGTTGGCGCAGTGATGAGTTGCAGCACCCCCAGCGCATGATGCCCGGCCTCTGCGACCGCCTGGCAGAAAGCTTCACCATCCAATTGCAGCAGCGCGGCTGCCTGCTCATCGAACAACGACCACACCATGGACATGCGTTGCCCCGGTAACGGCAGCCAGGCCAGTATGCCGTCGCGCTTGAACCATTGCCTGGCGATTTGCCGGTGCGGCAAAGAGGTGGTGAAGTTCGCCACCACCCCCTGCTGCAAATAAGGTTTTTTATCCGCCTGGATGCCTGCCTGCTGGCGCACCCATGAGTTTGCGCCATCGGCGGCCACGATAAGTTTTGTATGCAATGCCGTGCCGTCCTGCAGAGTCAACATGGCAGCATCGGGTGTCCAGCTCAAGCCAACGCAGCGCGCCGGACAGATGACCTCAACTTCAACAGTGTGATGCAAGGCCGCAGTGATCGCATTTTGCAATAGACGGCTTTCGGCGATCCAGCTCAGTTCGGCGACTCCGGCGGCGTAAGCATCGAATTCCAGCGCTGCAGCGCTGCTGTCGCCCCAGATCTGCATGCCGTGAATGGCGGTGATACGTGCGCTGTCCAGTGTGTCCCACACTCCCAGATCTCGCAATAATTGCACATTGGCGGGTGTGATGGCATAGATGCGGCTATCCCATTCGCTGGCACCGTGTTCTGCCCTGGACATTTCGACCAGAGCGCATCGGATGCCGTTTTTGCCCAAAGCGAGCGCCAATGTGGCACCCACCAGGCCGCCGCCGACGATCACTACATCAAAAGTCCCGACCGTCATTTCTGCGCCCCGAAACTCATTTTTTGCATCACGTACTGTTTGGCCGGTGCGAACAATTCCAGAGCGGCCAGCCCTGCACCGCGCAGGCCGCCCAGCAAAGGAATATCCTTGGCAAAAGTCTGTACCAGGAAGTCGGTGAACAACATGCCCGCCCCTGCATCCTTGCGCCTGCTCCGGCTGTATTGCGCCAGCATCGCCGAGCTGCCCAATTCCCCCTCAGGGCTGGCGAGTATGTTTTGCGCCAGCTCCCAGGCGTCGCGCAAGCCCAGATTGAACCCCTGGCCAGCGATGGGATGCAGTGTTTGCGCTGCATTGCCGATCACGGCGATGTGCGGCGGCGGTTGCGCCGTAGTCGGACGCACCGTAGACATTTTCAGCAGGAACAGGTTGCGCTTGCCTGCACTGGTGAATTTACCCAGCCTGTCGCCGAAATGCTGGTGCAGTTCACTCAGAAATTGCGGCTCATCGAGTTGACGCAGCCGTTCAGCCTGCTCCGGGGTCTCTACCCATACCAGCGCCATCTCATCGGCATTCCACGGCAATAACGCGACCGGGCCGGTTTTGGTGAAGCGCTCGAATGCCATGAAGTGATGCGGCAACTCGGTCTTTACTCTGGCGACCAGCGCGGATTGCCCATAGTCGCTGGTTTCGCGATTCAGCCCGGGAATATTGTTGATACTGCGCCCGCCATCAGCCACCACGGCCAATTGCGCACGTATGCTTTGCGCTTTGCCGGCCCGTTCGAAATTCACCGTGCAGCCATGATCGTCGGGCTGCAAAGTGCTGACCGTGGCGCCGTAATGCAATTGAAAGTGCTTTGCACATGCTTGCTCCAACGCAGCGCCCAAGCGTACATAATCCACCACGTAGCCCAACGCGGGGTGGTTGAATTGCTCGGCGGTCAGCAGGGTACGGCCGAAACGGCCTTTTTCGGAAATGTGGATGCTGCGTATCGGCGCGGCATAGTCTTGCAACTGGCTCCATACTCCCAGGCGCTCCAGGATCAAACGGCTGCTCTCGGATAGCGCAATGGCGCGGGATGCGAGCGGGGCTTCGGCTTGTCGCGCCTCAAGCACCGTGACTTGCAGGCCGCTGTCGGCCAGGGCCAAGGCGAAAGCCGCGCCTACCGGGCCGCCGCCCACGATCACCACATGCTGCTTATGTTGCTTCAATGCTGCATCACCGCTTCGATGTCGGCGATCCCGCGGTGGTGTACTTTTAATTCTGCCATTTCCCCTTTTGTTCAAAATCTCGCGGAGAACAAGTTCTCGCGGTGGTTTCATTTTACAATTTCATTCTGTTATTAAATCCCACGGATAACAAGTTCCCATGGTTGTTTTGATTCTGTACTTTCATTCCGTCATTTCGTTTCCATACCCTACCATTTCTATCCCATGTGTTTTCTCCGTTGCAAACCTAGTAGAGATAATCCTCTTCGGGGGTCCTTTTCTACATTTTCAAAAGTACACGTGTGATTTGACATTTTTTACCCCAGAACGAGACCATCCTATCCATACCCCAGTTCGTCATGATGCCGTTCACATCTCTTGGCGATCACGGTGGGACATCTTTCATTTTCCTTCGGTTACCTGTATGTTTTCGGCACCCGCGTGTGCCCCTCCATTCGGCACCCACGTGTGCCACTCCTTATTGTGCCCACGTGCACTACAGTTGTGCTCCTGGAAGCACCTTGCTTTACATTCATCCCTCGTACCCCATGTGCACTCCCCCCAAAGTCCCTTGTGATTCATCGAGAGGTTTATGTGTTGCGGAAAAAGGAGAGCCGGTTCTAGGCAATCCATCATATCAATGTGTGTTTGAGGTGTGAAAGTCCGATCCTATCTTTCCTCCATCACTTCTAGAAAGTGGGCTTCAGCTTGAGGACATGTCTAGAGCTCCAAGTGGGTACCCAGCGTCATTTCCTTTAGCAAATGTCAGTCATTGTATAGACACATCTTGACAAGTGGACGTGTTCTCTCAAATGCATCTCCCATTTGGTATCTCCCATTTGAAAAAAAAAGAAGTAAAAGGAAGAAAAAAAAGATTCAATCCTACGCTATCCTTTACCTTGTGAAAATTGTTTGGTTTTGATCTGTCCTGCATAAGTTCTGTTCTTGTGAAAATTGTTTAGTTCTATCTTGTCTCGTACAATTCATGTTCTTATTTATCTTGTGAAAATTGTTTAGTTCTATTCTGTCCCGCATAATTCCTGTTCTCCCTATTATGTTTGTGTTTTACATATTTCTGCTATACAGCACTCCATTGCATTCATCTCCCCCTTCTCTTCTCATCTCTCTACGGATTACCCTCTCTCAATGAAGGAAGGACTCTCCATTCAGGAACTCCTCTCGACGGAATAGGATCTCCTCTATCGGGACCTCTGTAAGTTCCCGATAATAAAGGATTCCCTCTTTGTTCACCGAGCAGGTTGTACTGTTGAAGCTCCCCAGAGTTAGTCGACCCATTCATGGTGAGACGAGTGACCCTAGCTGGCACGGTGGTGGCTGAAATTCTAACTAGGGTCCTACCTTTTGTGTGAACTTCTAATTGGTAAAAAAAACACAAAAAAGAGGACATAAAGCATCCAGTTATTTGCTAATCTCTATTATTTGCTTGATAGTGCATGTTATTACGTTCTAGTAAGGTGCTAAGGATGGCCAAATACAGCTACGATGATTTTGAGGCCGGGGTCTTTGACTATGAGCTCCAAATGCATGGCCAAGGTCATGATGCGTATGGAGAGTATAACCCGAACCAAGGTCACCTAGGTGAGCCACACGTCCATGTTGTGGATGCTGGTCTGTCCCATTAGCCTTCCCATGACGTGTAGACCACAGTCGGGGATGCATCCCCTACCCAAGACATCTCCGCCCTATTAGGTGTCCTTGCCAACACTCAACTAAACCCTGAGCAACTCTAGGCCTTCCAGGCTATTTTGAAAGGGAAATCTATTTCCCCCCTCCCTCAAAGTAGAATTTGGCCACTACACCCATCCAGGAGCTTGTACAGGCTATTCCCCCCTCCTCACCTTTCGGGCAAGCGAATCAATAGCCCCCCTCCTTCCAATTCCTCTCGCAACCCCTGGCACCAGTCACCTTTCAAACACCAATCTAGCCTGGTCTATCCACTGGCGGACCTCAATACCCCTCTCATATGAGGTTTCCTTCTCAGGCCTTCGGAAGACCTGCCCCTTCTCCGTGGCAAGCGCCACCCTCCCTGGTTGACCCACTCACCCAGTCCCTCTTAAATAAATTGAACAAGATGAGTGAGTAATTCTGGAACTTAAAGAAAATGGTGGATATAAAATCTACCCCTGAAGTTTCTTTACCGATCCTTCCAGTATTCTACCTTCCACCTTCGGAGATGCCCACGTACCGTAGGTACAACGGTACTGGCAACCCCTTCACCCATTTGAAGGACTTCATGTATGAATCCTCATTCTGGCAAAATGATGACCGATCCCTGGCATATCTCTTCCGGAGATCATTGGATGGCCCTGCGTTGGAATGGTTTTATGCCTTAGAACCCAGCGAGGCTGAGAACTTCGATGTAGTTCAAAGAAAATTCCTTCAGAAGTAACACCCCCCGCCCCCCACACCCACCTCTCCCTCACCACCCCCCCCCCCCCCCCCCCGGGGGGGTGGGGGGGGGGGGGGGGGGCGCGCAACATCATCAATCCTGCTAGCTCGGAGGAGATCGTTTCCAGCACCCCAGTCCCTGCGCCAGCTTCGACCTCCCCTGCAGAACAAGCATGGCCGTCCGGCAAGGACGGGCCGACCCTCCAACCGTCCCCAGAAGAGCCATCATTGGCAGCCCTGTTCCAGGAGTCCATGGGCGACCAGAGTCAGCTAGATTCCAGTGGCAAAGGCAAGGCGGTGCAACTCCCCGACGAGGAGCAGCGTGGCAGTCCACTGAAAACTCAGCCTGACATACTATCATCACTGGAGGATGCTCGAGCTCGGGCTGACCGAAAGGTCCTCCACCAGATGAAGCGCTTCCCTGCCAGCATCACAATTTGGGAAGCCATTGCTTGGAGTAAAGAGTTAGGGAAACCCTTATTAAGATACTCCAAGAGCCAGAAGTTTACGAGACACACGCGGTAGAAATGAAAGACGCCGCATATGAGGCCTTCGCCGCCGCTGTAACTTTCACTGAGAGAGGCCTACTGCTCTCACCTCCATGCCATAATCGCCCTCTTTACATGAAGGGGAAAATCAACAGGCATGAAGTGAATCTAATCCTGGTGGACGTCGGTGTGGCCGTCAACATCATGCCCCTAAAAATATTCAAGACTCTATATCTGACCCCTTACCTCCAGAAGGTCCACATGGTCAAGATATCTGGCTTCAATCAAGACACTGCAGATGTCCTCGGCCGGGTGAATGTCGACTTGGTGCTCGATGATTTCGCCTCCAAGGCGCTACATCATCGACGCTAACACGTCCTACAGGGTGTTATTGAGCAGGCCCTGGCTCCACGAAAATTGGGTCGTCCCTTCAAGCCTCCATCAATACATCAAATATGCCAAAGATGGAAAACAACATACGGTCTTCGCAGACCTGTCCCCATTCACTCCAGTCGAATGCAACCTTACCGACGCCGCCCTTTATTTCAGGGGAATCAGTCCCTACGTCGTGATTAAGAGCAAGAGCAATGGTTGGCTCTCAGAGGAAGGGGAGGATGACCTCTTCTCTGTCGACGAAGCGAAGGCCAAGCTTCATCGGCTACGCCTTAACTCCAAATCAACCACAGGTCGTGTTGAGAGGCGCAAAATCGATTTCGAGGCTAATGTCATTAGCCGAGCATTCGACAAGAGCATATGTCTGTCACCAGACTGCATCCAGCTCCCCTGTGTATCAGAGGAACACAAGGTCGAGCGAGTCACAACATTTGTTGTTACCTACAAACGGCAACTCAGAAGCAAGAAGAAGGCTAACAAGGACAAGCCCATTGTTTTCTACCAGGGAGACATGGTCCCTCAAGCTGCGCCGGAAGACGACTTTGGCTAGTTCAGGCGAGTCGACAACACCCCTGAAGTCGTCCAAGTTTTGGACGACCTACCGCCGCATATTCGGGAGATGTGCCTCAAGTAGCATATTCTCCAGTGGCAAGGCTCCACACAGCGGAGATACTTCCATAATTTGTGGACCCCTTTATAGGTCCGGGGGCAACCCCCGTTCTCTCATAAAGATACCAGGGGGCTTGGCTACGACCAAGACCCAGATTTTCGCGTCTACTACGCGGTCAACGTTGTAGGCCCGATGCAGCCAGTTGGTAACCCAGATACTGTCAACACCAAATTCGACAGTACCGGGGACGAGGAAGAGGACATCTCAATCTCGCTCCCCGCCAGGACTAGTACCCCGGTTCAAGCACTCGGTGAGCCCTCGCTGTCCGCCTGCAGCGACGCCGGGACGGGGGACGCCCCTAGCGCCTCCCAGCTAGTCGAAGAACCCAGCTTGGTAAACCTCCCCCATGAGGAAGGTTCTCAGAACAACGGCCACAGAAACAATGGTCGACATGACCACCAGACATGAAGCTCTGTCCTTTATGGACGGGTCGTCCGGTTATAACTAGATTCGGATGTCCCTCAAAGGCAAGAATCACACCGCCTTTAGGTCCCCCAAAGGGATCTTCAACTACAAGCGCATGCCCTTCGATTTAAAGAATACCGGTGCTACATACCTGAGGGCCATGACCAAAATCTTCGACAAGATGCTGCACAATATCATCGAATGCTATATTGATGACCTCGTCATCAAGACTAAAAGGCGGGAGGACCACCTATGTGATTTACACCAGGTTTTCAAGCGTCTCTGGCAATATGGGCTCAAAATGAACCCCATGAAATGCGCCTTCGGCGTATCCAGTGGTAAATTTCTCAGTTTCATCATCCGAAACTGGGGAATCGATGTGGACCCCAGCAAGATCAGAGCAATCCAGGAGCTTCCACCACCCAGCAACCTCACTGAGCTCAGGTCCTTCCAGGGCAGGCTGACTTACATTCGAAGGTTCATCTCCAACCTCTCCGATCGATGTGCGCCTTTCAGTAAGTTGATGAAGAAAGATGCCCCATTCATATGGGATTCGGAGTGCCAGGCCACTTTAGAGCAAATTAAGGAGTACCTCCTCACTCCTCCAGTCCTGGGGCACTAGTCAAGGGTAAACCCCTCATATTCTATATTGCCGCTATGGATGCCTCGTTAGGGGCTCTATTGGCACAGATCAATGAGGAAGGCAAGGAGCAGCCACTCTACTACCTCAACCGCAAGCTGATCGGTACCGAGTACCGCTACTCCCCCATGGAGAAAGTCTGATTGGCACTGGTATTCACCGTCAAGAAGTTGCGACACTACCTCCTGTCCCATCAGGTTGAGCTTATATCTAAGCATGACCCCCTTAAGTTTCTCCTCAGGCAACCCGTTCTCTCATGTCGATTGGGGAAATGGGCTCTTCTACAAATGGAGTACAATATCTCCTATGTCCCTAGAAAAGTAGTCAAGGGACAGGGCATGGCTGAATTCTTATCAGCCCATCTAGTACCATAGGATTCACCTCTCAACACGGAGCTCCCAGACGAGGAGTCTCTTGCTCTTCAGCCACAACAACTGGTCAAACAGAGCAGAGATGTCTTGCATTACTGGCAGCAAGATGCCCTCATAGCCAGTCTACCTTGCTAGGAGCTGTACTTCGATGGCGCTTCCCGAGGCACTACCCAGAATAATCAAAGCTCAGGCGTCATGGTAGGTGCCGACATCGTCTTCCTGACACCTTAGGGCGGAGTTTTGTAAAACACTTGCACCCTCATGAAAGCTCTAACCAACAATGAAGCTAAGTATGAAGCTCCAGTCACTGGACTCCAGAAGGCTCTCGACCTGGACATCAAGTGCCTCAAAGCCTACGGGGACTCTCAGCTAATAGTCTGATAGGTCCTCGGCATCTATGGCATGCGAAAGTCAGAGTTGGCTGCATACCATGCCGCTGTCACAAGACTAACCCAGAAGTTCTATTTCTTCAAAATAGACCATGTTCCCAGGGGCAGTAATGCCCAGGCAGATGCCCTAGCCAAATTGGCTGCGACCATTAAACTCCCGCCTGAGGGCGAGGTTGACATCACAGTCAAACACAGAAGACTGATATCCGACTCACTCGAAGGCAACTCCGGTGTCCCTATCTACGAGGTCCAAGACCCCAACCAGAACACTCCTCTAGAAGAAGAAGATTGGCGTGAGCCCATCATCAAATTCAAGAAAGGGTGGCTCCCTCTTAACCAAGATCAAAGGGTCCAACTACTCCATCGAGCAGCATCGTATAAGTTGATCGGTGACTTCCTACATCGACTCGCCCACAAGAAAGACAAGTCAATTCTTCTGAGGTGCATCTCCTCAGCTGAGGCTCGAGCCATCATGCATGAGATCCATTTCAGACTGTGCGGCGTGCACCAGGCTAGAGACCGGATGAAGCACAACAGCAAGCTCAAAGGCTTCTACTGGCCAATCATGTATGCGGAATGCAACCAGTATGCCTGTATGTGTCATCAATGCCAGGCCTTCGGCCCAGTACCCAGGAGACCTCCTAACCCATTGTGTCCTACGGCCCCCACCTGGCCATTGGCCGAGTGGGGCATGGACATCGCGGGGCCTTTCTTGCCATCTTCCAAGGGCCAAAAGTACATCTTGGCCACCACCGACTACTTCTCTTGCTAGGCGGAGGCACTTCCCCTACGCGAGGTCACCGACGACGTGGTAGCCAGGTTTGTCCGGCACAACATCATCTACCAGTTTGGTACTCCCAATTGTATAATCTTCGACAACGAAACACCCTTCAAGAACAGGGCTGTATATTAATTGGCGGCCAAGTTCCACATCGCATGGAGGACCTCTTCGGTCTATAACCCCCAGGCTAACAGCTTGGCTAAAGCCTTCAACAAGACCCTCTGCAAGGTCTTGGATAAAATTGTTAGCCACTGAAAGCGTGATTAGGGTGAGAAGGTCTTTGAGGTGCTATGGGCCTATCAGACGATCTACAAAACCCCCACGGGATGCTCCCCATTCTCCCTCATTTATGGGACAGAAGCTATCATCCCCATCGAAGTCCAGCTCACCTCATACCGTGTGGCAGTACATATCAGCTTAGCCGGCCCTGATGAAGATGAATACTAGAGAAGGCTAGAAGAGCTCACCGACCTAGAAGGTAAATAGCTCAAAGTCTACAAGCACCTACAAGTATACTAGGCCCGCATGGCGCGAGCCTATGACAAGCTCATCAAATAATGAGCCTTGAAGCAAGGCGACCTCGTCATGATCAAGAAAAAAGAAGTCCAGGCGGGGCACTCCAATGGCAAACTGCAGTCGAACTGGTGAGGTCCATACATTGTCCACAAGGTCTACGAGGGTGGGGAATATACGGTCGTCGACCACAAGGGTCACAAGCCCTTCCCACCACTCAATGGCAAACATATGAAGCTGTATTATGCACCAAAACATGAGTTCGCGTGCCATCCAAACTATGGTGCGCACCCCAGCTACAACGAGTGAAATAGGTCTTCTTTCGCAGGTGGCCTAACTAGCCAGTGCCCCTAGTCTCCCGTTCCCAGTCAAGCAACAGGGCCATCCAAGCCCTCTCAGAACCACTGTTAGGCACTCTCGGGGATCAACCTCCCACCTTCATCCTCACAATAGCAAGAGCGAGGACGCCCGACACTAGCAACAACCCAATCGTCAGGCTCCCAGGTAAGTAATTCAAAAACTCCTACCCTTGCAGCACCCCCCCACCTTCCCCTTGCTCATACATCCCACTCACCACCAGGCCCTACCTAGATCCACAGCAACAGAAGAAGGTCCTTGTTGCAGTGTCACCCCTGACATCCCCACAAGGTTTCTAGCAGCCTACCATACACCGACGGCTTCGTATTCCTGTCAGCTTCGAGAAAAGCGTGACCCCGCCATCATCTAACCTTGGAGCTGCCCGGGAGAGGGAATCTCGTGGACCTGTGCAGTCTGCTCATGGTAGACAACCAGAGACGGAGTGCAGAGGTGCCCCACAGTCAGCCCGGTGAGGTTCTTGGCGTGATTTTCACCTGAGGAAAACTACAACAAGCCTTCTACACGTCCCAGAAAGAAGGAAGTCATTCATCCATCACAGTGTACCATTCTAGTTGTCTTCCTCGGCTCGCGCAGACCACCTCCACAAGATCTAGGTCAGACCCTTCTCTGCTTTCCTATTCACCACATTCTTCTCCGACCTCAAAAGGGATACATGTTAGTCCCTGTGCATCTCCAACTCGCCCACAGTCACGTCGATGCCAGTCTCATCTCCATCAGAGTTCGGAGGAGCCCGTGGCAGCTTCTACAACAGCTCGCTATTGTTCTGAGTCTGACAGGAACCCTCTGGACCGGTCCCGATTCTGGAGCTACAGCGGCGCTCATCGTTCCCCGATCGGCTCCAAAATCCTACGGCGTCTTCCTGGACCAGCCCCGATCATTCCAGCACTAATCTGGCTTCCAATAGCATCCGAACGAGTTCATGGTCGGCCCAACACCCACACCCTGTCGCTCTGATCCTGATAGAACCAAAGTAGAGCAGTTCCTGAAGAAGAAGCTACAGCACTCCAGCCCAACCTCCGGATGACCCCCAGCTTCCTCTGCTAACTGCTACTTTATCCTTGGTCGATTCAGGGATAAAGTAGCACCCACAACTTTAGCTTGCAGTCTATGTATGACCACCCGGGACAGAACCGGCTTCCGTTTATTCCCCTCTCCTTGCCTAGCCGGCTGAAGGCCCCTCCCTGCATGGAGGTAGTGTTTGATTGTAATTTTAATGTCCCTACCCCTTGTTCAACCCTCCTGTGAGAGGTGTAGTGGTGTAAGTTTCCATTTTAGTTCCAGTGACACTGAAGCAGCGTGCAGGCGCATACCCACGCTTCCCCGCTCGCCCTCTTCTTCGGCCGGGATCGGTGTCTTGACACTGATCAAGTGAGCATCTGGTTTTCCCTTTGCTAGTTGAATTTTGCTAGTTTAGTATCATTTATGAATGCCCGTCGGACGGTGAGGTGAGCACCCGTTCCATATTCCACTAATTGTGTGCCCACCGCAGAGTGAGAGGCGAGAGTAACCCCACACCCATGCCCACGACATGCCGACCGCCCACAAGTTGGGAATCCCAGCCCCTTAGGGGTGCAGCCCAAGCAGAGCCACGTCCCCTAGAATGTCAAGGTCCTACACTGGACCCTCGCCACCATCCTCGGTTTGTCCGCTAGAGAAAGTTACGCTACACGAGGGAGCCCACCAGCGTGAGTCTGATTACCCGTCCGTGTATGCTTGCAGGTCTAGGTCATAGGTGCATCAAGTCATCCCCATGTCATTCTTGGCTGTGCCACATCAACATCTCATGCATGGTTTTATGAAAATGAGAAGTGTGAAAATCCTTCATTTCACTCATGTGAATTTCAATTTCGAGTTGCTTAGATGTAATGCATAAATTGCATTGATATATGATCTTGATCTCTTGGTGTGGATAATTATGTTTTTCTTATTTTCATTATGCTCCTTGATCATTGGTTCTCATGTCTATACTTGGTCATGTGGTCTATCATCTAACCCCTTCCCAATTCATTGATCCTCCTCCAATTGGACTGAACCATATGAAAATTTGAACTGGGCATTTTGGTAGGTCGAAATCCCCAGTGCTGGGTGACTGTAACACATTCTGTTGCTATTATTTTTGGTCGACCGACCCACATTTTGGTTGACCGAAAATGGCAAAAAAGGTAAAACGTGATTACGAACTTCATCATTTCTAACCCTTTTGGCTTACACCTTTTACCCATTTGCCCATAGGGTTAATATATACATCTTAAGGGAATTTTCTAAGGGTTTTGTGAAGGGTATATGTGTCTTTTCATGTCTCTTATATATACATATGAGAGAGCTATGAATTTGAGAAGAATTGGTGATTATTGAGCTTATGTTTCTATCTTGTAGGAGAAGAAGGCTAAGGAGGAGAAAAGGAGAAGGTGGGAGAACGTTTTGATCTGCATCCAAGCATCTCCGGGATTCGTGGAAGAATAAGAAAATGAGCGGATCGATGAGAGGAACAAGAAGACACAAGAATTGCCATCATCCGATGAGAATACAGATGTGGAACATCTTGTTGCATCTTTCACAGAGAAGGATGTGAAGACTGCCATCTTCAGTATGTAGGCTTGACTCATAAATCATCCAGTCCCAATATGTTTTCCTGGGTTTTTGTCAGCATTTTGGCAGCCAATTATAAGGGAAAGGAAGCTCGTTTGGCTGTTACAGGGAATTTGAAGAGAGACATAGATCATATACAGCTTTAATTCAGCTCACTTTATATTCATGCCTACGAAAAAGGGGCAGCAGTGCGGAGGGTGATGAAGTTTTTTTTTCAGAAGTGGGTGGTACCACTATTGTATAAAAAATTTAAAAGTAAAAGAGGGATGTACAAGTAGGGTGGTGGATTAGATACCAAATAGCTTGCTCAATGGACTAAGTGGCCATAGAGAATGGGAATGAGAAAGAGGCTACGAGGGTCAGTAAAGAGAAGGAAAAGACAAACTGTAGCAAATGGAGTAATAAACTGGACTAGAATTCATCACTCTCACTAATATGAGGAAACATAGTCAAAATGGATGCTTTCTTATCATCATCCATCATCAGTCTGTGAATGTTAAGCATTTTATCAGCATGTGAATGGTAAGCATGTTATCACTATGTGAATGGTAACCATCTCAGGGTTTGGGAAGACCATAACTGTAATGAAGATTTCAACAACTTCAACAGCCTATACGAGTTAGCTACAGGGAAATTGAAGAAAGTCATGCAATCCAAGAAGCCAATGCTGGTGGAGGCTGGCCTTTTCAGCTTCAAACATCTCACTGACACAGGACTGGAAGACTTCCTCAATTTCCACCAGTTGCTGCCTTGCTGGTGCATGGAAATAATGGCTCGTGACAGGAAAGACAGAAGAACCTGGAGATCTTGGTTTCCATCTCTAAAGATCTCTTCGAGATCTCTCTGTGATCTGTCTCCCCAAGGATCCTGAAATAAAATCCCTACCAAGTCAAGAAAAAGAAGTACGAAGGACAACGGATAAGGACAAGGAAGAGTCGAAGGAAGAGGGGAAAAGGAACCAACAGAGGCATCTTTTTTTCTTTTCCTTTTTTTGGGGGGGTGGTGTGAACGGAGAGACAGAGTATCCCTTGATCTCTCTAACATCTCTGACTCCAGGGTCTCTCACTCAAGAAAAGCCAACCACATATGTGTAAATGCATTTTTTCATTGTTATTATTATTACGTTAATTTAATCATACCAGATGGCTAAATGCATAAGCTTTAAAGTCCCTCTTCTCAAGATCTATGACATTATCATAATCTCCACCCACTATTCCGCATCTCTCCAAGATTTCTTCTCTTGGGCCCTCAGGGTCGATGCCAAGATCCAATGTTGCATTTCTTGCTGGAGACGAGACATATGAAGATAGAGTGAATTTCTTACAAGACCAACAATCAAGAAAAAGGAGGCATGCGTAGCAGGGATACATTACCCAAAACATGTCAAAGTATGATAAAGCCAACAGGTAGTCACAATACTTCAGGATAAATTCTTGCTTACCTATGAAGAGATGATAAGAGGAAAACTTCCCCAACATCAACTACTTGATTATCCTTGTTCCTAGACAGCATCAAAACGTTTCTGCCAACATGAACAGAAGAAGCTGGTCCACCAAGAACCCTTGGTAGCAACCATAGAAGAAACTTTACAGCTGAAAACAAATCACAAGAGACATCCAACAAATATAATACAGAAGAAAGTTCATCTTCACCAAGTTTCCATCGAACTGCAGTTCTCTCATCATCCGGGGGAGAGAAAGGACCATTACCATGGTTTGGTTTAGATAAAGCCTTTTCATTCCCTTCAACCAGTTGCTTGATCAATGCTAATAACCAAATTATAATTGACCTCTTCTCAAGCAGCCGAATCTGTTTCATAGCTTTTCCAACATCCCTGAGATGAGCAGTTTTTATTCCTTCACTTGCCCTAGGAATTTCACCATCAACAACTGATTTATGATGGGGGCACGTCAGTTTATTCTCACACACATGACTGGTGGATGCCCCCTGGCTACCTTCAATCCTTGCAGCCGCCAGCTGTGCTAGGCTTTGTGTTTTGCGCCTACCTCGTGATGCATGCTTTGTTGATTTAAGAGTTGGCTCAACCTTTAAATTTTCCACAGACTTCGCCCCCTTCCTCACCCACCAATTGTCTTCATCATCTGATGGATTTGATGCAAATCCTTGCAGTGCAAGCCCTTTTTCGTCATTTAACTTTTGTCTTTTCACCCTTCTACATTCCTCACAGCCAGATATCACCTCGATGACTTCCAATTTGTTGCCCAGTGACCCCAAAGCCCTCTTTCCACAAAGTTCGTCATTTTTCATACCACTCAATGCAGAACCTGGAATATTTAACAAGTCCAGAACAAAATTAATAAGACATTTCTATTGTTTAAATTAATAAAGTATTTATTTAATGCATGAAATTTTATGATGTGGCATAGCACAAGTGTGACACGGGATGACCCGACGCGCCTTGGACCTATAGTTGCAAGCACAGAAGCAAGTAATAACGGACTCAATTTTGGCAGAATTTCTCACACGGTGCACACTCCACCCGAAGGTGACTCAGGGATGATAGTGAGGGTTCGGGATAGGACCTTGTTGTTTTGGGGTTTGACTATGCTAGGGCTGACCCCCTGAGGGATGGGGACTCCCACATTCGTGGGCGGCCAACATGCCGAGGGTGTGGGGTAGTCGGAGGCTCTCTCAACTCTCCCCGCGGTGGGACACACAAGCAAGTGGAATTGAGATCAGGCACTCGCTCTTTGTCTGATCGATGGTAAGAAAATGATACTAGCTAAGCAAATGAGATGCCAGGAAGGGTAACCAAGTGCTCACCTGATCGGTTTGGAGAAACTGATCCCAGTCAGAGACGAGGGTGAGTGGGGAAGCATGGGCTCGCCACCCACACGCTGCATCGGGAAAGCTTGACCTGTGATATTTCTGTTACAAAAATACACCTCATGAAGGAGGTTTGATCACGGGGTGGGGATGAATTTGGTTACAACCAAAATCTACCTCCACACAGGGGGGCTTTTAGTCAGCCAGGAGTAGGGTGGGGAATGTGCAGGGAGCCGGTTCTATTCGGACTGAACTTGCTGGGCAGCAAGCCAGTACCGTGGTGCCACAGACTCTTTCAATCACTACAGGAGGCGGGGCTGGTGTAGAGTGGACCGAGGATGGGCCTGGATCTTATAGTAGGCTTCGTGGGCTATCCAGAACTGATCTGGGTCGCTACAGGCTAGGAACCACGAACCAGTCCTGCTCTGTCCTGTCTGGGCCTAACTGACAGCAAGTCGATGTCGAGGGAGCCACGGGCTCCTCCGATCACTGTAGGAAACGAGACAGGCATAGGACTGACCAGGGATGAGTCTTCTACGCGTGGTGGAAGGAGGGGATCCCAAACAAGGTCGGTGGTGGCCGCAATGATCAAAAGAGTGGGGAGGGGTCCAACCTGAGCCCAGAGAGGACAGACTGCACGCACCGCGGAAGACGATCGGACGGGGTCACTCCGGTGGCCAAATGATTCTCTCCTTCCTTCTACTGAGAGGGGACTCAAGGGGGAATTCCTTGGTCGAAGGGCACAGTCGGAAGCTCAGAGGGGAGGTCATGGGGACCTCTGCAAACTGGCTCTGGTCATCCCCCGCAGGCAGACTATGTAGTTGGATAGGAATCGCTCCTCCGGTCAGCCCTGACATCAGATGAAGGTGCATGAGCTCTTGTTGTGAAGCTGATTCGAAGAGGGATCCACCAGTGCCAGGCTGGTCACCAGGAACTCCTTGGGGAAGGCGGTGGCAGTGTTGCAACAAGGTGGATGATCCTGCTACTACTACTTTCTAGGTGGCAGTAGAAGATAGAGAGTGAGAAGGGGGATGCTATCCTACTCATTATCTCTCCCACATATTTCCCTAACCCTAGAACACCAAACCCCCTCTCCTCATGCCCTAAACCTCATTATTCTTCCATCTGCACAAGTTCCGATGGATTCGTCATAGTTTCAGGACAAAATCTCCATGGTTGCTCGTGCGCCTGTGCCGCTATTCCTTAGTTTCCATAGTGCGAAGAAGGTCATTTCTAGCCCTCTGAGTGTCCTTTGGTTCATCCTCATTGCCAAGGTTGAGATCTATCCCTCCCAGCGGGTCTTCTAGCCTAAGATGTCATTTAGAAGGAGCTCTCGGCATTCTACCCAAGGGGACTCTAGTGCTCGGAGACATGAGGCTCCGTCTCCTCCACCACGGTAGGCTCCAGTAGCTGCTCCTGCACCTCGGTTGCCTCCACGGCCTATCATCGACCCTTGCCTGGTTGATTTTAATGAGGTGAATGACATTTTTCCAGATCTTTGTGCAGTTTTTGAGATTCAGCCAGGTTGGAGTGACTTTGTCACTAGATACACTAGGTACTACCCCAACCTCGTGCAACAATTTTATGGGAACTTGGTTGACAAAAATGGAGAGTTATTTACAGTGGTTCAGGGCATATAGATGCACATCACTCTGGATCTTTTTCGACGTGCCTTAGGAGTCTTAGCTTGGGGTGCTAACATGAACTTTGGCCATGGTGAGGTTGAGGATAGTTTTATAGCTATGACTAGCTGTGATTATGTGCATGGAGTTAGTGACTTGATTCAACTGAATGCCAATCATTTTCCACCATTACAACGCATTCTACACCACATGTTTACTTCTCTTATTTATCCAAAGAGTGGGAGTAGAAATGAGGTGACAGAGGTTCATCAATTTCTGTCGGCCCACTAGGAGCACTGGTGTGGCGTTCCCGAGTGAGACGGTGAGTAGGCTAGTTACCGTAGGGCCCTATGAGGGGACTCCACTAACCCAGGGATGACTGCATTTCCAACCTTGATATGTGCATTATGTTACTATTGGCTCCCTGGCCATCAATATCCATCCCTTCGATAAAGAGTCCTCCAAAGATCATGCTATGAAGAAGCAAATCCCTGGGGACTTGAGGGTGGTCAAACGAAACTCTTATCAGTGTACAACCACAATGTATCCCTTCCCCAGGGTAGGTCCTTTAGTATAAAAAGAGAGTTTCTATGGAATTAGAAGATAAGAACTGTTGCTCTGGGATATGAGGTCATAGGCCATGCTTAGGACATTAGTGAAGCTATGCCCCAAATGGAGACATGAAAACGTGATATTTAGAACATCGATGTGCTTCAAACTATGGAAGGCATAGTTAGGACAAAAATGGGGTTTATGCAGGACATAGGCCAATGAGAAATGAAGACTTAAATATATTGCAGTACAAAGAGCAGGGAGAGAGCTTGCTACAAACGTGCAGGTGTGGGAGCTCTTTTAATAGCATTTTTGCTGGGCATTGACGTAAATAGAGAGGTGCTTGTATATGGCTAATATAGAAGTCAAGGTGATTCCTATGCATTAAACGGCAGTTCCTTAATGAGCGAGGATTGGGTAGAGGGAAAGTAGCAGAAACGTAGGATCCAATAGATTTTAAGAGTGAGCTAAAGCATCAACAACCCATGACGTGGGTGAGAAGGCAAGTGGCCATTCCTCCAGAGGCATTACAGCAAACAGAAAACATGTAGTTAAGATGCGCAGAATTGATCTAAATCGACGCAAATTGTCAGGACCCATCTGAGGTATTGGGGAAGGGCTTATATACATATTTGTTGTTGCCCGGAAGGGCGTTAATCCGCCATGATAACCAGGACAGCATATTGAAATCCACTTCATCCTCGAGAGTAGAATGGGCGTAAGAATAGTTCCTCGTTTAGCAAAACGAGGAGGACAACACCCAAACCCAATCCATTGCGATTTGATAGGCTGGGCTTGACCCCTCTCATGGTACAACATCCTTCTTCGAATGACCAAGAAAAGGGAAACATCAATGGTAGAACCGCAGCACGATTGGGGTATTGGGATTAAAATAAACATTTGTAGAGACAAACGTCTTTGCACATGATTACCAAATAAACATTCATTCATTGTTTCTAGATAAGGAGAATACATTGTCCCAAGACTATTACATCTAGGGAGCCATTGAACAAAAAGAAAAGAAAAGAAACAGTGTACGTAGCAAAGAATAGAAAAAGAAAGGGGAGGGGAGGGTGGAGCATTGACTCCATTCCCTCCCTAGGCAGCACTTATTCTCTTCCTCTCTTCTTCTCCCTGGCTCAGGAGTTGCAGCAGAACACTTCTGAAGATCACCCATAGGTAGCTTCGAATAGCCAACAGGGGGGCCTTTCTCATGGAGCTGCCCTCTCTTTTATAAAGGCCACACCGGGGTTTGTTTCTTGCCAAGATAGGGAGGGGGAATCTCCAATGATTGGAGATTACTCTCCCACGTGTCCTGTATGGGCTGTATGACCTTCTAAAAGCCACTTTTCAGATCACGTGATGTGATCGGATCCCATGGTGGGTGTCATTTTGTCTTTTTTTTGTTCGTGCTTGAGGGTGCGTCGACGCAGTCAGTGAGCTGCATCGACACAACCCGTTGTTGCCTGCACCTTTCTTTGTTCTGCCTTCAGATGCGTCGACGCAGCTGGGGTTGTGCGTCAACGCCATCCATCATCCAGCACGATCAGTAGCCATCTCCTTAAGCCTACATCGACGCAGCCTGTTGTAGTGCATCGACGCAGTCTTTATCCAGGGGCTTCTTTTGGCTTGAGTAGTATTGTGGGGTTGACGCAGCCCTATGGGTGCATCGATGCACCTTTTGTTTCCTTTTATGTGGCTGACCTTGCCTGGCTTTTTGACGTCATATTTTAAGCATCCACAAAATGTCACATTTGATGCCCTAGTTCAAGTTTTAGAAACTTGAGGTGGCACTCACCATAGGATGTGCACCATCATTTGTACAAGAATGGGTTCATGGAAGGTCATATGAATCGGATGTGTCAAGGTGTGGATGTCTTGTCATATGAGCCCGACAATGTTGTAGGCACAAGTGGATACATAGATATGGTTGTAGATGTTGTTGGTCTTAGTTTTTATGTTCATCAGGAACATGCATATATAGAAGAAGCGCTAAATGAGACAGCTAAAGATTTTATCAACTATTTAGGGATGCTGATGAGCCGTTATGTGATGGTTGTAAAAGACATACTCGGTTGTCTGCGGTCTGATAGTTACTGACCTTCAAGCACATGAGGAAATGGAGAACCATTCAAATCCAAGTCCAAGTGACAGACTCATTTTGTAATCATCAAAATCACAAATACAACACGTGACAAAGTCATTTTGTAATGATCAAAATCACATATGCAACACATGATTAGTGCTCTTGACAACAGGCATCTTCTCCTAAGATTCAGAAACTATGACGACTACCTTCTATTACTGCTCAAGGAGACTTTATATGTTCATGGTCGTCTCTTCCGTTTCTTCAAATGGACCATGGATTTCCCACCTTCAACTGATTCACCCATTCTTCCGGTATGGATTTCTCTTCCTGGTCTCCCGGTTAATTTCTACATTGAACCTTCCTTCGGTCCATCGCTGGCAATATTGGTCAGGTTTTGAAAATTGATCAATCTACTTTGTACTTATCCCAAACGAATGCTGCACGTGTATGCATTGAGCTTGACATATCCAAACCCCGACCATCAAGGATATGGATTGGCTTTCCGTGGGGTGGTGCTTGGCAGGATGTTCTTTACCCTGACCTTCCATACTATTGCTCAGTGTGCTCACAGATTGGTCATAATGTGGATAATTGTAAAGGTTCGAAGAACACAATTCACAATGGAATACAACAACAGGTTCTTACCACTCAGGTAACTAATGTTTTAGAAAACAAGGCAAAGGCTAAATGGCAACCTGTGATCAATAAGAAGGACAGAGCTGATGATAAAAAGCTTAAAGCAACTTTGACCATCCCACCTTCTGGAGCACACATTTCTTCAAACTATTCTGATTTAGTTGATTCAAGGACTACTCAGATAGGGGAGAGCTCTAAGTAGCTTTCAGACAAGTATGGGAATTCCTCAGTTGAATCCATCATCATTCCGATACCAATCTCGGGGCCTGCTAAAAAGCCTCTCAATCACTCCCAGGGGGGGGGGGTTGAAGTCGCAAAGCTCTTGCCTTCTATTAATGTGGGTTCTTCTAATGGCTGGGAGTCAGGTTTTTTCCCTTCAGAGTCTATTAGACCCCAGGTTACTCTATTGGAGTCTGATTCTCGGGCCATTGATGCTTTGGCCCATCCTCCTTTGGAGCTCCCTTCAACCCAAAACACTTTCCAGGATAGCACAATTGCTCTTGTTCCTGAGCTAGCAGTTGTTGATTCTTCAGAACCAACTCTCAGTGCTATGAATACTAATGCAGCACCACAACTTGTTGAGGATCTTGCTCGAAGACTGGCTATTGCAAATTCTGTAGAAATTAATAATGTTCTAGTCCTATAAAATGAGCGCTCAGGAGTTATCACCAGATTTATGATGAGGTCTGGTTCCACGGGCAACATTACTGATATCAAGCATTCCTCATGAATTTTATTATATGGAATATTAGAGGTATAGGGAATGATATCTCTATAGGCAGAGTAAAGTTCCTCATTAAAACTCACAATATTGACTACATTGTACTTTTGGAACCTAAAATAAATGTTAGCAAGTTGGATGGTCTTTGTAGAAGACTAGGTATGGACAAAGTTGTTGCAAATAATGATGGGTTGGCACACATTTGGGTGCTCTGGAAAGACCCTCTGGATTTCTCTGTTATTTGTAGGGATGATCAATAGATTTCACTTCTTCAGTCTAATGCTGTTCTTCCAGATTTTCACACATCTTTTGTTTATGCCAAATGCAATATACATGAGAGACAAACTTTGTGGGCATCTTTATCTAATATGCATTCTCAGATAAAAGGCCCATGGCTAGTAGCTAGTTATTTCAACTACATCCTTAATGTGGATGAGAAGCTTGGTGGTAACCCTCCTAACCTGAGTGCCTTGTCAGATTTTGGTGATTGTGTTTCAGATTGTGCTTTGGTTGATGCGGGTTGCATGGGCTCTAAATATACCTTGCACAATAATTAGATTGGAGGAAGAGGTATTTGGGAAAGGTTGGATAGGGTTCTTATTAACGTAGCCTGGTTGAACTCTTTCCCAGTCTCTGTTGAGCATTTGCCCAGGGAGGCATCTGACCTTGCCCCACTCTTTGTCAAATTACTTTCGCAGGATAAAAGAATAAGTAGGTTCTGCTTTCAGAAAATGTGGACCATGCATGATTAGTTTCTTGAGGATGTCCAGACTTGTTGGCTATCTAGCCCCTTACCTTCCTCCCCTATGACTTCTTTATACCTTAAGCTAAAATTCCTAAGAAAGATGCTTCGGTCTTGGAATAAACAAACCTTTGGCAATGTTCACTTGAATTTAGTTGCTGCTGAAGATGCTGTTATTAAGGTTGAGCATTCCTATGATCTGTTCCCTACAGATGCAAACTTTGCTGCTTTAGAAGAGGCAAAGAATATTCAGTCTGACCGACTCTTATAGTAGGAATGTTTTTGGAGGTAAAACGACAGATTCTGTGGTAGGAGTTTCTTGCAACATTCGAGTGAGTTTTCAGCCTAGAGCACGTCAGGACGAGATGGATGTATGAGTTCATGGAGCTGTCATAGGGAGATATGTTAGTGATGCAGTATCGATATAGATTTGTCAAGTTGGGTCACTATGCTCCCTATATCATGGCAGATGAGAAATTGAGGAGTCGACAATTTGTCAGAGGAGGGAGGCCAAAGCTTAGGCATCGAGTGATTGCGACTCGTGTAGCAAACATGGAGTCAGCCTATCAAGCCACGACAATTGTAGAAGAAGATTGGCTGAGGACCCAGGGGTAGGCCCATGTAGGGAAGTCCCAATCGAGCCAGGGTCAGCAGAGGACCCTTCAATAGCAGCGTGTTCCCCATCAATCTTAGAGGCAAGTAGAATTGACATCTCCTCCACCTCATGGCACGAGTTCTTCCCCTTCGAGATTGAGTTTCAATTGGATATTGAGGTTGTTCAGAAGGAGCAGATTAGGTAGGAGGCGCCAGGAGTAGGAAGAGTAGGTTTTGGCAGTGTCAGGTCAGTGATTGGAGGTTCAACCATCGCGGCATCATGATATGAGTGAGTAGCCAGAACAGTGTCTGAGATGTGGTAGGTTTCTTGAGGGCAGGCCGTGCTCTATGGATGAAGCTGGCCTGGAGTGCTTCAGGTGTGGTCAGATCGGTCATATTGCTTGCGAGTGTCCATGGTGGTGTCCCCAGTCCCAGCCATCTCTACAACGTTCCACTAGCCTGGCGAGTCATGGATCCCGTTGTGCGCGAGGCACTTGACCGGGCAGAGTTTTCATGCCCATCTCGCGGGAGGTACATGTGAATTTTTTATTATTGTATGATGTGCTTGTGTTTAATTACACTATTTATTTGTTATAATTGTTCTTCCTTGTGCTCGTGTTTTTCTCGATGTATGTTCGGAAGTCCCCGGAAGCATCCTGTGCGTTGGCAGTGGTGCCACCTGTGAAGACTATGCGCTCATCCCTCCTCACTTTTTGGTGCGTAAGTATTTTGTGGTCATGTAGAATTGGGCATGTTAAGCCACTAGCCAAGATGATATGTTGTGTTGTAAGGCTGGTGTTGAGCTTTCTCGTTGTGCCCTAGTGTTAATGCCTACGCGTGTAAGTGGTTTGCTAGGTGAGGAAGGGAGTTTGTGTCCCAGAACCAAGGAGTGTGGGTTCCTCCACCTCCATTTCTAAATTCAGTTAGTTTGTATAGTGGTTGTGTCATGGAGGAAGCCAGTTTTTCCTCCATCCTTGTGATGTCTTTAGTGCAGAGTGCGCAACAGAAGCGTGGTGGGCCCATAATCCAAAGGCTCTAGGAACGGGTTGGTAGTGGCATATGGTGTATGGTCCCAAGGTGAGAGTGCATCCTAGAGGTTCTGAAGTCAGTTGTAGAGAGTTGCTCTTGGGTAAAGAGCTGTATTGGCCGTGTGAATGGCCTTGGTTGTCGTGCATTGGCAGCGGTATCATGTCGAGTGGCATTAGCGAAATTGAGATTGGAGAGCTCTGTGGTGAGAATGATCGGATGAGGCTGAGAATTGCACCAGTCTATCCCATGAATTGTGTTGTGTGGCTCAAGGTGGAGTCACTTAGCAATTGGTATCGAGATAGGTTGTGGCCATTGGGGCCAGTTGTATGGCGCCAATGTGCAATGCTCAGAGGAGAGCTCGTGAATTGACTGATCTTGGTCAGCGCGGGTGTTTTGGGGGTGGATCCGAGGAATGAGAGGAGCAGATGTTGGTAATGATATCCTGTGAGGATGCCATGTTGAGTAGTCAAGAAGTTGTTAGAATTTCCAAGCGCCCTGATGAGATGCAATTTAGTGCACTGGTGGCCTGGTGGACGTGGCGTATGAAATCGGTAAGTGATGTGATGGTTTTGGATGGGGTGCTTATCTATGTCAATACTTAAGAAAGTTGGAGCAAGGTGCATCTGGTGGTGCAACTATCTGGATTGTGGAGTTCCCTTGGCCCAGAGGGAGCCGTGTAAGGGGGCGTGGTGTGTGGGCACTGGATGTTGGTTTTTATTAAGCAACTGTCTAGGTAAAACTGTGGTGTTGGTTGTGCGGTTCGGACAGATATGATATAGAGTAAATGTCTTATGGATGAAAGAATCCCCCGAAGTGTGGCATGAGATGAGGGTCCTGCCATTGGAGAGAAGCGTGGAGTGTCGTGCCTAGGATTGTTGTGATTAAGGAGCTCGAGGTTCACCCGAGTGACCTCATTGTCCTCTCTCCTCTCAAGAAGCTGGAATTGGCCGATGGCTAGGAGGACCTAGATGGTGCTGGAGGAACTGATTGGTAGCCATGATGAGGAGCAAGAGAGGTTTGTAGCCAGGGACTTCTAGTCATTATGTGACATGAAAGCTTTTGGGTTCTCACAAATTTTCTGCCACCTCATTGAAATGGCTTGATCAGATTTCAAGGAGTGGTCTCATATCGGGCTTGCCGTAGGCAAGGGGTTAAGCCTAAAGTAGGTCTAACATATTTTTTTGTTTAAAGTGTGTGTGCAGAGATAGGCCCATGGGCGATTCCAGCATCAACGTAGTGGCGGTCTATCGGAGAACATTTCTGTCAATTTAGCGGTCATGCAGTGATCATCATATTTATTTCAGTGGTCACTAGCAGACCGCCTTCCTGTCCCAGGGTTATTACTCACGAGCTGAACAGCTCTTCCTGGCTTCTATGTTCTGACACTCTACAGGTGACCATTTTCATCCTAGCGGTCATGCTCTGACCGTTTTAATGTCTAGCGGTCCCTCGATAGACCGCCTTTCTACCCGAGAGCTCTTAATTCTGAACTTCTGATACCTGTCTATTTCGCGATCTACTTGAGGCCTTTTTACTCATTCTGGTGGTCAGGGTCTAGCCATCTTATTTATGTAATGGCCCTTTAGTAGGCCGCCTCTTTTTCCGAGAACTACCTCAATCCACACAAATGCACAAAGAAGAAAGCCAAATACAAATTTTATTTAATCAAAGCCTTCTATTCATTTATTCAATATCAAGCACATCAAGCTCAAGCTGTGGATATCCATACATCATGACAATATCACTCAATCCTTGATCGGGCATCCCTGCGAGGTCGAATCTCACGCAACTCTCTCGAGTAGGCCCGATCCTCCTCCTGCGTCTCCATCACCTCTGTTGGCAAAGTACACACCCTGCTGACCTCCCACATGATCAAGGCACCCCTGACTGCCTACTCGTCCTCCTCTATCCTGAGTCTCCTCGCCTGTAGCGTAGGTAGGTGGGGTAGCACTGGAACCATGGTGCGTGGGAGTCCAACCTGTTGAAAGTACCAGTGGGGGTTGTACATCACCAAGGTGGTGTTCCCCACAAGTCTCAAGTCGAGCGCAAGCCTCCTAGGAAGCCTGAGGGTGGTGTCGTGGAGGAAGGATGGGCACATCATGAACCGATCCAGTGGTAGAGTGTTGAGGTAGAGACGCCACTCATCCTTAGTGTTCTTGTCTGCTATCTGGCACTCAACCTGTTGAGGGAACTTGATGGCGCCGCCAATGAAGAAAAGTGGATGACTCCCGAAGATGCGGATAACAGAAGAGATCTCCTCCCTGGGTATGAACTTCAGTCTGACCCCCATCCAGCACTCAAGTAGGATCATAGACCCAAAGAGTGGACCCCCTAAGGCAGCTGAGCTAAGGCCCTCATATAAATAGGAAAGGATGGCCTGTTAGATGGATAAACCCTGCCACAGTTCACTAGTGGTGCTAAGGTTGGGTATATCTAGAACGCGGTCGGCGGTAGGGAAGAGTATGGCCCCGCAAATGCAGATGGAAATAGCCTTGGCTATCGCCTCGTCCCACCCACACTTGTTCTTACAATGGGATATGATCCATTGGCTCAAAGGTATCAGGTGGATGTGGCGTGGGCCAACTGTAGTGCGGATATCCATGGTGCTAGGTAGAAACTCCCCTAGGATAATGATAGGATCTATGGGAGCAACAACATGGCAAACTAGGTCTTCCTCTCCAACTTTAGATCTAGGAAGGGATAGATAAGTCTCTTCCTCTTCTAATAGAATGGTGACCTCAAAGGAAGGGAAGATGAAGGTGTGTGTCTGAGGATGCCATAATTCTACCAAGGCTGTGATGCTATGCCAATCTAATGAAAGATTGGGGTAATTTTTGGCCAAACCTAAGAGAGGGTGTAAATTCCAGGCCTTTAGGATGGATATCACTATTGTGGGAAGGTCACGGATCATGGGGGACATCCACTTCAACGTAGAATAGCGCCTCAGGTCGGGGAGAAGCTAAGGTATGGGAAGAAAAAGAAAGAAAAAGTGAGGAAGAAGGAGAGGAAGTATGATTAAAGAAAATTCGAATGGAATTTGACGAATTTGAAAGCAATTGAATGTAACGTACCTCTCTTAATGGGCTTGTACTCAAATGATTAGGAATGGAAGTCATCCGTTGTAGCACCTCATGCTCCTTCCTAGCTGGTTGTGGCCTGTGGTAGGAGCTCTCCCCCATGGTGCTAGCCTCAAGATCCCTTTTCGTATTGATTTGGGTGGTGGCACTAAGATTTTCAAGGCTAGAAAGAGGGGTTTGGTGTGTATTACAAATTTGAGAGCACCCCTACTTATAGAGCCCAAGTTCTTAGCCTTCAGCCACTAGGATGGAGCTAGGATAGGTTCAATCAAGGTTAGGATCGCTCTTAGAGCGGTTGGATAGGCTTATCCATGGGTTGGGACTCTTCAAGAGAGTCCCGATCAGAGTTAACAATCTTTTCGCCCTTGCGGTCTATCGAGCGACCACTATTCATTCCTAGTAGTCTTTCCACGACCGTTTCCATCTCCGCTCACATTCTTATCAATCTGTGTGGTTAACAGTCTCGGATAGACCGTCTTCATTTTAAAGTGGTCTTAATGGGACTGTCTCTCCTACTTTGCAGTCTTAGATGCACCGTCTTCATCACACATTTAGTTGTGGCTTGACTCGGTCTCTAGCAGCCTGTCTTGGAACCACTAAACTCGTTAAGCAGCCTTGTCGAGATCGTTTCTCTCTATTGTCTTAGTTTTCTCTCTAAAACCACGCCATGCCTAAAGTTTCTCTTCCCTTTCTTCTTTTTTTCTTCTTCCCCTCTCCCTCACTATCTTTTATACTCTCAGGCTATCAGTTAGTTAGCATCAGTGTGCGCACATTCACTAAGAAAAGTCAAAAAAGAAAGCATCATGTTATTCCACTAAGTCATACATGCATACATCTCATATAGTGCATCAAGTCTGACCCCCACTGGGACCCCCGTTGTCGCCGGTGCCCTCATGCCTCTTCGCCGGCGGGCCTATGGCAGTACTCCCCTCCTCACGCTGGCGTCGACATCACTTGTCCTCCTCGTTCCTCCTTTCGCTGGAGGAGCTAGTAAGGTAATCTCTATGCCCGCTCCGTGCACTGCTCTGAGAGATGCTGTGGGAGGACCAGCCCCCTACCAGCCGGAGTGCTCTCTCTAGCACTCTAATCTCAGCCCTCAGCTCTCTCACATCCAGCTGGGAACCTGCCACCTCTGCTGCTGTAGCATGCAGGTGCTCCACCTCTACTGCATCTCCTCTCAGCTGAGCCGTCTCCTCTCGTAGCTGGGTAGTCTCCAGTAGCACCACCTCCAGCTCTCTAGTTTGCATGAGCATTCTAGTATTAGTCATTTGCATCAATGAGTCATAAGTTGGAAGGGAGTTCGGTTGGTTTGCTCACCCTCTCGGCGAGTGCGGCCTCGGCCTCCTCGGCTCATGCTACCACTCGTGCAAAGTTCGCTTCCCACCCAGCCCGAGCTATTGGTCACTGTGAGGAGGAAGATGGTGCGTCGACTCCGTGGCACTGGGCTCCCTCAGCACGCTGCAAATAGGGGCATGTTAGTTTCATAGGCATAACACAGCATTCTAAGTCTTAGGTTGAGTGAAACTTACCAGGAGGTCCAGGGAGCGCTAAAGCTCATCCCGCTGCTGGACCGTAGAGTGGAGCAACCCTTGGAGCTCCACAATCTGTCCCTGGGGGTCTAGCTACATGTAGAATGTCCATCATTAGTATGCATTATAGTCATAAGTATTTTTAGAAAGTTTGAGTCTAGTGTCGTACCAGTCGTGGTGCGCCACGAAAGACCAGGTCCCCGTAGCGTCGGGCGTAGGCCGTCAAGTAGGCCTCGTCACTCGTGGCTAAGGCGCGCACCACTTGCCCCTGCCCAGTCCAATCCTGGATATGGTCTGTGGCCCAACTGATCTAGTCAATCTCTGTCATGAGCCTACGTGAGTGGCATCCTATGCGCTCCTCCGGTCTCTCTCTCGCTGGGAACTCCACCTCTAGCTGGTGGATGCCCACGGTCCTCATGATCAATCGATAATGGAGTGGCTCGATGACATTTAGGCTGTAGAGCCAGATGTCTCATCTTGCATAAGCTAGGGCGGCCACCACCCATGGCTGGCCCTCCTGTCCCTCGCCCTGATACGGTGTCCACCGGACCTATAAGATAGCGACCAATTGCATGAGCATCCAAGCATATAGTTGCATTTCAGAGTAGAAAAATTTTAAGTTTAGGTCTTACCGAGGCATAGGGTAGAGTGTGAAGGTCATCCTTGATCGCCCGTACCTGGTGTCTCAGGGAACCCACCTCTCGAACCGCCATCCACCGCCTCGCGATGGGCACCCAGTTGGGATGTACCTCTTGTCCTCTCCCTAGCCCAGGGAGGTACATGTAGGCCCACACCTGCACTCCATTACATCAAAGCATCAGCATACAACATTTCATAAAAATCATAAATTGCACTAGCATTTTAGGTGTCGAGGCTTACCTGAAGTAGCGGGGAGAATCCGTCGAGCATCGTACGCTGGCTGGTGGAGCTAAGAGTGTCGAAGAGGAAGGCTAGTACAGTTGCGCCCCAAGCATACTCTCCAGCCCTATCCACCTCCTCGAGCAGGGGCAAAAGTCTACAACTCACACCGTCTGCCCGATTGGCAAACAACAGTTTCCTAAAAAATAACATCAGGAACCACCGTAGTACTACATCCCCCTCTGGTCCTGGCCCTGCTGCCACCTGCTCTCGTGCCCGGTCCGTCAGCCGCCCTAGGTGTTGCTCTGGCAGCTCCTCGACGACAATCCCAGTGCCTCGCAGGCCCAGGCTCTCCTGCAGCCTTGCTCTGGGCAGGATTGTGGGATGATGCTTTGGCCTCAACAGCTCAAGCCCTAGTAGCCTCTAGGCCAGCTCCCAGTAGTTCGTGAGAGTCCTCCCGCTCACTGGCGCACCGTGTACTCGTAGCTTGGTGATGCATGCCATGTCCTCTAGTGTGGGGATCATGTGACCCCATGGGAACCGGAACGCCTGGCTAACTGGGTCCCATCGATCGTGCAGCACTAGAGAAGGGTAGTGTCCAGCCTCGTCACCTCCATTCCAAGGAATTCGGCGAATCCCATGGCTATCAACCTCGCTCTCTGAAAGTCTGACAGTGGCAGATACACTGCCCGGATCTGGAGCCATGAGATTCGTGTCCGGTGTTTTCCCTGCATATAGTCAACATTCTAGGTTAGGGAGTTCTCCTCCCAAGCTATTTGGATTATCTGAAAACTCTCGAAAAGTCGGGCTATCTCTTTTACTAACCGAAGGTATTTGATCATCTGTGGCTCCCGAGCTTCGTAGTCTCCATTGATCTGACTGGCGACTCACTGAGAGTCGGTGTAGATTCTAAGCCGCTTTGCTCCCAGGCGTCTCGCCATCTTGGCCTCAGAAATCAGGGCCTCGTACTCAGAGGCGTTGTTGGACGCCGAGAATTTGAACTTCAAAGCGTATTGCAGCTCCACTCTTTCCGGGGATGTGAAGAAGATACCAACATCGCTACCGATCGAGCTTGAACATCCATCCACAAAAAGTTCCCAGGCTGGGCTGGTCGCCGGCTGGGGTATTTCTCTGGGCGGGATAGCATTCTCTGCAATCGGGAGCTTGTCCCTTGATGGCTGTGTGGGGTCGGTAAGAAATGTCATAGGCCCTGAGCAAGATTGCCCATTTGACGAGACGGCCAGAAGCTTCGGGATGGGTCAAAATCTTCTTTAAGGGCTCGTCAGTTAGCACCACGATAGTGTGCCCTTGGAAGTAAGGCCGAAGGCGCTTAGTCTGTTAGGTGCGCAGTTGGATCTAGAGGGGGGGGGTAAATAGATCCAACTAGGAATTGATGCCGAATTTGAGAATTCTATACCAATTAAAATGAGAACTACCATAAACCAGGAGATCATATCTGAACAGTTCCGAGAACACTACTGTAATCTTGTAATACAAACAGCTGCTCACTGTAGTAGCAAAAAATAGACGGAAATAAAAACTGAAACCCAAGATAGAAAGTAAAATACTCGGATAGCCGGCTGCAGCTCAAACAGAACCGTACTCACAGGTAGGTTTTCACAGAACAGAAATCAAACTAAATGCAGGATCAATCTGTCAGTTACCTAGTTGGTAAGAATGACAATATATTAATGGATTCAGTAAAACATTTAGCTCACAACATAACTTGTGAAAGGAGGTAGAAGATAAGGAACATACGCACAAACCACACCACTGGACAATCGTTTTTAAGGTGGTTCGATCTGTTATTCGCAGATCTACGTCCACCCCTTACTCAAATGAGTAATGCTTCCCTTGCACAAGGCAAGAACGCGGACTCAGTCCGCAACAACCGCTGATTACATAGCTTGAACCGATGGAAATAAATCCCTCAACCCCTGACCTCGCACCGAGCAAGATCAGTACCACTACCATAGGCAGTGACCGGAGGAACCAATCCTCCCTTCTTCTGATGACAGAAGGAAACCCGGAGGAATCAATCCTCCCTTCCTCTGATACCTCAGAGGGAACCCCGAAGAACCAATTCTCTCTTCTTCTGAAAACTCAGAAGGCAACCGGAGGAACAATCCTCTACATTTTGGTTTCCTAGAATAACCCACAAACAGTGATGTACCGTGTGCAAACATCTTGTGCGCACCGAGCACAAGAAGGCAAAGACGAACTGAGATGGATAAAAAATATAATGAAACAATGAATCAGATGCTCAAAGAAAACACAACGGAAACAAAAATCTGTAGCTTTTGATGCAGCCTTTTCACTGAATTCCGACACTCTGTTAGTCTCGAATAGCAGATCTCTCTTCCGTTCTCTGAAGGACTTGCTCACTTCGAAAGGCAATGGCCGCCGTTTTCTCTCGGTGGCAGCTCTATTCCCAACCTCTCTTCTCTCGGCAGCAACAGCTCCTTTTCAGCACCCTTCTTCGAAGGAAGAAGGTCTAGATTTATAGAGCGAAAAAGGAATTTCTGATTAATTGATCTTCAAGGAAATTAATCCATTGGTCCAAGTGGCGGATAGAATATTCTCTTTCAGGACCTTTCTAGAATGATTTGAATTCGAATCTACGTGGTCACTCCGAGCTTTGCTTATGAAGTCCTTGCTTAGTTGCATTAGCATGGCGTCCGATCTTCCAAGCTTAGCATGGCGTCCGAGCTTCCATGCTTAGCATCATGGCTTTGTTATTTGTCACTTTTACCGGTTATTTGTCAGCCCTGTTAGCTATTTGTCACTCTTATTAGTTATTTGTCTGCCCTATAAAGTTATTTGTCACCCTTGTTCGTTATTTGTCTCCCCTGTGAACTGTTTGTCACCCTTACTTGAGCTCTCATCTTTCACCTGTTTCCTTCACTTGTGCTATTTGTCACCCTTGTTCGTCATTTGTCAACCTTGTGAGCTATTTGTCATAGGAGTCCGAGCTTTGGTTGCCACAGGAGTCCAAACGGAGCTTTGACAGATTGGGGTCGCTCGGCTCTCGACGATCGACTCTCGGTGGTCGACCCTCGGACCTGGCTGGCTTGTCAACGTTCTTCTTGGCTGGCTTCACTCGGCATATAATTTTCAATGTCTGCTGACATTTTTTTCCCTACGGCTAATGATTTCTTAGAAGAAGAACAGTTGAGTGTAATTTGTGAGATTTGGGAGGGAAAGAGAATCAGGCTGGCAGTCTTGGCCTATCTCTATAGCGGGCTTACCTCGGCATCCATGGGAAGGCCTTTATATGGGTTGATGCTTCTCCTTATGAGTTGGGTAGATCTCCACTTAAAATTTGACCCATGCGAAGAATCCCAACAGGCCTCCAGGATATTTTCAAAAAGTCCACCCCACTACATGACTAGTGTACTTGGGTTAAATGAAAGAGTGATTAATCAGGTGCCCAAGTTAAAGAAGAGAATAGAGTGGAGGGAACACTTCAAGACAATGCCATAGACCATGTTCACAAGTGCATCGGGGGTTCTCAAGACCCAAGATCTTCTCGCTCGGCTCTCTCCCGGGGTGAAGTTGTGACTTATCAGCGCTACAGAGTTCATCTTATACAATTCCCACCGATGTTTACCTCAACTTGGTCTATCACGCCATCTCATGGAGGACGCCTCTCATCTACCACCCATCAAAAAGAGGGACCTATCTAGCAAGGAGGATGAAGAAGAAGTCAATACAATTAAAGCTCTCTAGCGCGTGAACAAAATGCACAAGCCGCTAGATCAGGTTGAAGAAGATAGAGAGCAGTGGAAACTTTATGTAACAGCACTCAGGGGATTGAGACCCAAAATGGCTCAATGATGTACCTCTATCTTTACTTCCAATAAAATGAATCTCTTTTTCCTTTGTTGAGCCAAAAAACTATTGTAATGATCATTCTACCAAAAATTAATGGCTATTACGAGAAATGGGTTACTCAGAGAAATAGCGTCCATCAATGGAGTCGCAAATTGAAATAGCATCCCGAACTCAAGCCGCCAATTTTTTATGAAATTTCAAATTAAATATTCCATCTCCCAAGAATTGGCGTCTCTCAATGAACTTATCGATCTCTTCTTTCATTTTCAATGCCATGTGTGGGTGAAAATGTCTCAAGCGGTACTTGACCGGGACGGATCTTGGCTTTAGTGTTCGACAAGCACAGGGTCTAGTCCTGGCATATCTTCATAACTCCATGCAAACGTGTCTTTGTATCCTTGAAGAACTTGAATGAGTGCCTCTTCTTCAGACTGCGGGAAATTTTTGCTTATGAGGACAATCCCAGGGTCTTCCTCGGTACCCAAATTAATTTCTTTGGTAGGCTCTTCTACTGAGACTGATGGCTCGACAAATCTTCTCATGCCACTAGCAAAAGTGTCAGCCTCGTCCTTATATTCTTCATATTCTTCATCCCTCTCTTTAATAGGGTCTTCATTATTCATGATTTCATGAATGCCAAAAACCCTTCGTCGAAGACATCCACATCCTACATTCCAAATCTGGCAAGATAATTAGATCCTGTACAAATTGGGGAATGGCCAAACATGCACCCCCTGGCTAGCTCTCTCAAGAACCTACGGAGAATCTGCTTACCCTTGACTTTCCTAGTAGTAACTACCCCTGGACTCTCCTTATCAGAAGAAAAAGAACAACTAGCCTAACTGCTAACCCTAAAGAACAAGAAGAGGATGAAGAAGTGGGTACAGGAGGTGATACAGAAGGGGACCCCTCGTCAGAGGGGTAAAGGAGGTCCACTAACGAACCTTGAATGAGTGGCCCTTGGATCGGGGCACACTCAGGAACAAGATAGGAGGTCCCCTTCCACAGAGATGAGAGAAGTGGATTGGGGAATTTGAAAATTGGCATTTTTTTTTGATTTTTAGTGATAGCAAAGCAATGAATGAGAAGAGGATGGAATTGAGCAGGTTGGGCAGGGATTGGGAGCAGTTAAATGCAATCCTCCCGAGAATCAAAAATTGGATGGCAAATTTCGTTCAAATCAGGTGTAGTTTTGCCGAGTTCTCAACACCGGTTCGATCGTCACTGAAAGCTATATCTAGGTGTGTTACCCAGGCCGCGGATGTCCTGCGGCCAACTGGCGTTGGGCAAATTGTCCAATTTTGCTTCAACCTGTGCGCGTTTAGCGGGAGATCAGGGGAAGCTCTGTCGATAGGACGCGACCTGCCTTGAAACGTTTTTATATATTCGCTCTGTTGCCGGTTCTTGCCCTCCTGGGCGGCTGCAATGCAATCGTGCTCAATCCTGCCGGCGATATTGCCATCCAGCAGCGCGATCTGCTGGTGATCTCCACGGTGCTGATGCTGCTCATCATCATTCCGGTGATGGTGCTCATCGTCGTGTTCGCCGCGTTCGGCCAGCGCCTTGTAGACCAGAGCACCGACCAGGCTTTTCGCCATCGAGAAGGAGTTGAAGCGCGTTTCCGGTCCCAGCCCCTCGACATAGTGTTCGAGCGCCAGCTCGCCACTGCGATCGCGTCCGGCCCACGATCAGCGCACAGAGAATAGCATCACGGCACTATCCAATGCCCAACCGGAACTGAACCGGACTGGGCAGATTCCTGAGCTTGCAACGCTGATCAAGCAGACCCTGGCCCAGATGCTGGGACTCGATGTTACTGACGCCGTGGGCGGGGGAGCGGAAGACCCGCTACAGGAAGTCAGCGGCGGAACGGCCGAAGGAGCAGAAGAACAGCAGGAGGAACAACCGCCGCTGGAAGGGGCGCGCAAAGCCCCCGACGGGAAACATTATTTGCCGGACCCGAACCGACCAGGAAAGTGGTTGTTGGTTCAAACTGGTGACGAGGAATGAGCCAGACTTACGACATTTTTGGACGTTCGGTCGAAGGCACGGACCAGGACCCGTTCGATAAGTCGTATTATGCTATCACCGGTCAGACGCCCGAGGACCAACCGGCCTCGCGCAATGCACTGGCGCAGCGAGGGGTTACGGATCCGAATGCGCTCCTACTACCCAGTAACGCCGTAACTAATGCTATCGCGGCAATTCCCGCGCTTGGCCCGATGGCATCGGTGGTCGCGCGGCTTCAGGACCCGGATCGGCCGGGCGAGCGCTACCAGATGTGGCCCGAGAAGATGGTGCGTTCTGGGCTGACGCTGGCACGGGACGTGATGACGGGGGTCGAACCCATCGTCGACCCGGAGACCGGGCACACGTCGCAGCGCGTCATAGAGCGGGCACAGGACATGTCGGGGCTGATGGCTGGAGGAAGCTTGCCGATGGCTGCACGAGGCGGCGCGGCGCCTAAAGCAACGTTTGGAAGCGGGCCTGTGGGGAAAGAATTGCCCAAGGACGCGGCTTCCAAGCCCTTTTATTCAGCCGCCGAGCGCGCTATTCAGAACGCCAAGATGACCAAGGGCACCGCTGACCAGTGGGCCGGCTACCTGAAGAACCAGCCTGGCGTGAAGGGCGAGGAACTGACCTGGGCCGGCGTGGACAGCCTGCCGAAAGGCCCGATTACCAAGGAACAGTTGCTGCAGCACGTGCGGGACAACGGGGTGAAGCTGAACGAGGTGTGGAAGGGCGGAGACGGGGCCGCGAAGCGGGAAGCTTTAGAAGCCGATCGAACCGCTGCCACAGCGGCGGTTCGGGAATTTGGGTATGAAATGTCGGACCGATACGGACTTGGCTGGAGCGACGCCGATCTGACACCGGACCAGTTGGCACAGCTAAACCAATTACGTAATCAACGAGTGGCCGCACAAGAGGCATTACGCGCTTTACCCCCGGACGATAGCCCTCGTTATCAGCAGTATCATCGTCCAGGCTGTGAAAACTACAGCGTAATGCTTATTACGCTGCCTAATTAGTCCTAGGTAAAGGCTGAAGATTACGCCAAATCTTTTTATGAAAGCTTCCCAAACAATGCTGGGACATGGGATAGGCTACCCGCTCGTGAGCGCCAAAATTATATAGACGCTGCCGCAGAACAGATGGGAATGGGCAAGGGGCCGGGTAATTATACCTCTTCTCATTGGCCCAACGACCCCAATCCCGTCATCCACATGCGCATGAACGACCGCCAGATTCCCGATGTCGGCAAGACGCTGCACGTGGAGGAGATCCAGTCGGACTGGCACCAGGCAGGTAGGAAGCAAGGGTATAACGAACCTTTGTCGCAGTCTGAATTAAAAGAACTCGATGGTTTAAAGACCAGAATGCAAAACAGGGATATCGATGGGGAAGGGGTGGCGCGTCTAAATGAACTACAAGACATAGCGGAAAGGAAGCGGAACGGTGTACCCAATGCCCCTTTCAAGTCTACCTGGGCCGATATCGGCCTGAAGCGCGCGCTGCACGAGGCCGTCAGCAAGGGCTACGACGCCATGTCCTGGACGCCCGGCGAAGCGCAAGCGGCGAGATATGATCTAAGTAAGCAAGTGGACCGGATTGCTACTGACCGTAACCCCGACGGCACGTATCGGTTGGAGGTTTATCCCAAAGGTCGTGACCGCGCTGAAATTATAACCAAGAATGAAAGAGAACTCGCAGATACAGTTGGGAAAGAACTGGCGGAGAAGATTGTAGAGCATCACAAGCCAGACGACAATCGTTTCTTTGGCCGTCGCAACTGGAACGACGTTGATCTCAAGGTTGGCGGCGAGGGCATGAAGGGCTTCTACGACAAGATCCTGGTCGACAAGGCCAACGCGCTGGTGAAGAAATACGGGGGGAAGGTAGAAAAAAGCGAAATTCCTGGACCAGATCGTGACAAAATTTTGTCTGAAATGACCCCTGAGCAGCGTGGGTATGTCAGGGAAGACAAACTGGCGCCCCAGCCTGTTCACGTCATCCGCATCACCCCCAAGATGCGCGAGGCCATCATGAAGGAGGGCTATAAAGAGGGCTGCATTGTGAAAAGAGGGGCAGATCTATTCACCCCTCCCCTCTAGATCCGCCATCCACTACTCAATAGCTCCACTCCTTTCGAGGATGTAAGGAAGATACCGATGCCGCTACTAGTTGCATTTGAGGATCCATCCACGAATAGGTCCCAAGCAGGGTTGGATGTTAGCTGGGACGTTTCCTTGGGTCAGGTCATCATTCTCCTCAATGAAATCTGCAAGATCCTACCCCTTGATGGCAGTGCGGGGTCAGTAAGTGATGCCATTGGCACCGAGCAAGATTGTCCCAAGCAAAGGTAGCGGATGTCAGTTTTGGCCCTCTCTATAGTTTTGAAGAAGGGGAGGCATCGTTCTGTCGCTCGAGGCAAGAATCGGTTGAGCGCAGTGGTTCTTCCTATGAGGCGCTGGACATCTTTGACATAGGAGGGTGGCCGCACCAGAATAAGCATCTGGAAAGCTCAACAGTTCATTACCCGAGGTTGAATTGTCGTACCAGAATAAGCATCCAGAAAGCTCAGCAGTTCATTACTCGAGGCTGAATCGACCAGTTGGTCGATGCTTGGTAATGGATAGCAATCTTTCGGAGTGGCTCCACCATTTGCCTAAAGCTTTTGATACCATAACGACATTGGCGAGCTAAGTCGGGTAAAGGACCAGGCGAAATATCCAAATTTCTTCCCCTTATTGATTTGCTCTTTAATGATCGCCTATTTTTCAGGGGCGTCCTTTCTTTTTCATTGTTGAACTAGTTTCATCATTGGGTCGAGGTTGGGGTGATGCTCGGGCGGGCCCCAATTTTAACTCCAAGAGCTGGGTCATCTCTGAGGAAGATTGACAGTAGCTCCCCATCAGGTTTGCCTACTGCTGGCTTGTCCTCAATTACCTCAAGCTCTCTGTTTTTGCCCTTAGGCTTTACAGCTTCTACCGAGATTACATAGCACCTTCTAGATATTGCCAAATTACCTCGGACTTCCCCTGGGCCATATTTGGTGGAAAACTTCATTTTTTGGTGATAAGTGGAGGGCACTGCCTTAATTTGACCGATAATACTTTAGCCAAAAATGGCATTATAGACCAACATTCCTTTGATCACCATGAAGTTTGCCATGAACGTAATGGCTTTAGGAGGCATACCGAGGTTGACAGGCAGGCTTAGTGCTCCCTTAAGATAAGTTGCCTAGCCATTGAACCCACAGAGGGGGGTTCGAATCGGGTGGAGCCTCGATGGGTCTTTACCCATCTTTTCCAGGTCTCGGTCGAAGAAGACCAGGGCCTATTGATCATGTGCTGGAGGAGCTTTGGGAGGCTCGGAAGCTTGATTGGCTCTCTCGGTGTGACGCTTCCTCCCTCGGCTGCTATCACCTCCTGATGTTGACCCCCCCGAGATGACATTAATATGGATCCCTCGGGGGTGGTTGCCAATTTCTCCTGGGAGGACCCCGCGATCCTCCTGTCGATCGGCCACGTACTAAGAGAGGTGTCCTTGGCGGATGAGACTCTCGATCAAGTCCTTGAGCTATTGACAATCACCAATATGATGGCTATAGTCATTATGGAACTGGCAGTGTTTTCGATGACTGTGACATCTTGGGTTGGCTTTCATTGGCTCTACGATTGCCTTCTCAGTTCCTCCTTCTCCCCTGCCCTGGGGCTGGATCAGATGATTGCTTATTCTCCCACTCCCGCCCCGAATTCGTCGATTCTCGGAAGGCATTGAGGACCTCTTTGCATTCTGCATGGCGCAGAGCTAAGGTTACCAGATCGGCGAGGGAGGAGGGGGGATGGAGGACCAGTTCTCCCCGAAAGCACTCATCATGGGTCCCTCCTGTCAGCGCGGGGATGGCAAATGCTACATCCAGTCAGGGGATGTGCAGGGCCTCCACTCTAAAATGGTTGGCAGAAGCTGCCACGATCAGTCATCTAAAGATCTGGAGGCAGCGTTCGACTGAGACCTTCTTCTGCGAGTCTCCCTCCCCCTCCAAGAAGCGGAGCTCTGTTCGGCCACCGGACTGAATTCTTCTCTCTTTTCTCCTCTGGGTGTGCAGTTCTGTCCACCCTGGGATAGAATTGACACCCTATCAGTTTTCAGATTGCTGCGGACTGCTCCGACATCAGCTGGCATCCCCGTGGGTCTCGCATCGAAGGCAGCTTGACAACGGTTCCAACGCCACTGACCGTGCCCAAATTGGAGTTCGGGACTGTTCGTGGTGACAGCATCTTCCAGAAGCTGCGGTGCTGTGACAGTTCATGGCAGAGGACAGAGGCCCTGCTTCCTGCTCCACCGCGCTCTGCGACGGCTTCCCCGGCTCCCGCCAAAATTCCAGTACCCTCCCAGGCCAATCCACGAACTTTTGGCGCTGGTCTTGCTGGTGGTGTCACATCATCAATCATCTGTCATTTCAGTATCCCCCATCAACAGTCGGCACTTTGATTCTCATTACTTCAAAGATAGATGTGCCGACCTAAATATTCGCAACCACTTCACTTTGGTGGCCCACCCTCAGGCCAACGAGCTGGTTGAAAATGTCAACATGGTTATATTAAAAGGCATAAAAACTAGACTCGATAAGGCCAAGGGCAGCTGGCTGGAGGAATTACCGAGCGTACTTTGGTCGCACCAAACTACTCCAAGAATGGCCACCGACGAGACACCCTTTTAGCTGGTGTATGACACCAAAGCTGTGATTCTGCTAGAGGTCGGCAACCCCTCTCTCTGAGTCATCAGCTTCTCGCTCGAGGCAAATGACTAGAAGTTGCTAGAGAACCTCGATATGGTGAGCGAGATCTGAGAGATCGTGGGTATCCGAGCCACGGAATACCAGCGACGCATCGTTCAATACTACAACGGCAGAGTCTGAGATAGGCGCCTCCAGCTAGGAGATTTCATCCTAAGAAAAGTCGAAGTCTCTCGACCACTAGAGGTGGTGGGCAAGCTAGCCCCTAATTGGGAAGGCCCCTACCGAGTGGTCGAGACGCTCGAAAAAGGAGCGTACTGACTGGCCACCATGGAAGGAACACCCATCCCTCGGACATGGAACATGATAAAATTACGAAAATTATATTTTTGAGCCTCTCTCAAAATGCACATGTAAGCAATGTAGAGCAGAAATGATTCCTCTTCTTATTAATACTTCTTTGATACATCAGATGGGCCAAGGCCATTATAGTGTAAAGCAAAAGAGAAAAATAAAAGTACAATATCTACCGGTACAATCGGATCACTCAATGCAAACTCGACTGGCACTCTCAGGGCGAGCCACTGACTCTACCCAGTGTAGAAACTGGCTCGGATGTTGGGATGACCGACCTTGTTTGCTCGAGATCTTCAGAGGGACAAGTACCGAGAGAAGAGAAGAAGAAGAGGGATCCATCTGCCAACTCTTTTGAAGAAACCCCTCCAATAGAATATGATGAAAAAGAGGATGGTGAAAGCCATCCTCCAACGAGTTAAAGAAAAGGAAAAGAGGGGAAACAACAAAAAGCAATAGGTTGATCCAGGGCAAAGAAGGGCACTGGAAGAGGTGGATTGGAGAGGAAGCTTGAAGAGCTACCCCCCGAGGTGACGAGATAAAAGGCGGAAAGGGGAGGGGAGGAGGAGAGGCGAGAATGGGACAAGGGGGGTGATGCTTGATGCCCTCATCCATCCACTTCTACCTTCCTCCCAAGGTAGTGTCGGCCGTCCAGAAGTATGAAGGCGACATGCTCCAGCATGCCGGATCCTCTTACTAGCTGTCTGCCGACTGCCAGATCCTCTTTCAAGCCGAAGTGGCAGGACCCTCCTTCCTACTATCGTCTGCATCGTCGTCCTCCGAAACACCCTCCATGCCTTGCCAAGACTAACAGCACAACACTTCGCGGAGAGGAAAAACTGCGGGGGATAGTCTTAAGCGATGAAGAGAGGAGGAAACGCCCTTCAGGACCTTTTATAGGCCGAAGGGGAGCTGCTGCCTTAAATGACTTTCCCCTCGAAGAAGCACGAAAGGCAGACCTCATTTCCCCAAGGTGGTTACCTTGTTTTCCACCAACACCCCCTCCATGGAAACACGCGAAGCGACAAGTCACTTAAAACAAGGGAATGTGAACAAGCACCAGCATCACACTAGTTACTTACCCTATCGACATGCAAAACATTCGCGAAAGAATCATCGCCTTTCCAACAACTGCAAGTACAATGGTCAAATCACACTAAAGGCGATAAGGAATAGTCCAAATCAGCATTTACTATTATCAAAACTTGCGCACGCAAGGAAAATTTTTTTACATGGCCATGTCAAAGAAAAGAAAAGGAAAAAGCAAAAAGGTACATCAGGCCTCGGGCCCATTATGAAGCTCGGTCGATGGAGGATCCTCAGTAGCAGGCGATCCGCCCCCTGCACCCTTGGTGATGGCCAGCCCAGACACTGACCCCACCTGCATGGGAACTGCCCTGACTGTGTGCCCTCCCGAGACTATCAGAGTTGGCGATCGCTTGGATGAAACAAAGGAACCCCGACTCCCGCCTTCACTCAACATCGGGAAAGAAGAATCCGTGACATTGACATCCGAGTCGTAGCGCTGCTCGAAAGGAAAATTGAGCTCTCCGTGTGCCTGTTCGTAGGCCAGAGAGGTCGCTCGGTGGTAGTGATGCGGGACGGACACGGGAGACGACTCTATGTGGTGCAGGCCTCGGACTCTAAGATGGACATGACCAGCAACACATGACTAAGGATGGCACTAAGCCCGACTCCAAGAGTCCCTAGGGGCTATCCCAGTCATATGCCTCGAACAGCCGCTGTCTAGAAACCAATGTGATTCTTCGGCCTTGAGGCATCCCTACATTAAAACATAAGCTCAAGGAACAACCTTTGGCACCCACATTAAGTTGGGTCCATGCTTGTGAGATCTGTTATTCATGAAAGTGTTTCTTGACTTACGAGCAAAAGACTGATCATCCTGACTCATTATATGGCAATATGACATAATATGACCAATCCGACCACAATAGTGACAAAAAACTCTATTTCCTCTTGACTTTCTTTTCCTAGAGTATGAAAATTCATGTTGATGTTTAGCCGAGCTGTCTTTCATTTCTTCTTGAGAGGTGGATTTGCTACTTGAGGCCGGCACAAAGGATACAAAGGATGTCATTAGTTTGTTTTCAACAGATTTCTTTTTAATCGGTTCATAACCGATTCCTTCTTTTTGAAAATTTACTCTTGTTCCAAGAACCTTTTCTAGGTTGTCCTTTCCTCTCACAAATTTAGCCAAATCATCTTTTAACTTGTCAATCTCTTGGTTCAGGGTGAGAGTCATTTGATTTGATTGATCTAATTTCTCCTGAACTATAGAGATTTGGTCTCTTAGGATTTTGTTGTCATTCCTCATTCTCTCATTTTCATTTTCAAGAGTGTGAACCCTATCGTCTTCTATTTCGTCACAACCAGCTTTTTCAAGATTGAGGAATTGATTATTTCTCATGTTTTCTAGCTCACTTTTGAGATGCTGTTCAGTTTCATTGTGCCTTTTAATCTTCTCAACCATGGCTTCATTTTCAGTTTTCAAATAAGCACATGTTTTTGTTAGTTCAATGACTTTTTCACCTGTTCCACCAGCATTACTTATGGACTCGATTTTTCTTTTCAGCTGTTTATTTTCAGACCTTATCTTCTTGAATTTTGCATACAGAGCTACATACTCAGACTCCCACTGTTCTGCTGTAAGAGTTTCTGATTCAGAAATTACCTCCTCTGAGTCTTCCTCATGTGCCATGAGACAGATGTTCTTCATCAGCTCCTCCAGCTCCGCTTTATCTTCATCATCTTCGTCCTCTTCATCGTCGCTCCAGGTAGCGACCATTCCCTTGGGTTTTTTCTCTTTGTCCTTGTTGAACTTTCTCTTCATTTTCGGACATTCGCCACGCATGTGACCCGGCTTCTTGCACTCATAGCATATTACGTCCTTCAATTTGCTTCCTTCAGTCTTCCACTTAGGCTGTTTCTTCCATGGCTTTTTAGATTTTCCTGGGAATTTCTTCCTTGCTCTCAAGAATCTCCTCACTTTCCTGGTTAGCATAGCAATGTCTTCCTCCTCACTGCTATCTTCTGTTGAGTCTTCATCACTTGTGCTGATCGACTCTGGATTTGCTTTTAGAGCAATTGTCTTCTTCTTCTTGCCCTCTTCTTCAGACCTCTTGACATTAATTTCGTAGGTCATAAGTGACCCAATCAACTCATCCAACGTTAGGACAGACAAGTCCTTAGAGTCCTCAATCACTGTGGCCTTAGTATGCCACGCTGGTGACAAGGATCTCAAGACTTTTCGAACTAATTCTGAATTGGAGTAATCCGAGCTCCCCGTTGATCTTAGCGTGTCTCAGCAAAACCTTCCCTGCTTGTCTTATAGAAGCAAGCGACCCAACTGATTTTGATCAAGTCTCAGCAAACCACTCAGTTACACATAGTGACTTTATTTTTCTAGTGATTGCACACCAATTAGCTTTCCAAGAACTAGTTACTTAATCGATTTGAGTTTCAACAAACTGACCTAGTACACGTAGTGCTATTCCCAAGAGTAATAAATGATCTTACTCCTGTCACGAAGATAGTTACAAATTACAATAACAATAAATAAAAAGAATAATGTGAGATAGAAAGAGGAGGCAAATCTTCCTCTTGAATGCTTCCTAGAGTAAGAGTTTAAGGATCAGAATAAATTGGGTGAAGTCTCTCGTAAACATGAGTGTGCAGGAAGCTTGTTGCTCAGGAATTGCTTGAGAGTTCGTTGAATGTTTGGCGTGTAAAAGGTACTTCATTATGTGAAGTTCAAGATACTTATAAAATCTTGGAACTTTTATCCATTAGACTCAAATAGTCTTCAACGGTTTGATCCTATCACAACGTTCGGTGGCCCTAACTCCTTGGAACTCAACATTCTTTGCGTACACCGGTGGATCAAGTGCCTACCACAAATATCCTGTCTACGTATCTTTCCCTTTGCATGCTATATGTCTCTGCTATCGCAACCTGTATATTCTGCAGATATACTAAAAATATTTCTTCTATATACGGCTACTAGACTGACATGGGTTAGCGTTTGAATACATGAATAAAATAATTCTAAGGGCACAAGTAATATATATCTCACCAAGGAAGAAGAGACCACGGGGGCTTTCTCTTATTATTAAGGAGATCAACTAACACCTTCGAATCTGTATATATAATAGAAAGAGGAATATTATGGAACTTGGCTAGTCGGAGGCCATCTAGAAGTGCTCTCCCTTCGGCAACCATGTTAGAGCCTTGGTCATAGAAATAAGAGAAACCAAGCAGTAAATTCCCATTAGAGTCTCGAAAGCATCCTCCGCCTCCTGCTGGCCCGGGATTTCCCTTGCTAGCTCCATCCACGTTTAGAACATAATTTTTAGACGGAGCTATCCAGCACACAGGTATGAAAGAAGGCCAGCTATATATGATTTCTATACCGAATGCCCGAGCTGTTCTGTAAAAATCCCGACAAAGACCTTGAGTGAAGTTTACTTGCCTCAGAATGAGATTGGTCTCCGCGGTAATTCTGTGCACTAGATGGTGATAGTTGGCAGGAATCCCTTCAAATTTTGCTGAACATCTTAGTTTCCACAATTCCCAGATAATTAGAAGAGAGATCAACATAGAGATGAAACCCTTAGGATTGAGAATGTTGAGCTCAGCCAAATAGGAATGCAGCCAGTTGGAGAGATCATTTGTCTTCACACATGGATCAATAAGCAGAGGAGCAAATCTGCTCCACAAATATTTTGCTGGTTCGCTATTAACAAATAGATGTACTTCATCTTCCATAGCAGGAGAATGATAGCAGCAAACACATTTAGAGACCATTACAATTCCGGTTTGTTGTACTCTGCTGTCAACAGGAACAGCTTTCTGAAGAATTTTCCAACAGAACATAGCAGCCCTCGGCGGAAATTTAGTTTTCCACAGTTTATTGAATACAGAATTATTAAGGGCCATCTGCTGCCCCTTGATATATCTGTATGTAGATTTGATTGTAAACTTCCCAGAGTTTGAGAAAGACCATACAGATATATCTGTACCATTCTGGACTTCAAATGTCTGAAGCTCAACCTGCAGTGATTGACTCTGTATCACCCTCCATATTGGATGCTGCAGGTTGGCTAATGCTTCTTTGACAGAACAATCTGCGAGTCCAGGAGCCCTTTGAATGGATAGAAGGTTTACTAATGCACTGTCTTTGAACCAGGTATCCTTCAGAAAATTGGTATCTTTGCCATCTTTAATAATTTTGCGGGATCCTGCTAAGAGGATGGTTCTAGCTTTCTCAAAGTCCCCTGCTCTAATTCCAACAGGGAAAGGAGTTGTACAGTCAGAGATATGAAGATTTCTATAATATTTACCTCTAACATATTTGGCCCAAGGTGAGCTACTACTATTAGAAAGCCATAAGAGCTTGACAAAGCAGCAAATTTGCATATCCTTCAAGCTGCGAACACCCAGTCCACCATTAGCTATGGGGTTGCAGATTTTTTCCCAAGAAATCCAGTGTCTTCTATGAGAAGACTCAAGGCCTTGCCAGAAAAAATTAGCACAAATCCTGCTAATGTGCTTTTGTATAGTATAAGGGATAGAGGATGCGCTGGCAGTATACATGGATAAAGATGATAGAGTAGACCTGATGAGCACCACTCTGCCAACCTGGGAAAGAAGCTTGCTTTGCCATCCAGCAAGTTTAGCATTAATCTTGTCCAATAGATATTTGAAGTGAGGTATTTTGTTTCTTCCCTTAAAGAGAGGAATGCCCAGGTATGATATGCTACCTGTTCTGTATGCATAACCAGTGAGTAGCCTAATCCGGTCAATCGAGGATCTAGACATATGTTTAGCTACTAAAAAGTAGCTTTTTTGGGGATTGATTCTCTGACCTGATGCCAACTCATATTTCTCCAGAAAAGTGAGCAAGTGTTTGATAGAAGTGATCCCCCCATTTATGAAAAGTAGTGAGTCATCTGCGTAAAGTATGTGTGACATATGAGGGGAATGACGGGGCAGATGATAAGGCTTACATTTCCCTGAAGAAAATAGTCTAGATAATCCCCTGCTCAATACTTCTTCAGCCAGGATAAAAAGTGCAGGAGCTAAAGGATCACCTTGCCGGACTCCTCTAGATGATTTAAAGTATCCGTGTGTTTGCCCATTCAGAGAAACTGAAAACCAGCAATTGACAAGCATTTGAGCTATTAATGAAATAAACCTGTTAGAAAACCCAAAGCTCTTCAGAGTCTGAAAGATAAAGTCCCATTCAATACGATCATATGCCTTGGCCATATCAAGTTTAATGATCATATTATGACCCCTCACTGGTCTGTCCAATTCCATGATTAGTTCTCTAGCTAACAGTACATTATCTGTAATCTGTCTGCCATAGATGAAGCCACTTTGCTCTTGAGATATAATAACAGGTAAGATACTTCTTAGCCGATCACTTAGGATTTTGGAAACTATTTTGTTGTTAGCTCCTCAACCCTTGTAGCTTCGTTCCTTAATTCCTTTAGCAGCCCGTTCATGTCCGTTGCATCAACCTTGACAGAATCTTGAGTGTGTCAGCTGTGTCTTGACCTTATGTTCTCTTTGTGCATTGAGCTTTGCTATTTGAGTTGCCGACTCATCTTGTGCTAAGTGTTGACTCTTCTTGAAACCATGACTGATCTTCTGATAGCTTTCTAGCCTGTTGCTTCGTGAATGGATTTCCAGTCTTGGAGTTTGATTCATGCTTGGGCGCGATCATTTGGATTTCACTGTGCCATCTCCAGTCCATTCCTTCTCCATTCATTTGCTTACCTGTCATGAACAAAGCATCACATATGTCAGTCATAGGAGAGTGGAAAACAATAATGACTTATAGTGTTAGCCATTATCAAAATCATGAGATACAAATGACCACAAGGGCACAACAAGTTACTCGTTAATGGGAAACCCTTACTTGGTCAACTTCCTCTTTCCTACTCCTTCATCAGGCCCAAGAAGCACATTCCAAATTTTGATAGGTCATCCATTTACTCTTACATTGACCATTACTGCTTCTCGAGTCAGTCCTCACCCGGACACGGCATCCTATTCTGATCCTCACACCAACTCTGCCCTCTCAGGGAAACAAGACGGAATCAAATGACAAGATTCTACAATCCTCAATCCACACCACTCGGGACTCAGACTTATAGGGAATTCCTCCCATGCTGACCACAATACCAAGGCTCTCATTCAATGACATCCCTCTTGGGATCTCCATGCTTACGCATCGTCCATTACCCAGTCTCATCAAATCTTCATTTCAATTATTCTAAATGGACACTTGCCATCCTCGACACCACTCTCAACACAGAGCCACAGGACACAATCCTAGCAATCTACGGCACATGTCTCCAAGATAGACGGGTGTCATCTCCCGACCGTAGCAACCTGGTCGATGACGCTGCAACCAATCTACATGGGTTTTCAGACATCGCAGATGCTTGCCGCAACTGGCCCTTCTTGATTATTTTGAAACTCTCAAACTCAACTGAGTCCCGTTCACGTGTTATCATGGCCAATCACTTGGCCAACCTCAACAACTGCTCCCAACTACCAATTGGGACCCATAATCATCTCGCGTAAATCACATCTCTTGAATCATGATTCCATCCTGAGGACATAGCCTCCAACATAAGTCGAGCACCTCACTTACCGACTCCGACCATCTTGTCCCCATTCTCTACCAGACTATTTCCTTTGCAACCCCCACCTGGGTCCACCACCAAACACCTGACACCGCTTCCATTGGGTGGATAGGGTACTCATCCAGCACATCTGCCATCATATTTCCCCAACTCTCCATGGTGCCAGAAACCACAATGCCTCAAGCAATGGCACAGTAATAAATCATGGCTCATAGAGCCAAAGAAATCTTACACCACAGTAGTGACCCTCTGATGCTTTACTCATCCTCTAAAATATGTCTATAGTAACCATTACTAGATCCTGGGACCTGTGGGTTATGGGCCCACTAGGCTTCTGTTGCGCACTCTACACAATGTGCACAATCATCATAAATGACTCGGCATCTTCCATCCAAACATTTCTCAATCACATTTGGCTAACTCCAAAAAATAGGGTGAGGAAAGCCCAAATGCCTCAAACCCGGAGCACAACCCTCTCTCGATCTAGCAATTCTCCTGTACCTCTGCAGGCTTCGATCCATAACACGTCAAGAATCACAACACCAGTCATGTATCCTCACACACATAGCCCAGCTAGCACTCATCCTTCCATAATAATGTCAACACTCACTTATACGTTAGAGGATGGGCATGAATCTGATAAAAACGATGAGTACGGTGAGCTAGAAGGGGAGGGGATGAATAGATCACTGCTTAAATATTCTTTTAGATACCTTCAAATCTCACCCAGGTTCAATTAAATCCAACAATGAGAATAGATGACTTTAGAGGTAATTAGTCGAGCAGAGGTTAAACAGATGAAGGACAATGGCGCACAGAAAGCAAACCACAAGAAGGCTTAGAAACTTTTAGGTGGTTCGATTGCCAGTTGCAATCTACATCCACCCCTTACTCAACCTGAATAAGGCTTCCTTCCACTTAATGGAATCTGTCACAGTTGCTGATACATAGCTTGACCAGGGGAACAACCTCCCCTCTTCCTCCCACACGGAGGGACCAACCAAGTGATAAGCTCACTTGAAGCTTCAGAGAACGACGCTCCCTTCCTCTGTAAACAGAGGGACCCCTTCGAGTAACACAGAGTTACTCAAAGAAACCGAAGACAAGCTGTCTTCCTTCCTCACACGAGGGAACCTAGTTGCAACACCCAGTTGCAGACACACCAGAGACTGCACGCCTCCACGTTGAGTAGAAGGTCGCCGTGCAGCCGACTGGGAAGGTCTGTGAGTCGCACAATCTCGTCACTCACGACGGTTCTCCTTCGGTCGGGATTCCATCGGGGTCGACCGAAGAACTCGCGCCAGAAACGGGCGGGGTGATGGCCCAGTCCCATCGCAACTTTGTGCAGAACCGAGGGATGTCACACGGCTCCGTATGCCAGCGGATTCCTGGTTGGTCGGGGATGACCGAACCCTCAGGAACCCAGGTGGCAAGCGGCATGTAGTCGATGACGATGCGGCTTGAGTAGCGCCCATCAGGGACCACATCGAAGGTGGGAACGATGGCTCCAATCTCCGCATAGTCACGGTCGAAGGTCGCCCCAATCTCGTCACTCACGACAGCGGCTCCTTCCTGTTGGGGCAGCCAGGCTCCTCACAGAAGGCGTCCTCACACTCCGAAGCGCCAGAACGTCCCAGGTGAGCGGCTGCTGCGGCTCGCAGCCTCCTGGTCGTCTCGTAGCTCATCGTCGCTTCCATCGACTGCCCGAAGACCCCTGACGGGGCACGGGTGTGGAGGAGCCAGTCGGTGAGTGCTCTGTCGAGGTCAGTGCTCTCGCCAGGACCGAAGCCATCCACGAGAACCACGACGGCCAGCTCCAGGCCGTGCTCCAAGGCCGAGCGGAGCGACGTCTCGGGGTACATCACGCGCACCATCTCGGTCTGTTCGACCAGGCGGTCGAGCGCCGATGGTTGCTCCACGAAGTCGTCAGTTCGTCCCGAGTCGGTCACGGCTGCCCCGCTATCGACGCCGGGGTCGCCGGGGACGAGGTCATCGGCGTGACCGGCGTGTACAACTCGACCGCTGGCTGCACCCACGCATGCCACGCCGCCCCACAGACGAACCCGGCCGTGACCGCCACGAACACGATCCACAGGACCGCAGTGTCAGACCAGTCCTTCATGCGACTACCTCCGTTGTCGGGTATTCGACGTCGAGGAACATCCCGACCCGCTCCCGTGCGAGGTCGGCGTTCCGTTCGTCCAGGTCGATGCCGATGCAGTCCCGGCCGTGGCCGGTGGCTACGGCGAGGGTGGTACCGGAGCCTGCGAATGGGTCGATGACGATGCCCGGGCGCCAGTCGTCGTGCCCGCAGTCCGTCCACCCCACGGTGACGTTGTCGGCAGCGTCCATGTGTCGCCCGTTGACGTACTGGGTGGTGCCGTTCAGCCCGCCCGCACGGTCTCGACCGGACTTGAAGTCGCCGACCTCGGCCCGGGCCGCGGCGTACTCCGGGGACTTCTCGGTGATGCGCCGGGACGGCTCCCCGCAGGCCCTGCACACCCGCTGGGGGACCATCGACTTGATGGGGCGCTCGAGCAGTGCCGTGGGCCACACGGCGTAGTGGGAGCCGGCGTAGGGCTGCGTGGGGATCTCCCAGTAGTCGAGGGGCGGCGATCCGGCAGGGTTCGCGCTCATGCGCTCCTTGTCCGGGTTGCCACTGTCACCCCCGCTGACGCCCTTCGATGCCGATGCACCCCCGACCTTCATGACCTTGGGCACCACTGGCACGCCGCGCACGGCGTCGAGGTCGAAATAGCGGCTCCCGCTCGGGCAGGCGATCGTCATGTACGACGTGGCGGGCCGGAACTTGTCCCCGAGCGCCCCCACGGGCGGATTCGGGCGGCACCACGCCACGACGTTTCGCACCCGCCACTGCCCTGCGGGTGACGCCTCACCGGTCAGGAGGTTGCGGCCGTAGGCCAGAGACAGGTGGTACAGGTGCGGGATGCCACAGAGGCTCTTGGCGAGCGGCCAGCCCGGGCCCGGGTTCCGGCGCCCCGAGTCGTGATCCACCACCCGTCCTCTCCGGTGGTTGGAACCATCGAACTTGCTCTGACCGTCCCGCAGGCCGCCAGGGTTGTAGTCCCCGCCAGCTCCCCCGGAACCGCTGTAGGTGTCCCCCAGCTCGACACAGATCGACCCGTGTGGGGCGAGCACCCGGCGCCACTCGGCCGTGAGCGCCAGGAGGGTGTCGAGGAACTCGGCCGGCGTCGGCTCCGACCCGATCTCCTTGGCCTTGTCCGGGTGATCGGCAGGCAGGTACGAGCGGAGCGCCAGGAACGGCGGCGAGGTCAGCACGAGGTCGATCGAGCCGTCCGGGATCCCCGCGAGGAGGTCGAACACGTCGCCCACGAGGTAGCGGGCGGTCACCGGGCCCACCGCCGCTTCTCCATGCGCTTCTCCCACCTGCGACGGGCACGCGCCATGTCATCCATCCAGATCTGATCCGGGGTACGACGCTCCGGCAGGAACTCGACAACCAGCGCACCCACACCGACGAACAACACCAAACCGATCAGCGGCCACCAGTTCGCCTCCGGAGTCACCCAGGTCACGGCTCCACTCCACCAGCCCTTCATGCCGCCAACCCGATCTGCTCAGCGACGGCACGGAGGCGGTCGAGCTCGTCGTACCAGTCGAACTTCTGCTGCACACCGGCCTGCGCCTTCGCCTTCAACCGGTCGTACTCGTCCCGGCCGATCGTCTGGTCGACGAACCGCATCCAGTCGTCCGGCCAGTTCGTGAAGTGCCGGTGGCATTGGGCGCACAGAGCGAACGCGTTGTCGAGATCGGTTCGGGTGTGCGAGAACGTCCGGCCGATGATGTGCGCCGCGTCGGTCGCGAGCCGGGGGCAGCCCGGGGCCTGGCATCCGGGGCCCTTCATCGTGCGGACCAGTACCGAGTGGAGGCGCGTCGCTTCTTCCTTCACCGCCGAGACCTTCCGCTTCCGGCTCGTCGGCTTCACGACTCAGCCCTGCCAGAGAGGGCCATCACTTGCCGACCATCCGATAGCCCGTGGCCTCATGGTGCGGGCCGTGATGGTGGCGGCGCTCCGAGCAATCCATGTCACACTTCCGAGCGCCGCAGTCGATGCACCGCCAGGCGTACTGCGGGTGCCCGCCGAGGCTGTCGGTGATGGTGCACCACACCCACCGATGCGGGTGAGAACCATCGTGCTGGGCGCAGGAGTGCTGAGGGTCGTACGTTCGGTGGCACTCGGGCACGTCGGGTACGTCCCTGCCGACGAGGTTCTCGCCTCGGTACATGAAGGTGCGGGCGACCCACCACGACCAGCGGCGCCGGAGGCGCCAGCGGAGAGCGCGGGCCTTCATCTTCGGGGGCCAGGGGTGATGGCCGCTCACGATTCGTCTCCCCCGAAAGCGCCAGAGGCCACGCCTTCACAGCCCGGCTCGCGGCACCACCCGATCGGCAGACGACCCAGAGCGTCACGCTTCGCACACCCGCAGGCCCGGTCCTCCTTGCGGACCGTCGAACGGACCGCCTCGACCGGGACCGCGTGACGAGGCCGCGGGGAGGGGAGAACCCGTTGCGCCCTCATGCCGCCAGCTCCCGTGCCTGCCGCCGCCCGGCTTCGGTGAGCGCCCACGTAGCGACCGGGCGGCCACGACGGCCCTGCTTCACACCGACCTTCCGGACACGCGGCAACCCGTCCCCCCACCGCTCCGCCTTCGCCAACTCCGACAGACGCGACGCAACCTCGTTGCGTTCCCGGTGCATCCCCCGCTCCCGCAGCACCTGCTGGATGTCCTCCGGGGTCGAAGCGACCACGAGGAGCTGCAACGCCATCAACACCTCGGCTTGGCGTTGCGACACATCCAACTGGCGTGCCGCTGCCTTGCTGGTCTCCGGGTCGCTTGTCCTCACGGGGAGCGACGACACCGGGGTATCGAACAGGGTGGGGCGTTGGGAGCGGCAGTCGCCGCATTCCCGTTGACCGAACGGCGCTGGCATGCGACAGACGCGGCAGGTCCAGTCCTTCACGGCTTGTCCTCCGAATCCTCGGGGGGCTCCGGGGCCATGAACTCGGCGAACCAGTCGTCGACCTCCGCCTCCGTAGGCAGCTCGTCCGAAGTGAACGAGTCGCCGTTCATGTACTCCCAAGCGTCCGCAGCGATCGCCTTGTCGCCCTTCGCCAACTCGAGGACGTGGAGCTTCAACACCTTCACCGGGTCGAGCGGCATCGACTCCTGACGGTCGTGCTCATACGACTGCGAATCGGCGTCGTCCTTGCCGTCAGCGATGCACAACAGGTGCAGAAGCAGGTACTTGTACGCCTGGGTTTGCGCCTTGTTCGCACCCTTGTCCGCACGGTCCCGACCGATCCCGGTGGTCTGCGCCTCGATCGTCGACCCGTCCGGGCCCTTGATCGTCCACGCCACCTCCATGAACGTGTCCGTCCACCCGTCCTTCATCGCCGGGGATGGCCGCACATCGGTGATCCGAGCCTTCGGCGCGATCACAACGCCGTACTTGGCGAACAACGGTTGGACGTGCTTCGTGACCGCCTCGACCCCGCGGTAGGAGTAGCCCTCCGGCGAACGGTCGCCCTTCCCGATGTTCGGTAGCTCGGCCATCACCGCGGCGAGCGCCGCCTGCACCGGCAGGACACCCTGGCGAGCGAGGTCGTGCGCGGTCGCGGAGGAGGCGATCGCCTCGGCCTGTTCCCGAAGCTCGGTAGCCGTCACGCTGCGGTACCTCCGTGCCATCCGGGGAACTCGCGGGCCGCAGGCGGCTCGACACCCTCACGCCGGCACGCCGTGTACGGATCGTCACCCGGTCGACCGAACTCGTCCGACTCGACGAACAGGTGCGGCAACCACGACCTCAGCCGATCCCAATAGCCCGGGTCCTCCTGGATCGCCGGGTAGTCCTCGTGGCCCCGTTGTTCCTCGCGGGCAGCGAACCGTTCGAGGAGCCGTTCCCCGGCGTCGTGGGCCGCCTGGTCGTAGCTCACGACTCATCCCCCGCAGAGGCGCCAGTTTGAGCCAGGTGCTTAGCGGCAGCAGCCCGAAGCCGTTTCGTCGTCTCGTAGGCCATCGTGGCCTCCATGGACTGCCCGAACACCCCCGACGGGGCACGGGTGCTGAGCAGCCAATCTGTCAACGCTCGGTCCAAGTCGGTGCTCTCACCTGGGCCGAAGCCATCGACCAGAGTCACGACCGCCAACTCCAAGCCATGCTCCAAGAGCGTCCGCAGCTTGTAGTCGGGGTACATCCCCCGCAGCATCTCGACTTGTTCGACCAAGCGGTCGAGGGCGCTCGGCGATGCCCCAATCCCGTCAGCCACGGTCGGCCTCCTCGTATGGCGAACTTGTTTCATGATTTCCTTTCATTTATTTACATGGATTCTTTCCCCCTTTTTTCCCCCTTTTTCCTACTTATTTATTTATTTATTTATAATATTTTTTATTCATTTTATCCAAATTTTCTTATTTCTTGTATTTTATTGTGGAGGAGTCGGCCGTTGAAAGGCCAAGAAGAGGGTGTGCCGATGAAGCTTGGCTGAGTGTTGGGTGAGGCATACTGACGAGGGCATCAAAAGGTGTATCGGGGAGAAGCAGGGCAGATGTACCGGTGGGTGAATGGGTGAGGCGTGCTGACGAAAGGCCACCACAGGGTGTACCAGCGAAGAGCTGAGGAAGGTGGACTGGTGAAGACAAGACAAGTGTACTGGTGAAGGACATGGGGAGCATGCCGGAGAAGGCTGGGGTTAGGCGTGCTAGCGAAGGCACTGAAAGAGTGCACCGGTGAGGGCAGGAAGGGTGTACCAGCAAAGGATCAAGGGTAGGTGTGCCGAGGAAGGTCTTCAAGGCCTGCGTCGGTGAAGGGTTAAAGGGGGTGCACCGGTGAAGGTCTAGGGGGGGTGAAGTTTCGATTGGGATGGATGAAAGGTTAAGGCCCGTGCACGTCTGGGCGGGGTCCGTGTGCATTCTGGGATGAAGTCCACGCAGATTGGGGGAAGTCCGTGCTGGTTTCTAGATGCAACATGCATGCGAAGTCCGTGCAAGTTTTTGGACAAAAGAACAAAGTCTGAGCAAGATTTCAAGCAAGTCCATGCATGGCTTGTGCAAGGGGTTAAGGGACGAAGTCCATGCATGTGGGACAAAGTCCATGCAAGTGGGACAAAGTCCATGCATGTTTGAACGAAGTCCATGCATGTTTTGGGCAAGGTTCGTGCGTATGCACGGGGTTGAGGGACAAGGTCCGTGCACGTTATGCATGGGGTTAAAGAACAAAGTCTGTGCACGTTATGCATGAGGTTGAAGAACAAAGTCGGTGCATGTTATGCACATGGTTGAAGAACAAAGTCTGTGCATGTTATGCACGGGGTTGAAGAACAAAGTCTGTGTATATTTGATGAAGTCCATGCAGATCTGGGCCGAGTCCATGCACATGCAGGTTAAGTCCATGCAGATCTAGGCCGAGTCCATGCACATGTTCAGGTTCTAGAACAAAGTCTATGCAAATGTACAAGGTTAACGGACGAAGTCCGTGCAGGTGTTCGGGTTGCGGGATGGAGTCCGTGCATATGCACGGATGCAGGTTTTGGGCGAAGGGGCTAAGTCCATGCATGCTAGGGGCAAGGTCAGTGCAAGGTCCGTGCAGGACTTGTGCAAGGTCAGTGGACGTACGAGCAGGGTCCGTGCAGGGAACGAAGGCCAAGTCGGTGCGTAGGCAGGCAAGGTCTGTGCACATGGGGCTAGGGGCTGAAGGAAGGTCAATGCATATGGGGGGTAAGGTTGACGCACACGCTAGCCAGGTCGGTGCACGAGCAGGCCAAGTCAGTGCACCTATGGAATATGCCAAGGACAAGGTCAGTGTACATGCTGTCGAAGTCAATGCACATGCAGGGAAAGTCATTGTAGTCAAGGAATATGCAGAGGGCAAGGTCAGTGTAGGGTCAGTGCACATGTAGGCCGAGTCAGTGTACATGGGATGAACTCAGTGCATGTACAGACTAAGGTCAGTGCACATGCAGACTAAGGTCAGTGCACAGGGGCTAAGGTCAGTGCACATGTAGACTAAGATCAGTGCACATGCAGACTAAGGTTAGTGCACATGAGGTAAGGTTATTGCATGGTCCATGCATATGCACGGGGTTGAGTCTATCCGATGCTGGGCGAAGTCCATGCATGTTAGGGGTGAAGTCCATGTAGGGCTCGTGCAGATGCGTGCAAGGTAAGAATGGGGTCTGTGTAGGCCTGGGCAAGTCTGTGCAGGGTCCGTGCACATGGAGACCAGGGGTTATGCAAGGTCCATGAAGGGCTTAATGCAAGGCTTGATGAAGTCCATGCATAGTCTACATGGCGTTGAAATAGAGAGGGGATAGATGCACTGGGGAAGAAGGTGTACCAGCGAAGGGGGTGTGCCAGCGAAGGGCGAACTAATAGATGTGCCGGTGAAGGTGAGGGCAGCCTGCACCGGTGAAGGGTTGAACATGAAATAAAGGGGGTGCACCGCTCAAGGGGTGTGCCGGCGAAGGATAAGGGAGAGTGTGCCGGCGAAAGGGTTTTAAGGGCATGCCGTTGTAGGTTTGGAAGGGTGCACCAGGGAGACACTTGGAGGACCCCACTCCTCTTCATCCCTTTAAGGCCTTTCTTTTCTTCTTTTAGCATGCATGTTGGGGTACTTAGCCATTGTTCAGTCCAGTCCTCTTCATGTTGCCTCTGGTTCCTTTCACCTTGATTAAGGCATTAGAAGGAGGGAGGAAAGACTGTCAGGGAAGGCCCTAAGCGATGGAGAGGAAGAGACGCCCTTCAGACCTTTTATAGGTGAAGGGAGGCTACTTGCCTTAAATGATTCTCCCCTTGAAAACACGCTGAAGGGGCCTTTCCCTACAAATGGTCACCTCAGCCTCCTAAGTTCCTCCCAGCGGGACGCATGAAGTGGCCAGACATTTAACGCATGAGAAAACAGAAAGACACCCTGTCAGACGCCTGCCCAACTAGCGTGCAAGAGATACGCAAGAAAAATTAGTACCTTCCAACTACTACAGATACGGTGGTCAAACCATGGCAAAGGCAAGCACAAATGGGCAAGTCTAGATTACGATGCCACTGCCTTACATTTTTGGTTCTTTCATTACACCAAAAAGAGAGTTTTTTCTTCAAGAAAAATACAAAAAAGGAGAAAAGAAAGTCAGGTACATCGTGCCTCTGACGCATCCTGAGGCTCAGAAATGGAAGGCTTGGAAGGTCTGCCCCCAGCATCCTCGGCGATGGTCGACCTTAGCACTGACCCCACTGGTGTGGGAACTGCCTCAGTTGCGCGCCCTCCCGAGGCATCCAGAGTTGGCAATCCCTCGGACGAAGACGAGTCCCTTTGGTCCTCCTCTTCCCTCGATGCCGAGCTAGAAGATTCTGAGGTCGCTAGGTCTGGCTCGTAATGTTGACCAGAGGGGAAAATAATCATCCCTGGTGCCTGTTCCTCCGCCCAGGAGATGGCCCAGCCATAGCCGTGCTTGAACCCCCTACAGATACCTCAGCGAAGCGCTGACTCATAGTAGGGGAGGGCCGCCTCCTTGAGGTTGACCTGGTAGGCCTCCGAGCATTTATACTGCTCAAGTGCCTCTGCCCCGACTGACCCCACCCTACTAGCGAGCTCGGCCTTCTCCCATTCTGTCTCAGCCAATCTCCAACCTACATCGGCCATCTGTTTCTCCGCCGTGGCCCGATCAGCCTCAGCCTCTAACCGAAGGCGCATGGCTTCCCCTGCCTGATCTAATAGCTCAACGCGCTCATCCTCCCACTGGCCTTCTCACTCGGCATAGGCCACACGCTCCTCCTCTAAAAGCTTGCTCTTCCTCTCGAGTGACTCGCGGGCCCGAGCCAACTACTCGGTCAATGTCTGAGCTTCCGCCTGGTTCACCCTCGCCTGCTCTTTAAACAAGGAAAGTTCCTGTCGAAGCGCATCACGGTCCTCGGTGAGCCGAGCTATCTTCTTGTCGGATGAACCAAGGTCCAGGCAAGGCTCGAGCGTTCCGACTCCAACCGAGCATAAGCTTCTGCCAGGGTGGCCCCCAATTGGGCCAGGATCAGGCCCCCCTCCATTACCAATTCAAGGGCCACCGTTGGAGAATGCTGCCCCCCTCCTCACACTATCTTTGTGGCTATGCCATAACACTTTTGGTACAGAGGGCCCCGGATGGCCAGCCTCTCGAGAGCAGCCAGAATAGGGGCTCCCCCTTAATTAGAGTGACACCTCTTTAGGAGCCCCGCCAGCTGGCCCAGATTGAGCCGCTACTTTGTCCGTCCCTCTAGCCTCGATCGGTTGAGGCTGCGTCGTCTCTCCTCGCGACCCCTCGGCTTCGATCGACTCGGCCCTGACGTCTCCGCCCAAAACGCCGCCTGCCCCGCTCGACACTCTAGTCTCGGCCACGCCCCTGGAGCCATCCTCTCCGACCTCGGCCCCCTCAGCTCTCGCAGAGGGGAGAGTCAGGCTAACACCGCCTCTGGCCATAGAGCTGGCCCTAGCCTCCTCTGCCCCCTCTTGTTCAGCGGATGGGAGAGCCGACCTCCTAGGGTTAGCCCCGGCAAGTCCGATGGAGGGGAGAGTCGGGTCAGAGCCACCTTTGATGGTGGAGACAGCCCCAGCCTTCTTGGCCTGCTTCTTGGTCTTCACGGCGTCCCGCAGCATCCTCTCTACAGGATCCTTGCACTTGGACCCCCGCTGACTGGAAGACCCCTCCCGGGCCACCCCCTTGCCTTTATCCCGGGCTTGGGAGCACCCCTCGGGAGCTCGCGACTCAGCGACAGCCGTGTCATCGCCAAGGTCGATCACCTCCCGCACCATCGCAAGCTCCTCCTCCGTAGTCGGCCGCCTCGTATCTGCGCAAAGGAAGATAGGGTCAGGGAAAGGAGATGGCTTCATTGCCCGCAATGAAGAATTGATCCCTGGCGCCCATACCTACTGGCCACAACCGCTGGAGAAGGCTTCGCTCAATGTTCTCCGGGATCACTAGCTCCTCCGTGGACTGGCGGTGTTTCAACAAGATCGCTGCATACTTCTCCACCTCCGGGGAGAACTGATCTTGCCTCGGAGGTAAGTTCGGGTGAAAGTTGGGGATCACGGGGTATCATCAAAACAGAATCATCAAAACAGAATATGATATGTTGCTATCATCAAAGCTAGACAACATATGCACAACATAAGCTACCTACAACCATTAACCAAGCTACTAATAGACTAGCCTTTTGGACCTTATTAATTGACCCAATAAGGATAACAAACTCAATAAAAGAAAATACATCATACTATGAAGGAATAAATATCTGAACTATTGTTAAATCCATCTCGAGGGGCCGATGTCGAAGCTGGGGGTTAGAGGGTCACTGCTGTCCCCATCACTTTGGGCTCCCAACGAATGAAAATGTTGGCCACGCCAGTGAAAATAATTACCTTGTTCGGTCCCCACGGCTAGAGGCGGTCCAGGGATTATCTTCTCGACGGAAGGTGCAACCCCAGGTGCAGCAGCCTCGCCCACATCCGGATAGGAGTAGGTGCTAGCTCCTCCGTGGATACTGAAAGAAGGAACCCACATAAAGGCCTTATCCTACAAGGCAAAAAGGTGTCAAGTGGCACCGCTGGCTGGAGAGTCTAACCTGTGGGCTGGCTTGGCTCGGCCTGAGCGACCGTGAGTGCGACTGTGAACTTCTCAGCCTCCGCCTTCCTCTGCTCTAATTCCTGCCGACTGACTAACTCGGCGGAGACTATCATAGACTTCATACGTAATCCCAAACGCGTCTCCTCTGCACCGGCTGAAAGGAAGAAATGCATGTGTTATGCATGCACAAAGATTTCACCTTGGGGGGTGACTAAGTCCTGAAGAATATCAGCACCCAAGGAACCTTACCGGCGGGACGGCTTGGTTTGGTCCGAGCCACGGTAAATTACGCAAAAGAAGGGATTGAAGGCGGAGGAGAGGCTGAAGTGGTCCGAACAGCCTCTACCCTCCTTCACTCTATCTCCTTCCTCCCAGCTATTTTGGCTGCCGCTAACGCCTTCTCTATCGGTGACCCCTTTTGAGGTTCTCTGGGGGCCTTGGGTGAGGGAGTTGGAGTAGACAATGGCTCCGACCCGACCCAGGCCTCTCCTACTCGGGGGTCGGTGAGGGCATCGGTTCGTCCCTAGCTGATGAACAGAAAGCAGAAGCATCCAGATGTAAGCGACTCGTTCTGACACAGGAATAAAAACTTCACCTGAAAGACGCTCTTGACAGAGGAATCTCACTGGCAGGTTGGCGCAGTTTGACTCGACCGGTCTCGAATTCCTTGAAAGATGGAACCGGAGGTGGCGGGGGAACGGTTTTGGTAGCCTTGGCGGCCTCTGTCTTCTAGCGCTTAGCCTCCCGCCGCCCTATAGCCTTCGCCTCATCCAGAGATTTCCTCACGGGCGATTTTGCCAGGGGCCTCTTTGCGGGTGGAGGCAGAGGAGTTGTAGTCGGTGCTGGCGATGCCATTTCAAAATGCGTCGGCTTCTCCACCTGCCAAAGGAGGTTGCGGTAAGTTGCCATCTGTGTGCTATCCGGGTGATCTGTGAAGAGGAAGGACAATTAAAGTGAAGAATTGATTAACATCCAGCACCCTGAAAAAGTCAACCAGGAATGCAAAAGGAAGAGAAATGTCAAATACCGTGGGGGCCGGTATAGAGCCACAATGATATTGGCCAATAACTAAGGGATGGCTCTTTGTCACGGCGAGCAGCCTCTCGGACCAGCCAGCACATGTCCCCGATCGTCTGGCAGCGGTCGGCAAGGATGGCCAAGTCTGCATGTTTCTTGGCAGACAGATAGTAATAAAGGTTGAAATGATCCATCCCCCATCCTTCGGCATAATGATAGGCCACGTGCAGATGTTGCCCCAGGATGGCTGCCGGCCGAGCTTCGATTGTTAGCCCGTGCACCCACAGGAGGACGTAGAACCAGGTAGTGTCTGCATAGTTTTGCGGCTTCCACTCGTCCCTCTTCACCAATGTGTGGTAGGGGCAAATCAAGTCCTTCTCAGCCCGCCAGCTGGTTGTGGGGGTGCCTTCCTCTTCTATCGGTAGCGGATAATTGGTCAGCTCCAGGCGGTCTGATCCAATGCCGCAGAGATCCCGCAGGGTCTTCTTGAAATCATCCTTCGCCACCGAAGGCAGCTTGGCCTGTGGCGCCGGTCTACCCTCTCGGGCCGCCTTACGAGCGATCATGTAGTCAGCCACATCCTTGCTCTTGCCCCGCCACAGGCGTAGGAGGTGCTTTGGGTCGACGTCAAGGACGGGCATGAGCTGTCGTCTCAAGAATCTTCTCTCTACCCCGTCCCAGTAGTCGGTCTTGTGAGACCGATAAAACGCCGTGCGGGTGTTCCACCACTTCACATATTCAGGTGTCACCTGAGGGACGCGACCAGGGGCTGGTACTCTGAAGGTGGCAGTGTCTGCCCGATGGAAGAAGTCCCACCAAACTCTGGCATTGCCGTGAAGGACTCTTCCCACAAGGGGTGGAAGATTCAGTTCTTCTAGGTGGAAATTTCTTTAGTGGAGGAGTCGTGGAGATGTCCCGTGATGCCCAACTTTCACCCAAACATCCCTCCGAGACAGGATGAGTTCACCCCGGAGGTGGAGAAGTATGCAGCGATACTGTTGAAGCATCGCCAGTCTACGGAAGAGCTGGTGACCCTGGAGAATATCAAGTGATGCCTTCTCAAGCGACTGCGACCGGCAGGTATGGGCACCAGGAATCAGCTTTCCTTTCGGATGAGGAAGCCGTCCTTCTTTCCCTGACCCTGTCTTCCTTTGCTCAGACACCAGGCAGTCGGCTGAGGAGGAGGCGCCTTCGACTGAGCGAGCAGTGATTGACCTGGATGACGACTCGACCGTCGTTGAATCGTGAGTTCTCGAGGGTTCCGCTCGAGCCCAAGACAAGGGCAAGGGGGTGGCCCGGGAAGGGTCTTCCAAGCAGCGGGGGTCCAAGTGCAAGGATCACATGGAGAGGATACTGCGGGATGCAATGAAGGCCAAAAAGTGGGCCAAGAAGGCCGGGGCCGTCCCCACGGTTGAAGACGGCTCTGGTTCGGCTCTCCCCTCTATCGAGCTAGAAGGGGCCAAGGAGGCCGCAGCCGTCCCTGCGGTTGGTGGGGGAGTTAGCTCGGCTCTCCCCACCACCGGGCTAGAAGGGGCCGAGCCTATTCAGCTGGCTCTCCCGTCTGCTGGGCAAGAGGGGGCCGAGTAGGCCAGGGCCGAAGCGGGCAGCTCTAGGACTGTGGCCGAGACTGGAGTGTCGAGCGAGGCAGGTGGCATTCAGGGCGGAGACACCAGGGCCGAGCCGATGGAGGCCGAGGGGGTCGTGAGAAGAGGCAGCGCAGCCCCAACCGACCGAGGCAAGAGGGGTGGAGGAAGCAGCGGCTCAATCCGGGCCTGCTGGTGGGATTCCCGAGGGGTTGTCGCTCGGAGGGGGAGCCCCTATTTTGGTTGCTCTGGAGAGGCTGGGCATCTGGGGCCCTCTATATCAGAAGTGTTGTAGCATAGCCACTACGGTGGTGGGAGGAGGAGACAAGTAGTGCTCCCCGACCGTGGCCCTCGAAATGGTCATGGAGGGTGGCCTGATCCTGGCCCAGATGGGGGCCTCCCTGGCTAAAGCTTACGCTCAGTCGGAGTTGGACTGGGCGAACCTTGCCTGGACCCTTGGTACGTCTGACGGGAAGATAGCTCGGCTCACTGAGGAGCACGATGGGCTTCGGCGGGAGCTCTCCTCATTTAAAGAGCTGGCTAGGGTGAGTTAGGCAGAGGGCCAGGCCCTGACCGAGCAACTGGCTCGGGGACGCGAGTCGCTCGAGAGGAAGAGCAAGCTTCTAGAGGAGAAGCGTGTGGCTCATGCTGAGTGAGGTGGCCAGTGGGAGGATGAGCGAGCCGAGCTACTAGACTGAGCAGAGGAAGCCGTGCGTCTTCAGTTGGAGGTTGAGGCTGATCGGGCCGAGGCGGAGAAGCAGATTGCCGAGGCAGATCAGAGGTTGGCCTAGGCGGAACGGGAAAAGGCCGAGCTTACTAGTAGGGTGGGATCGGTCGGGGTGGAGGCACTCGAGCAGTTTAAATGCTCGGAGGCCTACTGGATTGACCTTAAGAAGGCTGCCCTCCCCTACTATGAGTCTGCGCTTTACCGGGGCATCTGCAAGGGGTTCAAGCACGGCTATGGCCAGGCCATGTCCTGGGCAGAGGAACAGGCACAAGGGACGATTATTTTCCCCTCTGGTCAACATTACGACTCAGACCTAGCGACCTCAAAATCTTCTGGCTCGACATTGGGGGAAGAGGAGGACAAAAGGGACTCGTCTTCGTCCGAGGGATCGCCAACTCAGGATGCCTCGGGAGGGCGCGCAACTAAGGCAGTTCCCACACCGGTGGGGTCAGTGCCAGGGTCGGCCATTGCCAAGGATGCCGGGGGCAGACCTTCCGGGCCTTCAACTTTCGAGCCTCAGGATGGACCAGAGGCCCGATGTACCTGACTTTCTTTTATCTTTTTTTTTGTATTTTTCTTGAAGAAAAAACTTTCTCTTTTTGGTGTAATGAAAGAACAAAAAATGTAAGGTGGTGGCATCGTAATCTGGACTTGTCCATTTGTGGTTGCCTTTGTCGTGGTTTGACCACCGTATCTGTAGTAGTTGGAAAGTGCCGATTTTTCTTGCGCATCTCTTGCACGCGATTTGGGCAGGCGTCTGACATTATGTCTTTCCATTTTCTCATGCTTTAAATGCCCAGCCGCTTCATGTGTCTCGCTAGGAGGAACTTAGGAGGCTGAGGTGACCGTTCATAGGGAAAGGCCCCTTCAGCGTGTTTTCGAGGGGAGAATCATTTAGAGATGCAAGCGTCCTCTACATCAAGAAGATGCAGTACAAATCTGTAATCAAAATATGAGAAAGGAAATCCTAGAAAGGATAATCGGGATCGAAGTTAGGTCTTTCGACTGGCTAAATAATATTGTGGTAGAGATTGAGGCCTTCCTTACAAGATATCCCTATGCCCCTGCTGTCTCGAGACAGAAAGTCAGGCAAATTGATAAACGACCTACACTTAAAGTAGTTCACAATGTTGGCTTCAAAGCGAGAAAGGGAAGCTAACCCTCCTCCTGCCAAACTCGCTGAACGTCTAGAGGGTTCTTCCCTGCAGAATAAGACAAAGAAGCTCTATGCCTTCCCAGAGATAGGACTCGAGCCCTGTTCGAGTGGGCCATTAAATACAACAAGGTCAGTCTACCGAAACCGAAGAGGCCAAATTATGCTAAGAGAAGGGATGATCCTTGCTTCTGCCCTTATCATCAAATGCTCAGGCACGCTATTGAGGATTATTATATATTCAAAGACATAGTCCAAAGGCTGATCAAAAGGGGGGAGCTACGAATGGGGAATTACAAGGTTGATCCCCCATGCCCCCATGAAATGCCCACTCCAGAGATAGCAATCAATATGATATCTTTATACCAACAATTACCTAAAGAGGTGTCAGAAGACCCACTATGGGGGCAAATGCCAGCCATAAAGAGGAAGAAAAAGTAGAAGTCAAAGAATAAAAGGAGGGGCATTGCTCTGTCTTGTGATACAATGTTAGCCTTGCCCAACATGGGCCAGGCTTCTGAGGAAGAAGATGAAGAAATATGCTTCGTGCCAATGAGGGCGAATCAGACTGAAGCTTCTATCTCCCGCCATACTACTAGGTCCGGGAGAAAGTGGGGACACCCTCCACCGGCTGATGAAGAGGTGCACTATCATACTCCTCCTTCACGTGAGGGCATGAGGTCAAGAATGACGTGAAACGACAAGGGAGGTATGCAGAAAATAGACAATGGGTCCTCAGACCTATCACGCAAACACATACAACAAGCAAGTCCTCGGTAGTGGCCGAATCCACCGTCGCTCACACACGATCCCGGGTGACTCGGTGATGCCGAGTAGAGGTGATGGATCAGATCCCTAGCTGGTAGAGTGCCAACAGGGCTAATGTGGCCCTCCCAAGGGTATGAAGCCCACGATTCAGGGGCTAGCCGGGTGCCAATTGGGGCACTAGGTCCCTCTCTCACACAACCCACGATGATCGCTCGGAAGTGGGGTTCTCCGGGGTCGGGCGCTCCCTCTCTAGCTCAACGGAGTAGTTTCGCAAATATTAGATAAACAAGCACTAGAAATGGAGAAAGGTTTAGGGCTTACCCAGTTGGTTTGAAGAAACTAACTCCGCTTGAAGACGAGGGTGAGCGGGGAAGTGTGGGTTCCCCACACACTGCATCGTGGAAGCTTCCCTTGTTCAAGTTTACATGCACTACTCCCCACACAGGGGGGTTGGACTAGGGGAGGGAAACTTAAAATTACATCAAAATACTACCTCCACACAGGGAGGGGTGTTAAGCCGGCCCTGCGGGGTGGGGGAGGAGATCACTAGATTACCGAAGAAAGCCACTCGACCGGTTCTGCCGGCTTCTGGAATGGATTGACCGATAGTCGCTGTTGTCGGTGCCACAGTCTGTAACGAACTCAGATGACACCGAAACCAGTGCCAATACGTCTCTGTCTTGTTCAAAAAGTCCTCAGAATTTCTGGGGAACCATCCGGAGTCGTCATTGGTCATGGCTGACTCTGGGGCAGGGTGGCACTACTCTGACTGGGACTGTTCTGAGGGCGCAGCAGTAGGAAGATGACATCGTCATGAGCACTCCAGAAGTCGGAATGGTGCGGGACCAAAGCGAACGTGTCCGTCTACGAATCTTCTTCAATATCCAACCAGGAAGGCCTCCAGGAGATGTCAGAGCAGAGAGGTAGGGGGCAAACAGTGACAGGGTATCAGTGCTGGTTCTGAGTGGACTAACCTGCGCACCCGGGAGAGAAAATTCGGAACAGACAGCTCTGGACTCCGAACGAGGTTCTGCCGGCTGTGCTGGACAGAGGACAGGTAGAGGAACGTCCTAGCCAAACAGCGCACCAAGGGGAGCTGGGGTGTGAAAGTATTAGCTTCTACACCGGCGCTCTAGTCTTCCCTCGGATGCCAGATGCGCACTCTGACGAGAACGGATCTCTCGGACCGCCCCGAACTTGGATGAAGGTGGGATCACCTCACTGTCGATGCTGACTTGAAGACCTTTCCATCGATGTATGGTACACTTCCAGAAGATGTCGGATGGCCTCAAAGCAGACTCGATAAGCTGGATCTTCTGCTGCTACCGGTGAACTGGGTGTGCAGGAGGGTAAGAATTGAGAATCCTGCCACCTGCTAGACCATCTTCCAGCCCCCATTCTCCCCCTCCCTCACCTTGGTTTGCCTCCTCCTAGACCCCGTAACAGCCAAGGGTTGCCTCCACCCCCTTCCCCCTCCCATTTACCCCATTTTCCACCGCTCATCTTCAGCTAGCACTTCCCAGTTCGCAGGCAGTAGTGTACCATCAACTTGTAGAGGCAGTCTCGACATCATCTCGACGTATCTGCAGGTGCAAGAGGTACCGTTGGAAGCGTCTATCCATCCTATTCGCAACGGTGGTGGTCCCGTCCCATTCTGAGCTCGTGGTCGCCCGGGGGAGCCGTTCTTCTCCGACTGCACAGGATAGATCTGATCAGCAACCTAAGGCCACTTCCAGAAGCTCCCACGGCCACATCCCTCTGCTTCTTGAGGCGCCACTTGGCTGAGAGCTTTTGCAGCGAGTCCCCTTCCATTGCCAAGAAGATGTGCCTCGTTTGGCCTCCGGAGCGGCATTTTCTCAATTTTCTCCCTCCAGTGTGTTGTTCTGTCCACTCCTAGACTGAACAGACACCTGATCACTATTCGGGCTGCTTAGGTCTACTCTGTCATCTTCTAGCATTTCTGTGGGTCACGTTTTGAAGAAGACTAGACAACAGTTCCAACGACTCCAGCCACGCTCGATTCAGAGTTCGGGAGTGCTTGTGGCGTTCTTCCAGCTGCTGAGGTACCTCTACTGTCAGAACCAGAACTCAGGGACCCTGTTTGCGGCCCATCCCCAACCAGCATCGACGACCAAAACATTCCACAAAATTCAGACGTCATCTTGATCCAACTACAAAGATTTTCCCACTAGTCTTATCATCGACAAAATTCGGGAGCGACCGCAGAAGTGACAACTTCAACTGTCTATCCCCTATTCTAGAGAGCAGGCAGAACCGATGTCATCCATCCGTTCAATCTCTATTTCAGTTTTCCCCTTCCCCGCCTGGCCAGGTTACCGCCCCTCCCTGTGGGAGGTAGTGTTTGGATGTAAAATTGACTTCCCCTCCCCTTGTTCAACCCCCTTGCATGGGGAGTAGTGGTGTAAGTTCTTAAATTTCAGGTTGAAGCTTCATCGGCGTGGCGTGCGGTTAAGCCCACGCTTCCTCGCTCGCCCTCGTCTCCTACCGGGATCGGCGTCTTCATGCCGATCAGGTGAGCTTCTGATCACTCCTCTTTGTTGGCACTCCTTACTTAATTAGCATTGCTTCTTAGCTCTGTCGGATATGAGGGAGTGCCCGATCCAAAAGGCCAATCAATCGAGTAACCACCACGGGTGAGTTGTGAGCGAGACACTACATCCCACGCCCTCGGCATGCTGGCCGCCCGCGGAATCGGGCATCCCAGGCCCTTAGGGGTCCGTCCCAAGCTAGCCATACCCCTGGAGCAGCAAGGTCCCACCTCGGACCCTTCTCACCATCGTCGAGTCGCCTGCGGGTGAGTGAAGTCACCGGTCCGTGCAATGCTTGCTTGCTAGGTCCGAGGGGTCTTCGGTCTTACGACTATCACCCCCAAGGTGGTGTCACATCATCTATCCTTCTTTGCAGGCTCAGAGGACATTATCCCTTCAGGAAGAGGAGCCCCAGATGATGTACCAGCCCCTTTTGCTGAGTTCCCGAGGCAGGGTGTTGAATGGCCAGATTCTCCACAGCCTACACCTTTTGCGGGGGGCAGAGTTGATGTTAACCACTCTTATGGGTACCCCCCGGGCGTTGTTTCAGCAAGACCCCCTCCCCACAATTGAAACTATGCAGAACGCTCTCTAAATTGGCACACGAGTTTATCATGCCTTGGGACTACCCAAGGACCTTTGGATGGCGACTATGGATAGTACTTGGGAGGAGTTTCAGCGCCTCTAAAACTTCAGAATGGAAGACCCATTGCTTGTGCATTCAATAGCTTGAAAGTGAAATTTCTGTCTTGTCAGACAAGGCTCATGCATTACTGTCAAAACTTGACGCCATTCGAGACCGGACGAGTACCTTAGAGGCAAAGGCAGTTGAGCATAGAGGAAATGCATTGCAATTCCAGGAGGCTGCCCAAGCTTTGTTAGGTAAAGCCCGGAAATTAATGATGATTGCAGACTCGCATACAGAGGAGGCCCAGTGACTGCAGACTGAGGAGGCAACTGCTACTGAACAAGATTCAGACCTCCAATGTGAGATCGCTCATAGGCGGACTCGAGTTGCAGAGCTGATGAAGAGGAAGCCCCATCACCCTCTGAGTTGATTGGTTGTGTCTTCTTCATTTATTGCTCCATTAATTACCATTGTTCTTTCTGCTTTTTTTTTCAGCATTCATCATTTTTAAGGTCACCCCAAGGGTTTGTCTCGGGCTCCAATTTTATTGATGTGGACTGTGAGTCCAATCTCCCAGCCTGGGGCTGGAGGTCTCTTGTGTTCCCTTTTTCAAGGGAAGGGTCTCGACAGCTGTGGTCTGCCTCATGAGTCATCGCTTCGTGGTTTCAGACCTAGGGAATTGGTGAGATTGACGGCTTAGTACCGTCACGTGCGACGATCTTGACACGAGTCGTGTGACTCAAGGACCGTTGAGTTTAGTAGGTCTAGTGGGATGTCCAGAGTCAGATGGCCTCGGGTCACCTATTACTTCACGTTACTCGAGATGAGTGCGTGCGTGGTTTTCTGTGTCCATGTTCTGTGAGCCCCCACTAGTCGTAGCCTTCTTACGGCACGCGTGTGCTGACCCACCTGGGAGTGGTGGAGTGGCTGACCCGAGAGAGACGGTTGTTAGGCTGGTTACTGTAGTGCCCCCACGTACAGCCAAGTCCGGGCTTAGGGGGAATAACCAGCTAAAGGACAGGCCTAGGGCATATGGCCTAAGTGTGCACACGAGGTTGGGGGCGTCAGACACCGCTGACGAGTGCGACCCCAGCTAGTCCTGGTTTGTGGTACTGGTTACTTAGTGTGTCTTTGTCTCCGCCTGGGGCGTTGTAGCTAGACACGGAGGCACAGTGTAAGACGTCAAGGGATGCATCCGATCTGTTCTTCTGGTGGGTGGTACTCCTGTCACGTGACGTGAGTTGTCGTGTCCCAGGTTTCCATTTTTCGTCTACGAGACAGGGCTTCGCGAGAGTTTTTGGGAGCATTCCCATAGTCAAGGTCTGGGGTTTCTGGTGAGTGTCACCGAGGGCTTTCCCTAGGCGGCATTGAGGTCATAATGGCGATGTTGTGACTGTATTTCCACACCGCGTGGTTTCGGTGTGGATCCTTGTCTGTGAGGATAGGCCTCCACCACGAAGACGTCGTGTCGTTTCCCAGGTAGCGTGACTAGGGCGATCGTAGTTTGGTGGTTCGTGTCTGGTTGTTCCCCGACTGTGGGATCGGGGTGTTGGGTTCCATTCCAGTATAGTAGGAGTAGCTATAGAGTCAAGGTTTTATCGGCCACTGTGTTTACTATTCCTGCTATTACTGTTGTTCTTGTCATAGTTGTTGCTTTTCGTACCGTCGTTGTTTTCGGTTGGGGTTCCGTGAGACCCCTACTGAGCCAGTGATAGGAGGCTCACCCCTGGTTTTTAGGTGCAGCGATTCTTCCTCGAGGTTCGAGGATGTTGCGTGGTGGTCCTTAGTTGTCAGTTCACCGGGCCGAGTGTTCACTTGGCATGTGGTACATTTTACTGCTTTAGACTGTACTTTTGTTGGACTGGACTCTATTGTAGTTAGTTGTTTATTTTTGTTATTATATCTGTTGTCCTGCTTTATTTCCTATTTCTATGTACACCACACCTATCCTTTATCCCTTCCGAGTCTCCGGGCTCGTGGGAGGTGGGTCGAGGTTCGAGTCGCGCCGGTTCCTTTCTGGTACTCGGATCCTGGGTCACCATATTGCTGCTCCGGAGCCATGATCGACTGGTCAGATCTAGAAATCACGCTCGACACTTCCAAGCCTGCTGTTGTGATATAGTCTTTGGGGTATCGCAAGGCTATAGGCCTCAGGACAGGCGAGAATATCAGTGGGTCTGTACCCAGGGGCAAAAGAGGTATTTTCACGGTTATGGCCAGCAGGGCCACTTCGGCCTGAATAGTAGGAGTCTTCAAAAAGGGGAGATAAACATGGCACATCTCAGAGGTTAACAAAGTGGCCAATAAGAAGAAGCACAAGATTAAAAAGAGCCAAAAGGAGGGGTTCTCTTACCTCAACTGGCACTAAGCTCAAATCTCCAGCACCAGAGACTATTGCTTCCATCATCCTGGCCCCCTAACCTATAGAGGGACCGGGTGGCCCAAAGCTGCTCCATGGTAGCCGGGCCGGGCTGAAGGTGGTGTAATCGCTTTCATATGCAGAAGATGCCCCGGTATCCTCAGTCTCAGTTTTCACTGGAGGAAACTCCTCGTCACTAGAGCCGTCGCTATAGTCCACCTGTTCTGTGGAAGACGAGCTTTGTTATGGTGCCAGACTCTTTCCCTTCAAGGCGGATGGCTCTTCGGCTAGATAATCTTTGGGAGGGACAACTCCCTTAACAGAGACCTGATCGGTCGGTTCCGTAGTAGGAACGACGGGTGATGTCACAACCCGAACAAGGCAGAAATATCAAGGTGTGAATAGTTATATAAGCAGGTTGATCAAGAGACTCAGATGATGAGTACGAACAACAAATGGACAAAATCTTTATTTCATAATCTGACATTTCCAACAAACATCTTTCAAGGACTTACAATACTATTCAAACTCGATACATTCATTTATAAGTAGATCGACGGGGAAGAAATCTACTTATATGCCGTGAAAGGCATTTATGTGGGGGCATGAGAGCCCGATTACATGTGCTTGCAAGCCACGGGACAATTCTGTCATTTGTGACGGTCCCCGGGTCATTACGCTATTGTATGGGTAGTTCTGTATCCGTACATAGTGTCTGTCAGAGGACCTGTGACTCAACAGGGTATCGCCCGAGGGGTGTTACAAAGTCTTCTTGTCATGAGACAGTGTCGAAGTCGGGACAGTAGGGGTGCTGTAGGCACCGTTGTACTGGAGCAGTTGGGCGTCACCAAGGCCGAGGCGACCGAATGACGTAGGCACCACTTGTCACTGGAGCGGTTGGGCGTCGTTGAGACTTGAGCGGTTGGACGGCGTGAGCATCACCATGATTGGAGCAACCAAAAGCCGTTGAGCTCAGGATTGCCGGGTGCCGTGGGCACCGATGGGATTGGAGTTGTTGAGCGATCGGGCACCATGGCTCCCAATGTGATTGGAGTAGCTGGCAGTCGGGTGCGGGGGGCACCGTTGTGGTTGAGGTTGTTGAGTGGTCGGGTGCAGGGGGCCGCGATGTTACTGGAGTCACTGGCAGTTGGGTGCCGGGGGCACTATTGTGGCTGAGTAAGCTGAGTGGTCAGGCGTCGCGGGCCCCAATGTGACTAGAGTGACTGGCAATCGGGTGCCGGGGGCACCGCTGTGGCTGAGTAAGCTAAGTGGTCGGGTGCCGGGGGGCCCGATGTGACTGGAGTGACTGGCAGTCGAGTGCCGGGGGCACCGTTGTGACTGAGTAAGCTGAGTGATTGGGTGCCGGGGGTCCCGATGTGACTGGAGTGACTGGTAATCGGGTGCCGGGGGCACTGTTGTGACTGAGTGGTTGGGCGATCGGATGTCGTGGGCCCCGATGTGACTGGAGTGACTGGCAGTCAGGTGTTGGGGTCACCGTTGTGACTGAGTGAGCTGAGTGATCGGGTGCCGGGAGCCTCGATGTGACTGGAGTGACTGACAGTCAGGTGCTGGGGGCACCGTTGTGACTGAAGTAGATGGGCATCGCAAGACCTTGATGGTTGTGGTCGGGGTCCATTGACAGAGGCAGGGGCCTGGCGCTTCATCTTGCGCCGGGACTTGTGAAGTATGCCCATTGTCCGGGTAATAGCACTGAGGACATGCTTATCGAGGTGACACCAAAGTGGCACACGATCATCGAGACAGGGAACCAGGCTGGGCACTTTGTTTGAGCTATGTCTGGTGGTCCACGATCATCGAAATAGAGACTAGGCAGAGTGCTCTTATCGAGTAAGGTCCGTGTCGTGCACGAACATCGAGGTAGGGACCAGGTAGGTTGTCTCGATCTAGCAACGTTGGATGGTGCACGATCATTGAGGCAGGGACTGGGCAAGGCGCTCTCATGAAGTGACATCTAGGTCATGCATGAATGCCAAGATAGGGTTGAGCAGATTGTCCCTATCGAGCAACGTCTGGGGGCACATGACTATCGAGACAGGGCTCGGGTAGAGTGCTTACATCAAGCGGCATCTGGGTCGTGCATGAATATCGAGACAGGACTCGGGCAGAGTGCTTTCATCGAGCAAGATCTAGGGTCATACACAATTATCGAGATGACATACGTTCATTGAAACAGGGGACCAGCTCTTAGGAGATTGGTGTTTGGGCTAGACGTCATATGAGGGATGATCATGCATGAGGGATGATCATGTGGCATGCCCTCGGCGTAAGCCTAGCAAACGCACACACAAATCTCCTTAGCGCGCCCTTGTAGTCCGGGGTTGAGCTCCTTGATGCTTGATGATTTTTTTTTTTGCTTGCCTCCTGGGCTTCCAAAGGGGGGATTTTATAGGGAAGGTGCAGGGTCAGAGGGGTTTAGGCGGACCAAGTTGAAGTTCTCCCTCTCTTCCTCGCCCGACGTTGGTTGTCCAGCGCCGCCAGGTCGTCATCAGTCAGGGGGGCGCAGCTACCACCAGCCATGATGGATTCTTCACCAGCTGTACTAGTGATTCCCTCGGGGGATCCCCTCTGAGGGCTAGGCCCTCCACTCGCTACAGATGTCGCCAGTGAACGCACCAGAGGGACGCCGGTCGGGGTCGGGTACTACAGCCTCCCCGGGGCTAACGCAATCTCGGCCTGGGGGGCAACAATCCACACCTAGCCGGCCCCCGGAGCGACTTGGTCCACGGGGCGAGGAGCAAGCCAGGGCAACCTGATGATCTAATAGCTCAACACCGGAACTTCAGGCTACCCTAAAAGCAGAGCAAAGTTGACTAAGTACCATTCACAACCGACGTGACTTGATGGGAGAAGAAGTGATGGGGACATCACTTACCCCCTCCACGTTTTGAAGCCCGGATGGATCGTCATCAAGTGCCATCATGATCTTCAAAAGGGAAAAGACAAAAGCCTAGAAGAGATCTAGACAGATCCAACATGACCAAAATGTCATGCCCACAACATAACGCTGATCTCGGTCAAAGCCATGAGAGGCTGACCCAAAAAGGTCACGACACTTGAGAAACACGAGAGTCACACGAAAGTCACATGTTTGAAGTACTCCCCTCACTAGAAGAATAGCCAGCTACGTCCACTAACGTCTTATGCTGCGCCTACTAGCATCTCATCTGCCTGTCACCAAAAAGTACGACTGAGACCAAGACACTGTCAGAACCAGAATAGAACTATAGTCGCGAGTGACTAGACAGGGTAACGCCCATCGACGTCAGTCCAAGCCGCTGACCATGTGTGCACACACCAGCTCATGCCTAGAGTCGGGCCTCTAGCTAGTATTCCCCCCTGCAGACGCTACAGTACAGAGACGGGGGCCCACGGAACTAGCCTAAGAACCGTAAATCGGGAAGTGCCCCGCTGTAAAGGCCATCACGTCGAAACATGTCGTAAGGCTACGACTAGTGGAGGATAATGAGACACAGACTCCAAAACGCGAGTGTTAGAGTACAGACAGGTAAAGAACACTATCGCACGTACTACGAAGCACCAATGGCAGCACAAGAAACTACCGACAGACTCAGGGCAAGGTAACTAGACCTGAAACTACAACGATCGTTAAGTCTCAGGACTCGGAGTCAAGATCATCATACAAAGTGGAACAAGCCGCCAATCGATCTAATCCTAAGCCAGAGAAAATGACTCACCATAAGAAATGACTCACGGAGACCTGAGGGAACACCAAGAACCTCCAGCACACCTGGATACGTAGAACGAGGTAAAATGATACCTCACTGCATCCAGAACCATGTATCGAATTGGATAGAACCGTCGAGACACACATAAGGTCACCTGTCAACCACTGGGTCATACCGGGTTGACTAGGACCAGACAATGACAATAAAAGCAGTACGGAATACTGCTCACCGCACGAACACTCTTGGCTACCTCACATCATCATTTTAGCCCTCATAGGACATCAGGAGACATCCATGGAACAATGGGTAAACCACAAGGTCAAGCTAAGATGAACGAAAACCAAGACGTCGGGAAACGATGTTCCACATAATGTTAGTCCTAGACAGAGTCGTTCAGAAAACTGCGGTAGTCTGAGAATAGACCACACTTAGTCAACCTTCAACTGACCAATCCAGCACACCACCGACACACAGACATCACCCTAGGACACAAACCTAAGATAGATGGACACAGCACAGACCATCACGACCAACTGACCACTCAACGAACACGGCAACATGGGCGGTCAACACTGGGCCGCTCATAGGGATGAGCGGTCTGGATCAAACCACTCAAGGGAAGAAGAATGGTCCACAATGGACCACTCAAGGCTGATGAACGGTCAAAATCTGACCACTCAAAGGGGTTGAGCGGTCCAAATCTGACCACTCAAGATAAGCGGTCCAAATCTGACCACTCAAGAGGGATGATTGGTCTATCAGGCGACCACTCAACCTCAAACCGACACACGATAAGCGGTCTAAAATCGGCCGCCTAAGGGGATGAGTGGCCTATCGAAGGACCACTCAACCTCAAACTGACATAGGATAAGCAGTCTGAAACCAGCCGCCCATCCACATGAACGGTCTCTTGTGCGACCGTTCAAGCGTCACAGCGAGTAAACCCAGGGGTTCATCCGATCGTGGCCTTTCTAGGCCCCATTCATGCCGAAACAAAGGGGATATAGCCACAATCACCCTGGCAATCACATAGACTCTGACCGGAGTCAAAACGACGCACAAATCACAAGAAATGGGGGATTCTAATGAAATCACCCAAAAAGGGTTTCCAGACTTCCCGGAGCCCTATCGGTCAAACGGGACCACCAATCGTCGCGAAACAGGTATCAATGGAACGCTGACGTTCCCAGGAGTCCATTGACTCCAGGTGATCTAAAAACCTTCACTGTTCTTCAGCGAACCCTACAAACTATGAAAAACCCCAACGAGTCCAAACTGGCCCGTTCTCGCATCGAAAAGTGTAAAACTGAAGGGAAATGACGCAGGAGAGTGGGTGATCCGTATCACTACCTCCACCGAAGAAATCATGCGCCGAAGTGACTAATCAACATCGAAAACGTCAAAACAAGAATCACGCTGATCTCAGAATCCACTGAGGGATCGAGCCCGCCACGCTCCAACCGCTACTCCAACCCGCGAACCGATCACCCCAGCACGTCCATGCCTCGGCCAGCTCTCCACAATCGCGTGCCCCGCGTTGAACGGTCGAGAAATAGGAGAGAGCTGAGTGAGAGAACGTGAGGTTGAAAATGAGTAGGAGAGATAGTGTAGTTGAATTCACTGCTGCGAGTGAGAGAGTGACCGTCCCGTGACCCGATCCGGGCACGAGAGAGCCGACCACCCTAGCTCACGCCGATTTCTTAACCGCGCACATCCGCACGCTTCCCTCGCTAAGGGACAAACGCGAGTTCGTCTAGAGTCCTAGGTCGAGTCGTGGGTCTGTCCCGCATCACCTGAGCTCAGTGAGGTTGTTGGGTTGTGGAAGCTCTCGGATTGCTTTGATCTTGTTAGGGTCCACTTCGATCCCTTAGTATCAGATGATGAAATCAAGAAACTTGCCACTGGATACGCCAAAGGCATATTTCATGGAGTTCATTTTGAGCCCATATTGTCAGAGACGCTCGAAGACCTGGCGTAGATCGCTGAAGTGGTCCTTCCGCCTTTTAGTCTTGACGACGAGATCGTCGACATAGCATTCGATGATGTTGTGCAACATTTTGTCGAAGATTTTGGTCATGGCCCTCTGGTATGTAGCACCGACATTCTTCAAACCAAAGGGCATGCGCTTGTAGTTGAAGATCCCTTTGGGGGACCTGAAGGCTATGTGATTTTTATCCTTGAGGGACACCCAAATTTGGTTGTAACAGGATGACCCGTCCATAAAGGATAGGGCTTCATGACCAGTGGTCATATTGACCATTATTTCTGTGATCGGGACTAGAAAGTCATCTTTCGGACATACTTTGTTGAGGTCTCGAAAGTCAACATATATGCGGACTTAACCACTTTTCTTCTTGATTGGGACAATGTTGGCGAGTCAAATCGGGTAGATGCATGGCTCGATGAAGTCAACCTTCACCATCTTATTGACTTCGGTCGAAACCTGGAGCTCCAACTCGTGGCGCATGCACCGCTGTGGCTGTTTGACTGGAGTTGGTGAAGGGGAGATGGCTAGCTCATGTTTCGCAACGGAGGGGTCTACCCCCAGCATCTCCTTGTATGTCCAGGCGAAGCAAACTTTGTATTCGAGCAGGAGTTGCTTGTAGTCCTGCCTCTGCTTCGACGAGAAGAGCGCTGACAAATATTAGCTGGGGGGCTTCATCTTTGCCCAAATTGATTTTGACCGTCGACAGTTGCCTAGTCACCGTCCTCTAGCTCAGGAGGAGCGGGTTGGAAGTCGATAGAATCTTCATCCTCAGTGTCGACTTTGTGCGCTTCTTGGTCTTCGAAGCCAACAATTGAAGTTGATGGAGCTGGGAAATTGTCGTTGCTAAGCTCGGACTAGGATTGCTCTGGATTACCAGCGCCTGGCTGACAGTTATCAGCTGGCACCATTGAAGCATGGTTGGAGTTGCCTGCTAAAGCTGGCAATGCTTCATGGCCTTTGTTCTGGGAGTCTTCCTCACCGGGAAGGTTTGCTAGATTGGGCTCTTTGACGGGCTGGGAGGAACTGGGGACCGCCTCTGTCCCACTATTTTCATAAACGAACAGCGAAGACTCACCAAGTGCCTGAGCCGAGGTACTGGTTCTGGCGGGGAGCGAGATTAAGATGTCCTCTTCCTTATCTACAGAGCTGTAGAACTTGTTGTCGACGGTAGGTCACCGATTGGCTGTTTCGGGCCTACGACGTTGACCGCATAGTAGACACGAAAATCTGGGACTTGGTCGTAGCCGAGTCCCCTAGTATTTTTGTGGGAGAACGGGGCTTGCCATCGGACCTATGAAGGGGTCCACAACTGGTGAAAGTATTCACATAGCGCGGAACCTTACCATTAAGGAACATGCTGCTTGAGACACATCTCCCGAATATGTGGCGGCAGGTCATCCAAAACTTGGACGGCTTCAAGGGTGTTGTTGGCTCGCCTGGACCAGCCGAAGTCATCTTTCGGTGGGGCTTGAGGGGCCATGTTTTCTTTGTGGAAGACAATGGGCTTGTCCTTGTTAGCCTTTTTCTTACTTCTGAGTTGTCGTTTGTAAGTGACGACAAATATTGTGAGCCGCTTGACCTTGGGCTCATCTGACGCATGGGGGAGCTGGATGTAGTCTGGTGGCGAGAATATACTCTTGTCGATAGCTTAGCTAATGAGGTTAGCCTCGAAATCGACTTTGCACCTCTCAGGGCGATCTGTGGTTGAGTTGGAGTTAAGGCATAGCCGATAAAGCTTGGCCTTCTCCTCGTCAACGGAGAAGAGGTTACCCTCGTCTTCTTCCGAGAGCCAGCCATTGCCTTTGCTCTTGATTACAGGGTATGGACTGATTCCCCCGAAATACAGCACAACATTGGCAAGGTTGCATTCTGCTGGAGTGAACGGAGACAGGTCTGCGAAGACTGTATGCCGCTCTCCATCCTTGGCATACTTAATGCATTAATGGAGAGTTGAAGGGACGACCCAATTTTCATGGAGCCAGGACCTACCCAGTAGTACTTTGTAAGATATGTTGGAGTCGATGATGTAGAAAGTCACCTTAGAGGCTAAATCATCGAGCACCAGGTCAACATCCACCCAGTCGAGGACGTCCTCGATGACTTGATTGAAGCCAAATATCTTGATCGCCCGAACCTTCTGGAGGAATGGGGTCAAATATAAAGTCTTGAATGTCCTTAAGGGCATGATGTTGACAACAACACCAGCATCCACCAGGATCCAGTTCACCTCATGCCTATTGATTTTCCCTCTCATGTAGAGAGGGCGATTATGGCACGGAGGGGAGAGCAACAAGTCTTTCTCTGTGAAGGTGACGGCGGTGGCGAAGGCCTCGTATGTGGTGACCTTCATTTCTGCTGCCTGTGCTTCGTAGACTTCTGGCTCTTGGAGTATCTTGATAAGAGTTTCTCTTAACTCTTTACTCCAAGCAATGGCTTCCCAGATTGTAATGTTGGCAAGGAAGCGCTTCATCTGGTGGAGGACATTCCGGTCGGCTCGAGCTCGAGCATCCTCCAGTGATGGTAATATGTCAGGCTGAGCTTTTTGCAGGCTGCCGTGCTGCTCCTCGTCGGGGAGTTGCACTGCCTTGCCTTTACCACCAAGATCGGGCTGACTCTAGTCACCGATGGACTCCTGGAATAGGAGCGCCGATGATGGCTCTTCTGGAGATGGCCGGAGGATCGGCTCATCCTTGCCAGACGGTCCTGCTTGTTCAACAGGAGAAGTCGGAGCTGGCGCATGGACTGGGGTGTTGGCGACGGTTTCCTTCGAGCCATAAGGATCGAAGATGTTGGATCTCCCCTGAATTTCCACCTGCGGGACGGGGGCAGGCTCCTCTGCTAAGAAGAGGATGACTCACTCGGGGTCGAAGGTGGATGGGTGAAGAGACGACTTGGGGATCCTCCCGCGGCCTCTACTACTCCCACGGCCACGACCCTGGCCGTGGCCAGTGTGGTCTGGAGTTGGCTGTAGCCCAAGTGGGGCGATAGTCCTTTGTCTGGTTCGGGAGGCCACTGGTTCGCCTCGTCGGGAGGCGTTGATGTTGTTTGGGAGTGGAATAGCCACCATATTGCAGGTGCATCCATGAAGTATTTCCTCTAACTACTCTGTCGTGATCTCTTTGTCCTTGTAGAACAAGGAGAGCTCTTCTGGGATGAGGAGCGTTTCACCGTTCTTGACTTTCTACATCATCTCCTGAACCTAGTTCCTGAGGCGAGCTCGTTTCTACATTTCTTCCCATGGGATGTAGCTATCAAGCGGGATAAGACCGGTAGGACGAGGAGGGATGTATTCCTCCAAGCTGTCGATGAGCCGCTGTAGCCTATGGAGAGGTGTCAGGTTTGCTTGGGATTACAACGTGGCTGCCTCTTGAGGTTCTTCCTCCTATTCCTCACCTATTTCTTGGCTATGGCCGCCTCCAGGGGAGTAGGATGAGAAGGTACTAGAGCTGGAGCTGATAAATCCTCGTGGGGAAATTTTCGAGCTGATGCCTTGGCAAGGTGAGGCCGGCGGCTTTTCTTTGCCCGGATCTCAATCCAGACACCTTCCGATTGTTGTATCTGGAAGGTGGTGTTGATTGCCTGCTCGATGACATCGGGTGGTAGCTCCTGGTAGGTTGGAATACTGGGATTGGCATCCGAAGACGAGGACGTGGTTTGATGCCTTATCCACGGTGGCAAAGGAAGTCTACGAGGAGCTGGTAGGCTAGTGTTGGCGTTCGAGGACATGTGCACGATTTGATGCCTTAACCACGGTGGCGAGGGAGGTATCTCCCGCTGAGCTGGTATACTGGGGTCGGCGTCTGAAGACGTATACGCGGTTTGATGCCTTACCCGCGGTGGCAGGGCCTTTTTTTGAGAAGTGACCTGGGGAGCGCGTCTAACATCCTACTCCCCGACCTTGCCTTTATGGTCTGGCTGGGAGCAGGGTCGAGCGACAACTAATGGCGTCCTGGGATATTGTTGCCCTCGGTAGCTGCCCTGGTCCCGCATGTCGGGTGGACCTTGTGGCGGTGGCCCCGACTTGTGAACCAACGTAACTGAAGACTCCGAAGATGTCTTTCTAGTCATCTAGGCTGGGTTACAGGATAGGCGAGGAAGACCTGATGGCTCGCCCGCTAAGAGAACATGGTGTAGTCAGGCTGGGACCTCGCTCTACTTCTGCTTTCCCTTCTTATCCCTGGATGCCGAAGACAGAGGTAGGGCCAGAGGAGAATGAGGGGGACTTGAGGAGCCCATCGTTGTCTCACCCACCAGGACATTTTCTCGGCTGAGAAGAACTTGAAGAAATCTGGCGGTGTCTTCTCTAGAGAAAGGAAGGGACTCCAGCTCTTGCCAGGGGCCGCCATTGCACGACTGAAGTGGCAGGGGCTGGCTGGTAACGTCGGGGGGTCGGGAGAGGCCGGGGTGGCAGGAGGATGGATGAGGTTGACCGAGAAGTTGCTCGGCCCCGTCTCTTGACTGGCGTCCTATTCCCCGCGCCTTTGCAACCGCTCAAGAGCTTCTCAGTTATCGGTCTAAAACTTGAGCCATTCTGGAGTATGCTGGTAAGGAAGCCCGTGCCCATTTTCTTGAGGAGGATCTGGCTGCTCTGGTGCGTCTCTAGCGATGCTCAGGATTTCTTTGACGGTTTGTCGAAGTCTCACAAGTGCCATGGACTTTCCTTCAGCATCAATATACTCCCACTGGATCTGTTCCTGGATGAGGTGTTGATTTTTATTTTGTATTGATTTTGATTTGATTTGATTTTCGCTTGGATTTTGAGGATGATGATGCACAGTGCAGAAGTATGCCAAATGATCTAGAGGATCTCGCCACATGATCCATATATGAGCTGATTGATCATCATTTGCAACAGCGTATTTCATGCCAAGTTTTTTGCACAGACTATCCAACTTTGAAGAGTGAATTTTAGGCTCTAAAATAGCAATAAAATCCAGGTTGTATTGTTTCACAAGAAATTTAAGCCGACCTTGAGAAACATCATTACCTACCCCTCTAATGTTCCAGATAAGCAAACTCATTGAGAAATGGGGAGTTTAGTGAGATTACCAGTGGAGTTGGCCCTCAACATAGATCTGGTTGTCACTCTGATTCCTCCTTCCAGCATTGTCCGACTGTTATTCAATTTTGCCTCAGTTGCTATTACCTGACATTTTCCTATGAACTCAGAATCTTGACAGGGACCATCAATGCTTGGCCCAGTGGAAAGCATGGTCTCATCACCTCGTGAACAAGTCTGAACCATTTCTGTAACTCCGTCTAGCATAGGCCGACTGCTGTTCAATTTGGCCTTCAATGCTATCACCTGGCAATTTCCTACAGAAGCATAATCTTTAAAGGAAACATCAGAACCTGATCCTTTGGAGGGCCCAGCCTCAGCATCTTGTGGACAAACCTGACCGTAATCAGAGAAAGCTGTATCTGATACTGATAACCCTGGCTGAGGATTGCTTTGGATTGAAGGTAGCTCCTTATGTTGAATGTGAATCTCTGTATTGGCATGACTCTGTAAAGAATGAGGGACAGTTGAAGCAATACCAATGCTAGGCAGCTTCTGAGTATTTGCATTGTCGAGAGTACTATTGGTATCAAAATTATGCGGCAAAATTGTACTCTTTGCAGTGTGGGTTTTAGAGCTAACAACAGGTTGCCAGACTTTCTTTGGTTTAGAAACTTCCAATGTATGAGAAAGATGCTCTGAGACATTTGTTTCATTGCCTGGTTTGTTTGCTCCTGTTAGGAACTTGCAGGACTCCGAGCAATGGCCAATGCGCGAGCAGTGACCACAGAAATCCGGAAACTTGGGATAGCGGATCTCCTGCCAGATTCCACCCCCAGGAAAGCCTATCCAAACTCGGGAAGGGTGAGGAACAGAAATATCGAGCTCAACACAGACACGAGCAAAACTTGTTTGAGACAAGTTCAAAGTGGATGAGTCGATCTTTAATACTTTTCCTATGTTGCCAACGATCGATCGAAGCATGGATTCAATAAAGAAATTGACAGGCAGCCCGGGAAGAGTGATCCAGATGGGAATGACAGGGGAATCAACATTGGGCGAGAACTCCATGGACCATTTGAAGAAACGAAAAACTCGTCCCTTAATGAGCATTGTCTCTCGAAGAAGCAAGATCAAGTAATCCTCATAGTTCTTGAACCGCAGTAGCAGGTGACGAGAATCAAGCGCACTGATCACAAAATCAGCTCGAAATTGAAATCGCTTCGACAGATGATCCCTAATCTCCGTGAAGGGGGGGCGACCCTGAGGTGTGCGCGCCACCAGCGAAAAGGAGAAAGGGAGAATAGAAGCTTCAAGTTCCTCTTGGCTGAAAAAGACCGCAGGCTCACCGTTGTCTGTCGCCGCCGGTTCATGAATCCGTCCACGGACGGGAGGAGGCTGCATCGATGACGCAAGGACTTCCGCGAAAGTCCGTGTAGCGGTGGAGTCAGGGGAAGAAGAAGGGATGGATGATGCCATGATGGCCGGGGGGACCACGAATGGTCCCCCAGCACAAACCGGGAAGATGGGAAAAGTCAGCGGAGCACCGCCGCCGGAAGGGACCCTCTCCCCCAGCACAAACTTTGGCGTTCTGCTCTACTGAAACTAATAGTGGCTTTCACTTAGTCGCTATTTCATGATACAGTGACCGTGTGAACGGCGCTATTTACATTAATTTTGGAATTTTCATGATTGACGCCCCAGAAAGAGGCGTTGTTTCTTGTTTGGACGCCTAATACCAAGGCGTCATTTTGAGTTGACACCTAGCACTATTCAGTGGTTTTGACGACCCTCACAGAGAGGCGTTAGTGATTGGATTCACGCCTAATCACAAGGTGTTATTTTACATTCACTGCTAGTTTCAGTGTTGCTTTGATTTACTATTTACTAAGATTCACGCCCTTCGGAAGAGGCGTCATTCTGATATTTAACGACTGATACCAAGTCGTTATTTGAGCAGGAGGTTTACCTTACGTCACTATTCCCAGTTATTGACGACTGTCTCACAGTCACCTTTTCATGATTCAGCGCCTTCATCTAAGGCGTCATTTCAGTCTGTTTTAACAGATTCTCTCTTCCTGCTGTTATTTTATTCAGTTGACTGCATTATATATTGTTGGATTATTGCTGCTTGATTTGCCTGCATCAGAGTTGCATCTAGGGCATTTGGTTGAGAGAATTTTAACCCCCCACCCTCTCTCTCCTCTCACTCTCACGCTCTCAGTCTCTCTCTCCTATTCTCTCTTGTTCTCTCACCCTCTCGGCTCCAGCTATAGACGGAGGCGACCGTGGGTGAGGTGATGACGCCGAGAAGCTACTGAGACGCGTGGTGGAGCGAGGACCGGTGTGATTTTGGCGCGATCTCGAACGGTGGATTCAAAGCTGACGGTTTGGTTCGCGTTGTGATTTTCGACGTGGTTTAGTCGCCTCTGCGCTCGATTTCTTCGGTGGAGGTAGGGAGACGGATCGCTACTTCGTTCTGCACGTTTTCCCTACTCCTGTGCGCGATTTGGTGCTCGTTCGGGGGATATCAGGCCGATTTAGTGAAAATCATTAGTTTTGGGGTTTGTAGGGTTCGCCGAAAAATGGCAACCATTCTTAGCTTAATTAGTGTCAAAACAACCGCTGGGATGTCAGGATCCCATTCCCGTAAGTTTCGGGTCGATCGGTTATCATTTGGGGCCAGTAGGAGTCTGGGAACCCTAGTGACTCATTTAGGGTCAATTCGTCAGAATCGCCATGATCTCGCATTTTAATGCGTGCATGCGTCATTTTTCAAACCCAGGTGTGTTGTATGGTCGTGTGCATCTGTTTCCCCTGCACTTCGGCGTGAATGGGGCGTGGAATGGGCCGATTCGGCCGTTCCCCTATTTTGCTCGCCGATTTTATGTAACGGTCATTCCAGAGACCGTCACACTGTGTGACAGTCCCACGATAGACCGCCACAACCATTGGTCATTCTACATTCTTCGAGGTTGGGGTCGTGTAACAGACCAGTATTGGACCGTCACATGACTGTAACGCCCCTGTGTTGGTGCGTTACATTCTGGGCATGATGGACCATAGTGGGACCGTCACATGGCTGTCATGCGCCTGGCTTGGTGCGTTATGTTCTGTATTTTTTGAGGACTATGGTTGTCAGTTCCTCGACGACCGTGTCTATCTCGAAGACCGGGTCAGTCAGTTAGCCCTGACGGACCTCCCCTTGTGCGTCACGTTGTGTAACGCCCCTAGCCTGGTGCGTTACATGGTCTGTCTTGTGGTTTTAAGTCTGTTGGTCCTGGCACACTTGTCCTGGTGCGTTAGGCTGGTGTAACGCACCTAAATAGGTCTGTTACATGCCCTTTCATCCAAGTTGAGGTCTGGTTGCCCTGACGCCCCTACCCTGGTGGGTCAGAGCAGGTAACGCCCCTATAAAGGTGCGTTACAGTCCTGTTGTGGCCGTGATGGCCATTGTTCAGTTCTATGTCTGTTCTGTGTGTCTGTCTATCTTAGGTTTTTATTTTAGGGTGGTGCCTATGTGTCGGTGGTTTTTGGATCGGTTGGTTCAAGTGACTGGGTGTGGTCTTTTCCTTGACTGCGACAGTACCCTAAAGACTTGATGTAGACCTGCCAGTGTCTTTTTCTCTGGTCTTGCAATGACTTTCCTTGACTGTCGGGTTCGCCTAGCGGTTGAATGATAGTTCACTCTGCCCAGAGTGTAGTCATTGTCCACCGCTTCGGTTTCTGCATGTCTTGGCTCGATCTCGTGGTTTGCCCGTGACCTGTGGGTGTCTGTTGACATCCTATGAAGGTAGTGACCATGATGGGACGGCCAGGAGTGCTTGTGCATGTTGTGTGTATCTCTGTGTGTTTGTGTGGTGTCGGGTTTCGGTCAACCCGACGAGACCAGGGGTTGACATGTGACCTTGTGTATGTCTCGGCGGGTTTGTCTAATTCGAGACTATGTTTCTGGATGCCTCGAGGTATCGTTCTACCTCGGTTTGCATATCCAGATATGTTGAGGGTCCTCGATGTTCTCTCGTTTCCTGTGGAGCATTGTTTCCTCTGGCTTAGGAGTAGACCGATCGGTGGCTTGTTCCACTATCTGTGACGATCTTGCCTCTGAGTCGTCTGACTCAAGGATCGTTATGTGAGTAGGTCTAGCTGCCTTGTCTTGAGTCTGTCGGTAGTTTCTTGTGCTGCCATTGGTGCTTCAAAGTACGCGTGACAGTGCTCTCTTGCCTATCTGTACTTTCGCACTCATGTTTTAAGTCTCTATGTCTTGTGAGCCTCCACTAGTCGTAGACTTACGGCATGCTTCGACGTGACGGCTCTTGTAGTGGGGCACTTTCCCGGTTTACGATTCTTAGGCTAGTTCCATGGTCCCATCATCAACCGTAGTGTCCTTCAGAGGGGGAATACTAGCTAGAGGCCTGGCTTAGACGATAGCCAGTGTGTGCACACGTGGTCAGGGACTTTGGACTTGTGCCGTTAGACGTGACCCTGACTAGTCGCTCGCGTTATGGTACTGTTCTGGTTCTGACAGTGTCTTGATCTTGGCCTAGTCCTTGCGTCTTCTGCCGGAGCGCTCGTGCTCGGGCCCAGATCTTGGGTCCTCGCCTTCTTCTCAGGCGGTGCTTCTTCAGGATGTCGATCAGGTGTGGAGATGAGGTAGCATCTCCTGGACTCTCTTTGGTCTCCTCGGACCTTCCCTACCCCTCGGGAGGTGGAGAATTTAAGCTTTTGATGATAAGAGGAGGGAACCCCTCAAAACGTGCCGAGGATCCCTCGACCGATGATGGCATTATATCCTGTCATTGCACGAACTACAGCAAAGTCGGTGAGGAAGGTTACCTCTTTCGACGCAGACCCAAATGTGATTGGGAGTGAAATGCGTCCCTCCAGGCGGATGGTCGTGCCTGAGAACCCGTACAGCGGCGTGTTTAATGGTGTTAGTCGAGACATATCCACACCCATAAGAACAAGACAGTCGTAGGCAATGACATCGGGTCCGCTTCCATTATCCACTAGAATGCGATGCACAGTACATTGGTTAATAGTGGCCGAGACCACCAAAGTATCGGAGTGGGGTGTGGTCACACCATCTAGGTCATCGTCGGAGAAGACAATGGGATCTCCTAGGCGGCCTGGGGTGGAATTTCCACGCGGAGTGTCGTCGCCTGTGGGCTTGCCATTGCGTACCATCACCTCCAGCTTGCGCTATCTCCCCCCGCTGTCGGTCCCCCTAAGATCATCATGATCTCCTTCCCGTTGGGCCGGTTATCAATCGGCGGGGGCGTCTTCTATCGTCGCTCTGCTGCCTTGACGAGGAACTTGTCGAGGAGTCCTCTCCGGACGAGGTCCTCGATGGCATCCCTCAGGTTGATGCAGTCGGCGGTGTCGTGACCATGATCACGATGGTAGAGGCTGTACTTCTTTTTACTCCTCGTGCTCGGATCTGACTTCATCCGGAGAGGCCACTTGAGAAATGGCTCTTTACGGATCTCCATCAAGATCTGATCGGGCGGGGCCGTCAGGGGCATGTAGTGGCGATAATTACCCCTTTCCTTCTCGGAGCGGTCACGACGGCCTCCATCACGTCACTCCCGCTTACTCCGGCCCTCTCGCGGTGGGTCTAGATCTCTTACGGTCGGACTGATCGATTCCGGCCACGCAGCCCAGGGTCGCTGTATTATCCTCGCAGTGCGCATGCTTCTGTGCTAGAGCGAGGAGATCCGGAAGGGTCATCAGGGCCTCGACTCTGAGGGCACGCCAGAGAATGTGATCCTGCATCCCCTGGGTGAGGGCCGTGGTGACGATGCCGACGTCGAGATGTGGGATCCGTAGTGCCTCCGCGCGGAAGCGGGAGATAAAGTCCCATAGCGTCTCTTCCTTTCCCTGCTTGAGCGCGAGCAGGGTCACCGCGGACTTGACCACCTTTGGACAGCCAACAAAGTTCTCCTTAAATAGCTTCTTGAGCTACTGGAAGGAGAAAATAGTCTCGGCTGACAGGGACTCAAACCAAGCCCGGGCATTCTCCCAGAGGGTTGTTACAAACGCCAAGCACTTCACAGTGCCCGCAGCCCGGTGGAACACCAGGTGGGACTCGAAGCTGTGCATATGGTCGGCTGGGTTGGTGGTGCCATCGTAGGAGGTGAATGATGGCAACTGGAGGTTCGGTGGGATGGGGACTTCCATTATTTCCCTGGAGAAGGGGGCATGGAAGTCTAGGTCATCATCAATTAGGCTGTGGTTTCTGGCGGCCAAGAGGATGTCGTCCAACTATCAGACTTTGTCATCTATCTCTTTGAAGCGCTGGAGTCATCGGTCCATCTCCGGATTGGAGTGGAGTGGGTTGTGCACCCTTGGCGCAGGCACGCTACGGGATCGTCGAGTCCTTGTGGCCAAGGCACGGGATGCCTCTCACCTTTGGCGGGGATTCCCCCCAGTCTGACCCCTCTCGTCCTCCCGTCGCTCGGACAAGATACGTTGGGGGTCGACCCATTGGTCCCGGAGTTCCTGGCAGAGTTCTGTCAAGGCTCAGATTTATTGACGCAGTTTGTCGAGGTCACCTGGGGTGACCTCCTGCCGGGGATGGGCAGAAGAAGCTTCCCACGACTCCCGCCGAGAGCTGGGTCCCTGGTGGGACCTATGACCCCAGTTGCTGGTGTTGCGAAGGCTTCCACGGGGCACCATAGCCTTTCGCTCGTGATTCCCACTGACGGCGCCAAAAGGTGTAGAGGCTGAAAAATGGTTCCTAGGTCACGTACCACCTTCTCTATTTATTTGTTGAGGAAAGTCATCTTGTGCCCGTGGAGGCCTGCAAACAACAAGAAGTAAGGGCGTCTGAAGGTGTCTCGGGTGTTATCACAGGGGACAACCCTCCGATGCTTAAGTCAGCAACAGAAAAATAGAGTATAGAGAAGAGCAGGAAGGAGAGAGAGAGATATCCTCACTATCTCTCCTCCCTCATTTTTAACCATTCTTCCTCTCTCTCATTCTCTCTCCCCTCTGGTCCATTCGATGCGGGGTGCACACCATTGCGGAGCTGGCCGAGGCGAGGACGCGGTGGAGTGATCAGAACGCGGGATGGAGCGACTGTTTAAGTGTGGCGTGGCGCGATCCCTCGGTGGATTCTAAGAATCGGCGTGGTTCATGTTTTGGCTATTTCGGTGTGGTTTAGTCACTTTGACGTGCAAGATCTTTAGTGGAGGTTGGGGGACGGTTCCCTAGCTCGTGTATTCTATTTTTCCACAGTTTTGCATTCTACGGTGTGAGAACGGGCGGGTTTAGGCTCGTCAGGGTTTTGTGGGTTTCATAGGCTTCGTCAAAAAATGGCGATAGTTTTACGATCGATTGGTGTCAATGGACTCCCTAGAACGTCAGCGTTCCATAGTCATTGATTTTGTGTCGAATGGTGGTCTACCGGGGCCGGTAGGAGGCCAGGAACCTCGTTAACCCCATTTGGGTGATTTCGTTAGAATCGCTTGTTTCTTACGATTCGTGCATCGTTTTGACTCCGGTCGGAGTCCATGTGATTGCCAGGGTGATTGTGGTTGTATCTCCTTCGTCTCGATACGAACGGGACGTGGAAAGGCCACGATTGGACTAACCCTTGGGGTTGTTCGTCGTGACGGTTGGACGGTCGAACCAGGGCCCGTCCAAGGTATGGGTGGCTGGCTCTGGACTGTTCATCCCCACTTGGTTTTGGGGATTGTGCGGTCCCACGATAGACTGCACATGGTTGTGTGGCCCGGTAGGGTCCGCACATCCCCCCTTTGGGCGGCCATGTTCTAACCGCCTATCTTTTCGTTGGGTTGAGCGGCCAGTTTTTGACCGTTCATCCCTGTTGACCCTTGGTCAACTATTGAGTTTCGGTCGTGATGAGCGGTCCGGTCAAGATCATTTTGACTGACACTGTAGTAAGTAGGTTCCATTCAGCAGTCTGGTCAAGACTATTTTGACTGACACTGTAGTAAGTCGGTTCCGTTCAGCGGTCCGGTCAAGACCGTTTTGACCAGGAACTATTTTGGGTCGTGGGCTTGAGCGGCCAAGAGCTGACCGCGCATCCCCTTGGGTGGTTCTACCTTGACCGTTTATCCCCCTTTGGATCTGACCCGTGAGCGGCCAGTCCCGGACCATTCATGCCTTGGGCAGTTCGGCCTTAACCGCCCATCCCCCTTTGAGTGGGCTGTCCCTGACCGCGCATGCCCTTGTGCGGTCATCCCAGAGCCACTCATCCATGTTCATTGTCGGTCTGCTTTAGTGGCTTGTTCCGTGACCGTTTGAGTGTCGTGTTGGCCTCCGGTCGACCCGGTTGTGACCCGGTGGTCGACTTTCGGTCTCGTGAGTGTCTCGAACACCTCGGAGATTTTGTGGCCGTGTTTTGAGGTGTCCGTGGGTTCTATGTTACCATGGTTTCAGACCTAGGGACTAGACTAGATTGATGGTGTTATACCATCGTATTCAACGGTCTTGACCCCGAGTGTCGTGACTCAAGGACCATTAGGTTAATAGGTCTAGTGGGCTATACAGAGTTTGGTGGCCTCGAGCCACCGGTTACTTCGTGTCACTCACGATCGGTGTGTGTGTGGCTTTCTGTGTTCAAGTCAGTGACCCTCCACTAGTCGCAACCTTATTACGACACGCGCGTGCTGACCCACCCGGGAGTGGTGGAGCGGCATACCTGAGTTAGACGGTGAGTAGGTTTGTTACCGTAGGGCCCCCACGTACAGTCGAGTCTGGGCTTAGGGGGAAATATCGGCTAGAGGACAGGCGTAGGGCATATGGTCTGAGTGTGTACACGAGGCTGAGGGTTCGGACCCGTACTGACGAGCGCAACCTTAACTAGTCCTTGTTTGTGGTACTTCTGGTTACTGTGTGTATCTGAGTCTTGCGCCCGGGGCATTGCAGCTAGACACTTGTGACGTGGTGTAAGACGTCAGGGGATGCATCTGGTCATTCTTCTAGTGGGCGGTGCTCCCGTCACGTGACGTGAGTTGTCGTGTCCTGGATTTCCGTTCTCGTCTGCGAGATGAGGTCTCAGGTGTTATTTCTGGGAGCGTTCCCGTAGCCGAGGTCTGGGGTTCTGGTGAGCGTCACCGAGGGTTCCCCCTAGTCGGCGTAGAGTTCACGACAGCGAGGTCGTGACCGTGTTTCTAGACCGTGTGGTTTCGGCTTAGACCCTTCAGAGAGGGCAGGCCTTTGTGACCGAGGTATCGTGTCGTTTCCTGGTAGCGTGGCTAGGATGGTTCATGTCTGGTAGTCTCTCGATCGTGGAATCGAGATGTCGGGTGCGTGACTTGGTTGTCCCCCGACGGGAGACCACCCCAAATTTCACCGCATATAGACGTGGAGGGTGCAGAGTACATACCATTTATAAATAAGTCTAGGAATCTCTTCTTCAGGGATTCTTCAGTCTCCAACGTGGTTTCTTGCTCCGAGCATTTGCTCCATTGAACCTTGACCATGGGGATTGCCTTGTTCCTTAGTGCACGTACCTCACGATCTTCATGGGCTTTTGTTCATATGTGAGATCCCTCTGTATCACCAGGTCGCCATGATCTATGACGTGAGATGGATCGTGCGCATACTTCTTCAACATCAAAATGTGGATTACATTGTGAACTTCAGACAATTGAGGCGGTAAGGCGATGCGGTAGGCAACCTCGCCAACTCTTTCTAGTACCTCAAAAGGTCCGATATATCTTGGTGTAAGCTTGCCCTTAACACCAAATCTTTTAATTCTTTGTCCTGGAGAAATCTTAAGAAAGACGTGATCTCTGACTTGGAATTCGAGATCTCTTCTTCTTGTATCGGCATAAGCCTTCTGTCTGGACTGAGCCACTTGTAGTCTGTCTCTAATCAACTGAATCTTCTCAGAAGTTTCTATAACCATGTCTAGGCCTAGCAGTTGCTTCTCGCCAACTTCATCCCAGCACAAAGGTGATCAGCAACACCTACGGTACAATGCTTCAAACGGTGCCATCTGTATACTTGTCTGGTAACTATTGTTGTATGCAAACTCAACCAAACGAAAGTGATCATGTCAGCTTCCACCAAAATTAATAATACAAGCTCTGAGCATGTCCTCTACTACCTGATTTGTTCTCTCAGTCTAACCATCCGTCTGAGGATGAAAGGCGGTACTGAAGTTGAGTCTTGTCCCCAACGAATGTTGTAGACCCTTCTAAAAGTGAGAAGTAAAACGCAGGTCTCGGTCAGACACGATCGAAATAGATACTCCATGTAGTCTGACTATTTCTTTAAGGTATAAAGCAGCAAGAACATCAACTGACCATCGGCTCTTGATTGGCAAGAAATGTGTCGACTTGGTCAATCGGTCTATGATGACCCATATTCCATCATGTCCTCCTTTAGATTTAGACAAACCCATAATGAAGTCCATACCGATATCCTCCCACTTCCACTTGGGAATATTAAGAGGATGTATCTTACCGGCAGGCTTTTGGTGTTCTGTCTTGACTTGTTGGCACGTGAGACAGTGAGACACGAAGTCTGCTACTTCTCTTTTCATGTTGGGTCGCCAGAATGTTCTTTTCAAATCTTGGTACATCTTGGTAGATCCTGGATGAATCGTGTACCTTGATCTGTAAGCTTCATTTAAGATCTTCTTCTTCAGTTCTGGACAATCCGGTACACAAGTTCTATCTCTGAATAACGATCTTCCATCCGATGCTAATTTAAAATTAGGTTGCTCTTCTATTTTGTCCTTGATTTGTACTAATATCGGGTCATTATCTTGAAGTCCTTGTATTTCAGAGAGTAGTTCTAGTTGTATGCTCATGTGTGATAATGTAACATATCTGCTCTTCTTGTTCATGCTTATATTAAGCCTAAAAAATTGTTCTAGTAACTTCCACTTCTGAATCATACAATTGGCTAATATCGTTCTTGGCTTCCGACTGAGGGCATCAACTACATGATTATCCTTTCCAGGATGATATTGTATTGTGAAGTCGAAGTCCTTGAGATATTCTAGCCAACGTCTTTGCCTTATATTCAATTCCTTCTGAGAGAAGAGATACTTGAGACTCTTATGGTCGGAGTATGCAGTGAATTGTACTCCGTATAGATAATGTCTCCAGATTTTTAATGCGAATACTACCGCAACCAACTCCAAGTCATGAACTGGGTAGTTCTCTTCATGCTTCTTCAATTGGAGAGAATAGTAAGCTATAACTCTTCCTTGTTGCATTAAGACACATCTGAGGCCAATGCCAGATGCATCGGTGTATACCTCAAACTTTTCTCCTTCAACTGGTAGGGCTAAGATCGGGACAGTAGTTAGGTGATCCTTGAGAGCTTGGAAGCTTCTTTCATATTCCTTGCTCCATTCATAACGGATCTCCTTGCAAGTTAGCCTGGTGAGTGGTACGATGATCTTGGAGAAATCCTTAATGAATCACCTGTAATAGCTGGCAAGACCTAAGAAAATTTGGATCTCGCTAGCGTTGGTTGGTCTTTCCCAATTTCTTACATCTTCAACCTTTGATGGATCTACGGATAGTCTGTCCTTTGAAATCACATGACCTAAGAAAGATACTTCTTCTAGCCAGAATTCACATTTACTGAGCTTTACATAAAGCTGATTCGTCCTCAATATTTGTAATGCAATCCTCAAATGCTCCTTATGCTCTTCCTTGGTCTTTGAATAAATCAATATATCATCAATGAAAATCACTTCTGTTTGTTTTGACCTGCGAGGGGTAAGTCCCCGGGTCTTACACTTATGCCCTTACAGGGTATGTTTGTAATTATGCCCCTCAGCGGACTACATTTGTAATTATGCCCCTCAGTGGGCCATGTTTGTAAGTCTTTACGTCCCGGGACGACTAAATCACGTGGTTCTGTCCTTATAATGGTGGAATTACGAAAATGTCCTCTCCGGGACCGTAATAGACCAAAGTCTTGTAATTTGCAGTTCTACCCTGCAACTTCTTGTAATTGGGGCTATGCCCCTGTCTCCCGCATTAGTGCGGATCGTTGTACAGCCGACAACTCCTGCACCCATTTTGGTTATGAATGTACTCAGTGTACTCTGCAACTTTCTTTGAAAAAAATTACAAGAAAATTCTCAACTTCTGAAAATTACATATATACCCCTCCTTCGGCCAGATTGACAGATGCGTGTCTTCTATGAAGCCCTTTGTCGTCCCTTCGGTCCAGAAATGTTGTCAGCTCAGTCCAACACTTGGGTGTGACCCCAAACCTAAGTCTATATAGGGTAGGGTAAAATTACTAAAATACCATGTGACCTAGAAATGGCCTCAGAGCCCCTTAAACCCTCCAGAAACGGCCTCAACGCCTCTGGGAATCGGGAACCTCATCACACTCTCTTTCCAGCTCTACACATTTCAGGGGTGCCCCTGGCTTGGTAAAATTATCAAAATATCCCGGAAGGGTAAAATTACCAAAATACCCCTAGGGTCCAAGAAACCTCCAGTGACTTCAAATATGCCTACGGCTTTCACATTTTCGCATCCATATCCCTAAATCCCAGGGTTTTGTCTAGACCTAACCCTAACCTAATCAATATGTTGGTGGTGAATGAATGGAGAGCCCTGAGTGAGAGTGCCCTCAACATCTGAACCTATGGGAAGGACTTTGAGACTTCTTTGACAGTCAAAGGTGTTCGGACGTTAGACCGATGTAAACCAACACTGACTTCGGTCAGTGGGGAGAGATCCAGCACCCTAACCCAAATCGTCTGATACGATGCGCACCCACGGAATCACCCTCTGTATCAAGGGAATGCTTCTTTTCAAAAAGAGCATACAACGCACGTTTTTATAAAATGTCGTCTATTTTTCCTACGTGAAAATTTTCGTGGTCCAACAGACTGGCACGCCCGGTGGGACCTTTCCTGCCTTTCTTCTTTCTATCGAAGAAAGTCCCCAAACCTTTTTTTAAGGTTTTGATTTCCCTCCTCTGCCATTTACAGGACGGGAAGAGGAGGGTACGTATCTCTCTACTCATCTGAGAGCTATTCGCGCTTCTGCGCCCTTCTCCGTTCGTGCTACGCACCACCACCAACAACAACAACAGCGATGGCCGCCGTCACCTACGGCCCCCAAATCATCGCCAACCACGCCAGGTTCGGATACCTGGCGACCCCGATTGTCTTCGGCGACTTCCCCGCGGTCGTCGGCTCGCCCTTCTTCCTGGGCGCCATACCCGTGGTTAAGACCAGCTCAGCCACGCCTGCAGCAACAACCACCGAGGGTGTCAAGCCCTCCGCCTCAGCAACTGGTCGGATTCGCTCGGCCAAGAAGCCAACTACCGAGGGTGTCAGGCCTTCCGCTTCATCAGTCGGTCGAGTCCGCCCGATCAACAAGTCAGCCGTCGGGGGTGTCAGGCCCTCGGCTTCAACAATTGGCCGAGTGCGCTCGGCCGACAATGTAGCTCTTGGGGGTGTCAGGCCCTCTATTACAGCAGCCGGCCGAATTCACCCGACCAACTCCTCGCGGGCAAGGGGTGTCAGGCCCTTTGTCCAATCAAATGGCCGAGTCTTCTCGGTCAACCAGATTACCGTTGACGCTGCTCCTGCACAACGGGGGCAACGTCGTCGCCGCAACGGCACTACTTCTGCAGCGGTCGCCCTTAGAGGTGCTGCTCCTGCTCAACGGGGGCAGCGTCGCCACCACAATGGCGCCAAGCCTACGGCAGGCGTCGCCAGTGCCGCTCCTGCACAACGGGGGCAGCGCCACAGCCGCAAGGGTACAAAGCCTGCAGCGGCAGCATCTCACTCCGACAAGCCTGTAATTGTCGGAGACATCCGCATCCGGCTCGATTGAGGCAAGCCGATCTTGCCACGGGACCGCCACGTCCCAACCATCCCTATCTCCAATCACTTCGAGCTCCTCCGGCAAGTCTGGGAAGGCGGAGCGAAGAAGAAGCCTGCCGTACCGGCGGTAACTTAGGGTCCCCTACAGCGGCCCAAGCCACAAGATCCCCGGCCAAGGACGGGGGGCAACCCAGTGAAGGAGCGCCAGCTCCATTTGAAGAAAATTTGGGTCACCAAAGAGGAGGCCCGAATTATAAGGCGTGCAAGGGCGGAGGGTTATTTAGGTTCAAAAAAAATGATAAAATACGTATAGACTCAAATAATGGTGAGAATGAAATTAACTACTCATGTTGCACATCTTTAGTCTTTTAATGCTCAAAGATGATGAATGTGATGTAAATTATGATGTAAAATATAGCACTTATCAGCTTCCTCGCATCATTAGGACCGGTGGTCCCAGTCAATTGGTTGGTGCGCAAGGTGCCTCTGGTGCCGGGAAGTGCCATTCCTGTAATCATGATGTGGGGCTCGTCGTCTGGGAGCGCGGGCGTCAAACGGGCGTCTGAGCCTGGCGGTTGTACTGTGATAGTGACTGGCGCCTTTTCACCTGCCCTTGGGCTCCGAAGTGGCCGTTCGGCCTCAGGAGGTTATAAGAACCATCACAGGGTCTTTTCTAGAACTCCATCCGCCTCTTGTTGTCTGCCACGCTCGTTGTAGTCTTCTTCCCTTGTCGTCTGGTGAGGGTATTCTTCCTTACTCTGTGCCTTTCTCCTCCTGTAGCCATGCTACCTCGTAGGAGAACTCTCAGGGTCATCCCCACCTCTTCTGTCAAGGAGGTGGATTCTGATCGTGGTGGCGCTCTGAGTACTTCAGGCGTGGGCCTCAGTCGTCCCCATTCCCCACTGTTAGTCACCTATAGGGTGGTCCATGGGCTATAAGAGGCTTTCCAAATTCCCCTTGACTTCGACATTATCTTCCTGACCATCAACGACGATCAACTGAGTCTGCCTCTGGGTGGCATCATGGTCCCCATAGCATCTTTCCAGGCCAGCTTCCACCTATCTGTACATCCCTTTATCCTATCCGTCCTTCACCATTATGGTCGACATCCAGGGGAGATATCCCCCAATTCCTACCACATCCTTTATGGTTTCGTCTTCATGTGTGGGAAGGCATCGGTGGAACCAAACGTTCACCTCTTCTGGCAATTTTACAGCCTTCAGCGCTGCCCTGCTGACACGGCCTATGCATATTTTAAGGCTCGGCCCAGCCGTAACATCGTTCGAGTCTCTGAAGGAGTGTCCAACCTCAAGGGTTGGGTGTAGCGTTATATATATATCACCAAGTCGAGTACTTGCGATCACTCTGATGGCTGGAGGTTTGCGGGCATTTGTCCCGTCTAGTCGGACAGATGGCCTTCGGCCACCGTGGAGGAGACCAAGAAGATAAAAGCCCTCCTCAAATACCACCTTTTCAATGCTAACTTCGTGCTAACTCCGGCGACACTCTGGCAGCTGGGGTTGAGCCCCCCATTGTTTCAGGGTACTATCCTTGTTCTCTGTCATGTTCGATGATGGTGGGACGGACTGATCCTTCTCTGGATTCTCTTGCTGGGGCACCGGAAGTAGTTGGGTGGCACTACGAGGTAGTGTGGTTGCCATAGCGTGCTCCATTCCCTGTGGACCATGTCAAACCAGCCCCCAGCCAGGTGACCGTCACCGCCCCCCCAAGCTGTAGTCACTTTCGTTCTAGGGCACCTTCAGTATCTGGTTCCTACGACTGTCCCAGTAGTGGACCCCTCTGCTGCACCTATGGTCAATGGCGGGTCAAGTGCTTGGAGGGACATATCCGAAGAAGTCGCCAGTGCTGCTGAAGCAGAGTCTGCCATGCCTAGCGGTGGTTGCATCTCGCTTGATGTAGATGAGTTGGAGACGTTGGATAGCTAGCGTCATCCGAGAAAGAGGAGTAGAGCCTCTACTCCGATCCGTAGCTGGACCTTGCCGCCGTCGCCATCCAACTCTCCTCCTCCTCCGCCCGAGGTTCCTCCTCTGCCACCGCCAGCTATAGAACCTGTGATCCCCCCCCGTGTCTATTCCCTAGAGGAAGGCACCAGATAAGGGAAATGCCCCGGCGCTTGATGACGAGTTTCTTAGCTCGGAGGAGAGGAGAGCTCATCTTCTGTCACCGGTCATTCCTTCGGGTCCTCACTTCCTGCCACCGGAGAAGCCCATCCTCAAGTCCTCCCTATGGACGGAAGAGGCCACCCTTATGGATAGGGCCATGCATACATGGGATTGGACTAGGAAGTATGGCCTCGGGGCCTACAGCGAGTTGTCAGACATGACAGCGAAGAATTTCATCTCGTTCGCCAGGGTGCTCAGCTTGTGGCGATACCACTTCTGTGGCGTTGCATAGGAGTTAGAGGATAGCCAAGCCACGCACACGGCGGTGACAGCCAAATGTGAGAAGGTTGAGGGACACCTGGAGGCATCTAAGGCAGAGGTGACTGGGCACCGAGAATAGTTGGAGCAAGTGGGGTTAGCCCTTGCCGGGATGGAGCGGGATCGCGACTTCTGTTGAGTCCCGAATGGTGGCAATCAAGAGGGGAGGGGTGAATTGATTGGCCAATTAAAATTTCTTTCAAATGAAAAATACAAGGTCCGTGCAACATTCAAAGTCTGTGCACACTTGCATAATGCATGGCCAAGTTTGAGCACACATTGTAGCAAGTTTAGAGTAGCAAAGGTGTTTGAGAACTTGCCTGACTGAAGAAGGGCAGGCACGTGACTACTTAAAGCACGCATGTGAACTCCAAGAACACTTCACACTTAATAAACCATATCCTCTCCTTAGCCAATCAACTCAGAGAAATGTACTGGCATAAAAAGACATGTCCACGTGGCACAGATTTTGTAAAATTTCCCATCCACATGAAAATATTGGTTTGCTGCAACTCAACCCTAGACGGTACTCTGTCTTTTACTAACAGGGAACAATCTCATTTGCAGGAAGGCACGTGATCCCAAGAATGGTAGGAGATTGGCACCTAGACCCAGGGAGTAAATGATGGGCACGTGATCCAAGGAATGGAACATTCTCATCCAACACGTGGACCAATGGGGTTTCAGTAGGATTATTTTGCCTCATCAATACGGTACACCTATTCCTATATAAGGATACACAACCGTTCGAAGAAGGGCTCCTGAAAGCTACATTTTGTCTCCCCCCGAAAAGAGAGCATCTCCAGGAGCAAGAGAGAGAGTGTGAGAAACCCAGCCCAAGTGGAGAGGAAGTAAAAGAATGTCTGAGAGCAGCCTACCAGTGAATCTGTTTATGCTTCTATGAAGCTACATTGAACGTTGTTTTGTTTTCTGTTTTCCTCTTTGTTCTGATCCTTGTTTTACCAACCGTGTTTTCTGAGCTCCCTCTGGTGTGGAGGAAGGGAGACATTGTCTCCGGTTGCGAGTGGCCTTGGGGGGTCACTCGTGGGGTTCCCTCTGGTGTAGAGGAAGGGAGGAATTGTCCTCTGGTTCTAGATTTACAGCGAGCAAGTCCAGGGTTCAGGTTCTGTGGGGTGTAGGACCTGGGTTGAGGGATTTGTCTCCCTCTGGGCATGCTGTAAGGCAGCGTTCTGTCGCAAACTGAGTCTGCTTCGTTTCTAGCCTAAGCTAGTGGAATCCTCATTTGGTGTGAACGAGGGGTGGACGTAGATTGCAAGTTGGCAATCGAACCACCTAAAAACTCCTTGACTCCTTGTGTGATTGCTGATTTGTCCTTTGTGAGTTCTCTGACTTATGTTTGGTTGAGCGCGCTGTTTACATTGCCTTTATTGACCTATCATCTGCTCGTTCAATTGGGTGTGTATCACCGCTTGCTATCTGGGGCATTTATTTCGTGTGAGAGTGTTTTCTATCATGTGTTAAGAGTTCAGATCTCTACTCTGGGCACATCTACCGAGTTCATCAGATTTAAGTTTAAAATTGGGGTGATCTATTCATCCCCCCTTCTAGATCACTCTCTAGTGTATCTATCAATTGGTATCAGAGCGGGTTACCCAACATGTGGTCCAACGACCAGGGTGATTCTGGATCAAGCAAACCTCACAGTTTCATGGCTGAGGGATAGTCCATTAGTCGCCCCCCTTTCTTTGATTGTAACAATTATTTCTACTGGAAAAACAGGATAGAAGTATTCCTGAGAGCGCAGAGCCACAAACATTGGAGGGTGATCACCACAGGACCATATGATCTCCCACCAAATGAAGACATGTGGACAAAGGATCACATCAGGCTTTCAACAGTCAATTGGTTGGCTCTAAACATCATTCAATGCGCAGTGCTTCCAGAAGAATATGCTAAGATATCAGCCTGCAAGACAGCAAAGAAGATGTAGGACGAGCTAGAGCTCATGTATGAAGGTACATCCCATGTCAAGGCTACAAAGGTAAACATGCTAACCACCGAGTTTGAATTGTTTAAAATGAAATCTGAACAAACAATTACTGATATGCATGCGAGATTGTCATTGATCACAAACAATCTTAAAGGTTTTGGAAAATAGATTTTTGAAGGGGAAGTTGTTCGAAAAACTCTTAGATCACTGTCTCCCTTGAGGGACACTAAGGCCACCGTTATAGAAGAGTCTAGGGATTTGTCCAAAATGACTGTCATAGAGTTAATTGGATCTCTGATGACTTATGAAATGACTTTAAAAAGGAATGTTGAAGAGACAAATAAGAAGGGCAAGAACATTGCTCTTTAGGTGTCTCAAAGTACCAGTGGTAGCAACAGTAGCAGTAGAAGTAGCAGTAGTAGTGAGGAGTTTGAAAACTTCTCAGATCTTGATCAAGAGGAGCAAGCGTTACTGACTCGCAGATTTCAACAGTTCTTGAGGTCCAAGGGGAAGAGATTTAGGAAAAGAAAGCCTCAATCATTCGGTAAGAATTTTAACTCTAAAACTGGCAAATACAAGACTACTGACAAGCTTACCTGTTTTCATTGTCACAGGCCTGGTCACATGAAAAGTGACTTACTGGCCACCCAACTGATACATACGGCCTAGAGGCGGTCGTATGAGTCTTGTGCGGCCTAAGGCCGACCGCCCATCCCTTTGCCTTTTTTGCTTGATGCTCGCCCTCGTTTCTCTCAATAAGCATGTCTCTCCTCTCGCGTCGTCTCCCTCGCAGAGTCGGCGTGCCTCTCCTCTGCGTCGTCTCTCTCGTAGAGTCAGCGTGCCTCTCTCCTCCCACATCGTCTCTCCCATAAAATCGACATACCTCTCCTCTCACATTGTCTCTCTCATAGAGTCAGTGTGCCTCTCTCCTCTCACGTCATCCCTCTTGTAGAGTCGGCATGCCTCTCTCCTCCCACATCGTCTCTCTCGTCAAAGTCGACGTACCTCTCTCCTCTCGCGTTGTCTCCCTCGCAGAGTCAGCGTGCCTCTCTCCTCTCGCGTCGTCTCTCTCGTAGAGTCGCCGTGCCTCTCTCCTCACACGTAGTCTCTCTCGTAAAGTCGGCGTACCTCTCCCCTCTCGCGTCGTCTCTCTCGCAAAGTCGGCGTACCTCTCCCCTCTCACGTCGTCTCTCTTGCAAAGTCGACGTACCTCTCTCCTCTCACATTGTCTCTCCCGCAAAGTCGGCATACCTCTCTCCTCTCGTTTCGTCTCTCTCGTAAAGTCAGCGTGCCTCGCCTCTCCCTTGTGTCTCGCCTGTAAGTCGTCACCTCTCTCCTCTCACCTATCTCCCACGGCCCGAGAGTTTGCATTTTTCATACATTCATGCATAGCATAAGAAAATCAACAAAAAAAGAAAGACAAACTAGGTCACTATCATACCACATCATGTACAAGTGTCAGAGTACAAAGCAAAGTCAGGCCACCCCCTCTGCCCTGTCACTATCACCTCCTCCCTCCTACCTCTTCGATGGCGGGCCCATCGCAGAGGTCGCACCCTCCTCCCTCTCTCGTCGCCGGCGCCGGTCCTCCTCCTCATTCCTCTGCCGCTGAGAGGAAGTCGCAAGGAAGCGCCCAACAGAGCCGTGAGCAGCCTGACTCCCGCTCGGGGCCGCACGGCTACCACTCATCCAGCTGCAGGAACGGCTCATCTCCCTGTATGCCCGCACCTCGCCACGCAGCTCGAATGCCTCCTGTCGGTAGCGCTCTAGCTCCGAGGTCGCAGTCCGGAGTCGCTCTACCTCTGCCCGAAGGAGTGCCGCCTCTACCAAGTCTAACAGTCTGACCTATTCTAGCTACTGCTGGAGGCGAGCTGCCTCCTCCTGTGCCTCAGCCTGGCCTCGCTCTACCGACTCCCTCGAGCGGGTGCTCTGCTCCAGCTCGACATGTAGGCGCTCCGTCTCCTCGCCTGAGTGAAGGCTCTACTCCAGCTCTCCCCGCAAGCGGGTAGCCTCCTCTCTCAGGCCGTAACTCTATGCCAGCTCCTCCTGCAGACGGGCGGCCTCGTCCTACGCCAGTACGACCTCCTCTCGCATCTGGTTGCCCTGGCCTATGGCGGCGGTCAGCTCCGTCACCTGCACACATGAATTCACCATTAAGTCAACTACATTTTAGTATAAAAACATAATTCACAAGGAAAAGTGTAGGACGTACCCGCTCGGCAAGCGCTGCCTCGGCCGCCTTGGCCCGATCAACCATCCTCTAGAACTCTGCCTCCCGCTCTGCTCGGTCGGTGGGAGTCTGGGCTGTCGAAGTAGACGGAGCATCGGCCCCCTTTCTATGGGCCTCCTCCCCCCGTTGCAATCAAAACTCCAGGTCAGTCATGTCTCAGCATAATAGTAATGCATCAGTCAAGAAAAACTCACCAAAAGGGCTAAGGCCTATCAGGCTTCGTGTCACTCCCTGATCGTCATCGTAAGGAGCCCCGTCAGTTCCGCAAGACATCCCTTAGGGTTGGTCTGCATTTAGAAGTCCAAGTGTTAGCACATCATTGGGTAGAAATCATAAGCATAATTGAAAGGGGTTTAAGTCTAGGAATCGTACCGGTCGGTGGGCACCCAAGAACACCTGGTCCCAGTAGTGTCGCGCGTACGCGGTGTAGTATGCCGCGTCGCTCTCAGCCCGAGCGGTCACCACCCACCCGAGGGCTGTCCAGTCGGTGACCTCCGTGGCATTCCTCGACGTCCAATCAAACACTATAGTTAGGCCTCTCACCATCCTCGAAACTCGCTCCCCCGCCCTCTCTAGTGCTGGGAACTCCACCGTGGGCTGGTGAACCCCGATGGTCCTCATCACCAATCTGAAATGTAGTGGCTCCACTACATTCATGCAATGGAGCCACACATCTCGTCCTGCGAAGGCAAGGGCCCCAACCACCCACGGCTGGTCAGCTTGGCCCTCCTCCCTGTAAGGCATCTACCGCACCTGTAAAAATGAGAAACTGCATCAGCATCATAATCATATAGGAATGCATTTAATTAGAGAGTCTGAGTTTAGGATCATACCAAGGCGTACGGTAGAGCGTCTATATCATCCTGCAACTCCTTGACCTATCGTCTCAAGGAGGCAGTCTCTTGAGGTGCTACCCACCTCCGTGCTATTGGGAGAAGCCCAGGACAGGCCTCCTCCCCTGTGCCTAGTGTCCGTAAGTACACATAGGCCCAAACCTACATCACAGTAGCGTGTCAACATTTAGGAAGCATATAGAAGTCGTATGATCAAGACTAGGGTAAGAGTTGTACCTAGAGTAAGGGGGAGAAGCCCCCGAGCATGGTCCGATGGGCTGTCAAACTCATTGTGTCAAACAGGAAGGCGAGGACTGCCGCTCCCCATGCATAGTCACCCACGTGGTCGAGCTCCTCAAGGAAGGGGAGGAAACGGTAGCTCATCGCATCCGCCCGTGTCGAGAAGAGGACCCGTCCGAACATCAGCATCAGAAAATGCCGCAGCACCCGATCGGCCTCTGCTCCTGGCTGCGCAGCTACCCTCGGTCCAGCAAGGTCCACCAAGCGCTACAAGTGCTACTCTGGCTGCTCCTCGACTGCTATCCCCGCACACCGCAGCCCCAGGCTGTCCTGTAGACTCGCCCGAGGAAGGAGGGTCGACTGCCTCTCGAGGCGCCGCAGCTCTAGGCCCAGTAGCTCCCGAGTCATCTCCCGGTAGTCGGGATAAGTGGTCCTGCTAACTGGCAGCCCATGCACTCGAAGGCCAGTGAGCCTGGCCACATCCTCCAGCGTGGGGACCATATGCCCTCATAGGAAGAGGAAGTTCTGACTCACTGGATCCCAGCGGTCGTGCAGAGCATAGAGCAGAGGTGTGTCGAAGCAACACACCTCAATACTCAGAAATGGGGCGAACCCAATGGCGGCCAACCGCTTCTGCTGAAAGTCTGACAGTGCCAAGTACACTGCACGGACCTGCAGCCATGAGATGTGGGTCCTACGCTTTCCCTGCATTATTCATCCATTTCTAAGCATTCAATAAATTAATTCAAGCATTCGTAAAATAAAGGAAGAGAACAAAAAGATTCATTTTTTTCTACAAGATGGGCGGTCCTCATAGGACCACACATCATCACGTGCAGCCAGAGTTAGGCCGCTCGTGATCCCCATGGCGTTGAGGTTAGGGCAGCCAATCATGGGCCGTAGGTCATTTATGCGGCCCAATGTAGGCCGCAGGGTCTTTGTGCAGCACCCAAGCGGCCGCATTTTTGTGCGTTGGTTATTGAGGTCGATGCGACCGGTCCTGGGCCACAGGTGGTTTGTACGGCCTGATAAAGGCCACATGTCCTTTGTGCAGCACACTTGTGGCCACCTCTCATATGTTAGTTCGTGAAGATGGTGCGGCCGTTCCTGGGCCGCAAGGGTGTTGTGCGGCCTGATGTAGGCCGCATGTTCTATTGTGCGGCCATCTATGGACCACCTTTCCTACGATGGTTATCAGGGTTGGTACGGCCGTGCCTAGGCCGCAGCAGGTTTGTGCGGCCTTATATAGGCCGTATGTTCGATGTCATATGGGTGATTGTGGACCGCACAACCATCGTCTTCCTTGACGATGGCGACGGCCCTCCCCATCGGTGAGAGCCATCCATAGGCCCCCCCAACCGGTCCCTAGCATTCAAAAAAACCCTGCCCCCTAACTAAACCGAACATGCATAATTACAAAATGACAATGGGGGTGGTTTAGAAGCCTACCTCGGGGTCCAATGTGACCCTCCCCGCCGTCGCCTCCTCCACGGTAGGCTCCTCCGGTGACATCTCCTAGGCCTCCTCCTCCGCGACGGTGGGCTGCATGGCCGCCGTCTCATCCTCCACGGCGGTGAGAGAGGTGGTCCGCGTCACCTCCTCCATCAGTGACGGCGGTGGCTCCTCCTCCTCGGTCGACGGTGGTGGTCGATGGGCTTGGGTCTTGGTCCTCATCGATGGAAGGGAGAGAGAGAGAGAGGGAGGATGAGGGCGAGTGAGAAGGAAAGGAAGGGAGAGAGGGGAGGGCTCGGTTGAGAAAATGAGGAAGCACCCTTTGCTCTTCCTCTCCCTCTACCGATTATAGTGGAGGAGGGAGGGAGATGAAGGGTCATTTCTGTTTAAACTCCACAGGGTTGTGCGGCCTCACGATAGACCGCCCTTCATAAGCGGCCGACCGTGGACCGCACATAATACCTTCAAAATGTCCTACTATTATGCGGCTTGTCGTAGACCGCTCTTTGTCATGAGCGGCTCGTAATAGGCCATCCTTCTGTCTGAATGCATATTTGTGAACTCTTTCTATGCATATCATGCCTAATAAATTTGGTTATTTTAATGATGTTCTCTGCAAACTTTGTTAACAATCTATCTTGCAACAGCATCACCCACTCGTTCGGTGGCCCGCAGTCAGGTAAGTCAGGTAATGTGTTTCGTTCCCTATGTACCTCAATGCATTACTATATGGTATTAAGCTACGTTATCTCGAGAACCAATTGGATACTCGCGTGTTCCAGGATCTGATGTTCCCCTTTAACAAAAATAGGTGATAATCTAGGTGCACACGTTTAACCTCCGGATAGGCCGTTGGGTTGGGAAAGTCATGGGACGACGGTTCTATCTTGCACGCCGTGGCTGCAGATAATGCCCTGACCTTGATTACCCCACTCCAGCATAAATATTCTCGGGTAGTTTATATTTTATTCTTTCTTTACATTTGTTTTGATGATTTCTTTATTTTAGCCCAGCATGCATCATGCGCATCTTTTTGAGCAGTCATGACCCATTTTAGTATGCCCGTTGTAATTCCAATTGTTTATACGCCTCCTCAACAACCCCCAGTAACCCTTCAGGGGCCTCATCAGCCTCTTGGCTGGCATCCCCAGTTCTTGGTAGCGGTAATTCGATACTTGTATCGGGTTATTGGTACCCTGAGCTCTGGGTCGTTACAGAGGAAGTGGAGGGGCCAGGCCTCTCAGGTTAGCAGATCATGGGGTTTCGGGGCTCCGGTTGGTGGTAGGTGAAAACCCGAAGTGGGACCACTCTTTGAAACCACTCAACGTCTCGAGCAACTTGGTAGGCGTGCTCGAGGGTGTTAACCACTAGCAAGAATAGTTCCCTCTGAATGCTCTCGTGTAAGCGAGCCCTAAATCATGAGAGGGTGATAGAGGCATCCTCCATGACTCGACTCCAAAGGAAGAATTTATCAAATTTGGCGATGTACTCGTCCACAGACTTTCCATCTTGGGTGAGTTTTTACCAATGGTCTAAAAGACAATGATGGTAGGTGTTGATCAGAAAAATGGCCTTTCCTTTTCAAAATGCCGGCAATGGAATGAAATCACCCTTTTACTCCTCCCGGCTAGAAAACCATGACAGGATGAATGAAACCGAAAGGGTGGGGTGAAGATAGAACCTGTGTGATCGTCACCCAAGACCCTAGACGCGATGGACACACCGTGTCTTGGGAAATGAAGAGAGACACTCACCTTTGCCTAGCGCTGGGAGGATGAGCAGCCGATGAAGGACTGCCTGTAGGTTGTGCGGCTCTCTATAGGCCACCTACCAGCGCTGGAATGAAATGTAGGACAAAGCACGCCGGTGGTTGTACAGTTCTGGGGTAGCCACAGGACAAAGTTGAACGGCCAGGAGGTAGCTGCCCAACATCTTGGACGGGCGACGATCGACCACTCCACTCCACCTTCCTCTAAGTCGTAGGACTTCAACCTCCACTCTTTCCGGCTAGCCAAAAAGAGTGGGCCTCATGCTGGATAGCTGCTGACCTGCAAAACAATGTGCGACTGACAAAAGAAAACCCAGATTAGCTTCACGCGGTGTAGTATATGCTAGAAATGACAGAACATAAACTAACTAACATGGATGGGGGGTTCACCTGGAGGTTTTTAAACCCCTAGGGGTGCCAAAACGTGGGTGGGTGTGTGAAAATGACAATGAGAATGACAATAAGCAAATGACAGTGATGGGGAAACCGTGCATGCGACGACAGAACGGACTAACAAGACTGACGACTGACGATGCGACAAATGGACTACTCCCTTGAACCAAAGGCCTGTAGTGACGTAGAAGGCCTCCCCCCTGTGATAGGATCACTTGACGATTCGATAGAGCTTCGCCGTCGATCCTTGATCTCCCCCCCTTTCAAGCTGAGCCTCTAGGGTATATTTATAGAGCACCCAGAGTCTTAGTTCGAAATTGGGATAATCAGGCATTTTCAGGCCAAGATAATAAAAGAAAAGTTGGAGATAATTGAATTATCTCAACCCCGAAAGAAACGACATCAAAAATGGCAAAGAATCCACGGAGGAATCATCTGGAGAAGTTTAGAGAGAAAAACCCGAAATGGTAGGGAAAAGGCCCTTAATTATCCTAGTTTTGAAAAGATGTGCGGTCTCACGATAGACCGCACATGCATTTCATGCGGTCATCTTTAGGCCGTCCAACTCTGTCGGTGATAATGAGTAAAAGCTCTCAATTTGTCCCTTAAACTGGACGAAGAATCCGGCATTGGACTCTGAGAGATATGCGGCTTTCTATACACCGCACAATGTTCATATGCGGCCATGAAGAGGCCGCACATATGTTTGTCGGTGATAATTCAGAAAATGGCGAACATAAATAATAAATGCATGAGCGGCTAGTCACGGGCCGCACAAGGGTTGGGCGCTAAAATTTATAATAAAATGGGAAAAAAAGCAATCCCAAGGCCCATTAAGCCTTGAATTGAAATGGACCCAGCCAGGGAGGGAGGCCCTTCACAGACTAGGCCCAAACATTGCCAGAAAATAACCCGACAAACAACAGATGACTCGAGGCATCAACAAATGGGAGTAAGAGGGATGATCCGACTTATCGGTAAAAATGGGTGTCAACAGTAGGCAGACCAAGGGTCTGGCCGAACCACTTTAAAATTGCCTGAGCATTGTTAGTTGAAGCGCGCATTAAGTTTTTCTTTCTGAATCTACGTAGTTCGTTGCATAGCGTAATTTGCTTGGCACTCAGAGTGTGTGTGCTTGGTTAGTTGGTATATAAAAAGGTGAGGCTGGTAGGGTAGGTTACCCCTATCTGGAAGGCCTCCCCTTGCATGAGGAGATCAACCGACCATACCTCCGCCAGGTGCCAGTGAAGTCGACGCAAGTACACTAGGATGGAGGGAACAGAAGGTGCGGGGGAGTTGGGGTATGCGTGGTGGAAGGCCAAGAGGTGTGCGGGGGTCTCATCGTCAAAAGGCCACCCAGTGTTAGGGGCTGGGCGGTGAACAATATTAACTTGGGCCCGTGCCGGCGGCTGCTGTGGTGGAGGAGCGGGTTGGTGTTCTGGCATGGGATTTTGATGAATCCCAAGTTCAGGTTGTTGTTGCTACTGCTGTGGAGGTTGTTGGGGTTGCTAAAACTACTACTGCTGAGGTGCCGCCTGCTGCAGCCTTGCTTGTCTTCTTCTCTCTTTAATATCTTCAATGAGCTTGTGCATCTGGGCCCACTCAATTCTCTGGCCCTCATGCAAATCGTACACCAAATCTCTAAATTGGTAGCATCTTTCGATCGTGTGCCCGGGTTGCCGATGATAGACGCAATACCTTGACTAATCGGCGGCCGGATTCCAGTTCTGACGTTCCAGCGGGAGCTGTATGTCACCAGTGTATATTAGAGCCGAAAAGATGTCAGGAAGAGTTTCTGGAAGTGGAGGATAATTGGCTCTCTTCCGACCCAGTAGAGCAAGTGCGTAGCCAGCAGGAGGTGAAACATTATGGTATTGAGGTGGTTGCTGAGGCTACTGCGGTGGTGGTGGCAGTTGTTGTTGTGGTGGCTGGGGTGCTGGAAATGAAGGTCGAGGAGGTGGTGGAGCGGAGAATTGGGTGGTACGTTGTGGCTACTGGAAACGAGGTGGTGCGAACTGGTTGACAGCCTGCACCTACTCGTTTGTCTGTACTGCCTCAGTGACTGGGCCTTGGGTCTTTCTAGAAGACTTTGGCTTCTGAGCCTCGAATAAGGAATGGATGGGGGAGTCTTTAAACTGGGTTTGAATAAACTGGGCTCGGCTGTACAGCTGGTGCATATTTGAAATGTTGTTCATCGCCAGGATGTTCTGGAATGTCGGAGTAGCATTAGAAATCAGCAACTTCACTTTCTCTTACTCCGGGATCTGCCCGGGCACACGTGAGGCCATCTGTCTCCATCGGTCTGCATACGTGGCAAAGTCTTCATCTGCCTTCATCTTCTCTGCTACCAAGTCTGTAAATGAATATTCCGGACCTACCCGATCCTGGAATCTCTGAATAAACTTTTCTTTTACAATCTTGAAACTTTCTGCCTCCTCCAAAGACAAGGTGTAAAACCACTCAAGCGTCACCCCGTCCAATGATCGGCGAAAAAGATATACCATGAGGTGATTGTTGTGCTGAAATTGCGCCGATTCATACAAAAACTCCCGAATGTGAATAAACGGGTTGCCATTCCCATCGTATTTCTAGTATACGGGGAGCTTGGACTGAGGGGGAAGCAAATATCTCTGAAATTAGGAATGGGAACATCGGCAAGGGATTGTAGGCCAACCCTTTTATGAAGAAGGTCAATTTGTTGCTGCATGGTAGCCCACTTTTCAAGGAATTCCCGTTCTCGGGATGGAGGAGACAAGGTAGGAAGAGCAGAACCTGTATATGGAGTAGAGGGATAAACTGATGGCAAGGGAAGCCCATAAGAGGGATAATGGGCCATGGAAGGGCCCATATTCGAGTGAGAAAGCTAGGCGGCCCCTATCTGAAGGCGAGTAAAATCAGTCGGGGCCACGAGGGCCTGTGGCATCGGGGAGATGGTAGTGTAAGGATCAGAATAGGATGACAAGGGGATTGGGTCTTCCCCTTTTCGAGAGGTTGATGGGCCGAGGTAGAAGCCTGGCCCACTTTCATGCTGGGGAATCAGAGAATCTGAGGGCGAACTGGAGTGAGGTCAATGGGGGCTGTAGAGGTGGCCCTAACAACCGAAGATGTAGAAGTGGCTGCAGCAGGCACACCAAGAGAAAGCATTGAAGACGGGGCCTCTGCCCCTTGCAAAGCTTGTTTGAGGAGGTGGAGTTGTGTAGGGTCCAATTGGGCCATCATGTGTAGAACGTGACTGGCCGAGTTGGAAGTGGATAAATCTGGGAGGGAGGGTTGAGTACCCTCAGCAGTGACAGATGGGAGAGGGGGGGTGGACCCCTCTCTTCCCTGGAGAGAGATAACCCTGGATGGGTCCTCCAGGAGCCCTTGAGGAAGGGAATCCTCATGGGTGTGGGAGAAATTGTAAGATGACATGATTGGAGGTGAATCAAATAAAGGATTGAAATAAGAGATGAAATGGGAGTCGCCCCTAGGAGATGATCCTGCAGGTACAAAGCAACTCCACATACTCTAACTTCTATGGAGAAGGAAGAGAATCAACACCTAACTAGTGATCTAAACAGACACAATCAATCAAAATGCACACAAAAGAGGGGAGGGATGAGAGGAGAGACAACCAATTGATCACCCAAGTTATAGATGATGCGGGCATGGACCCCCAAGAAGCTGACGGGGCTCGAGCCCGCTACTCTGCATCACCCCTTGGGCGAATCGAGGAACCGGTCATGTAAGAAGTGCTGGCGAAGGCACTCGAGTGCCCGACCGCTCGTGCCCGCTCTCGGCCCCTCTAGAGGTGCTCCTTGGTGCTCTACAGTCGCTCCGACATGACGCCCAGCTGCATCCTAAGGTGTGCAAACTAGCACTCTCGTGCTAGCTGCTCCGCTATCCGCTCCTCCCTCTCTCGAGTGCGCTCCCTCCGCTCCATCGCAAGGAGCACCCTCAACTTGGTCACCTCCCTGGGCAGCTCCTCCTGCTGACCCTGTGCCTGCTCAAGCTCAGCAACCTGCTCACTGCGAGAGGTAACCTCAACATGTGCCGATGATAGCTGCTTCCTTGCCTCTATCAATTCTATCGCGTATATAACATCACATCATGTCACTAGCTTGGAAAAGGAAGAATACATGAATTTTATTTACAAAGCAAAACTTACCAGCGCGCTGCAGTCGCAACGCTCCCTCGCAATGCAAGCAAACGATGCTTGTAGCTCCTCAGTCTAAGCAGGGCAAGAAGAAAGAAAGTCACAAGATTTTATGAACATGTAATGGCATAGTTGAATTCAAGTTTATAGGCTTACCGGAGCGGCGAGTTCACGCTACGCCTCCTCTGCTCGAGCAACTGCCCCTGCATGTTGCTCCTCTAATTCATTGGTCCCAGTGCTCGGGCTCTTAGAGAAGATTCTAGAAGCTTGTTGTGTCTCATCACATGGGTCGAACTTCAAATGAAGATCTATCCAACTAGAAAATACAAGCATGGATCCGTATAAAGGTCTTCCCATGGCCGCGAAGGTGACCCCACTATAAAGGTAAGCCAACACCGCCGGCCCTATCCTCTCTCCCTCCCATATGCTAGCTATAGCACTTAATTGAGATTCATCAAGGAAATCTTCTATGGAAGGGAACAAGAGTGCTCCCGCCAAGCATATTACAAAAGCTTTAGCTACCTTTTCTAGTTCATCTTCCTTGGCTTGGTCCATCCTCTTATATACCCATGATGCGAGCTTCATAAGATTGATCCCTTTGGTGGCTTTGATTTGATTGACTATGTTGGAGCTTGGAATCAAGCTTGAAAGTATTTCTTGAGCTCCAATTCCTTTTGGCATGTAGGCCATCTGTTCTTCATCTCCATGCTTCATCTTCTTTAGGCCTAGGAGTACTTCCACTTCTTCTAGAATGATGGTGGCTTCAAAGGTAGGGAAGAGAAAAGTGTGGGTGGTAGGATGCCAAATTTTAATAAGGGCTCCCATAGCGGCCCAATCTAGGTGTACATCATTATAATGCTTGGCATGGGTTACGAGACCAAGGAGGTGCCATCTAGAAAGATAGGATCTCATGTCTAGGGAGAGCTTGGAAAGAAGAAGAGGAAGCCATTTATTTTTAGTAAACCTTCTTGCCCCGGGTATGTTGGGGTAATCCTGGAAAAGAAAAAAATGAAGAACATGAAGAAGAGAATGAAGAAGAAATGAGATTAGATTTATTTTAAGAACCCAATTTCATACTTACTTGATTCATAGCCATCCTTCCACTAATGTGCCCTTCAATTTCACAAATTCTTGAGAAGGACAGCTTGCGCTTCTTTAAAGGCCGATGAAGTGATCGATCCATCCTTCTTCTAGCTTCTGGTTTCTCTGCAAAACCCTATTTAGCAAGACCGCTAGCCTCTGTAGCGTTCCTCTGATGCAAAACCTGCAATGGAAGAGGTTTCTGTTGATGTCTTAAAATCGAAGGAGCTACAGCCTATTTATAAGGATGCCAGGGTAGTGAATAACGATACGAATTGGAAAGGGAAGCCTTTGATGTTCTGTTCCGAGAAGGATTTTGAATGCCGAAAGTTTACAGTAAATTGACGACCGGATCATTGGCATCCTTTAATTGAAACGTGCCTTGATCTGGGGCGTCATTTAATAAACGCCTGTCCAAATAGGCGTCATTTACTTCTGTTGCAATATGTTTCCAAATTGAACAGTGAACGTAAATAGTAACCTTCTAACTGTCGTCATTTCTTATTACAGTGCCTCTAGGGAAGGCGTCATTTCTGAAATTCATGATTCTCATCATCTTTTGGATTACTTGACGAAATTATGCATTTTGATTATATTCTTACGAACTTCGTGAGCTAATGATCTTTGAGCGCAGGAAAGACAGGTTATGCAGATCTCATGGCATTCGGGTTTGGTATCTTCTCCCTGTATGCATTGTTATTATATGATATTTACGTTATTATAGCATATCAAGGATCTTGTGGTTCTGATAAACCTGGAATTTGAGTTCCCCTTTATCAAAAATAATGATAGTTCCAGGGAAAACCGCCAACATCACACTCTAGGAAGCCAGTACTTGGAGTAAAGAGTTGAGAGAAACTCTTATCAAAATACTCTAGGAGCCAGAAGTCTATGAAGCACACGCGGCGGAAATGAAGGCCACCACATATGAAGCCTTCACTGCTATTGTCACCTTTATGGATAAAGACATGTTGCTCTCCCCGTCGTGCCACAACCGGCCTCTCTACATGAGGGGGAAAATCAACGGGGATGAGGTGAACCGGATCCTGTTGGATGCCAGTGCGGCTATCAACATCATGCCCCTAAAGACATTCAAGACTTTAAATCTGACCCCATACCTCCAGAAGGTTCAGGTGGTCAAGATATTCGGTTTCAATCAGGACACCAAGGATGTCCTCGACTGGGTGGATGTCGACCTAGTGCTCGATGATTTCACCTCCAAGGTGACATTTTACATCATCGATGCCAACACATCCTACAAAGAAATGCTGGGTAGGCCCTGGCTCCATGAAAATTGGGTCATCCCGTCAACTCTCCATCAATGTATCAAATACACCTAGGGTGGGGAGCAACACACAGTCTTTACAGACTTGTCCCCGTTTACTCCAGTAGAATGCAACCTTGTCGATGTCACCCTTTATTTCAGGGGAACTAGTCCATACCCCATAATCAAGAGCAAGAGCAATGGCTGGCTCTCAGAAGAAGATGAGGAGGACCTCTTCTCCATTGATGAGGAGAAGGCCAAGCTTCACCGGCTATGCCTCAACTCCAAGTCTACCTCAGATCGCCCCGAGAGGCGCAAAATCGATTTTAAGGCTAATCTCATTAGCCGAGCTATTGACAAGAGCATATGCCTGCCACCAGACTGCATCCAGCTTGCGTGTGCCTTAGAGGAGCACAAGGTCGAGTGGCTCACAACATTTGTCATTACTTAGAAACGACAACTCAGAAGCAAGAAGAAGGCTGACAGGGACAAGCCCATTGTCTTCTACAAAGAAGACATGGTCCCTCCAGCCACGCTAGAAGATGACTTCAGCTAGTCCAAGCAAGTCGACAACACTCCAGAAGTTGTCCAAGTATTGGATGACCTGTTGCCACACATCCGGGAGATGTGCTTAAAGTAGTATATTCCCCAATGGCAAGGTTCTACATGGCGTGAATACTATCACCGACTGTGGACTCCTTCCCAGGTCTGGGGGCAACCCTCGTTTTCTCACAAAGATACCAGGGGACTCGGCTACGACCAAGACCCGGACTTCCGCGTCTATTACGCGGTCAATGTCGTAGGCCCAATGCAGCCAATCAGTGACCTAGCTAATGTCAATGCCAAGTTCGACAGCTCCAGGGATGAGGAAGAGGATACCCTAATCTCGCACCCCGCCATGACTAGTGCCCCAATTCAGGCACTCAGCGAGCCCTCACCGTCTGCCTCCAAGGACATTGGGGTGGAGGAAGCCCCCGATGCCTCCTAGCCAGTCACAGAGCCCAGCCTGGTCAACATTCCTGGTGAGGAAGGTTCTCAGAACAATTGGCCATGAAGCGTTGCCAGCTTTAGCAGGAAGCTCCAACCAAGCTTCAATGGCACCAGCTGATAACTGTTGACCAGGCACTGGCAGTCCTGAGCGATCCCAGTCTGGGCTCACCAACGACAATCTCCCAGCTCCATCAACTTCAATTGGTGGCTTCAAAGACCAAGAAGCGCATGAACTTGACACTGATGATGAAGATTTCATCGACTTCCAACCCGCTCCTCCCGAGCTGGAGGACAGTGGCCAGGCATCCATTGATGAACTTGTTGAAATCAACTTGGGTGAAGATGAAACCCCCCAGCCAACATTGTCAGCGCTCTCCTCACCGAGGCAGAAAGGCAGGACTACAAGTAATTCCTACTCGAATACAAAGACTGCTTCGCCTGGACATATAAGGAGATGCTAGGGCTGGACTCCTTTGTAGCGAAGCATGAGCTAGCCATCTCTCCCTTAGCAACTCCAATCAAACAGCCGCAACAGCGTATGCGCCATGAGCTAGAACTCTAGGTCTTGGCCGAAGTGAACAAAATGGCAGAGGTCGACTTCATCTAGCCTTGCATCTACCCGACTTGGCTCACCAACATTGTCCCAATCAAGAAGAAAAGTGGTCAAGTCCACATCTACGTCAACTTCTGGGACCTCAACAAAGCATGTCCGAAGGATGACTTCCCAGTCCCAATCATGAAAATAGTGGTCGACATGACCACTGGACATGAAGCTTTGTCTTTCATGGACGGGTCATCTGGTTATAACCAGATCTAGATGTTCCTCAAAGACAAATGCCACACAACCTTCAGATCCCCCAAAGGGGTCTTCAACTACAAGCGCATGCCCTTCGGTTTGAAGAATGCCAGCGCTACATACCAGAGGGCCGTCAACCATATGTTTGACTCGCAGATCGGCCGCAACATGAAGGTATATATCGACGGCATGCTCGTGAAAAGTTACCGAGCACTTGGGCGACCTGGCGGAGACCTTTGCCACGCTCAGAAGATACAACATGAAGCTCAACCTAGCAAAATGCGCATTCAGAGTATGATCGGGGAAATTCCTGGGCTTCCTCGTCACCCACCGGGGGATCGAGGCCAACCCAGACCAAATCCGAGCGGTGCTGGAGATGCAGCGGCTAGGACGAGTGAGGGATGTACAGTGCCTCACTGGTCGCGTAGCCGCCTTGGCTCGATTCCTATCCCGAGCCGCCGAATGGTGCCTCCCCTTTTTACGGTTGATCAAGCAAGCCAATCAAGCGCCGGAGAAGAAGGGGCAAGTCGACTGGGACCAAGAGTGCGAACATGCATTCCAAGAATTAAAATGCTACTTGGTGACCCCTCCCATCCTCACCAAGCCACAAAAAGGAGAAGAGTTACTCCTGTACCTGTCGATGACGCAAACCACAATGAGCGTCGTGCTCACACGGGTAGAGGCAGGGGCCATGAGGCCCGTCTACTACGTCAGCCGAGCGTTGCAAGGCCCGAAATTCCGGTACTCGCGAACTGAAAAGTTCACCCTTGCGCTCATCACGGCTGCTCGCAAGCTGTGACAATACTTCCTGGCTCATCCAATCATTGTCCTCACTGATCAACCACTGCGACAAATCCTCCAGAACCCTGACGCCTCGGGAAGGCTGATCAAATGGGCAATCGAGTTGGGGGAATTCGACGTCTAGTTCCGCTCGAGGATTGTAATCAAGGCTCAAGCCCTCGCCGACTTCATGGCCGAGTGCACCATACCCCCTGAAGACTCACCCGAGCAATCCTCCGGACCCACATGGGAGCTGTACGTCAATGGATTGTCCTGTGTCGCGGGGAGCGGAGCAGGATTGGTCCTACTCTCTCCCTAAGGGCTCGAGCTTCAATACGCCTTGCGATTCAACTTTCCAACCATGAACAACGTAGTCAAATACGAGGCACTCCTCTCAAGACTGCGCATGGCAAAACACTTGGGGGTGACCAGCGTACGAGCGTACAGCGACTCCATGCTTATCGCCAACCAGGTGAGGGGGGAATTTGAAGCACGCGAACCTTCCATGGTCAAGTACTTGGAGAAAGCCAGGGCCGCGGTAAAGGAGTTCTCCCACTTCGAGGTGGTCCATATCCCACGAGAGGAGAACATCCGAACAGACGCCCTGTCTCACCTGGCGTCAGCCACCGCGGTCTCCAACTCAAGGTCGGTCCTAATAGAAGAATTGTCGACGCCGAGCATAGATAAGCCAACCCCCCAGGTAAACGCCATCGACTACGAACCCTCCTGGATGGACCCCCTCTTGGATTTCCTCCTTCGACAACAGCTCCCAAGCGATCGCCTCGAGGCTTAGCGCACGCGAGCAAGAGCGGCACACTTCACAGTGGTGGACGACAGATTGTATCGCCACTCCCTCTCAGCTCTAATGTTAAAGTGCTTGTTCCCTACGGAAGCCAACCAGGCCATCCAGGAGATCCACAAAGGACTCTGCGGAAGCCACGTAGGGGGGCGAGCACTCGCGCAGACGCTAATCCGGCAAGGATACTGGTGGCCCACCTTGCAGCAAGACTGTCTCGACTATGTTAGGAGGTGCCCTCAGTGTCAGAGATTCTCTCACCTACATCACCAGTCGGCTACGTAACTACACACCCTGATGGAGCCTCGCCCATTTGCCCGGTGGGGGGTGGACATACTGGGTCCCTTCACTGAGGCACAAAAGGGAAAGAAATTCCTCATAGTCGCCATTGACTACTTCACCAAATGGATCGGAGCTGAACCATTGGGGAAAATCACGAGCGAACATGGAAGTTCGTGTTGCGGAGCATCATCTGCCGCTTCAGGATCCCAAGGGTTCTCACAATCGACAACGGCAGACAATTCGCGAGCACCACTTTCCAGGAGAAGTGCTCGGAGCTGGGGATTTGAAACCACTACACTTCGGTGGGGCACCCCCAGGCCAACAGGTTGGTAGAGAACGCCAACTGAACGCTCCTGCACATCATCAAGACCCGGCTGGACCAAGCAGGTGACTCATGGGTAGACTCGATTCCGAGCATCCTATGGGCCCACCGGACCACCGCTAGAGCAACTACTAGGGAGACACCCTTCCACCTCGGCTATGGCACTGAGGCAGTGCTTCCGGTGGAAATATCCAACCTGTAACGACCCGAGAATCCGATTACCGGGAAGGCCCGATAACCCGAGACTCGAATCGCCACCCACGAGCCCGAAGACTCGGAAGGGTTAAAAGGATGGTGTGGAGACTACACAAGTATCACAAATAATTACACCCTAGCCCTCAGAGGAGCTTCCCTGAAGAAGTCCCTGGTTCAGCTGGTGAAGGGTCCGATATGGCCGGTGGCAGTCGTGTCGTCCGGACCGACGATGACTTGGCGGCACTGGACACCCGACGTCGATCGCGAAAAAGGGCAAGAACTTCCCCTTCGGCTCGGAGTCATGCCCCGCCGCCCCCTTCATCTGAGCGGTTGTCTTTTGAGATCCCGCCACCACTGTTGGCCCAGGGGTCGGCGGCCGTGGCTTCTGCGACGGTTCCCGCGACACAGGGGCAGGACAAGGGTAAGGCCCCGATGGTGGAGGGCACCGATGCCTCTTCTCCGCTGGCGTCTCCTCAGCGCAGCCCCGCTTCTCTCCTAGGGACTTGGCCTCTGGGTTGGTTGGGATCACGTCAATCATCGATCTCATGGGCAGGACTGGACACTGGCTCGAACCCCCCAGTCCGACCGACTCTGGTGCCGAGAAGGATTTGACTGCGACAGCCGCGAGGAGTGCGCACCTTGTCATTAGTGCCTTCGGCGCATGGAGACATTACTTCCAGAAGCTTGTCCAGACGTTGGAGTCTAGCCAGGCCACTCAGGTGGAGCTTGAGGGGCGCCTGGAGGAGTCCGAGGTGGCTCGTGCTGAGGACTAGCGACAGTCGGTCCAGCAGGGACTGGCCCTTGCTGGTATGGAGAGCAATCGAGACCACTTCCGGGCACAGGCTGACGCCGCCGAGGAGTGGGCTGCCAAGCTGGAGGCGAAATTTCGGGCCATGAAGATCCATGCTCAGGAGGTTAAAGCGGAGATCACCACCCTGCGTTCCTCGATGTCGGTGGCGGACGAGGAGGCAGTGGAATGGTTCCGCTCTTCTTCGGCCTACCGAGACGAGCTAACGGAGGTGGCCTTGGAGTTCTACGGGCCAGCTTGTGATCGTGGCTTCCGAGAGGGATGGAGTGCCACCGTGAAGGCCACTGCGGATAGCCTTGGTCGCGCACCCCCCTCGCTCCCTCCCCCTTCGTCTCCTTATGGCCAGGAGGCTGACGATGGGGAGGGGGAACCTGAGGATGCTAGGGCTGAGGGGCCGGTGCCAGTGTCGAGCACTGGAGAGCGAGCACCTGCGGACTCCTCGGAGGCAGGTGGCCAGGTGGTGAACCTGGACGAGGACTCGCCTCCCACTGGGGCTGCTAACGCACGTGAGCCTGATGAGACTGGGGCACGTCACGATGTACCCTGGGTGAACCCTTAGAATGGTGCCCCTGCTTACTCATTTTGATGTTTTCCCCCGTTTCTGCCTAGGTGGCAGTTTCCTTTATGTAGACTTTTTACTCTGGAATGGAAATCTTGCCTTTGTTTCACAAATCTCGAAATCTCTTCTGTGTACCTCCCTCCTTTTCGAAAGGCTGTGAGATCCTCTGGAGATACGAAATGGTGCTTCTGAGGGGACTTTGAAAGGGCGCTACTTTCGGAGACCCATCGCTTCGATTTCCAGAGATTTACTTGGGGCGGTAGGAGTTCTCACGCCTTCGGGAACTCCACTTCCCTATATTAATAGTGGCCCTCAGGCTATCCTCGAGACCACCTTCGAAGTAGTGAGCTTTGAGGAGAGTATTCCAGTGGGATGTCATCGGGCGAGTCTATCACTTCATCAGACGACGAATCCCTACAGGCTCGCCGCCAACTCTTGATCCTCAGGAGGGACCCTCCCCTGGCTCCTTGGTGGCCGTGGCCAGAACTGGGGGCGAATGGTCCCATTTTTGAGTAATATCAGAATGGATACTTGGACGGCTGGCATGAGGCCTTGGAGAAGGTCAACTGCCCGTACGCCAGCCGGGGAGTCTTACTCCTTGAGTCGGATAGGTTTCATCCTTGAGAAGACGACAGATGGCCTTGTACTCCCTTCTCCTTTGCTTGTTTTCCTCCACCGTCTTATTGTTGTGTAGTAGAAACCATCCCTTTTGCACTTGCAGGTACGTGATGAGGCGCTTCCCTGAGTTGAGGGATGTGTTTTACCACCGAGAGAGGGCATCGGACGGGGTAGCAGACCTCGTCTTTCAGTTTGCAGGCATGGCCAGCGTGCTGGGTCAGCTCCTGTTATGGGCGAATCTCATTGCTCCATGGCGCCCCGTCGGTCCTCTCTTGCGGATTAAAAGGGATCTAAGGTGTCCCTAGTTGGTCCGATTCCGCGGAGTAAAAGGGATGCGAGGTGTCCCTCTTCTTTGGCATAGGCGCTTTCCACTGTTGGTCTGCTGCCACGGAACAAGCATGCTGGGGAAGGTCGGCTACCACCGCTATGGGAGGTTGGAGGCGGGATCGTGTCCCCCCTTTTCTTTCTTACATATCTGTAAGATGGCTTCAAGAAAGCCTTTTTGACACTCGGGCAATCTTTGTATTCACTTCATGACCACCCAACTTGCCTTCCTAGGATTCATTGTCTCAGCCCAAGGGGTATCCATGGACCCCGAGAAGGCCCAAGCCATCCTTGATTAGCCAGAGTACAAGACCCTCCAAGATGCCCAAAGTTTTCTGGGCTAGCCATCTTTTATAGAAGGTTCATCCATGGATTTAGCACCGTAATAGTCCTTATCACGGATTGCCTCAAGAATGGGACCTTTGTTTGGACTAGGGCAGCCTCCAAAGCATTTTAGGAACTCAAAGAGAAGATGACCCAAGCCCCGGTCCTTTGCCTCCCTGACTTCTCCAAAGTCTTCGAGGTCACTTGTGACACCTCCGGGGTAGGGATGGAGGCATCCTTAGCCAAGAGGGCCATCCCGTAGCCTACTTTAGTGAGAAGTTTTATGAGGCTAGAGCGAGGTACTCAACCTATGATAAGAAATTCTACGTTGTGGTCCAATCTCTTCGGCATTGGAAACACTACCTACTACCCAAGGAGTTTGTGATCTTCTCGGACCATGAGGCATTGAAGTACCTCAACTCCCAACAAAAACTTATGCCCGTCATGCCTACTGGGTTGAGTATATCTAGGCCTACACTTTTGTCTTAAAGTACAAAGTGGGTAATGAGAATCGTGCCACCGATGCGCTAAGTAGATGGGTAGCCTTACTCTCCACTGTCCAAGTGGAGGTCAAGGGGGTTTGAGTGAGTCAAAGAGGAGTATCCGAGTTGCCCCGACCTTGGGAGTCACTACACCACCCTATCCACTCAACCCAATAGGGAACATGAGGGACTTTTACTCCAGGATGGGTATCTCTTCAAGGGGGCTAGGCTATGTATACCCCAAACTTCACTTCGAGGCTTTTTGGTTTGTGAACTACATGGTGGCGGCCTTGCTGGTCACTTTGTGGTCAAAAAGACTATTGAGCTAGTTGAGAGGTAGTTCTATTGGACAAGCCTTAAGAGGGATGTCACCAAGATTATCGGCCAATGTCACACTTGCACCTCGGCCAAGTAGGTGAGACAAAACTCCAGTCTCTATACACCTCTCCCCATCCTAGACCGACCTTGGTAAGACTTGAGCATGGACTTTATCCTCGGCCTACCTAGGACCCTTTGAAAACATGATTCTATCTTCATTGTGGTCGATAGGTTCTCTAAAATGGCACACTTTATCCCATGCTCCAAGACCACAGATGCTTCTAGGGTAGCTCGCTTGTTCTTTGATGAGGTGGTCCGCCTCCATGGCCTGCCTAAAACCATCGTGTTCAATCGAGATGTGAAATTCACCAACTACTTCTGGAAAACCCTCTGGCACTTAATGGGTATCCTCCTCAAGTTCTCCATGGCCTATCACCCTCAAACCGATGGCCAAACTGAGATAGTCAACCCAAGCCAGGGGAATTTACTTCGTTGCTTAGTTGGGGACCACCCCAGGAATTGGGATCTTCTCTTACCCCAAGCCAAATTTACCTACATTGACTCTGTCAATAGGTCAACAGGCAAGAGTCCATTTGAAGTCGTGCATGGTTATAAGCCTAGGAAGCCCTCTGATCTCATTTCCCTTCCCCCACATGCTAGAGTGTCTATCTCTGTCGAGTCCTTTGCACAACGCATTAAAGAGTTGCATGATGACATTCACAAGCTCATAGGGAAGAGTAACGAGGCTTACGAGAAGTGGGCAGATGCTCACAGGTGCCACTTGGAATTCCAAATAGGTGACTCTGTGATGGTGAGGATGGAGAGGATCTTCCCTGGGGCCGCCTCCAAGTTGAGGGCATGAGGGTTTGGACCTTTTCGAGTTATGAGATGAGTTGGCGATAATGCTTATGAGCTAGACCTACTGGAGGGCTATGAGGTACATCCCACTTTCAATGTGATGGATCTAGCACCCTATAAGGGCCCCGCGGTGGAACCTAGTGACCCTCTTGAGCCTATACCTATCCTTGTGAGAGCCCACCATTCAACCTGAGGGATCGACGAGAGCAGGTGGAGATGATACTAGATGAGCAGAGCACCGTCACCAGGAACAGGGTGCACCAACGCTATCTTGTGAGGTGGATGAACCGTCCTCCGACTGAGGACATGTGGCTGAGCTGGGAGGACCTACTGCGCCTGAACCCAGATATTTTGGAGCGCTATAATATCCAGGTAGACCCATACTCGATGGGGTCGAGATCTTCTCACCCCGGGGGATTTGATGAGGACATCTTGCACCACTCCTTATGGCTAGGATCACCCACTGTTGGCCCAGAGTAGATGGCGGACAAGAAGGGGGGTTGAATTGTCCCCCAAGACAAGATGGCAGATTTTAAAAACAATCTAAACTAAACACAACAGAATTAAAATTAACTACGTTAATTGGCCTAAACTAACTCTCTCTCTCTCTCTCTCTCTCTCTCTCTCTCTCTCACCCTCGTCATGGTCTCCATCGTGCCCGTCGACGCCAAATAAGCAGCGTAACCCAACTGCAGCGACCTCACTGCACACAACGATATCATCATAATGAACTCCCCGCCTCCCCACAATAGGTGGGTCACCACCTCCCGACATCACATGAACGTCCTCAGGGCATTAACACCACAACCAAAGCTCTCTATTCGGGTGTCAATAGTGCCGTGTACCCGTCGTTTGCAACATCGGCAGCAGTAACGAGGATGTGGTGCACCGGGCCCAACGCTCTCACCACTGTGTCGAACAGGAATGCACCTTGGCTTCATCTGAGAAGTCGGCCACGGCCACTGCCTGCATGTCACCGCCGTAGCCGACGTTGATGGCGAAGACGACGTGCTAGGCTGGAGCCGGGTCCCCAACGTCATTGACGACCACCTTAGCCCTAAGGGTGGCAAAATGAAAGACAGATAGCACTGTCGATGCCACCACTCCCTCTAGTGACGCTCACCACCTCGTAACTGGGTGGGGCCCTCCATCTCGTCGGCAGAGAGCGACCGGCGACTAATGACTATGACTTCATCGTGTAGGATGACCGACAATGGTAATTGATAGTCCAACATCACAAACAGGGGACGAGACTGTATTGGGATCCACCGTCTAGAGCAAGGGAGAGTACACCGCCTTTGTCCACCCAAAGGTGAGGGTGGGTCCTCTACGGTTCGACCATCTTTAAAACCTATAGAGGGAGTTTTTCTCACTCCAAATGTAGCCCAATAGTGTGGCCCAACTCGCAGATAAGAGTGAAAGTCCATTAGGACAAAAGAGGCCCAACAAGGCCACCCAACTCTTTCAAGAGCACTTGAGGTCGAGTAAATATTGTCATAGTCCTACATAAACATGTGCCACAATAGCCCCTTCACCATGTGTCAAGCTAAAATGAAAGCCAAGCTTCCTATCAGGTGTTAAGTCCGGAGGAATGTCACTGGGCAAATGACGTGACGCTATAAGATTCAACTCAAGATATTCTAATGGTAATTCAACCCCGAGTTTACTCAGGAGGCTTAGAAAGCCAACTCAATCGTGAGTAGGGGCCCCAGAGTATCAACTCAATCCCAATATCATTTTAGGGAAGGGGAAGTACCAACTTGAATCCTAAGGAGGGCCATATATAACTTGAATCTTCGCAAGGGCTTTTGACCTAATCACCAGTGGAAAGAGACTTAGCTCGATCGTCAAGGGCCTTAGCCTGATCACCGATGGAAAGAGCCTTAGCTTGATGGTCAAAGATCTTAGTCTGACCACCGATGGAAGAGCCTTAACTCGATCATCAAGGACATTAACCCGATTATCAGTGGAAGAGCCTTAGCTCGGTCATCAAGCATCTTAACCAAATCACTGATGGAATAGCCTTAGCTCGACGCTAAGGGCTTTTAGCCCAATTACTAGTAGAAGGACTTTAACTCGATCAAGGCAATGCTAGAGATGTTGACACCTCGAAAGACCAGCTGAGCCATACTTGGGATGGTTGGAGAGTTTTGTGACTATAGAAGAGGAAGCCTCGAAGCATCTCATTAAGTCCCATCATATCATGATAATGCTGCATTAATTAAAAGTTGGAGGAAGGACTTGACGCAAAGCCCTTGAGAATTGCAACTGCCACCCTGTCTAGCAATTAACATGCATGGAGAAGTGGACATAATCTCGAATATGTTGCGTAACCTCCGAAATTGTGCCACGATCCCAAAAGACATGTCACTAAGCAAATACTCCAAAGAAGTCGGGAGAGATCACAGGTTTCCGAGAAGTCAAAGCACCATTATTACCTGCCAAATCCAACAAAAATTTACACCTTTACAATGCCATGATACGTGTGGTCTCGTCAAGGCTCAAACTCCTAGGAGATCTCCTCAGATCCATCATCATCACTGTCCGAGAGATCTATATGAGGAGATTTCAGTGATCCTCTCTAGGTATGAGGCCAAAGAAGGTAGAATAATAGTAGTATTTCCGCATATTGAAATCCTTCTAATCTGAAAGGGGAACGAAACGCAAGCATAATTCTTATTTCCATGCTCCACCTTCCACCATGAGACTACTTGCTAGCTATGCCACTTTGACGAACACTCCTTGGCTTCCCTTCCTCCTGTTGTTGGAACAAATATCTTTTCTCACAAATTTATTATTTTAAATTATGACAAAATAAATTTATATATAAGTTTTCATCTCAATTTTGCTAAATCAGTTTACATGCTTAACATAATTCAGATCTCTATAAACTTAAATCTTGATCAACTACATATCTGGGATAAAATTAACTAAATAAACTTGAATATCGTCTAAGTAAATAAAATCTTGAGTGGATTGTTGTGATCAAATCTAACAAGTTGTCATCATCAAGACTGTCAAATCGTCATCATCAAAACCAGAGGGACAACAAGTATGGTACCTGGCGGAGGTTTGATTCGAAAATCTCATCACGCAAGAGTGAGTTTTTTAAATAGGCGTAACCTATCCTTCTGACTGAGCCTTTTTATATACCACTGGATGAAAGACTTCGGCACATATAACAGATGAATATATCAGACAAATTAAACGCTAGCAGTAAATGATCCTATGCATTCATCTAATCGCAGAGCAGAAGATATACGCAATCACACATGAGACAGATTAATTTTTAGGTGGCTCGATCTCGAGCTTGAGATCTACGTCCACCCCTTACTCAATTGAGTAAGGCTTCTACTATCAAACAGCTTGAGTCTGCTGATCCACAACTTTTGGGATAAAATCCCTATAGATAGCTGAGCCTCATAGTTTGCTTTCATGCTGAGCAACATAGCTTGCTGTCAGAGGATCACACCTCACCACTGAGCACCACAGCTTGCTCTACTGACACACAGCTTACAGTGGATTAAAAGGGAAAACTAAAGAACAAAGGAAAACGATGACAGAATGAGAAAAAGTGTAGCTCCACTGGAGCGATCTGACTCTAGATCTGATCCAGAAGTTTGGACATAACTTAACCTCTCAATCTCACTTCTCTCTCAGACTAACTTATGACACTCTATTTTTCCGCTTTCTCTCTGCAACGGGCTCTTTCACTCTTTCACTCTTCTCAGACACTTCATGCTCTCTTCTCCTCTTCTTTTGATCTGCTCTAATCTCTTCTCTTCTATCTTGTTATCAAATTCGAGTGCTAGATTGCCTTTTATAGGGCACGAGTCCAGTGGTCCCACGAGCTCTTCGATTTGGGCACGTGGAAAGCACGTTCCTACGCACTTCGGGAGTCCACGTGTCAGGAGTAGAAGATACGATGATCCACATGGCAGAATCTTAAATCAGCTTCTCACATTGGATCATGTGCCTTTAATCAGCTTCACTTAAGTTCCACGTAAGAGTGATGTGATCAGCCTTTATGCAACCCAGGTGTTTGAGTCATGAATCTAGGTTGTCAAAATAGAAGGTAGAGAGGTATTCGCAAATGAAAATCATGAACACAAGTTCAATCTTAATTGCTTCAACAAATTCAGATATGTCAAATGAATGGACACATTTTTTGCAAAAGTATTGATGCATAAATGAGATGCATCAACCTGTATGACTAACCCATGTAACATGTTTGAATAGAAGCATCGACCTCTAAAGTAACAAAGGTAGACCTTAATGAAGGTGCATCGACCTATCTTTATACTGAATGCACAAGGTGCATTAACCTTGAGAGTGAAGACTTCTATTGCACTGATTTTATGCTGCAGAAGCTAACTGGCTAGTATCGACCTTTCCAAAGCATGCATCGACTTTAAACTGTAGTCACTAGGTCACTAGCATCGACTTTTCTCCAACCACTAGGTTGCTAGCATCAACCTATGTACAAGGTGCACCGACCTTATAACACAAGTTGTGAACAAAGTGCATCGACCTGATAGTGTGTACTATGTTAAACGTGCAACGACCTGACTATGCATACTGTATACAAGGTGCATCGACCTTTTAGATGAAAATGCATATGTGCATCGACCTTCTAGACTCAGTGACATATGTGCATCGACCTTCTTAGTCTGTAACACATATGTGCATCGACCTTCTAGACTCAATGACATATGCATTGACCTGGTAGCTCAATGAAATGGAGGATGCATCGACCTTATAATTCAACATTTACGCATATGCTCTGACCTCCTAGGCTCGGAGTGAACATGTGCACCAACCCGATTTTCTTAATGTATGAATGTACATCGACCTTCTAATGCAACAAAATGAGCATGCATCGACCTGTTAATGACTAGAGACTTAATCTGATTTAAGAGTAACCACAAGATATTAAATGACTGTTGCTATCATTAAAACACAAATTGTTGCCAACATCAAAATGCATCATCAAGTCTAGAGGAGACACAACACCCTACACCTCCTGGACTCTTGCGGCCAACTCTACCTAGGGCCGCGCCTCCCCCCTCTGTGCCATCGTGGATCCTTAAACATGCAAAAGGACAACACTATAAGAAAGTGAAACAACCTAAGCCGGTCATTGACTGTACCGGACTCTAGACTGTTAAACACTACAATTACCCTACATTTCTATACTTTACCCTAACCTCCACTCTGATACCAACTGTCAGGACACAAGATCCGAATACGGAGTCAAACTCCATATCACTCAGATCCTACGCCGCCACCAACGAGCCAGGAGGGCTCGGAAGGGTTAAAATGTGTCACGGGAGTGTTCAGAAATATTAAATCAGCCACCCAGGCCCTTGGGCGGCCAACAGAGTGGCCGCCCAGGCCCTATCTTGGGCTGCCAGTGCTGTGGCCTCCCATGTCCTTGGGAGGCCAACAGTCTGGCCTTCTATCGTCTTCTGGTCTGGTTTACCTGATTTTCACTATCCCACATGTTTATAGGTTCCAATCTTCGCCATACTCACCGGCAGTCATAGTTTAGCTATCTGGCTAGTGGCTCTTGGTTCTCGTGCTAGTGAGCCACCTTTTGGTGGATTAGTATAGACCGGTGGTAATCCTGTGACTTCCGTGATTACGACGAGTTCTCACTCTTGGTGACTCTACCCACTAGATGTTGCTGACCTGGGCACATCGTTGCTTATCCACCAGGGAGTGGTGGAGCTTGTCTCGAGTAGATGATTTCTATGCTGGTTACAGTAGGGCCCCTTGCCTGTGCAACCTGAGTCTGACTGGGGGGGAAATCGACTGGAGGATCCGACCTAGAGCAGATGGTCTTTGTGTGCACACGTAGTCGGGGGTAGTGGACGCGTGCTAACAAGCACGACCCCAACTAGTCCTTGTTCTATGGTACTATGTTGGTGTCTCAGTTTCCACCTAGGGCGTGTAGGGAGACACTTGAGGCTACGGTATAAGTCATCGGAGGATGCTTTTGGCCTCATCGCTAGAGTACTCCTGTCGCTTGAGAGGTTCCAGCACGGGTTTCTCTTCGTGGGGTTTACTGTACTGGCGGCTCAATCTGTCCTGTTCCGTGTGGCCGAGGTTCGTTTAGTAGCAGGTGTAGTGGTCCTATGTAGAGTTCTTTTACTTGTTGTTCCTTGCCTCCCTTGCTAGTTGTTTATCATTCTTATACTTGGATTATCACACTGTTGTTTCCGTTGAGTGAGGTGGGGATCTACGGGACCCCTATTGAGCCGATGAGACGCCCCCATTGGTTTCAGGTGAGGTGAGACTTGCGTGTAGTACTTCAGAGGTAATTCGTGGTGCCAGTGGTCAGAGTTAGATGCCAGATTGTCAGAGCCGAGGTATGCCCTGTGGACTAGTACTTTTCTTTCAGTCGACTATACTTGTGTTGGACTTGTAGTTCTAGACTGTATAACTCTATTAAATCGTGTAATAGTTTAGTTCTTGTATTAATTAAATTGTGCATTACATATATATTCCTACGTTTATTTTAGCATCTTGTACACTCCCACACCTACCCTTAACCCTTCCGGGCCTCCCAACCTGTCGGTGGTAGGCCAGGATTCGAAGTATCGGGTCTTTTTCGGTACTCGGATTGCTCCCGACGAGAGTCTCGCTACCGCTCGGAAATAGGAAGCTCAAAGGGACAAGAAGAAATGCAAAAGCATGCAAATGTGATGCAATGGATGCAATGAATGCATGGAATGTAATGCACACAAAGGGTGAGAGGATGAGAGCCCCTTCCTCACCCAACGGGTGGCCTACGAGGAGACATTGGTGATAGACAGAAGCATGGGTGAAGTTGAATAGAAGGTCGATAGGGTAGCAGAAGGCCCCCTAGTAGAAGAAAACCCGCCCCTCCATGGCGGTGAAAGTGTACGGTCAATCGACCTAACATATAAAATCAAAGCCCATGACGATGTTTCAACAATAAATGATAACTCCCTTGGAGGGTGAAGAGCAATAAGGTGAGGGAGTTGGGAAGTTGGAATGGGAAGCTTCGTGTTGCCCAAGAATTGTGGGATATGAAGAGCGTTGAACATAATGTGTGTTCGCCCCTTGTATGGAAGAATGGACTTGATATCAAAGGGTTGAAACAAGAGGTGCCCTGGTCGGCCCTTGGGTGTGGACTTACACAACATCAAAGCTTGACTTTTCCTTTTGGTGAGTAGCGGCGGGAACTTGGCCTCTTCAACCATGCTCGGCACAAGAACACGGATTGGCATCCAGCAAATAAAGTCTTTCATCTTGAACAACATAGCCATGGCCAACACTTTCTTGCCTGGCTCTTGATCATCTTCAGCACGAATACTTGCAAAAGGACCCCCATTCCGAGTGGTGATGAATGATGAGATGGAAGCTGTAGGCTTAGTGAACGATGGTGGTTTAACGGAGGGTATTAATGAAAAGATAGGTGGAAGTGGAGGCTCAAGCACGTCAGGCTTCTCCCCTTGCTCGAAAGCGGATGGGGTTGGCTAGAGTGCAACAATAGGTGAATCCTACTCAAGATTAGCCATGGACATGGGTGTAGGGTTTGGTGGATGGATAGGCAAAGTGAGGTTTGATAAGACTATATGGACGCCTAGAGACCAAGTCCTACAGATGGAATGTCTGTAGGAGATCCAGAAAGGGGGGATTGAATGGATCTGTCACCCGATTAAAAATTTGGACACCAGTAGAGTCTAATGCGGAATAAGATATGGTACATTTCAATTAGTTATGATTAAGTTGGATTGGATTATGCCCAAATATGTAGCATTATGAATGAATTTGGGATATTACTATTCTTTTTAAATAATTGTCATCTTGGACTATGGATAATATGTCAAATCCTAAGTTTGTGATAAATTATCAAGTACTATGCGCACTTTGACTCTATGTGAATGACATGATCTATATAGATGCATCATGCATCCGAGTATCTTCCGCGCTCGAGACGTGACACTCTCAGCCCCATTGCGGGACTCTATCCCCTACCCTTCAGTGGTGCTGACTCCCAGCACAGGTCTTCCTATATGGGACGCGGTGACCCCGATGTTGAGTGTAGGTCCTCTATCCCACTCTCCTGTCTCCCAAGTGTTAGGTACAGGCTCGCAGCCTTGGGTCGTCGGTACTCTGACACCTCTAGCTATATCGGTTCCCAGTGCAAGGGCATCGTCTTGAGCATCGGCAATGCTTTTATCGGCCCGGGCAAAAGCTTACACCCAAGTCACCCAGCTGCCAGCTCCCACCATAGACTTCATGTCTCTTGGGGCAATTCCAGTATTTCCAACTAATGGTCTTGTGCCACCAGTAGTCACAGGCTGGGTCTTCTTGGTCTACCACCTCGGAGCGGGGTCTTTCTCGGCTCCCCAGAAGAAGTGTCGCCATGGCCGCAAAGGCAGGCGATTCACCGCTGCGACCAGCAACGCCTACAAGACCATCCTTGTTGATGATCTGCGGATTCGCCTCAATGGTGGCAAACCAATCGTACCCCAAGAATGGATCGTCCCTACAGTCCCCACCGCTAACCACTTCAGCCTCCTGCAATGAATGCGAGAGGACAAAGCGGAACTCAAAAAGGCAGGCATCCTGGCAACGGTTCAGAGGCACCCTCACCAGCTTGATGCACCAACTCCCCCGTCTCGTCGAAGAAACTGCGACAAAGGAGACCAACAATCTGACTTGAGAAGGATCTAGGTTACCCTGGAAGAAGCTCAAGCCATTCGGAGGGCATGTCTTAGGAACCCCCTTCAGGCGCTCAGACGCGGCGTCAAGCAAGACATGCCCGATGCCACAACGGTGTCGCCTGACGGCGCTCAATCAGCCAACACCTCTCATCCGGGTAGGCAGAGGTAAAGATGAGCTCGTTCCGGGCCTCACCAGCATCCAGCCCCAAGTTCTCCTCGAGTTGATACTGCGATGGAGATTCTTCCACAATGTACCTCGGTCTTTGACAGGCTGGGGGCACCTATCCGCCCCAAGAGGCACTCCTAGAAGAAGCGAACGGTCTGGTTCCTTAATGATGCAGTCAGGGTGTTCGCGTGTTATGCCGCTGGGCACCAACCTGAGACTCAGTCCAACGATTTGGACCAGCCCATAGCTCAGCTTAGGAGGCCTCGTCACCAAACTCAGTTGCCAGCTCCGATCGGCCATGTCAGCACTTTTGCCTGACCTCAAACATCGGCACGGGCGGAGGAGGTTCTCGTTGAGGACCGTGCCGCCCCTGTCAATGCGGAGCTGATCAATAACGCTCCCCCAGCCAATGAGGTCCAAGAGGTGACTCTCGAGACTCTTATGAAGGACAACCAACATTTGAAGGCCCTCCTGCAAGACCTTCTGCAGGAACGAGACCTCCATCCTCAGCCACCTGCTAGGCCTCAGGCTGAAGTACCAGCTCCGCAGGGTGGGCTTAATGGTACCAACACCTCAGCCGTAGCCGTCGAACTTCCACAGTAATTAGGTTTGGCACGCCCTTGGCCGAAGCCCAACCATGACCTCCCAACACGCCGGTGCTAGAGAACCTCATGGCACAGCATCAAATGATCGAGCGGATCATTGAGACTAAGCTCGCCCAATTTGGAGAAGGGGTCGCAACCATAGATCTCTATAGCATCCCCTAATCGCAGCACCACTAGTTAGAGAAGCTCCCCCTGGAGTACGCCAAGCCACTAAAGCTACAAAAGTTTGACGGATAGGGGTCGCCGCATGAACATTTCGCCTACTACATTACAGTCATGGGCGAGCTCGCGTTGGATGAGTCATATCTCCTTTGTTATTTTGCCACTTCACTGACGGGGATGGCCTTCTAATGGTATTCTCGCCTGAAGCCTAACTCAGTCATCGACTGGGCGAATCTCCAGAAGAAGTTCCTCGATCATTTCCAAATGACTAAGCAAAAGATCTCCCTAGCCGAACTCTGCTCTCTCCAACAGAAGGGTGAGGGCGCCCTCGACTTCATCAAGAAATGGCGAGACCTCAGCATGAGGTGTATCAACCCGCCAGTCCAGGAGGATGCCATCACCATATGTCGTCGAGGTTTGGCGGCCGAGGTTAGTGAAAAACTTCTCAGCACCAACATCAAAGGCTTCGACCAGCTCAATTCGACAGTCACCGAAATAGAGATGTTCTTCACCGATAACCCGAGCTACACCTCAACGAAGGGTAAACAGATGCGAGAATGTCAGCCTGACAAGGAGGTCAACATCATTGAGTTCACCCCCATCATCAAAGCCAGCAAGGAGGCCGAAACAAGTGGCTCTGACAAAAAGCCAGCGGACAAACCGGCCTCTCCCTCCTTCTCGGAGCGTATGAAGACACCCTTCTCCTTCAAGAAGGAACACACGAAGATGCTCTTCAACCTTTGTGTGGCCCAGAAGATTGTCGAGTTGCCCGAAGTCCGCAAGCCGGACAAGGCCCCAAAAATTGACGATCCCATCTATTGCGCATATCACCGCATGCTGGGTCATCCAATTGAAGATTGCTACATCTTCAAGACTCAAGCACAGAAGCTGATCTGAGACGGCCTTGTTCAAATGAAGAGTGATCTCGTCGATCCCCCACAACCACACACGTGGTCTAGACTAGCCAAAGCAGCACGTATGGCTCACTATCCGACTAATGTGATCCACATGATGGCAGCATTTTCACTTTCTGATGACGAAGCAGAGGAGCCCAGCACCAGTCAAGGAGAGCATTCACTCTGGTATTTGGGGTGGAGGCCCTGGCACGATCATAGACCTCTCTCCTTCCCCAAGGAGTGGACCCGACAACTCTTCGATGTTCTCATCGAGAGGGGGCAAATCATGTCCCGCGACCCACCGGCAGACTACACTCATTGGGACTTCAGTCACCCCCAGTACTGCCCTTTTCTTGCCAGAATCTGCCATGCGATCGAGTCCTGTGAGGAACCTCATCCAGGAATAGATTCAGTGGGAGCAGATCAATGCCGAGGGAAATTCCATGGCACTCGCCAGACTCCGACAAGCCATCGAAGAAACCATGAGCATTGCCCAAGATGCACCAGAGTAGCCAGATCCTCCCCGGGAAAATGGGCACGGGCTACCTTACCAGCATACTCTAGAATGGCTCGAGTTTTGGACTGACAATCGGGAAGCACTCGAGCAATTACAGAGGCGTTGGGAGCAAGACGCCAATGAAGAGATGGGGCCAAGTAACTTCTTGGTCAACGTCATCCATCCGCCTACTCCCCCGACCTCTTCTGACTCCCTAACATCACTAGCCGACTAGCTAGCCCCTACCACTTCGGCCATATAATGGCGGCCCTAGAAAGAGCTGGAGTCTCATCCTCTCTCTAGGGAAGACACTGCCAGGCTTCTCCGAGTCCTCCTAGGTCAAGAGAATGTCTTCGTGGGTGAGACGACGATGGGCTCCCTAAGCTCCTCTCATCCTTCCCCTATCCTACCTTCGTCTCTGACACCCAGGAATATGAAGAGAAAACAAAAACTGGGAGAGGCCCCAGTTCGACTAGCCATGTCCTCTCAGCGGGTGAGCCATCAGGTTTTCCCCGCTTATCCTGCAACCTAGCCCAGCCTGCAAGAGCAATGTCTTCAGAGTCTTCAGCTACACCAATTCGCGAGGCAGGGTTGCCACCACAAGGGCCACCCGACGTGCGGAATCAAGATAGCTGTCGGGGGCAGCAATGCCCCAAGACACCATCAGGCGTCGCCCGATCCTACCCCTAGCTAAACCATGGAGGTAAGGCCAGGAAGTAGGATGTCAAACATGCTCCCCAGGCCACTCCTCAGCAAAATCTCTAGCCACCGCGGCTAAGGCATCAAACTACGCATACGTCTTCGGACGTCAGCCCTAGTACACTAGCTCGACGGGAGTTGCCTCCCTCGCCACCACGGCTAAGGCATCAAACCATGCACATGTCCTCGAATGCCAGCACCAATCTACCTGTTCATGGTAAGTCTCTCCAGCCACCGTGGCTAAGGCATTAAACCACACATACCTCTCCGGACGCCAGTCCCAGCATTCTAGCCTACTAGGAGCTACCACCCGAAGTCATCGAGCAGGTGATCAATGCTACCTTCCAAATACAACAAGCGGAAGGTGCCTAGATTGAGATCTGGGCAATGAGAAGCCGCCAGCCTCACCCTGCCAAGGCATCAGCTTGGCAATATCCCCATAGGGATCTGTCAGCTCCACCTCCAGCACCTCCTCTTTCTACTCCCCTGAAGGCGGCCATCGCCAAGAAGCAAGCGAGGAATAGAAGGAAGAATCTCAAGAGACGACTCAAGAAGCAAGCCAAGCAAGCAGCTACCTTGCAATCCTCAGTAGAGCTAACGCCCCTCCAGAGGCTACAATAGTTCATCAATAGCCTGGAGGAATACATCCCTCCTTGTCCTACCGGTCCTATCCCACTTGATAGCTACATCCCGCGGGAAGAGATGTAGAAGCGAGCCCGCCTCAGAAATTGGGTCCAGGAGATGATCCAGAAAATTAAGAATGGCAAAATGCTCCTCATGCCAGAAGATCTCTCCTTGCTCTATAGGGACAAAGAGATCGCAGTGGAGTAGTTGGAACAAATACTTCACAGCTGCACTTGTAATATGGTGGCCATCCCACCACTAGACAATATCAACGCCTCCCAGCGAGGCCAGCCAGTAGCTTCTTGAACCTGACAAAAAGACTACTACCCCACTTGGGCTACAGCTGATCCCAAAACCCACAGGCCGCCGCCGGGGTCGTGGCCATGGATGCGGAAGAGGTCACAGGAGGATCCCCGAGTCACCTCTTCACCAGCCTGCCTTCGACCCGGAGCGAGTCATCCTCTTTCGAGGAGAACAACCCGCCCCAATCCCACTGGTGGAAATTCGGGGGGGACCCAGCATCTTCGATCCTGTTGGCTCAGAGGAGATCCCCATCCTCATTTTTACAAAATTTTTCTCTCTCCTCCTCTCTTCTCCTCCTGCGGCGCCGAGCAACCTTTAGGGTGTGGCGGCGTCTTCTGAGCTGGTGAGGGAGAGTTTTTGTTCCTCGAGATTCAAATCCCTCTTTCTGGACCCCGGGAGGCTCCTAGTAGGGCTTGCCCTCGGAGCTATTCCCCTGGGTGTTCCATTTTGGCATCGGCGCGATACCCACGGCCTGTTTTAGGGACCATCCCTTGGTGGATGTGTTCCCGCTTCTTTTTGGCAATCTCCCGGGCTAGGGAGACCTTACTGAAATTTTGTCAGAAATTCTGTTCTCATCAACTATTTTCTGTCCTTATTTATTCCTCTTGGTATGCTTGTTGTAGATAAAATGGCATCTGACTCTTCTTCTTCTACATCCTGTGCCGTGGTGACGTGGGAGAATGTCCATTCTTTAGATCGGTGCCATGAACAGCTTGTTGTGGTCTCAGAATCCTCAAACTCAGAGACTGATACAGTGGACACTAGTTGCCTCCTCATTACTAGGGGTGATTCCTTCAAGTATAATCGTGGGGATGCCGTCAGGAGGGATCACCCCAAAGACAAGCACTCGATGTCCTTCCTCAGGCAATTCAACCTTCAAGGGAAGAGGGATTTATTTCTGGTCCGGAAGGCCGAGTAGGCGTTACTTGTCAAGAGGGACAGCCTAATAGACTTTTTAATGCAGGGAAGGCCTATCTATTTGCCTGGTGAACCCCAGAAGTGGAGCGTTGTGCTGGGGCTCTAGGGATTGGCTCTAGAGGATGGGTTGCTAACTAGAGCACCCGAGTTCGTGCCCGCCCGCTGGAATGAAACTACAGGTCATGTCGACCGAGAGAAGCCCATCTTCGGTCTATTTCTTGCCTCGTTGAAATGGGGAAATAAAGAAGAATCTTTCTTGCTGGACTGCTTGGCAGTCCATTTCAAGCATCAGATCTCTGTGGGGTGGTTCGCCGAGCTGAAAGCCACCGATGCCCATGCATTTAGACTTGGAGCGGTGGAGTTCATGGACTACGTCCTTCAACATTACGCTCCTATCCTGGTTAAAGCCGGCGTATATCACAGCGTGTACGCCTCGAGGTACCGCTATCCCATCTCCAGGGGTTTATTCTGCGGTATGATCGAAGTCTTCTGCCCCAAGTACAACACCTTCTACACTTCGAAGGGGGAGACTTCTTTAGACCTCTAGAGCCTTTCCCAGCTTAGTGGCTTGCCAATTGACAGTGAGTCGTATGAAGAAGTCTACTGTCCAGATTGGCTGAAAGATCAGATCGATGGAGAAGGCCGATACTTGGCAGGCTTTGCTTATCGCTATCTGATGAAGGCGTATCGTACGCTTTGTCACTCATTGTACGATACCAGGGAAGCACGTAATCCTGGGGAAAAGAGGCACGTGCAGATGGGTACCTGGCTCTAATATTTCTTCAGTGGGGAGCAAAAGTACAAAGACTTCCCTATGGTAGCGCCAACTGCCTTGAAGTGAAAGAAGAGAGTCTAACGACAAGCTGCTTTCCTACCTGCTCTGAAGGGAGGGCAGCAAGGAGGTCCAAACCTTGCTGGAGTTGATGCAGTCATGCACTATTCTGCATACTTGACTTATTGGATCTGCTCCTTCGCTCTCCCACAAGGTCATAAGAGCGTGATCAGAGTTGAAGTCATTTACCCTGCTTGCCTGATGGCTTGGGGTACAAAGCTCTTGCTCAGTACGATGGCTTTATGCCTTATCTACAAGACGCTGGGAGACCTGCACCGATCTTGCCTCCCCAGGAATTTGTAGACGGTTGGTCCGCTGCATTTCTTCAATGCTTGGGTATGCACGCTATTCCCGGAAGCTGCTCCCCGAGGACTGCAGCCATCGTGGATGGTCCCGAGGATGATAGAATTAGCTAGTGCCGAGCCATCTCAGCTAGCAGAGTAGCTTTTTGCCATCAGGCGTAAGTTGGCCAAAGTTTCGCTGGACGCGCCTGGGGTCTTGCACTTCTGGAGCTTGGCAGCCCACTCCAACCCGCTTGTGAACAAGATGCGAAGATGCAGTCTCTTCAAAATAGAAGAATATACTCATCCCATTTCTGGGGCTAGATGTACAAGGCCGATCCTGGAGCCAGAGTTGGTCGATTGGGCGTTGGCGATCAGGCCGAGCATCCTAGTCTTCAGAAAGAGTGGCATCCTATGGCTAGAGTCGTACTATCCATTCTGATTTAGTCAGAATGATGGGGGCATCATTTACCCCCTCCACATTTTTCGAAGCTCGGATGGGTCGTCATCATGTATCATCGTGTTCTTCACATTTCTTTGAGTCATGGCATGTAGTTTTTATATTTTATTTGAGTCTTATCATTGTATTTTTCATATGGGCATGCTATTTTACATGTCCACAACACCTGCCAATGCTCATCTGGGCACATCTCTCGACTAGAGCACCCGCTCTGCCACCTCGAACCACAATCTCAACACCTCAGGGGCTGGATGGACCTCACGCTGGGGTGGCCAACCCGATGACAACTCCCTCAAATCACACTCACGGCCACTTAACCACGGACAATCTGTACCAGCCACCTAACCTCGCTGTAGATTCCTCGAACATAGCACTGCAGCGGCACACCTGCCGGCAACCTCTGCCCAACGCAGCACAACCGGGGCCACCATCTCAAGGGGAGGAAGCTCTCGAACACGATCCTTAGACCCTACGCTGGCACTCCGACGATGACAGTAACCACCCTTACAGTGTCAACACTACGTACTTACACTCTCGTGCGAGGAACGAAGTGAAAAATAAATACGATACCTTATGCCAGTTACTGACTGTATTGTACCTTACGGACTCTGATCACTGTAATATCTTAAATTCCCATGTACTTCCACAACCATAGCTCTGATACCAACTGTAGCGGCCCGAGATCCGAGTACCGAAAAGGAACCGACGCGACTCGAACCTCGGCACGCCGCCCACGAGCTGAAGGGCTCGGAAGGACTAAAAGGATAGGTGTGGTGTACACAGAAATAGGAAATAAAGTAAGATAACAGATATAATAACAGAAATAAACAATAGCTACAACAGAGTCCAGTTTAACAAAAGTATAGTCCAAAGTAGTAAAACGTACCACATGCCAAGTGAACACTCGGCCCAGCGAACTGGCAACTAAGAATCTCCATGCAACACCCTCGAACCTCGAGGAAGAATTGTCCCACCTAAAAATCAGGGGTGAGCCTCCTATCACTGGCTCAGTAGGGGTCCCGCGGAACCCCAACCGAAAACAACGGCGGCATGGAAAGCAGTAACTATAGAAACACAACAACGACAACAGGATAGTAACCACGGTGGCCGATAAAACCTTGGCTCTAATGCTACTCCTACTGTATCAAAAAACACCACCTGGCCTCCCAGTTGAGGGACAACTAAGCCATGAACCCGACATCCCGATCCTATAGTTGGGAGATGACCAGAACATGAACCGCCCTAACCACGCTACTAGGAAAATGACACGACGTCACTGTCATAGAGGCCTGTCCTCAGAGACAAGGCCCACGTTGAAACCACGTGGTCTGGAAACATCGTTATGACCTCATCGTCGTGAACGCAACGCCGTCTGGGGAAGGCCCACGGTGACGCTCACCAGAAATCCCAGACCTCGACTACGGGAATACTTAGGAAACCACACACAAAGTCCCGTCTCGCAGATGGGTAACGAAAACCTGGGACACGATAACTCACGTCATGTGACGGGAGTACCGCCCACCAGAAGAACAGACCAGAAGCATCCTCTGACATCTTACACCGCATCACAAGTGTCTAGTTACAATGCCCCAGGCAGAGACAAAGACACACCAAGTAACCAGGAATACAAAACAAGGACTAGCTGAGGTCGCACTTGTCAGCGTGGGTCTGACACCCTCAACCCTGTGTGCACACTCAGACCATGCGCCCTAGGCCTGTCCTCTAGCTAGTTATTCCCCCTAAGCTCGAACTCGGCTGTACGTGGGGGCCCTACGGTAACTAGCCTAACAACTATCTCTCTCGGGTCAGCTGCTCCACCACTCCCGGGTGGGTCAGCACACGCGTGCTGTAAGAAGGCTACGACTAGTGGGGGCTCACAGAACATGGACATAGAAAATCACACACGCACCCATCTCGAGTAACATGAAGTAACAGGTGACCCGAGGCCACCAGACTCTGGACAGCCCACTAGACCTATTAAATTCAACGGTCCTTGAGTCATATGACTCGAGTCAAGATCGTCGCACGTGACGGTACTAAGCTGTCAATCTCGCATATTCCCTAGGTTTGAAACCACGAAGCGATGACTCACGAGGCAGACCATAACTGTCGAGACCCTTCCCTCAAAAAAGGGAACACAAGAGACCTTCAGCCCCAGGCTGGGAGATTGGACTCACAGTCCAAGGCCACACACACGGCCCACTCGAAAACTCGGAACCCACGCATGGGGTCACCCGGACGCCAAGACTCACGAACTCACTAATCAAGATGATGCGGCACCGCTAGACACCCCCAAAACACAAACATAGGTCTCACGGTGTCTAAGACATTCTCGAGGCCGATGGTCAACCACTGGATCCCAACCGGGTGACCGAAGACCAACACAATGCACAACAAATGCGACAAACATGGAGAATCACCTGGCAGTCCTCTCTTGGCCACCAGAGAGTCTAGCAGTCTAAACCTGGACCGCTAGCGCAGATTAGAGGTCCACCCTTGGACCGCTAAGCGCAGGGGCATATGTGGAGGAGGGTGGTGGCTCACGGCGAGGTGGTGGTGAGGGTTAGAGAGGGAGAGAGGACCACGGTGACTCAGCGATGGAGATGGTGAGGCTAGCGGTCATGGGAGGTGTGGTGTTGCTGGTGGTAGCAGAGGAAGAGGAGATGGTGAAGGGAGATGGCGGGGAGGATGACGCGGTGTGCTGGGAGTAGAGGGGGAGAGAGACTAGTGTGGTGGTGGTGGTGAGAGGGTTAGATTGGTGATTCAGAAGATGGAGTGGGGGCTCCATGGCGATGATGAGGGACGTACATGTAGAGGTGGATGGGGGCTGTGTAGCGGCTATGAACGGTGGCCAGAGGGGGGACTGTGGGTGGTGGTGTGAAGGTAGTCGGCGGGTCTGTGAGGTGGACGACGACGGGTGTGGGCGACGGTGGCGTGAAGAATGGTGAGGGTGCAGTGGAGGTAGTAAGAAGGGAGGTGGGTACGGTTGGCGTGGAGGTCGGAGGAGATGCGTAAGGGAGAGAGGTCTCGCGGGCGGAGGGCTGCGGCTATGAGGGTGTGGAGGCGGGGCGTGGGGTTGACAGGGTGGTCTGGGGTGGTGATGCTGTCGCGACGGTGGAGGGTGTGGGCTGGCTAGGACAGTGACCGGCGTGGGAGGTGGAAGCAACGGTGAGGAGGCGGGGACGTGAGGAGGTCTCTGTGGCTAGGAGAGGTGGTATGGCATTGAGGGTGTCGGGGTTAGCAGGATGGGCCAGCGGAGGTGCAAGGGAGGCTGTCGGCGGAGTTTGAGAGAGGAAGAGTGGTGGTGCTGGGAGTGTGAAAGGGAAGTGGTGCTGGGGGTGTCACAAGAGTGGTAGGAGGAGGAGTGGGGTGGCTCGTGGTGGCCGGCGGTAGCGGTGAGCAGGGAGGAAGAGAGGCCGGTGGGGGGTTTGTTGCATGGGAAGGAGAGGAGGTGGAGGGGGGGTCCGACAGTGGGATGAAGAGAGAGAGATGGAGGGCGGTGGTGACCGACGACGGTCACGGCAGGTGGTTAGTAGAGAGAGGGGGGGTATGGGTCCGCCGACAGGTGTTGCATGCACAGAGGGTGGGAGGTGTATGAGGGAGGAAGGGAGCAATGGTATGTAGGGGTTAGAGAGAGGAGTGAGAAGGGTTGGCCTCTGGTGAGAGGAGAGGTCGAGTGAGGTCGGGAGAGGGCCGGGAGGTGTGGCTTATGGGTTAGAGAGGGAGATGGGGAGGGGTTGTTGGCAGGGTGGTTGTAGAGGGCATGCAGGGGTCGGCAGGGCTGCAGCTGTGGAGTGGGTGGTCGACAGGAGAAAGGTGTGGTGTGGCAGCGCAACGGGTTAGGAAGAGAGAGTGAGGGTGCGTGAGGGAGAGGAGGTGGGCTCGCTGCTGTCGGTGACAGAGGTATGGGAGGTCAGCCGGTGGAGGGTTCGTCACCGCAGTGGTCGAAGGTGCAGGTGGGAGGCTGTGCGACGGTGGCAGTGGGCTAGTAGAGGGTATCATGGTGAGAAAGGGAGAGAGGCGGGGTTCGGTGGTTGCCCGGCCGTGGTATGCGGTGACCACGGCAGTGGACGGTGGCAATGGTGGTCGGAGGGTGGTGTCCGCAGAGGAGAAGTGGAGGCGAGTGACGGGCTATCGGGGGAAAGAGGGAGGGCATGTCTGCTGGTTGGCGGGTTGGCCGGGGATGAGAGGGAGTGGTCGCGACGTGGGAGACGGTGGTGGCAGGGGGGAAACGTCAGCGGCGGGGGCGATGGCACCGGTCATGGCAGCTGGCCATAGAGATGAGTGCAGGTGGGGAGAGGGGTGGCCGGCCGCGGTTGTGTTAGCAGGAGGTGGTGGACGGGAGGTGGCGTGATGAGAGGGGAGGCTTGGAGGTGGTGCGGCCGGCGGCGTGGGGGACGGTGGTGGCAGTGCACACGGAGGGAGTGCAGAGATGGACGGGGGGTATGGGTGGTGGCCGCGGTGGTGTTAGCAGAGAGGGTTAGAGAGAGAATGTGGGGAGGGAAATGTCATGCCTGCCTGTGGTGGAGTGTTGGCTGAGTGTAAGTTAAAGAGAAAGAGGGAGGGTGGCCGTTAGGGGTTCGCTGGGCGTGCGAGTTAGAGAGGGATAGAGAGAAAGGAGAGATGGTGGGGGGTGCGGTGGCGATGGTTGTCGGTGCAGGTAGAGGCAGTGGCAGGAGGTGCGGTCGGCAGCAGAGGGAAGGAGGTCGGAGGGAGTGGGATGTGGAGATTCACGGTGGTTGGAGGGGATCGCCAGAGGGGGGCTGTGGTGGTGGCGTGGTCGTGGCGTGCTGGGAGCGGTGGTGGTCGTTGGAGGGTGAGTGGGAAAGAGAGAGAGGGAAGAAGAGAGAGAGCGGGATCGCGTGTGTGCCGGGGAGGTGATTCAGTTAGGGGGTCACCTTGTAGGTAGCCTCAGGCTCATTGGAGCAAGGCGGCGCCGACATTCGCATCCAATAGTGGCTCTGGCGGGGAAGGGCACGTAGGCCACTCAACCCCCAGGTCTAGGGAAGAGTGGCCCATCTCAACCAGCACACCAGTAGGGCCTGCACAATCCCACCAAGCATAAAGGGAAATAAGCAACATCCAAAATTTCCTTTGACAAGACAAGGTGGAAAACCAGATAAAAGTCCTAGCCCTTACCCGATGCGACTCCCACCATGCCTGTAGCCTCATCAGCAAGGGTCGGTGAGGGCAACCTCTCCTCCACATCTACAACCTCACCCATTGGGGTCAGAGAGGGCAAGGGCTCCCCCTCAATTCGGTCATCCTTAGTGGCCATCGGTGAGATGGAAGGCTCTTCCCGACTGCTCTCACCAGGAGCCCACACGTGCTCCTCCCCAGACCCCAGCCCTATTCACAACTTAATAGTATCCACATCCAATGATAAAACTTAAATAAGGGCTAGATAGGAAGGGGAGAACCACTGCACACCTTCCAAAGCCGCCTCCATCTCCAGTTCCCTGATGGAAGAAGCCTCAGAAGTGGAGGAGCTCGAGCTCGAGCTATCTTCTGTCTCCATCGCCACATTGTCGCTACTCGAAGAGTAGGACGAGGCTTCCGATGAGCTCCCAGACACAAGCAAACCAGTGGCACCTACAGATCAGTGGATCAAGCCAAGTCACTACCCAATCCAACCTCATATGAAGACAACTGGTCGGCTAGGGGTTTCAGACAAGAAACTCACCAATAAGGGCACCCCCTTCGGAAACCCCCTCAATGTCGATGATCTCCTCGTCGCCCCCAATCGAAGCTGTGACCGTAGGCTCACCCCCTACTACCCTGCTGTGTCACAGGGGAGCTCACCCTCCTCCAAGGGGGAAGAAGCACCTACAGCCAACACCAGAGGAAGCTTAGCATTAACGGGCAACCCTGAAAGCCCCACCATGAATGACTAGGCACTCAGTTGCCTACCTGAGGGCCCTATACTAGAGGACCCAACCAGTCCAACAATGTAGGCTGACACCACAGTGGGCAAAGGAAGGAGAGGCATCCTCGCCAACAGCTGTGGTAGTATGCCCACTACGTCCCCAGCAACGAGTGGAGGTAAAGGGGCCACCTGCTCAGATTCGCCCTCGAAGGACAGAAGAGCCACTGACGGGATGGCACTGGCCAACTCTTGGATCATCTCCAGAGTGGCAGCCGCGTCCTCACCTGGCAAACAAATAGCACAAATGCAGTCAATGGTTCCAACACATCAAAAGCACGATAAAGACAAGACGATTCCCTTCACGGCAATCCAGTGTTTACCCAAGCTGTCATGGGCCGCCACCGGCATCTGCTCTCCCGTCTGTGCGGGTGCCCCGCTCTATGTCTTGGATGGGCCCGCGGCCCCCGATACCTCTGCCACCCCTACACAGTACGAACAGCCATGTCAGTGACCACAACCGAGCAAAGCCACAGCCAGTATATATCCAGTGTCAGAGGCTCATACCTGAGCAGGCCCTCCCTGAAGCCTTCCACGACTTGAAGTCAGGAAATGTCTCGATGTTAGGGGCAATCTCATCCATCACATGAAGGAACCCCTTCATGTCTATCTCGCACTCAACCCCGTCATCAGGTAGGGGGTTAACCTCCTAAGGGGGCGAGAAGATCGCCTCCACGTCGGTCTCCAGTGGGGCTACAAGAAATAAATCTGATGAGACAGGGTTATTCAGTCATTATGGCCAAACTGACCAGGAGTAAAAAGGTCGACGTGACACTTACTCAAAGCTGTCTCCACCTCGGCTTGCTCGCTAGTCTCAAGTCCTCCAGAGGACCCACCAACCTCAGCTGCTGCAGCCTCCCCACGAAGGCACTTCTGCCTAGGTTATGGACCTCCATCCCCGCTCCCTAAGGACGTCTCCGTGGACGGGTGATCCCCCTCTGTCGCAGAACCTATCAACAAACACAGCAACATATAATGCCTCAGTCACATACCCCAAAAAGTAATGAAGCTAAGGTGGTATGCTAAAGAAAGAATCTTACCTGAGGCCCCAAAAGGGGTCAATGGCAAAGGGACTAGCTGCTCCGGCCCCAGCGCCAACACACGGGCAGCCTTTGCAACTGCCTCTCGAATGTCTCTCAGAGTGTGGGCACACTCAATATGGGACACTATAGAAACCCTGGTAAATTGAGGAATAAAAATCCTAAATAAATTAAAAAGAACCATTAATCAAGGCCCAGACCATATATACAACACCACCCACACACTAATGGGCCTTGTACTCAAACCAAATGGACCCTACCCTTTAACCCAAATGGGTCAAGGAAAGGGCGCCCCTATACTAATATATTCCAAAGTAGTTTCATCAATCCTCTACTTGGAGGCATATAGTTCGGCCATAGTTATTTCTCTTTTGGCAACGTGAAATTGTTCCTAAAACTTCTGCTGCATGTCTGGCTAGTCATTGATAGATTCGGCCAGTAAGTTGAAATACCACTCAAAAGTGAGTCTTGTGAGGGAGGACCCAAAGAACTTGAGTAGGTAGGACTCAATGGCTGTCAGATCACTCATTACGTTGATGTAGTAGGCTATATGTTCTTTCGACGAACATTGTCTGTCGAACTTATCGAGCTTCGGCAGTTTGGTAATGCCGAGAGGTAGCCTCTTGGCTACATGATGGACAGGGTAAGGCACCTCGTACATATCAAAAGTGGCACTATCTTCATTGCCCCTATCGACCAATTTTTCTTCGATCATTCGATCTATCATTATTTTATTCGCCATCACCTGGTCGACCGGGCCTGGGTAGAAGTGGGATTGCTACATTTGCTATGTCGTCACCCTTGCTTGAGGTGCAACAATGATCCCCTGGTATGGAGAAACTAGGGGTTACATTGCATTGGTGTGTTGTTGCTGGAAGGGAGCACCCCCTGTGTATCTAGGCACCGGCTGAGCTGCAGCTACCTATGGCAAAGCCTCGAGGATCTGGCCATTATTTCTCGGTGTCTCGGGAGGGACTTCAGCCTGCCCGGAGGTAGATGCCTGTGCATTCTTCTCATTCAGTTGCTTCTTTAGTATTTCAATCTCCAACCGATATTCTTGCAATATCATCGGTATTGTAGGATCATGCATGGAGGGGTTGAGGGGGACACGTCTTTCTTTCGCTGGAATTTCATCGGATGACATGGATGCTCTCCCACAGTCACCTTCAGCCGTGATCACGTTTACAGCCATCGTGATCAGGCCTTCATTTGTTCCTTCACTATGGGCTTGTGCCACCTCATTATGATTCGCGGGTGAGGACCTGTAGCAACTGGCCACCCCAGCCCTATTGCTGGTGAGTATAATGGCTTGTCGCCTCTGACCTTTACTCATGGCATTTGCAGCTTCTAGGGGTTGTTGCATCCCCAGAGTGGTACTATCGAGATTATGGGAGTGCCCCCGGATAGCTCGAATAATATAACTTCGCCCTTTAGTAGGGTAGATGAGAGCTCATGGCACGTTCACTAGTGCCAAAAATTTGTAGGTGAAGCATCCTTGCCTAGTCATCCCACCTTGTTCTCCATTATGTGGGAGAGTCTCAGCCCGATGGATGCCGGGCCAGAGAGCTAGCCTCTGGGAAGCTTGCGTCAAAACCCTAGTCTTCTCTTCTATTTCTCTTGCTCTTTCTGGAGCCGGGGCCTATGACTGCTTGGGCACCCAGGTTTGTTTAAAACCGATTGGCTTCGGGGCCAATCTCCCTTTTTATTTGGACCCACAATGGTCCAACTTCTCTTGGGTCAATGCTTGGAAGGAGTTGCGCATTGGCACTATTGGAATTGCCCTACCGGGTGTGATCTTGGACTACCGACTGCTCAGAAAAACTCAGACGCCCCCAATGAGTATGGATTTGCCCCAGGTGGAGAGCCGACTTCGTAGTGTAATGGCATTCTTCTTGGTCACTCTCCTGCCAACCGGGGTATGCTTCTAGTTGATGGGAGCGTGGGAGTGAATATGGTGAGTGTAGCAGCCCATCGTAGTATCTTCAGTCGGGGTCGCCTCTAGCACGGTGATCGACTCCATCTCCTGGACGTCCAGGAGTTCTACGAAGGCGACCCCCAAGAAGTTGGGGAAGCCCACAACCAGCGAAAAGTCACCGAACTTGATTGGGATGGCCACATAGCCATGAGCGACATGACTGGAAACAACCAGGGGTCAAAACGTCACAGCCATCACGATCATCACAATGCAGCTCCCTACAATTATCAATTAAACAATTAGTATTTCAAGAAGGGGCTATAAGGCCCTTAGTCCTGGAGAAGAGATGAAGGGTGATTTTGGTCCCACCGGACGTGGCAGACTTGTGAACGCATTAATTTTCATATGTTTATTTTATTTTTTTATTTATTTTATTTATTTATCTATTTAGTGCGTAGGCGTGTCAGTCACACATGTGGCGATTCATTTGGGCTTCGTGGAAGCCTTGGTGCACCATCTGACTAATTAGATGATTGTGTAGTTTGTGTCGGAACCAAAACCCACAGTGCCGTAAAGGCCACAACATCATTTACTTGTCCTCGGAGAGGAGTAGACCTGAGTCACTGAAAGTGTTTTGCATGAATTCCTCAGAGTATTTGATTGCTCACTTATGAACTTCAACTTTATGGTTCTTTATAGTTAGCTACTCGGACTCTGTGGGATTCATGTGGAGGCACTTGAGTGGACAACAAGGGATCATTCACCCACTTATTTCTGTCTCTTCTTCCCACTATTATCTCAAGATTGATCCGGAGATCTCGAGATTTGGTGGACTTTATCCTCTAAAATCGGGGGAGAAAGTTCTGGATTCCAGCATCTTCTATATAAAGGACCCTGTGCAACCTGCGCGCTGGGTGGGCTCTTCTTCGACTCGGGGCGAAGCCATGCCGGATCGTCTACTCACAACTTTGATCCCACTTCGAAGAAGGAAGTATAAGCTTTGATTTCCATCTCTCTGGGCTCATTTTCATCTTTCCATTCCTTAGTTCTTCTCTCCTACTTTCTGTAAATCATCACAAATTGCACTTCTCTGTTGCACATCTGCACTTTTCTCCATATTGCATAGTACTTTTCTCTCCACTCTCTCCATCATTTTTTATGATTTTAAATCTTATGCATGCACAACACTCCCACCTTTTATTTGCACCCGCTCATAGGAGTTAAAAAGCCTCCCCTGATGCGTTCTCCCCCTTTCTGTCATGCTACTTTATCATTTCGGGACATATACTACACTTCATATTCTAATGGGTTTTATCTCTTGTTGTGACTTTATTTTGTAGGATATTATTGATAGAACGTGAGGCCCTTGCTTTCTAGCCGGCTGGAAGGTGAGGAGGTGCACCCACGATCGGTTCCTCACATCCATTTCGAGGCGCGATCACGTTGTAGCGGTTCATCTTCGGACCGCGTCTTCTTCCTCATTTTCCCAAGGTATGCAGTAGATTTTTATTCGTTATAGCATCTTTTCCTACTGCTAGTCCTCGGGTTGCGATCACGGTTCACTTAGATTCTTCATCGCCCCTTTCTCTTGTTCATGCTTTCATGTTTATATGCATGTTCATATTTGCATAGTTTGGGGTGCGATGTGGATTAATCTATCTACAGGGTCAGGTTGCGGTCGAGGGCTGGCCGCCACCTGAAGTGACGGTCCAGGGAGGACCGCCACCTTGTTTCTGTTACGATCGGGTCTTTTATCGTGTCGCGTGAGCCTCCAGGTGGATGGTTTTCAGTCCCTTGTGGCATTTGGCTCGAGGGATGCCTCGAGCACCCCGTGAGAGCCGTGTAGGCCCTAATGGGCCCCAGAGGAGTGGTTTTACCTAAGTTTGTGTGCCCGTCCGGCTCAAGGGTTGTCGGACCCTGTTCAAGCCTCAGACTTTTGTGTTCCATTGGTCGATGTCACGGAGAGTCGGTGTGGTGCGGAGGGTCATTCTCACACCTCGTCAGCGTGACAAGCAGTGGTTTCCGTGAGTTTATAGTCTTACCTCTAGTGACCTGTCCACTAGTCGTAATTTTACTGCGCACAGGTGTGCGGACCCACTTAAGAGTGATGGATAGCATGACCCGGAGAGACGGCTTGTAGGCTGGTTACCATAGGGCCCCTCGCCTTTGCAACCTGTGTCCGGGCTGGGGGAAAAACCAGCTAGAGGGCCTGACCTAGAACGCATAGTCTGTGTGTGCACACGTGGTTGGGGGCGTCAGACCCGCGTTGACAAGCATGACCGCAACTAGTCTTTGTTCGTGGTACTTGTTGTGTGTCTCAATCTCCACCTGGGACGTGTAAGGAGACACTAGGACGCAGTGTAAGGCGTCAGGGGACGCATCCGACCTTGCTTCTAGTGGGTGGTGCTCCTATCTTCTGGCAGGTACGGATTTGTTTTCCCATCGGACCGTGGTCGATTTGTTCGACATGACACATGGTCGGTACGGTTAGTTGTAGTGAGATTTTTCGTTTATTTATTGTCGTTACTACCATACTTTTGTTATATAGCATTACTTTCCTCGTCATCTTGGTTTTCTCGTTGTGAGGTAGGGGTCTGCGGTATCCCTATTGAGCCAATGAGATGAGACTCACTCCTGTATTTTCAGGTGAGGCGAGGTCATCAAGGAGCGCGTCCGAGGCTCCGCGTGGTTCCAACAACCAGGGTTAGTTGCCAGTTACCAGTTGCCAGAGCCGAGGTTGCTCCGTGTACCTGTACCTTTCTTTTCTGTTGACTGTACTTATTCTGGACATGAGATACTCTGGATCTTGTAGCTATTTAGTGAGTACCTATTTAATTCCATACATTATTATTTAGTTAATTGTGCTAATTTTATAGTTATTTTAGATTCTTGTGTACCCTCACACTATCCTTCAACTCCGGACTCGTGGGTGGCGGGCCAAGGTTCGCGTCGCGTCGATTCCTTTCCGGTACTTGGATCTTAAGTCGTTACACTCTCTCTCTAACTTCCAGGGACACTCGGGCGATTTCGGAAAGGGTTAGAGATTGTTTGACCACTTTTGGACTCCAGGGATATTTTAGTAATTTTCTCTTCGGAGGCCAAGGGGCCAGATCTGCACATTTGATCTCAATGAAGAGTCTAACGGAGTCTTCCAGGCAACGAATGCGGGCTCCCATAGACTCTAGCTCTTTTATTGAACCCCGCTCTAAGGCTGCCCTCATCCCTTGGCAAAGGAATTGAAAAGGAGGAAATGGGGTGGAGGGAGAGTGAGAGGAAGAAGGAGGCGAGTGAGAAGGGGAAGGAGAGAGAGGCAGGAAGGGAGGAGCAAGATGGATCTGAAGAAGCATGGAGCGCAGTCAAGAGGGGCAGGAAATCTTGTATAGCTGACAACCCTGGTAGACATAAGGAGCATAAGTTGTTGCCAGTACAACAAGATTTTTGTATCAGGTGTTTAGAGAGAGGACACTGGGCTAGAGATTGCAGAAATGCAGCATTGTGTCTGAAGTGTAAGGGAGTTGCCATAGGATGAGGTTCTGTAGGAAGACTTACACTGGGAAGGAGATCCAATATCAATCAAGCCAACGAGGAACTACAAGAAAAGAAGATGGTTACCAAGTGGAGTCCTTAGGGGGGAAAGGAAAACAAACCATCGTGGACAGTCCCTGGTCTCTCTTGGTGGTCGAAAGCAGAAGAAGATTAGAAGCCTGTGGGGTGGTGTCCGGTCATGGACCAACTCAAGACAGGAAAGGAGCTATGGAGGATGTTTTGAAGCTTACCTGGAATCTCAGTTCTTGGTGGATCAGATGGTTGAAGAATGAAGATTTTCTTGTCTGGTTCTCTGAACCAGAATGGAAGCAATCTTGCCTTAAGAAAAGTCATTCACAGGAAGGGATATAGCTTGACTTGGAAGCCATGGGTCATGGAGATTGCTACTCGGGAAATGCCACAGGGTAAGCTTCTCTGGTGCAGGATGTCTGGGATTCCACTCCACCTTTCGAATATGGAGAGATTTCACAGTATAGTGTCACCATTTGGATTTTTCAAGAGGGTGGACAGGGAAACACTTGATGGGGACAACCCAAGGTATGCAAGATTCCTTGTAGAGGTAGAAACCCTGCTGCGGATCCCAGAGGGTGTGCTTATCAGAATGGGAGGGTAGAAATTCTGGATAGCTGTTGTCGTAGAGCTTGGGGATGCAAACAAGAATGTGCAGAGGGAGTCCATGGAATGGACTGGACATGGGCTGAGGTAGTTTCAAGCTTTCGGAATCTTCGTCGCAAAGCTCCTTCAGGGACAGAGGTGCCGGGGCCAGACGACTCACCCTTTGCAGGGAATGAGTTGGTGACTTGGGCAAACCCCACGTCGAGTGTACAGGGTGAAACCATACTGTCAGTGAGGTGGAGGTGGCAGGATTGAAGGCGCGGGTTCCAGAGCATGTCATCATTGACCCGGTGATTCAAGACGGCAAGCAGAATAAAGCAAGGCATGGGGAAGTGGAAACTGAGGGGAGCGGCTCGAAGAATATTAACTTTCTAGCAGTGCATGATTTGGCAATTGGTCCCAAGGATATCCCACTTACCAGAGGACATGCGCTGGTTGAGGAGGGTAGCGTGCCAGGCATCGGGGCTCTTCCATGTGGAGAAGATGTATAGGATCGGGTGGTTTTAGGACCCGGTGAAACTTAACCGATTTCAAAGCGTTCAATTGAATCGAGTAAGTCATCCGGGTCTCCAAATCCGGGCAAAACACGTATTGGGTTTTCGCTGGGTCGTCGTCTTCACCCGCCGATTACCTGATACGGGGAAACTCTGAACCAGGTCCTTGCCTCGTCCGGCAAACAAGTTCTTCAATTGACGACAAAGCTCGCGGCTGTCTCTGAATGCCCCTCCTCATCGATGGGAGGCAGCCTCACCGGCACTCCTATTCAGATGCGGAAGCCACAGCTCCTCTCGATGTGTCCACACTAAGAAATGAGCATTTCACAGCCCGAAGTTGGAGTGCAGGGTTCGACCTATGGGGAGAGTTGCAGATTTGAAGAGCTTGGGGGCTGGGAAGCCAGTCTGGCCCATGTATGCCAACAGGAGAAGGGAGCAGCAGCAGACCGGGGGAAAATACACAGGACCCAGGATTGAGGGCCAGAAATATTCCTTCTGCTTCAACACAGACAAGTTTTTTGCAAACATTTCATCAGTCAAAGGGAAAAAGTTGCAGCTCAAGGCAGTAGAGAATGGTGACACAGAGTGCAGTGAAAAAGAAGAGGAGTTATTTAAGACATTAGCAGTTTGGGGGGATGAGTCACAGGATGAGCTGGAGAACCTCAAATCTCTGGCTATGGTGAGACCCGGCATGGAGGACCAATGGTTTGATGAACTGATAAAGCAAATAGGTCTGATGGTAGGAATTTCATTTGACTGGAGAGAAGAATGGGCTAGGAAAACTCAGAAGAATTAGAAGGGACTTGAACTTGCAATTAAGTCTGAAAAGAAAGGGCTCAGGGGGTGGACAGAAAGTTTGGCAATTTGTGGAAGTTTGAGGGAGTTTACTTTTTAACCGATCTAGGCCACTGATTGGTCTTGGATTTAAAGTGATTGTTTTGCCACCTAGGGAGCTGAGACTTTTGGGATTGGTGAACAAATGAGTTACAGTTTCCCCAAAAGTAAGGTTGTGTTGGCCTATATGAGTGTACAACTGGCGACCTGACCGCGCAGGTCGATCCGCGTATGAGGGTGCACGTTTGCGAGTTCGGGCTTCACACTTAGCACTTTACTTCCTCCAGACTGTATGCAATGACCTGTAGTATCGGACGTGGGCGCGATCATTGGGCTTTCACTTTTGCATTCTCCATGCCATTCCTTCTCCATTCATTTGCTTACCTGTCATGAATAAAGCATCACGTATGTCAGTCATATGAAGGTGCAAAACAATAATGACTTATAGTGTTAGCCATTATCAAAATCATGATATACAAATGACTATAGGGGCACAACACTGGGTCCTCATTAACTCCACGAGGATATCTAGTTTGGCATTGAGGGTTTGGAGAGCGTCAGGATTCTAGTTGAGGGGCTGCACCCCCGCAGCTGGTGGAGGTAGCTCATCGACTTGGTTGTTATTTTCAAAGGGGAGGCTTCCCGTGGGGCGGGAAGGCATAGGATCTCCTTCCCTTCCCCCCACGGTGCTTTCCCCACCGCCGGGGGTCCTCCTACAGAAATTTCTTGGCACCATTATGGCTCTTCGCTCGTTTCCCATAGACGATGCCAGATGAAGAGAGCTGATCTCGCGTCGGTCCTGAGCCATGTGATCTTGGGAGAATCTTGATCACGGTCACCACGTCTGTATGAACTGTAAGGCAAGAAATGGATCAGGGGTGCCCAGTGATGGATCCCTGGGGAAAACCCTTCGATGCTTAAGTCAGCGAATAAGGTAGAGCACAGATGCAGGGGGAGATGGCAGGAGGAAGAAAGGGGCGTGAGATCACTCTCCACCAAGAAGTGTGGTGGTTCTTACTCAGGACTATTGCCTTTCCTCGTTGGAGGGTCTCCCAGGGTTTATATAGTGATCCATTTAACGTAAGAGCCCGGGGAGTTGAGGGGTCCAGGGAGCTGAGAAGATTCAGGGGGGAGTTACATCCTCGTCGTGGGCTTCTTTATAGCACAAGGACTTTTGTTCTCCCTTATCCCTTGGAGTTCCATGCTCCTTAAAGCTGCGTAATGGATGCTTGGGTAAGCTTCTGACGGTCGGTCCGAGCTTGAGACACCGACTGGGGATCTTCTCGAGCGGTGAGTGTGTAGCTTAGACAGGGTGCTCTGGGCCCCTGTAGGGGCCTCCCCAATTGACCTGTCGCTCAGACTTCCAGACCCGGGGGTCACCTAAGAAGTGCTGATCCGAGTGGACTTTGGGCTTGGAATAAGTGGGCCCAGAATGGGGCTGTCACTTTGAGGAGCTGGGCCTGATTCGATCAAATTGGACATAGTTGGGCCGTGCTCTTGGGTGGCAGAATTTTCCCCTCTGCACTTGCCCCCCCTTGCTCCCGAGCCAAAATTGGGCTCAGATGAGTAACATTTGTGGGGGTGGCATTGGTGGCTCGAATGGGGTAGGACTTTCTCTCCGACAAGGGCCATTTACTGCGACTGTCCTGGGAATACGCCCGTGATGATGACTTTCTTGAGTCAATGCGAGGAGTCCCTTCTTGGAGTGTGAAACATCGCACTGCCTCCCACCAAACCGTTGGGAGTATAAATGTCGCACGGGTTTATGTTTCGTGTCTCCTTTGTTTAGGGTTCTATCTCTCCATCGCCTTTGTGTTCTTAAAAGCTCATGCGCCGCGAGGGGGGTCTAGAGGAGCAGAGAATCACAGAGTACTTCACGGAGGTAGTAGATATCGCAGTGACCGTGATTCGTCAACTTTCACCTTCGCTCGAGTCACTTGAGTCGGCGTCTTCCTCCTCTTCCCCTTGTTCCTCTTGTTCGGCCATGGCAGAGCAATGCCCCACTACTGAGGAGCAGGAAATTGGTCAGGGTATGGGAAGCCTAGTGCCGCAGCCCGACCATCCTTTGTGTAGTGAGTTGAGTGATGATGAAGTGAAGACAATGGAGGAGCGCTTTGGGCTACCGTGGCAGTATTATTTCTCTCCGTCCCAACCTCATGAGTCTAGTCTGGATACTCATTTGGGCCTCTTCTGCACTTTCCTCTTGGCTTGGAAGTACGAGTTCTGTCTGCCTCTCCACCACTTTGTTATCCAGCTGCTTCAATCTTACCAACTGGCTCCTGTCCAGTTGGTTTCCAAGTCGTACACCTTCATCTTCTCATTCATCTTTCTCTATCACTCGTGTGGGCTTCGCACTTCGCTGGACCACTTCCATTCTTTTTTTGAGTTGAAGGAGCACACCCATGGCTGCCTTTGCCTTCTGCGTGGTGGCATTGGCTGATGTAGGTGAAGGCCTTGCCAGAAAAGCTTCAATTTCGGCCACCACGTTATTCAGGCGATCAAATGACCAGATTTCCATGCCAATTGTCTTCTCCAGTACCTCCCTCCTGAGGTTCTACTTGCAAATCTGTACAACATCCTCTTGATGCGGGGGCTGCTTGCATCTCATTCCGAGGTTCCTCCACCTCTTAATATATTCAAGGGCCGTTTCATCCGACCTTTGTCTTGTTGAGTAAAGTTCAGCCACCGTGACCTCCCTCTCGGTGACATTAAATCTCTCTCTAAATTTCTTCTACATGTCTGGCTAGTCACTAATCGACCCGACCGGAAGGCTGGAGTACCATTCAAATGCGAGCCCCATTAGCGAGGACCCGAAGAATTTTAGCAAATATGACTCGTCTGTGGCTAGGTTGCCCATGACAGTCATATAGTATGCAACATGCTCTTTCGGGGACCCCTTCTCGTTGAACTTGTCAAACTTGGGTGGCTTGCTGATACCTGGAGGGAGCTGCTTGGCCATATGGTGTGGTGGGTATGGCACTCAGTAAGCATCAAATGTAATATATTCATCTTCATTTCGCTCAGCGAGCTTCAATTCAATCACCCCCTCCACCATCAGCCTGTTCACAATGATTGGATCGACTGGCTCGGGGTAGAATTGTGCTGGTTGCAGATACGGGGTGACCAGTGTAGGACGCAACAATGGAGGTGCCTGGTGCACTTGAGGCAGTACCAGTGGCATCAGCAGTTAAGGTGGGCGTTGCTGGATGGCCACCTGGCTGTGTTCTATCAGCTGGGGTGGGTATACAATGGTAGAAAGTTGCATCGGTTGACACCTCCCTGCTACGATTCAACCTGCATCTTTGGTTGTTTGGTAGCCGAGGTCTATTCTATCCTCTCGTGCAGCTGTTTCTTCAGAAGCTCTATCTTCTGTCGATATTTTTATAGTAGCATCAATACTGATGGGTCCATAGCTGCTATGCTGGGAATGGCTTCAACTGTCTCCCCCGAAGCACCTTTGGGTGAGGTATTTAGCAAACCCTCCTCTTCTTCAGTCGTCACTACATTTGCAGTCAGCGTAGTGACTTCCTCAAACAATATTTTTTTTCCCTTCACCGCTTTCAGCATTTCCCTCTCTGCTTCAGTTCTTCTGGTGTTCTGCCGTAGCCTCTCGGCTAGGCGGGCCAATTCCTGGGGCTCCTCTGGTAGACTTCTATATCTGCTGGCCACCCTAGCCATATTGCAAGCAAAGACTCACACTCCTCTTCTTTGTTTGTAGACCCTCCTCTTTGTATGACCGGGGAAGGTCAATCTCTCAAACACATAGATTCTTCTTTTCTCCTCCTGCTTGGGAGGGGCTTCATCGGCCTTGTAATCTAGGCCTCTTTCGTATCCATTGTCATCAATAGATGACATCACTCCTCTTTCCTCTTCTTCTTCGATTGCCATTGGCAAGCAGTCTTCTTCTTCGACTGCGGTTGCTTGGAGCAATCACTACTGGCCTAGTGAGGGGTTACCTAGACCTCTGAAGTAGCTTCAGACCATGTTGGTCATTTCCTCTTCACCCCATCCTTGGTAAAGGACCAGGGATAATTGTCGACCTCCCACCGGAGGGATGTAAGCTAGCCAAGCCGTCCCAGCAAGTCGGTCAAATCTTCTCCCTACCGTAGGGATGCTGGCTTGTCGGGCACAGGCCCTGGGGGCAACACGGCGTGGAGGGTCCACAACCGTTTCTTCTCTTCTTGGGGCCAAGCCCCTCTCATTCCTCCTCTCCAGGTCAATAGGCTAGGGGTTGTAGCGGATAGGTTCTCCTCGACGGGCAGGCTGGGTCTTCTTAGGGACCCACACTTGTTTAAACATCTTTGGCCTCGAGGCCAGCTCTCTTCGGCCTTGCCAGTTGGCTTCTTCTTACTCAGCTCTCCTCTTGGACCGGGCCTAAAAGGAGTTGTGAGTCGGTACAACAGGGACCACCCGATCTGGGATCACTTGGGCATCACATCCGTCTAGGAAGACTCAGTTGTCACCGATCAGAATAGATTTGCCGGACACCGACAATCATCCGGTGATGGGAGTAGCAACTTTTCTTCGTGAATTCCCTTAACGGTGACTCCTGGGCTTGCTGTAGTAGATGGGGCAGGCCCCCTGAGCTACATGGTGCACCATGCTGCTAGTCAGTTGAGTCTGGCCTGTTGGCAGGCCTTTGCGACTTTGGGTGTTATGAACCCTAGGCTGCTTGTTGATGCTCCCTTCAGCTAGTTCTGGAACTTCCACCTCCAGCATGTCAGTGAAGGCCACCCCCAAGAAGTTGGGGAAGCCAACCACAGGTGGAAAAGAGCCGAAGACTAATGGGCTCCATCCGAACCCAATCATTAGGCCCATATAGGAGGTCTATTTTCCCTCTGTTTCCCCATGCAAACCATAACCATAGTGGCCAAATTTCAAAGAGGAGACGACGCGAACCGGTCAAATGTGAATATCGCGCGCGTCTGACTCCACGTCGATCCCCCATCCATATCACATCTTTAGGAGAGACCCTAGCTCTATAAAATGAAATCTAACACTATCAGGAACCCTCATTTGCTGAGGTGGCTGATGGCATGCGTGTTCGGGGGTGGGAACGTCGAGTCTAGGAGGGGGTTTTGTCTGCGATTTTCATGTCATTACCTTTCTTTCTCACGTCTAAAAGTAGGTTTCGCTCAGGCCTAACTTTAATTAATACATTAACATCACATGCGTCTTGATGTCCTCTTTCTAATGGTAGTATTTTGCCCAATTTTTATGGAGTATATCAATCAATACATTAGCTTTTCTCGAGGTCTGTCAACGTTCGCCGGAAGGTGGGACTCGGTCCCAGATCGTGGCCCACCAGTAACCGCGACATGGAGACCGCAGTCACACGATAGATCGCTATCTCCGATCATATGGAAAATTTTGAAAACTGGTCAAAAAGCCAGATAGCGGTCGTTGAGCTAGATAGCGGTCGTTGAGCTAGATAGCGATAGTTGACCGACCGCTACCATCCGGTAGCAGTCCTTTCCTGACCGCAATCATGGCACGAGTTATAGTTAGATCACTGTGTTTTCATGTGTCCTATTCTGAGGTGACAACATGTTCTAGGGCTAGAAATGCACTTAATGGTTAGGCCTTCATGAAAGAACATTAATTCTAAAGTTGATTTATGTTTTGCTCATTTATTTTAATTGATCTCTCATGCTATACCTTGCAAGAACAAGTAGAATAATCGTTATAATCTATTCATCTCCTTGAAAAAAAATTTCTACAATACCTAGACTTGCTTTTAATTATAATGCTAAGATTGTTTGAGGGTTATGCCACTCTGGTGGTAACGGCTTGCCGTTCACTCCTGTTTTTCACGTTTTCACACCTTCAGTTGGGACTCTCCACCGAATATTCCTTCCGTCGGTCTAGGACCGCTATCACGAGGCCTCCATAAGACTCCGCGAGATTGGGATTCCCATTAGGATGCCAAGTAAGTTGTACCTTGAAAGTCCGAACCCATTGACTCGACTGGATTTTGTTTTGGGCAGTCCGAGGTTGAGACTAAGTTCTTCCCAGTCCCGTCCAGAGCGCGGCCCTGTGAGGACCGCTACCATGAGATGGCAGCCAGAGATTGACCGCTTTTTGTTTCTGTTCTAGCCTATGCGCCAGTTTTGTCCAGTCGGCTGCTCCTTATTCCAAGTCGACCCAGCCTTGTTTAAGTTGACCTATGTCACCTCAATTGACTGTGGTTATGTAGACTGAGCCCTATTTCAGTCCAGTCATGCCCCAGGTCGACTGAGGACCTTGACTAGTCGACTGAACTTTGTCTTATGCCTTAACGGACATGGTAACGGCTTTTCTTGGACCGCCATTGGTAAACTGCGGCTCCCCATGAACCGCTTTCTTCTTCCCTACGTTGTTGAGCATCGACTCGCTGATCTATTGAGTCGACACAGGCCCTTGTTGCTCTCCTACTGATAGCGGTTGTTCCTTAACCACGACTTCAAGTTCGCGATTCTATAAGGACCGCGAGCATCCTCCTTGTTCAGTGAGTCGACCATGCCTGCCTGTGAGTCGACTCAAGCCCCACCTGGTTGCCTGTTTGATAGCAGTTCTATCTAGACTACTATATCACTGTAGCAGTCCTGTGCTGGCCGCAACCTTCTCCAGATTTTCCATTTTCCATGATTTTGTGTGATGTAGCAGCAATGCCAAAGGATAGCTCTTCAGGTTACTATCCAGTTCTGTTCATGACCCTTATTATGAATCTTAGCTTCCAAGTCATATTTTTATGACTTACCCTTTGAAATTCCTACTATGGAATGAGCTCATTCTTAGAGTGTAGTTACTTGAGCTTAACTTTGGAATTCTTGGCTGAAATAAATGAATGTGTAGATATTACTTGGGATCTTTGATCCACCACTCAATGCCAACGCATCATAAAGGGCTCGGTCTGGTCCTAGGAGGAGTGCCTGAAAGTACTTGTGCCCATGGGAGTTTGTAATGGCAAGGTGTGGCATTGCACCGAGTACTTGCTAGTGTGTTGTCTACGACATTCATTCCTAGATGAATTTACAACTTTACATGACTTGTTATACTTGCGTGCTTGTATGGCCAATTCATGGCATGTTATTATACATGGTCCTATCCTTTGTTATTCCCTATTTTCATATTCTTTCCTATGAGGCTATGGTTAACTATCTCCAGCATTATTTATTTTTTTGGGCCTAAACTGATTTTATTCTGGGCTTATTTCTTTAGACAAAGTTACTGGAAATGATATTTTTATAGGATACATATTTTTTCATATTTTTATTAAAAACTCAAAACTTAGGTCGATAAGATAATTAAATAATATTATATTATTCATTATTTAAATTCGGGATGCTACACTTGGGGTAGATGGAACCCTCCGTCGGATATTCCTTCTGTCGGACTGGAACCGCTACCACAAGGCCTCTGTAAGACTCCACGAGTCTGACATTCCCACTAGGACGCCGAGCAAGTTGTACCCTAAAATCCTGAACCATTGGAATCTACGTCCTACTGGATGGGATTCGACTGGCTTATGAGCGGGCAGAATGAGGTTGTTCTGCCAAACTCTGTCCAGAACGTGGCCCTTAGAGGACCACGACCATCAGATCATGGACGATCTATTGACCATGTTCTTCCCCTCTTGGCCTGCGTGCCTATCTGTCTTAGTTGACTGATAACCCATTTCAGTCGACTGATATCCTAATCAGTCGACTAAAAACCCACTTTTCAGATGACTGACCTTCTGTTCAGTCGACTGATATTCTATTTTAGTTGATCAAAGTCCTATTTCAATCGATTGACTTTGCCTCTGTCAACTGAATTGCTGACCCTGAATGCGGCCATGTCCAGACTGCGTCCTTGAGGTCGTGGTGGGTCGATAGACCGCATTCTTATTCTCCCATTGGTGAGTCAACTCAACTGCCCAGTGAGTCGAAACAAACTCAGACTGCCTCTTGTGATAGCGGCTCTGTCTTGACCGTGACTTCTTGATAGCGGTTCCTGGTCGATCGCTACCTGGCGAGTTTTTTTGAGCTTCCTATTTCTTGCGTTGTCTTGCAAGATCTGAACTTTGTTAAGGTTTCAGCCTTTCCTGGCTACTACCCTGAGATGTTCACGACTCCTTAATGTATATTCCAACACCTTGAATCTTGGTTCTTAGGTCGTATCCCTATGACCTATCTTTGATCTAGTGAACTTGAATTCCTTCTCAATGAATTGTTCCACTTTTAATGCTTGGTTACATAAGCTTGTCCTTGTAATTCTTAGCCATTAAATAATGTAGATGTCTAGATTTTCGTGGGATCTCTAATCCACCTCTCAATGCCAACGCATCATAAGGCTCCAGTCTGGTCCTGGGGAGAGTGCCCGAAAAGTTCTAGTGCCCATGGGAGTTTTAATGACATGGTGAGACATTACACTGAAGTACTTATTAGCGTGTTTAAATCTATGACATTCCACATCTGTGTGAATTTTAGACATTCATTTGACATGAATACAAGAACGTACTTGCTTGCTTGACTTGACGTGATAAATGGCCAATCACTTGTGCATGTTCATTTTATGGGTTCACTTGGGATATTCTATAGCCATCATGCAATTGTTTTCTCATGCCTTACTTGAATTGAAAGTTTATACTTGGCCTCCTCTTTTCCTGTTAAGCTTGACTCTATTATGCTTGTTGTCCTTCAATTTCTACTAGAATTGTTCGGTTCATGCATGTCGTACTCTTTCACACTATTAAGCACTTAAATTCTGCCTGGCGATAGAAATGTAAATCTTACTGAGTTTCTTGCTCACCCTCTTTCTTTAACATTTTTTAGGTATTTCAAGAGTTGGAACGCATGCAATTGGGGATGGGCGAGAGTGATTGAGTGGACCTGGAACTTAAAAACGCGAGTCTTTTCCTTGTTTTCTTGAGTCTAGTTAGAGTTCTATGTCCTATTTTTTTTCTTCTTTCCCTTTTCCTTTTTATTTGAGTCCCTTATTGTAATTCAAGTCAAAATTGTAATTTTGTCATTAATAAAATTTTTATTTTTGTTTAATTCAGGTTTAAGTGTGTTCTGTGGTGTTATTTTATTATCATTTAAGTTGCTCTAATTTTCATGACTATTTTGCTACCACGTTCCGAGCAAGTTTTCACTACTATCGGTTCGGGACGTGACAAAAGTGGTATCAGAGCCTAGGTTGTTGAAGTCCTAGGTTCTTGCCCATAACTGTAGGTTGCCTTAATTATTAGGCCATATAATCCGTGTTTTTCCTCGTTACCTAGTGAGATTGGGTAGCGCCTCGGGATAAGTAATTAAGCATATGTAAAACTATGGTACTGAGGTGCAAAAGGGTAATAAGATTATTAACTTTGTAGTTATTTTTGCAGGAGTCTAGACCTTGGTCGAGGTGAAGTGAGAGGATCTATGGGTAAGTTTAGGTCTAGTTCTATTTCTCTGGTGGCGCTGAATGGTAGAAGAGAAAGGCTTAGAAGGAGGAGTGATGGGGTCATCCCTTGCCCCTCTACATTTTTTCGAGGCTCGGATTGTTCGTCGGCATATGCCATTGTGTTCATCAGTGAGGCATCTTGGTGTATTCTTCTTCTTTTATTGAGTCTATATGATGTAATTTTTCCTTTGTTTTGGGTCAAGTCACTAGTTTATTGCGTCATTTATCTAAGTTTGTAATAGGGTAATGTAGTATTGGGCCCAATTAAGTGGGCCTGGCCCAGTGGCGCCAACTCCCTTTCCCATTTATTGAGTTTTTTGTCATTGGCACTTTTGTCAGGGTCTTTTTATAAAAGTTGGGATCCCTATAAATAGGACCCTAACCCCCTCATTTGTAAGTTAATGAAAATCTAAAAATTTGTCACAAAAGTTCTTGTGTCCACTCTCTCTCTCTCTTAGTTCTCTCTCTCACTTCTTTCTCTCTAGGGGCGGCCCCACTCTCTCTCCTCCTTTACCACATCACCTTTCACCTCACCCCCACCCTTCCACCTTCCCTAGGAGCTTTTATTCCAACCATTCCCTGTTGTTTCACAAAATGCAGCCTGGTCAGATCGGCTTTTGCGACTTCCGCTTCAAAATCGAACTTGGGCTGCTCCTGGCCAAAATCGATCAGCCCATTGAGCCTGGCGTTGAGCGCAGAATCTTCTGCAACCAATACCCCATTGAATTTCTTTTTGGCGACAGCCCCGTTGACGGAGATATTGTGATACGTATACTGATTAAAATACAGGCTGTTGATCGTACCGTTCAAAGAGGCGTTGAGCGTGCCGGGCTTCAACCCGGCCCCGATGACCTTACCCTGAAAGGAGATATTGCCCATATTGTCATTGTCGAGGAAAGGGCCCAGCTGGAAGTTGTCTGTACTGAGCGTTCCTGAATAAACAGTAGGCGCATATTCCAGGAACTTCATATTTACATTGGTGACCAGGGTGCCGAGGTTGGTCTCTATCGTACCATTGGTGACGAAATCCCGGATATGCCCTGTGAAATTGCCTTTGAAATGCAGCCATTGGACCCGGTCTATACGGGGTTGCTCGATGGTCTTTACCGCAGGTACCAGAGAGACTACATCCTGGTAAGTAGTCCTGAACTCGTTGGACTGGAATTCAATAAAGGTAGAGTCGATGTCGGGCAGGCCTTTCAGCCGGACGTTCCCGTTCAGATAGGTATTTTTACCGGCTTCGACGACGGCATTTCTGGCAGTCAGGTCAGAGACCGTCCCTTTTACACTACCGCTGATGCGGATATGTTTTTTCCAATCCCTTAGCTCCGGAGCAAAATAAGCGATATCGTCACTGTCCACATCTGCGTCGGAGAAATCCCCTTCCATATGTATCCGTGTCACAAAGAATGACATGTCATCCAGGGTCCGGAACCGCATGGCAAAAAAGTTCCGCAAGTGGCTTTTCCCTGTCTGGAGGTCCAGTTTGGCAAACTCCATGGCTTCAGGATACCACTTGATCTTTGCATTGAGCCTTTTTACTTCAAAACCGCTTCGCTCTTTCGTGCTCAGCTGCATTTGGGCCGTGATCGTATCCCGGTTAAGCCGCAGATGGGTGAAGGCCGCATTGATCGCTGAAAAATTAATATGATCGCCGTCGAAATGTTGGTTATAGCTGGTGTCTGCCGGATGTTCGCTCTGGAAAACGCCATTCCGGATCATGATCTTGCCGGCTGTTATGTCCCATCCCGCAGGATTGAGGCGCAGATGTAACGGATCATTGGGGCAGTTGCAGGACGTGTCCGGCTGTACCAGTCTTTTGCCCTGGTAGTTCGTCAGTACGAAATGCGGTTGCGTAAGCACCAGGCTATTGATCCGGGCTATCTTCCGGGAAAAGTTCAGGGTGTCTGCTTCCAGGTCGAGGCCCTGTAAGTGGCAATCCATATTCTCCCCCCGCCATTCGTCTTTTTTCAGGAAATGAACACGCGTAAGATCAAGCTCTTTGAGGTCAAGCTCGATGGCTTTATCTGCCGTGTCTTTTTTCGTGGGAGGTGCTTTAGGATCGGCGGAAAAATAATCCACCAGGAACTGATAATTCCATACGGAATCTGTTCTGTGTAGAAGGATCGTCGCATCCTCGAGGCCAACATAGGTAAGCTGGGCTTTGTCCCTGAAGAACCACCAGTCTGTAATATTCACTTTCAGGGTGCCCGCATACAGCAGTGTATCCTTATTGTGATCCCGGACCAGCGTTCCTTCGATCAACATATTGTTGAATAAGGAAAAGTCAACATGCCTGACTTCTACCGTCGTATGAAGCTCTTTGGAAAGACTATGGGTCACCCTGCTGACCAGCCAGGTCTGCACCATAGGAGACTGGATGATCAACCACAGCCCCAGGAGTAACAGTAGTAAAATTAATAATGTATTACGGAGTATTTTCCAGATCTTTCTCAGGGGGCTGCCATTTCAAGTTGTAAAGGTAATTAATACTGCAAGATGTGCGGATAATCAAAGAATAATCCCCAAGAAGAGCCTTGCACCCTCCTAGTGCATTATCTGCACGGAGGATAGAGCCCTGGAGGCTTCCCGGCAGAAGAGAATAAGGCTCGGGCGATGCAGGATTCTGCTCTGGTAACGCGGTCTATCACATGTCTACGACCATATGACGCAGTCTGGGTAGAACCACTACTACATGAGATAAGATCATTGACTGAGTCAGTGCCAATGGCCACAGCGTCGACATCAGTGAAACACAAACGCAGTCTCAGCTCAACTGCAAAAAAGGTAACGCGGCTATATGATAACCGCGACTAAGGAGGAACCTGCGAAGGAAAGATCGACCCAGAACAAACCTCATCTAGGGAGTAGGAGGCTAGAAGATAGAAGAAATAAGCTTAGAATACTATCAAGGGGAGCCCCAGAATAATGGGTAACTTGGGGCATCATTAAGCGAATAAGAGAAAGACTCGACTTGCGGGCATAAAATGGGTGCCAACACCAGTGACCGACCTATTGTCCCGTGGATGTCCTGGACATCCCGTGGGTATCGTGACCATATTTTTGGGTGTTCATAGGTACCTTATTATCTCGATTAGCATGCCCAAGGGTTTTAAGGGTCTGGGTGACCCTTTCGTGTTTCGGGCTTCTGTGCTACACTAGATCGAGTCGCCACAGGTTGGCGTGAGTGTGGAGGGCTATTCCCACATGCCGTGGGCTTTTCTAGAAAGTGTTTTTTGAGTGGGCCATGAGTTTGGCCCTTGGACTGCGAGTCTAGTTATCCAACCTGGGGCTGGAGGGTTTCTTAGCTTCCCTTGGAAAGGGATTAGACTTAGCGGTCGTGTGTCGCCTTGTAATTTATATTACTGTGGTTCCTGACCTAGGGATAGGCTAGATTGACGGCATGGAGCTATCCTATATGACGGTCTTGACCTTGAGTCCCGTGACTCAAGGACAGTTGGTTTGATAGGTCTAGCAGAGTGCCTGGATTCTGGTGGCATCGTGCCACCTGTGTTTCGAGCCATGTGTGACAAGGATTGTGTGTTGACTATCTGCATTCTGGTGCTTTCCACTGAGAGTCATTTGTGTGGTGGCCCCCACTAGTCGTAGCTTCCTGGGCACGCATGTGTTGATCCACCTGGGTGTAGGTGGAGAGCTATAGTGGCTTGCCTGGGCACACAGTGTCGACCCACCTTAGGGTAGGTGGAGAGCTACACCCGAGAGAGATAATTTTTAGGCTGGTTTATCGTAGGGCCTCCCCTATAGCGGTTCGAGTCCAGGTCGGGAGGAAAACCAATTAGAGAGCCCGACGTGGTATAGATTGTCAGTGTGTGCACACATGGTCAGGGACTTCAGACTAGTGTTGATGAGCACGACCCCAACTAGACCCTTATTTTCTGTGGTTGTTTGTGTGGTGTCTCAGTTTCCACTTAGGGCAAGGTGGAGACACTTGAGGCACAGACTAAGTCATCAGTGGATGCATCTGGCCTTACTTTTAGTGGGCTGGTACACTTGTCGCCTGACATGAGTTACCCACGATTCGAGATTATATTTTCTGACCACAAGGCGTGGTTTCCCAGACTATTTCTATGTGTTTTCCTGAGGTTGAGACAGAGGCACGTAGTAGGGTTACCTGGGCCTTCACCCCTTGGCTGTGTCGGGTTCACGACAGTGAGGTTGTGATGGTACACATGGACCGCGTGGTCCTAGTTAGGCCTCATCTATGAGACAGGCCTCAACGGCAGAGTTGTCATGTATTTTCCCCTCGGTAACTATGGTGTTAGGTGGTCTGGTCCTCGATTGTGAAATCGGGAGCTCTTTTCCCATTACCGATAGGAGTAGCTATAGAGCAGAGGTTTTATCGGCCACCGCATTTGTTGTTCCTACTGCTGTTGCTGCTTTTCATGAGCGCTGCTTGTTACCGCCGTTGTTTACGATTGGGGTTCCACGGGACCCCTACTAAGCTAGTGAGATGAGGCTCACCCCCTATTTTTCATGTGTGGCGGTTCATCCTCGAGGTTTGGAGGTGAGGAGCGGAGTTTCATAGTTGCCAGCTCGCCAAGCCGAGTGTTCACTCAGTGTTAGTTATGCTTCCCTGCTTAGACTATGCATTATTTGGACTAGACTCTATTGTAGTTAGATTGTTTAATTGTTATATTACTGTAGTTCCTGCTTCATTTCTTATTTCTATGTACACCACACCCTCCTTTTAGCCCTTCGGAGCCTTCTGGCTCCTAGGCGGTGAGCCAAGATTCGAATGGTATCGAGTCATTCTCGGTATTCGGATCTTGGGTCGTTACACAAGGCACTTCATGACATTTTTCACTCCACTTCTTTGGTGATGGAACTTAGTTTCTCAGTGAGCCTTTTGCCATTGCTCTGCGTCGTGAGACTCAAGGATCGTTGTAGTTTCAGGTCTAATTGCATTGTCCTGAGTCTGTCGGTAGTTTTCTATGCTACCATTGGTGCTTCGTAGTACGTGCGACAGTGTTTCTTTACTTGTCTGTACTCCAACACTCACATTTTAGAGTCTATGTCTCGTGAACCTTCACTAGTTGTCGCCTGATGACTCGTGTTGATGTGTCAGCCCACCTGGGAGTGGTGGCAAGGTAGTTCCCGATACACGGTTCATAAGCTAGTTTCCATGGGCTCCCATGCTTTGCAGTAGCATCCGCTGGGGGAGAAAGCTAGCTAGAGGCCTGGCTCAAGGCAATGAGCCAGTGTGTGCACACATGGTCAGGGGCTTGGACTGACGTCGACGGGCATTACCCTGTCTAGTTAGTTGCGGCTGTAGTACTGTTCTGGTTCTGACAGTGTCTTGGTCTCAGTCGTGCTTTTGGATGACAGGTAGACGAGCCACTTGCAGGTGCAGCGCATGACGTCAGGGGACGCGGCTGGCTGTTCTTCTAGTGAGGGGTCCTCCAGTCACATGACACGTGACTTTCGTGTGACTCTCGTGTTTCTCGAGCATCGTGACCTTTCCAGGTTAGCCTTCTTGTGGCTTTGCCCGAGGTCAGTGTAGTGTTGTGCCTAGTGCACGACGTTCTAGTTGTGTCGGGTCGGTGTCTGTCTAGGTCCTTTCTTGACTTATTGTCTGGCCTTGTAGGTCTCATGCTTGTCAATGGATCGGTAACTTCTGACTTTGCCAGTTCAGAGTTCTCCCTTCTATTGCTGTAGGAGTAGCTTGGGAGCCGAGGTTAGTTCAGCAGCCGTGCTCGTTCGGTATGGCTTTTCTGTTTTCCTTTCGCTTCCCTCTCCCCTGCCTGTTCCCTACTCCTGCTTCCTCTTCTTTACAGCCTTGTAGTTTAGTTTTCCTACTTTATTACCTGTTATTTTCTGTTCCGTGTTACTGTGTATTTTTCGGTGGGGATCCGCGTGACCCCTACTGAGCTAGTGACACGAGGCCCACCCCTGCTTTTCAGGTGGGTGGCGTCATTCTGCTTTCGTAGTTCCTGGTGTGACATGTTCATAGCTTCCAGTTGTACCTGCGTCGGGCTTCCCCTGACCTCAGTGTACGTCTTTCTATTCTATCAATTGTACTTGGACTGCACTGCTCGTCTTTCCTTTGGACTGGACTCTGGTATAATTGTTAAATTAAAACTGTTAATTAAAATGTAATTTTATTTCTACTACTTTAGCAAACTAATCTAATGAAATTTAATTACTTACTGTTATATCTCTATGGCTTTAGTGTACTACACGATAATCCTTTTATCCTTTCGGAGCTTTACAACTCTTGGGAGGCTTCGCGGGTTCCAAGTGGTACCAGGTTTACTCAGTAGTCCTGTCGGGTATATCTGGTATCCGGGATCCAGGTCGTCACCTCTAGCCTCTACGCATGATGTGAGTTTCCAGACAGACATAATCTGCCATTCTCCCAGCATACCATTTTATATACCATCGGGTCATACATGACAATGTAGTGCAAATGCAATTCTATATGCATCTCAAATTTTTGGATGACAGTTTGCTGAACAGATATGTGTGAGAATGAATACTGCATGCAATAGATTTTCAGTGATTGTGTAAGACAAGCATCATGACATATACAAATGTCAAACAAATGCAGTTGGCATATGCAAGAATCAAACACATTCAGTTCAGATTTTCAGATTATGATATTCTATTCATTCTCAGCCTAATATATGAAACAATGCAAATATCAGATGAGGTATGCATAAGATTTTGACCAACAGATCAAGCATTATATGCATCTATCTAAAAAAGATTATTGAAAACTCAAATAATCAAACCTGTAAAGTGTAGAAATGTGCCTTGGTTTGTTGAACCACTTTTATTCCTTAGCCCCCAATGCACTCCTGCAAGAATAGGCTCTTATTTTGAAAATTTAGGTACCCAAGAATTCTTGAGTCCTACATGGTTAGTAGCACCTTTGATGGGTGCTATCCACAACTTCTGAGCTTGTATGTCATCATATTTCATTAAATGGCAATCAGTCATAGAATGCCCAGTCTGACCATAATAATGACGTGAGGCATAAGGCTTTTTGTTCTTTTTATGCATAGTAGCATGAGCATAGAATTTATATGCATGAGCATGAATATTTCTATTTTTAGCATGAACATTTTATCTTTTATGACCGGCCAACCTGTAGTCGGAGGCTCGGTGGCCTGGTTTTCCACGCTCAAAACATGCAAATGAACTACTGTTTAAAACAATTTTATTCTTGACCCATGCATTTCTATTTATAGGAAATTTAACAAGTTTAGAATTGAATTTTCTTCCCTGAGCATCCCAACGGGAGCCTAAGCGTGGCACGACGGCATTGTCGTCAGGGTAAGTCTTAACCGGCGGGATCGTCATTCGAGGAGTCTAGAGGCCCAAATCAACCTAGATGTGCACTCAGGATACCTGGGAGATTAGTAAGAAACCCCTTGTCCTCATGTAGGTTAGGTGCCATATGGGTGGTCACCAGGTGTTAGCAACAAAAACACACCGAGTCCTAGAATATCCCGAGTCCAAAAAAAAATAAAATCTAAAAAAAGCATAAAAAGACAAAAGGAAACAAAAATAGAAAAAATCCAAAAGAATGCATTTTGCATCCGTTTGTGCATTGCATAATCATATTTCCTTTCTGTTTGCATTCTGCTTGCCTGCTTATGCATTCCATGTTTACTTCTTATTCCAACCTTCCTAATAAGATTTATCCCTCTGACCTTGCATCGAGAAAAGGTACAATCTATCTCAGGCAGGGGGCTAAAATCAAACTACACTAACCATTTTTCATTTTAAGTGTAGTTGAAATAGGTGAAAAGGGGAAGATGATGTCAAACAAGCCAAGAAAAGTGCACTAAAGAAATGAGCGTCAATTGTCAAATTTGTCCATCCTATTCCATTGATTACACCAGATTCGAGGGGCATGCCCCCAGTGTACAAAAGTTAGCTTCTGCATCCACTTTGTTCTCACTCTCTCGCTCACTGAGCATCATCAGTGCGAGGCTGGCTATGCTGACTACTCGTCTCACCCTCATCCCTACTCCTCCTCTCTCATAAGCCCGATGGCCGTGAAGCTCTCAAACCTGAGGCTACCGACCGACTGGATCACCCTTTGCTCTGCCTGGGGAGACTGCATCAACCCTAGGAGCTCCTCCATGGTGATCTCCATATCCCCTCTGATCTGTAGTGACTCTAAGCGAGTAGTGTGTCCAGCTGCTACCTCTCCTGGAGTGCCTCTTCCCTGGTACCTCCGTAACACGCGACGTCACAAGGCCTCTAACTGATCGAGGGCCCGTCGCTCTCGTATCACCATGGCCATTTCTCGGGCTCGAGCCTCGACCTCTCTCTTCTTCGCCTCGGCAAGGTGACCCTCTAGCCTCTCCACTATCTCCATCGCTCCAAGACGACGTGTCAGGTCCTCGACACGCCCTTCTAACTCTCGTCGAGAGGCTAGGGAAGCCTCTAGCTCCTCCTTCTGCAGGAAATTTACGAACATATGAATCATACAAAGATGAGTGAAAAGAGAAAAGAATTGCTCCTAACTAAGAGTGCTCGGTCCTCACCGTCTCAGCTAATTTTGCATCCCTCTCCTCGGCCCATTCAAGGGCTCCCGCTAGGCGGTCCTCCAACTCCTCTCTACTATCCGCCTGAGATGAGGGTCCAACTCCCCTGGTCATCCCTGCCCTTATGCGGACATAAGCCAGATCGCCTCGCTGGTGAATCAGGGCCAAATGGTCAATCAAGATTCCAGGAGTCTTCAAAGCAACCAATCAATCAATTGTGACTTACCAGCTCTTGAATTTTATGCCTCAAGTTCACGATCGTCTGATTGAGGATGATGATCCGGTCCTGGAGGATCCGGATGGCCTCAACTTCCGCCATCTGCATATCCAAATGTCATAAAATCATTAGATGCAATGCTCTTTCATGAAAACATCATCCTAAGGAAGCTAAAAGGATTAACTCACCGCTTGGGTGTCGAGGCAGATTAGCCCGGCGTACTGCTTCCGGTAGTCTGCCAGGTAAGTCTTGCTACTCCCTAGGCACTTGTCCTACTCTAAAGAAGGTCCCTTCTATAACACCTCGGCCTCCGCACGATAGAGAGAGGCCCAGCCTTGATCTCTCACTAAGGTCCGTCGACATCCTCGATCTGATCCATGCTCTACTATCACCGCCACTGGAGGCTGGTGCCACCCTAAAGTCCGATGAACTAAGCGTAGGTAGAGCAACTCTCGCAAGTTCACGCAGAATAGCATAGTATCTCAACGAAACCAGGCATGACCCTCTCTCACCCATGGCTGCGGGGTGACATCCTTGCCTGCGTAGGGCGTCTACACCAACTACCACAACATGAATCCAAAGTTTTGTTAAAATTGAGATTGTCTAATAAATGCACATAACAACATATAACTCATTTTTAATAGAATACTTACCCGGTGGTGTGGGAACTCATCTAGGGCTGACCGAAGGTCAGAAAGCTGAGTGGTCACTAACTGACGATCCTGGACAATGTCCCATCTCACCTTCAATCGGATCGCCTACATCCGATCCCGTGGGATCGTGCCGTGACCTAGGGGAAAACGAGTGTATCCCCAAATCTGAAGCATAAAAAAAATGCAAAGTCAATCATAGCGAACAATGAACCACGACACGACAGGTTTGGGAAAGAGATAGACTCGTAAGTTCACCTCACTGTTAGGGAGGCTTTATTGGACCGCTCCCATTGGATATGGAATTCCCTTCAAATTAATATGCAATGTTTTCCTGGTGAGCTATCTGATGACAAAGATATCTGTGTTTGGTGCCCTCATCCAGCAGACTTCTTTTCAGTTAAGTCTACTGTTAATGTTATGCTCCAAACTAACATCCGCAGGCCCCCTCTGTGCAAGCTATGGCATTTTACTTTCTCCCCACGGGCTACTCTTTTCACCTGGCGATTACTGCACCGTGATGTCTCAGTTGATAGCCATGTTGCAGATTGTGGTATCCCTCTGGCTTCTAAATGCAGCTACTGCTTCTCTCCCACCATTGAATCTTTTGACCATCTATTCATATATAGTGATGTGACCAGTAATACTTGGAATTGGCTTCGGCCACTTCTCGACAATAGTATTGCATTTTCGGATCACATTACCACCAGATGCTGGAATATCATTAATGCATCCAATATTAACTCGGCCTTCCAGTTTGTTGGGCTTTATGCTGCGATTCTGGGGATGTGGGAAGTCTGGAAAGGTCGCTATTTTGCCCGTTTTGAAGGGAAAGCTTGGAGACTTGCCAACATTTAGCAGCATATCTGTGGTCTACTACAGGCTGCCTTGGATAAGGTGGTTTTTCGCAAACCGCTATCTCGAGAGGAAGAGGATATTCTCTGCAGTTTTCATCTATCTCCAAAGTTTGAGCTGAAATGTCTACAGCTGGTCAGTAGATCCCTGGCTCAGTCTAGTTTCTCTCTACATGTGGACGGTGCTTCCATAGGTAATCCTGGTCACTGTGGTGGTGGAGGTTGTGTCTGGAGCAGGGATGGGAAGTTCGTGCTTGGATTTGCTCACGTCTATGGCCCTGGTAATAGCTTGATAGCCGAGGCTAGGGTGCTCCTTGATGGTCTGGTGCTTACAGCTTCTAAAGGAATTTCTATCTCGGCCGTTTACTCTGATTCAGCTATCCTTGTCCATGCAATCAATAATAGAACTTGCCCTTCTTGGCAGATCCTATTCTGGTGGCGCAAGCTTATGGTATTAGCCAATAACAACTCACTCAATATCACTCATGTCTTCAGAGAAGGGAACCAAGTGGCAGATTCTTTGGCTTCATATGCATGTAGATTGCGTCGGGATACCTTAATTGAGGCTCAATCAGACTTGCCATCTTGTACCATGGTAGCGCTTATTATGGATATGCTAGGCTGCCCCTCTTTTCAGTTCTAGATTTTTGTCTTTTATTTTTATTGTTATTCAAGATGTTATCATTAATCCTTTCTTAGGATCGGCTCTATTCAGGGGTATGCCCCATTGATATTGTAATTATTTCATTAAATCAATAAAAATTCTAAGGGTACAGGACTTGCCAGGGGGAGTGGTAACATCTGTCCTCTTTGAGGATTGGTGCACTTGACCAACTGCTAAATCTTGCACCCTCTCTTTGTTAAAAAAAAAGGAGAAAGTGCTTCGAGGGGTTGCCCACTCGATGAGGAAGCCCCACGTGGCTCTAAAGCCAGCCTAGCAGCACAAATCAAAGTGTCAAAGGCTGAATCAGGGTAAAACCTAAGAAAATCGGTATGGGTTCAGCATGTGTCAAAAATCACCGAAAACCCAAAATCAGGGCTTCGAAGTACATTCTGGGAGCACTTGATCAACCCTGGTGCTACTATGGGTCACGAGCTCCCGCCGGGTCAACTTCGGGAAAAAAAGTCAAAATTATAGAACTACCCCTCAGTGACTCGGTGGAGCTTTGGCTGCTGAGTCGGTAGCGGTGAGGCGCGACTTGATCCAGTGGCATGGTTGAGTCGGCACCACTGCTTGCAGGACGCGGGCTGGTGAGTCGGCAGGGTGCGAAGGCACGCGTCGGCGATTCAGTGGCATCGCCATCGACTCGCCCTCCTCCCGAGTGGCTTATAAAACACACCCCTTCAGATGGGAGAAGAAGACGAGAGAGAAGGAAGAACAGTGAGAGTGAATAGAGAAGAGAAAGAAGATAAAAAGGGAGAATAGGAAGATAGATAGAATAGAGTGGGGAGAGAGATCCGGAGATCAGAAGAAGTGGTCGTAAGGAAAGAGGTAGGGTAGATATCGAGAGTTCTTCTGGGTTTCTTCCCTCTATCTCATATTCTGTATTCATTCTCTTTTATTTTTAGCTACTCCCTTCAATCCCACAATTATTGTATCCCTAGCCATGTCCCTCTGAAATTATAGAGGAGAGTGAATGAGAAATAAAGCTGTGAGTTGTAGTATTCGTGCTTCAATCCACCGTTTGTGTTGCTTTCGCTTTCCATTTACTCTATTCTGAGCTTCCTTTTTTGCCCCCGAGCGTGAGGAAGCCCTCATGGGCTAAATTCTAAGTTTGGGAAGCACGCCTCAGCAACCCCTTTTGGGCACTAAGGCGTCACGCCAAGCAATGTGTGACTGACCCCGCAGTCGCGTCATCTGGCGGCCCCCAACCCTTCATCGCCTCTCGCACAGATAGGCGAAAATGGAGAAAGGCTCATTCTGGGCCCCATCGACATCCAGCCCCAAGCTCTCCTCAGGCAGACGCCACGATGGAGACTCCTCCGCAACGCACCTCGGTCTTTGATAGGCTGGGGACACCTATCCACCCCAAGAGGTGCTCCCAGAAAAGGAGGACAGTCTGGCTCCTCAACGACACAGTCAGGGTGTTCGCGTGTCATACTGCCGGACACCAACCTGAGATTCAGACTGACAATCTGAACCTACCTATATCTCACCTCAGGAGGCCTCGTCACCTGCCTCCGCCACTGGCTCCAGTCGCCCACATCGGCACTTCTGCTAGACCTCAAGCATCCACGCGAGTGGAAGAAGTTCCCGTTGAGGAGCAAGCCACCCCTGTCAATGCGGAGTCGGCCAACAATGACCCTCAGGCTGGTCAAGTCCAAGAGGTGACTCTTGAGACTCTCATGAAGGAGAACCAGCACTTGAAGGCCCTCTTGCAAGACTTGCTTCAGAAGCGTGACCTTCATCCTCAGCCATCTGCTAGGCCCTCGATGGAAGCGCCAGCTCCGACAGGTGGGCAAAACGGTGCTAACACCTCCGCGGCAGTTGCCCGAACCCCCACAATCATTCGGTTCGGCACACCTTTGGCTGAGACTCAACCACGGCCATCCAATACGCCAATGCCAGAAAATCTTATGGCACAGCACCAGATGATCGAGCGGATCGTTGAGACCAAGCTCGCCCAGTTTGGAAAAGGGGTCACAACTGTAGATCTCTATAGTGTCCCCTATCCAGTACACCACCAGCTCAAGAAGCTTCCCCCGGAGTATGCCAAACTGCCGAAGCTATAAAAATTTGACGGACATGGGTCTCTGCACGAGCATCTAGCCTACTACATTATGGCCATGGGCGAGCTTGCGTTGGACGAGTCTTATCTCCTTCGCTACTTCGCCACCTCACTTACGGATGGTATTCGCGCCTCAAGCCCAATTCCATCATTGACTGGGTGGATCTCCAGAAGAAGTTCCTCGACCATTTCCAAACGGTCGAGCGAAAAGTCTCCTTAACCGTGCTTTGCTCCCTCTGACAGAAGAAGGGCAAGAGTGCCCTTGACTTCATCAAGAAATGGCGAGACCTCAGTATGAGGTGTGTCAACCCACCAGTCCAGGAGGATGCAATCACTATCTATCGTTGAGGCTTGGCGGCCGAGGTCAGCGAAAAGCTTCTCGGCACCAACGTCAAGGGCTTCGACCAGCTTAACTCGGCAATCATCGAGATAGAAATATTCTTCGCTGACAACCCGGGCTACGCTGCAGCAAAGGGTAAGCAGACGTGGGAACGCTAGTCCGGCAAGGAGGTGAACATCATCGAATTCACCCCACTACTAAAGCCATCAAGGAAGCCGGAACAAGCAATTCTGACAAAAGGCCAGCTGATAAGCCGGTTGCTCTCTCCTTCTTAGAGCGTATGAAGACACCCTTCTCCTTCAAGAAGAAACACACGAAGATGCTCTTCGACCTTTGCATGGCTCAAAGGATTCTCGAATTGCCTGATGTTCGCAAGCCGGATGAAGCCCAGAAAACTGACGATCCCAACTACTACCTATACCACCGTATGCTGGGTCATTCTCTTGAGGATTGCTACGTCTTCAAGACCCAGACACAAAAGCTGATCCGAGATGGCTTGATCCAAATGAAAAGCGGTCGTGTCGATCCTCCACGACCACATACGTGGTCCAGACCAGCCAAAGCAGCACATGCGATTCACCATCTGGTCAATGTGATCCACATGATGGTAGCGTTCTCTCTCTCTGATGATGAATCAGAAGAGCTCAGCACCAACCAAAGAGAGCGTTCGATCTGGTACCCAAGGTGGCGGCCCTGGCATGATCGCAGACCCCTCTCCTTCCCCAGGGAAAGAACCCGGTGACTTTTTGACATCCTCGTCGAGTGGGCGCAAATCTTACCCTGCGATCCGCCGGCAGACTACACTCAGTGAGACTTTAATCACCCCCAATATTGTCCCTTTCATGCGCAAATCTATCACGCGATCGAGTCCTGTGAGGAAGTCCAATACCTCATTGAGGAACAGATCTGGTGGGAGCAGATCGATGTCGAAGGAAATTCCATGACACTTGTTCGACTGCGACAAGATGTCAAAGAAACCCAGGCTGTCGCTAGAAATGCACCAGAGCAGCCCGATCCTCCCCAGGAAAATGGGCACGGGTCGCCCTACCAGCATACTCCAGAATAGCTCGAGTTTCGAACCGATAATCTGGAGGCTCTCGAATGACTATGGAGATGTAGGGAGTAGGATGCCAGCCGAGAGGCGGGACCGAGTACCTTCTCGGCCAACGCCATCCACTCTCCCACTCCCTCGGCCTCTCCCGAGGCTCCAACACCACAGGCTGGTCAACTAGCCCCTGCCACTCTAGCCGCACAATGGCGACCCTGGCAAGAGCTAGAGTCTCTGCCCTTTTCCAAGGAAGACACTGCAAGACTCCTTTGAGTCCTTATCGGACAAGAAGACGTCTTGGTAGGCGAGACTAGGATGGACTCTTCCAGCCCTTCTCGTCTCCCCCCTATTCTACCTCTGTCTTCGACACCCGAGGATAGAAATGGGAAGCAAAAGTTGAGTGAGACCTTGGCTCTGCTGAACCAGGTTCTCCTTACAGCTCGTAGGTCGGGCCCGCCATCATAAAGGCCCTTCAGCGCACGAGATCAAGACAACCACGGGGGGAACAAGGCCCCCAGACGTCATCAGGCATTGTCTGACCCTGTTCTCAGCCAAACCACAGGGGTCCGATCGTGAAGCAAGATGTTGGTCATGCTCCTTAGGCCCCTCCTCAGCGAAAATCCCAGCCACCGCGGCTAAGGTATCAAACTGCGCACACAACTTCGGACACCAACCTCAGTACACTAGATTAATAGGGAAAGCCTTCCCAGCCACCGCGGCTAAGGCATCAAACTGCACACATGTCCTCAGACACCGACACGAATACACCAACTCAACAGGGGAAGCCTTCCTCGCCACCACGGCTAAGGCATCAAACCGCACATACGTTGTCGGACGCCAGTACGAGTCAACCGGTTCCCGGTAAACTCCCACACCAACCACGACAGAGGCAACAAGCCGCGTCCACATCTTCAGACGCCACTCCCAGCATCCCTGCTTACCAGGAACTACCACTCGAAGTCATCGAGTAGGCGATCAATGCTACCTTCCAACTATAACAATTGGAAGGTGCCTGGGTTGAGATCCAAGTAAAGAGGAGTCGCCAACCTTGCCCTACAAACTTATCGGCTTGACGGTATCCCCATGTGGACCTATTAGCTCCAGTCCTAGTGCCTCCTCCTCCTACTCCCTTGGAGATGGCCATTGCCAAGAAACAGGAGAGGAATAGAAGGAAGAATCTCAAAAGGTGGCTCAAGAAGTAAGCTGAACAAGCGGCTGCCTTGTAGTCCCCAGCAGAGCTGACGCCTCTCCAGAGGTTACAGTGGCTCATCGACAACTTGGAGGAATACATTCCTCTTCGCCCTACCGGGCCTATCCCACTCGATAGCTACATTCCGTGTGGAGACATGCAGAAATGAGCTCGCCTCTGAGACTGGGTCCAAGAAATGATCTAGAAGGTCAAGGAAGGTGAAACTCTCCGCGTCCCAAAAGAGCTCACCTTATTCTATAAGAACAAGGAGATCACCGTGGAACAGCTGGAACAAATGCTTCCTGGCTACACCTGCAACATGGTGGCTATCCCACCTCCAGACAATATCAACCCCTCCAGGCGAGGCGAGCCAGTGGCGTCCAGAACCAGACTAAGGGCTGCGGCTCCACTCAGACCACAACCAGCTCCACAGTACACCGACCGTGGCTGAGGTCATGGTCGTGGACGTGGTAGAGGTCACGACAGTGTACCTGAGCCATCTCTTCGCCCCTCTCCCTTCAATCCCGAACGGGTTATCCTCCTTCGAGGAGAACAACTTGCCCCGATCCCACCAGTGGAGATCTGGGGGCAACCCAGCATCTTTGACCCAACTAGCATCGAGGGGACTGTCACTAGCATTCCAGTCCTAGCACTAGCTCTGGCCTGCCCTGTAGAACAAGTAGGACCATCCGGCAAGGATGGACCAGCCCCTCAGCCTTCTTCGGAAGAGCCATCATTGGCCTCCCTCTTCCACGAGTCTGTGGCTGGTCACAATTAGCCTGATCCCAATAACAAGGGCAAGGCGGTGTAACTCCCTGACAAGGAGCGGCGCGACAGCTCACAGTAGATCCATCCCGACATACTACCTGTGAACGTCTCAAATCTCTTTTGATGATTGAGAGGGTCACTCAAACACCCATCTATTATTCATGATGACAAAGGCTTGATGATTGAAGAAAATAGTAACGGGGAAGGAAACAATAACAACAAGGAAGAACAACCAATAATAAGCATGAGATGCTATAAGGGGAAAGGTGATCGCCAGAGGATAGAATCCCCAAAAGAAACAAGGAGGGATCGCTTACCTGTGAGAGCGGGGGGATGTGGATGCTTGACTTCCTCTCCGAATCGGCCGGCCGATGGAGAGGGTTTTAATTCTTTATTACCCTTGTAAGAAAATCACAAATAGAAAGAAAAGAAGTGGATTAGCCCAATAGTATAGCAAATGTCCTCAAAAGAAGGATATTTAATGCAAACTAGCATGAAAACACACCTTTTTTTGGATTTTTCTAAAACCCCTAGACTGAGTATGTATGGGAAGATAGTTAAATGATATGCAACGGATGAAATGCAATGGAGTGAAGTGGAATAGAAATAGCGGACGACCGGAAATGATGGTGTCAATGCTGTCAAACAATAGAATAGTGGGATTCCCTGCTGCTCCTGTTAGCAGTAAAGGGAAGAAACGTAGAAGAGGAGGCAGCAAGCAGCAAAGGGAGGACGCTTCAAACAACTATCAACAGCAACAGCAGGACGCAGCGTCCTCCAGCACCATTCGCCTATTCACCATTAGCCCCCTAACGTGGGAAAAAGGTCCTATTTATATACTTTGAAAGCCAAAAGATTACTACCCCACTGTAGGGACACTGCCCTCTTCTCATGCTCTGATCCATTATGGATCCTACTCTTGCCCTGAAGGGATTGTACTTTGATTCCTTATGCTCAATGTTTTAAGGGCGCCGACTATCTCATTTGGTCGAGAAGGAAGAGAATAAAGATCACAGCTTTTCAGGAGACCTTCGGGGTGAGGCCTTACTAAGGCGATGCTACCAACTTTTTTAATAAAACGCATGTGTTTATGTATGTTGTCTTCCTTTTAGTGGGCACAGGCCGACATGGCAGGACAGAGATTTCCACGGTTCTGGCAAACCAAGACCCGAGACCTACCAAACCTTGCCCTATCTCGGCATGAAGGATGGATGCAGTGATTTAACTTTATGGTGATCACCAGGCATTAGTTTTTTTTTTCTTCTTTTTACTTTTTTTTGTTTGATTTTTTTTAGCAATGATTTAAATAAAACCTAGGACTGACTCCTAGATTACTACTCAATCATGTGAAGAGGCACTTCATGTTAAACCAGTGTAAGCAAAGATTTGAAGTGGCTTACAATAAAGGAGTGGAAGATACCCAGAAGAATTTACAAGATGAGAAAGAAATCAAAAGAGAAGGTGAGGGCAAAAGCCTCGAAAGCAGTGTGAGAACGGGCGGATGCCCAAGTCAGCCGATGTGGAAGGACTCAAGTCGGACCCGGGATCGGGAGGAATTAGAAAGAGAAATTGATAAATTGAGAGAGGCGGATCCGGGGGGCCTGGAAGTAAGGAAGGGGAATCATGGGAGACAGAATCCGGAGGTTCTGGAGGAGGAGGATGAGGGACGCGATGCACTGGGAAAAGGTATGGAAAAAGGTAATTCGAATGGGGGAAAAGAACGAAGGACGTGATGTTCCGGAAGAACAAGAGGATGAATTGAAAGAAAGAAAGAATCATAGGAAAAGGACAAAAGGACAAATTAGAAAAGATGGGAAAGTCCGGAGGTTCCGAGAAGATGTGAAAAGGGCGGGCGCGATGCCTTATGGGGAGATTCAGAGAATAACATGAGAAATCCGCTAGTTCCGGAGGGTGATAAGGAAGAGGGACACGGTGCCCTGGAAAAACAAGAGAACGAATTGAGGAGTCTAGAGGTTTCGGAGGGAGGAGATGATACGGGATGCGGTGCCCTGGGAATCTAAAAGAATAGAACATAAACTCAAACCTCGGAAGGTCCGAAGGTTCCAGACAAAGAGGGTGGGGGTTGGATAAAATGAATAGAGTCAATGAAGGATCTGGAGGTTCCGGAGGAAGATGATGATGATGGACAGATAAAGACAAGGAATTAAACAAGGAAGGATCTGGAGGCTCCGGATGAGGTGAGATATGATGGTCCAGGGACCCTAGAGAAGAGAAGGAACTTGATTGCATGGCTTGAGATAATAGAAAGCGTCCCTTCAGCCAATGGATCGCCCATAAAAAGAAGTTGAACAGCAATAAGAGCAGTGATGGAATGAGATAGGAAGTGGATGGACCAATGAGGGGCCCATCAATAAGGGATTTCTTGTCCTTAAGCTTCACCTTATGCCTTCCTTTCTTCTTGGTAGCTACTCTCTTACAGTGTAGCCCCTTACCCTTCAATATCATAACTTCTTGGCCTCGCATGCCCTCTCCAGCAAGGTGCCCTTACAGATGACCTTGTTTTGCCCTATTCGCCCAACTCAATTGGTGTAGTCATTGCCCCAAGAGTCCCATTCGATGAATTTTCAAAAATGAATGGCAACTCCCTTGGCAAATAATCATAACAAAAATTTGAGAGTACTACTTGTGAAGCCAGAATGTCAACATGGAATGGCTCCTTTAGAAATAGCTTCCTTGACTTCGGAACAAGGAGCTTCATATTTGGCCCATTGCTCAAGGTCGTTAGAATATCACACGTGAACATGTTTGGCAACATAGGCATTCACCCCGTGCATGGAAGTTGGTGGTGAGTATACATGATGTCAAAAACTTCCAACAAGGACTGCCTTGACCCGCCCTTGAGGATAGAGTTCATAATCTCCTTTGCAGTGGAATGTGTCATCACTATGCTTGAGGAGTGTTGGGTCCCGAAATGCAGGAACACGGTTTTAGAGGGGGGTGAATAGAACCTTCTACTAAAAAATATATCCAAATAAAAACACAAACAACCTCACAGCGAAAATTACGAGATTGATAAGGAAGAAAAATTTAAGCTAAACAAGTTAATTAAATTCTCTCAAACTCACCATTCACACACGATCACACACGATCACAAAAACGGATATATCAAGCAAACCACACAATCCCACATAGCAAACCACAAGATAGGGGATTTTTAAGGTGGTTCGGGACCACGACGGGCTCCCTACGTCCACCCCTCACCAAACCCGGTGAGGCTTCACTCTATGTGCAAATGACAAAGGCTCCTATATACGGTCATTCACCAAGGCAATTGGACAAACACCAGAGTGGGAGTAGGAGGTGACCATCTAAGCTGTGTGAAAATAGGAAGTGACCAAGAGCATGAACAATCTAGGGCGTCCTTCTTTAAATGTGGGGATACATTTCTACCCCTTTACAACCTATGGTTGCAGGTGAAAGGGGGTTAGCGGCTGAGTCCCTAATCGAATAGAGGAGTGGCATGTGCACTGATTAAGTTCGCTCCAAAACATCAGGCACATATACGCTAGGCATATGGAAACGGTGAACTCTGAACATTCGAGAGATAGGCAGACCGGACCCGTGACCAACATAAGGAGGGAGGGGCATTTATTGTCGCCGAAAGGGGTGTGGCCGATGGCCATTCAACCGCGAAACCCGATAATGACATCCGGACATCCCGAACGATCAGAGGATGGAGATGATATAGCCCGTGGGGGCCTCCTCACGATCGGGATGAACGCATCTTACATAATCGAACACAATCATATGAAACGTATAAACAAAAGGGAGAAAAAAAGAAAACTAGACAAAAGGAAAGGAAATAAATTCGACAATAGACGACTCCTATAAATGCTATACATATTCATTCATGACAGCAAATGAAATGTCAAAGGGACTCCCGTAGAATTTTATTCCTTTCAAAGTAATAATACTGCAAGTATCATCCTCTTACAGAACGAAGAAGAAGAAAAATAAAGAAAAGGGCACAGTCGCAGATAGAAAGAGGTAGAGGCTTGATAGGAGATTGGAGATTGGCGAGCTGTTGGCCCCTCGGGGCTTATTACAACGGAAACCCACCTCGAGCCTGAGGGGGGGATCCCTCTGCTCACAACGCTATAGCAGAAAGAGGCATGGAAATCGAAGGAGGAGGGGGGGCGCTCGAACTTCCTGACCTCTCTCTTTTCCCTCTCTGCTTTTTTTTATCTTCCTCTGATCTGATTCTTCCCGTATGTCTTCCTCTCCTCTCTTCTGAGGGCAGATTGCCCAATTTATAGATAGAAGGAGAACAGGGGATCGATCGGTCGATGGGACGGAGGGAACGCCACCAAATCATCAGCCCACAGCGCTCAAAGGTGCCACCGACCCGCGCGGAGGATGACGCTTCACCAATTCAAGGGGTGATGCCACTGTCTTGGCGAAAACAAGGTGCTACCGACTCATGCAACAAAGGGCTCCACCGATCCACCTTCGCGAGAAGACACCGCCAACTCACGCAAAGCGTCACCGACTCAGCAGCATGGGTGCCACTGACTCTACGGGTGGCATTTTTTGTAATTTTCATCCTTTCACTCCGGGACTGACTCCGACGGAAGCCTGACATCCGAAGCAACTTTGGATTCGATGCAGTGGCCTCAGAATATGCTTCGAAGCCTTAATTTGGGGCTTCTGGTGATTTCTGACATGTGTCGAACCCGTGTCGATTTTCTTGGGTTTTGTCCTGATTCAGCCTTCGGCACTATAATTCATGCTTCAAGACCTTCTTTGAGAACATGTGGAGCTTCTTCATCAGGTGGGCCATCCCTTGAGACATTTTTGCCTTGACTAGGCAGCTCTTTGGTCACTTATGGACCCTTTCCAGTGCCGTGTGTAACCGAATCGGGTAACCCAGATTTTCTCCTGATTTAGCATTCGGCATGTCAATTTGTGCTGCCAACTCCACTTTGTGGACACGTGGAGCGTCTTCATTAGGAGGTACGTCCCTCGAAGCATTTCTGCCCTGATCGGACATCTTTATAGCCACTTACGGACCGTTCTGACATTTCGTGTGTGTTAAGCAGATTCCCAGGCTTTCTGCTGCTATCGCCTTCGGCACTAGATATCGTGCTTTCAGGCCTGCTTTATGCTTATAGAAAGCATCTTCATTGAGTGGGCAACCATTCTAGAGCTTTTCATTCCCACAGGGTAGCTTTTTGGTCACTTACAGACCACTTTGGTACTCTGGGCATCCTGATCGGATCATGCGAGTTTTCTGCTGATTTGGCCTTTGGTTACCTTTTTTGAGGAACCAGGGACATTTCTTCATCTTGGGAAGCTTTCTTGCCAGGTGACGGGTCGCCCGGTGCATTCTCATCATCATTGGATGAGGTAAGGGGTTCGTTCGGCACGCACAAGTTAATGCCGGTTTGAGGCTTGTTGACCTTGGCCCGCCATATGAGCTTCTTATTGCTTCTTTGAGGGTGGCCCCGAATATTCCCCTGAGCTCCCAGGTCTCATTTTAACGACTGTCCAAAGTAGCCGAGTATTTTTCTTCTCTTCATTTTCCTTCTCCACCGATGTAGGGCACTCGGTCAGAGCATATGGCCTGCAAAAGTAAAAGTCAAGAAAAGAATTAGAAATATATATCCAGCCATTTCAGACCACAGAAGTAAGGAGGGAAAGAGGAGCCTTCATGTCCCTTCTACCGACATGCAGAACGGAACAGTCTCGAGAGAGAAAGAGACGAGTTGAATGGTGGAAGAAACTTGCCAAGACAGAAAACTTGGCAGAGCTTGTCCTAGGCATTGCATGCATCATGAATCTAAGCTAGTGGGACCTTTTAAACAGCTGAAGACCAGAACAAAAGGAACCATCCTTTCCTCCACCATTTCTTAAGAAGCACCTCACCCAGAGAAACCCAAACAGGAAGGGGAGGATTGATTTACAAACAAAAAAATTAACAGCCACACTTCCCCATCAAGACTTCGTGCTCCTTTGCACAGGCTCAAGAGTCGACATAGAGATGGAATAATCATTGCGTATTCTCACCTGATGCGGGCTCCACCTCCCGGCCGGCCGGCCGGCACTCCGGCGGGTCCTCGAAGAGCGAGAGGGCGAGCCGCTTCCGGGCGACGCCCATGTCCAGCATGAGCACTCCCGAAGAACGATCGGAGACCAGGATCCCCTTCACGGGGAGCCACAGGAAGAGCTCCTCCTGCGACAGCCCCACCACCCCCCGGAGCTCGCCGTAGCTCAGGTTGCCCGCCACCAGCCGGTCGAAGTAGACGGGGTTGTCGCGCCACCGCGCGAAGCAGGGGCGCTCCAGCCGCACTTCCAGCAGGCCCGTGCGCTGGTCCAGCACGAAGGACTGCACCGCCTTTGGAAGGAGCCCCGCGGGGAGGCCGTTGTCCTGGAGGAGGTCGTGGATGGAGGCGGCGGAGGCGCCGACGAGGAGGATGGCGAGGAGCAGGAGGACTGGGAGAGAGAATGGCTGCGGTGACCCATCCAGGGGATGGAGGAGGGGGTGCTGTTTCGCCATAGTTGTGTGTTGGGGACGGCGGGCGCTGGTGCGGGGGAAGTAAGAGAGAGAAAGAGGTGGAGAGAGAAAAGGGGGAGAGGTTTTGGAAGAGCTTGAGGAATTCGGGGACTTGAGTTGTGGCGTGGGGAAGGGAAGGGGCTCGTGTGGGGGAGAAAGAGAGGGGCAGATGGAGAGCTGTAGGTTAGAACAAGAAGATGCAGCCCATGCTCGGGGAAGGGGGAGGGGGGCGCCCCTCAAAAAATAGAATGCTCCTGGCATAGAAGGGGCAGTAGAGGGTGGCGGGGAGAGAGCAGTGTTTAATTTTTATGGAAGTGTTTGTGCCTTATTTTATGGAGTTCATAATGTTTGAAATGACCGTCGTGCCCTTTGTCCGTCGATCAAGCATATAAAGTTTAGCAGCACCCTCACCCTCTACCTAGTCTGGCTTGCCAATTTGAAGAGTTTGGATGGAATTGCACTAATAAGAGAAATGTACGTTTGTTGTGATCTTTCGTGATATGATCAATACAATGACAGAACGCTTTATATATATATGTCATCCATAAATTGACAAATTAATGTGACCATTTAATGTTGGAGTCATAAGACAAGGATATCAAGCTGGGAATGGCGTCAATATGACAAAAAGTAAGTATATTTAGCTTATGAATTCTTTTCACTTCATGTAACTCGACTTTGTTTTGTCACAGTCTTGGTCGTCGCCACTCTCTAGTCCTACTCTCATTGGTCACTTCTTTGCTTAATTAGAGCGCCAACCATTTTGACTTGCATGTCACCTAATTAATTGAGGAGATGACATGTCTTCAACGTCGGGACCTACAGCGAGAGCGGCAAAGCCACTTTTCTTAATGACAAAGTTAGGATTCAAGTCATACGTCGCGTGACACCCTCATCATACATAGACGTTGATTATATACCAACCCCAACATAGAAAATTAACGTTCCAAATAAAAACACAAACATCAGTATAAATCCCAAAAGTTTAACACGATTCGAAGGTAAATCCGGTTTTGGAGAGGGGTATTTTGTTGAAAAGGCAGATGAAAACTAACGAGTGTCCTTTTGCAACCGGCGGTAAATGGGGAGGCCTTGTGTAATTATTGCATTGGGGGTCCATGTTTTGGCCGCCACCTGGCCTCGTCTCCGGCCGCTGGGCATACGCGCAGCATGCGAGTTGCAGGGCACACGTGACGCTTGACCGGGGTCGCTGGCGGAGGTTCTAGTTCTACGGCCGGTGGAAACAACGAGAGTCCCTCCACGAATGGGGAAGGGGGAGATACGGAAGGTGTCTGTCAGCTCTCCTTTCCGCCCACGGGCCTGCTCCAATCTTTGCCATCCTCCGCGAAGCCCCAACCTCTGAACACCCCTTGGATTTCCTAGAACAACTAATATATAGATCTCCGTGGGGGACCCCACTCCGGCCTTTTCTCACGCAGGATAAGAAAAGCCCCCCTCCCCCGTTCTCTCACAACGAAGGTCATGCACAGCATCAATCATCCACTTATTCCATTCACATATATGTCACGTGAAGGGGGAAGCGAAAGACATAGGATATTATAAGCATTTGGCACGCCGGCGTTGTCGCTCGACGGCCATTTCATTGGTTGCAGAGAAAAGATTACAGAGACGGAATAAGAAGAGTAGAGATGGAAGATGGTGAGGGGGGGAGATGGGCTCATATCATCGCCCCTCCCCCCTCACTTACATTGCATCAGAAGAGGAAAACTAGAGAGGGAATCGTCGAGAGAATCAACGAACGGAACCCACCTAACTTCACCACAAAATAGAGTATTGGATTCCCCTCTTCTCTGGCTCCGCCGCTCTTCAGGTAAGCATACAGGGGAGGACGGCGGTGGGTTTGCACTCAGAAGAAACCCTACTTCCCCTCCAAGCCTCCCTCTCTCTCTCAGACGAACGGATTCCCCTCGATTGAGTGTCTCTTTCTCTGTTTTCTCTTCACTTCTCCCTTGCAAGATTCATTCTCTTCTCCTCCTTTTTTTTTACTTGATCGAACCAAGTGGGTTATATAGCCGCAGCCCTATTCCGGCGTGGAGAATGGCGCGCTGGGAGGAGGCTTCATGACCATTTTGCGCGCCGGAGAGGAGGGCGCTGGGAATAGGGGCGCGTCGGTGGAAGGAGCGCGTCGGAATAGGGCCGTTTACTTGGCACGGGTTAGACAGTGGGCCTCGGACTGGTTCCGGGGGTCACCGTGACCATTCATCTCGCTGCGGTCTTGCAAAACCTTGGTGATAAGTCTTGACGAAGCTCTCGGGCTGACGTATAGCCTTCTTCAAAACTTCGTGTATCTTTGGCTTAAACACGCGGGTTTTCCGCTGACACGGCCTTTGGTGCTGTGGTTTGTGCTACCGACTCAGCCTGACTCGTGTTCGAAGCTTTCTTATGGGGTAGAATACTACCCAGGATGATTCCGCCTTGACTGGGCAATCATTCGGTCACTGACGGACTTAATATGTTGAGAAGCCGTACCCATGCTGAGTTATTGGGGTCTTCTACTGACAGAGCCTTCGGTCCCCTATTCTGAAGGGCCAAGGGCGTTCTTTTACCTCGGGAGGATCTTTCATTCAGGTGGCGGGCCACCAGGTATACCTTTATCCTTGGTCGGACAAAGGGGTGTGTTTTATGCGGCACGATCGAGTCGATGCCGATTCATTGGGCAGGCTTGATCGCACTGCCAGTTGGTTGTAGATCCATCTCGATTCTCCTGAGGTGAAGTCCCCGGCGTTCATACTGGGTGACTTGAGGCTCTGGCAGCTTGAGAAGGCTTCAATACATTGATCTCCTTCGACTTCCATGCTTCAATGGGCCATGTCATTTGTCTTTGAGGCTTGATCGCCATTGAATATATTTTGAGTGCCAACACCGGGCTGGGTGCAGGCAAGCGTGTTGGGCTAGGTAGGTTGAGGTGTGTCAGGCAAGGCACAAGTAAGGGAATGCCGGGCTGGGCACAGGCAGGCGTGTCGGGCTAGGTAGGTTGGAGTGTGCCGGTAGAGCATGGGCATGGGTGTGCCGGGCAAAGGCCAGCTGGGGGAGTGACTCCGTCACAAAAAAAAAAATGGAAGGAGGTCAGCCTCATGCGATGACACCAAAGACGCTACCCATTAAATTGGATAGACTCTGCAGCGTCACAAAGGAGGCAGTTTTGAGTTTCAGCTCGCCACCGTGAACGGGCATGCACGCTACACTCCTCCAGATGAGAACTGGCAAAACCTGAGGGACGAGAAGACAAAAGAGAAAAAGCCATAATGCAGACACTACAGGATGGAGGCAGGGAAAACAAAGGGTGCATTTCATTCACAGGCAACCGTGGCCAAGACATCGCAAAGGGAAAGAAAGAAGAAGAAAAAAAGATGAAAATACAGCGTGGGGAGGGGAGTGATGGAGCACCAAATCCTCCCCTCCCTCGCCTCACTCCCTCTCTTCACTCACCCTCCTCTTCTTCTCTTCTGTCTTCTTTCTCTTCACTCAAGCGGTGGTCGGAGCAGCAAGCCCCTTGCTCTCTTTCTCCTTCTCTCTTCGCACAGAAGGCGGCAGTGGCTAGAGAGCAAGCCCTCTCCCCTTCTCTCTTCCTCTCTTCTAGTCTTCTTCTTCTCTTCTTCTTTTTTCTTCCTCTTGTTCTACTCTCTGGGGAGCACCCCTTTTTCCCTTCATCGTTAGAGGTTTTTTTATACCTCCGATGGCCATGGCGTTTGTTTACGGTGGAAGTCAACTGGAGGGTTGACCCCATCTTGTCTTCCTGCAGAGCCCTTCTTGCGAGCCTGGATGAGACGTCGACAGCTGAGCAAACCCCAGCTGGTTCAATGTGATCTCGCTACGCGCCAAGGGTGGGAGGATGTGACCGGAAAAGAATCAGGAGTCTCGTGCCCCTAGGAAGAGAATGAACAGAACATAGCATAATCTTCCACTGAAATCTCGGTTTCAAATTTGGCATTTTTTTTGTCAAGATCAGTGGATAACACGCAGCAAGAAGAATTTGATGGAGGAGGAGGAAGGGCCCAGGGGCAGAGTGATGGAAAGAGTACATTGAAGAAGGGGTCAGAGGAGGAGAACCACATATTTGATAGATCAGCAGGTGAATCGGGTGACCACGTGGACGTCTAATCAATCGGCGGGCAGTGCCCACATAGATAATTAACAACTAGGAATTTAATTGGCCTCTCATGCCGAAAGGGAGACTGAAACATTAACGGATCAATGAGAAGAGGTGGTGAACGGGGGATAAAACTTAACTGTTGAAGGAGAGATTTTAAACGGGCAGGAGACCAAGAAAAAAGAACAGGCGAGCTCACCCTTTCCTGTGGGCGGCAAGCTGGTTTGTTCGGCTTCCATTGCACAAGCATACCTCCTGATTCTGGAAACCATCTGGTTCTTTAAACATTTTGGCAAACATTTGGCAGAAGTCGAGCATATCATCAACTGGCCCATTTGGCAACAGAGGCAGACTGGCAACCTTGCAAGCTGTAGTTTTCTCGGGTTTTGCTGGCAATGACGGTAAAGTTCGCGGCTGGAGAGGGCCATTTATGAAATGCTGGTGGTAGTCCCAGGTAAGTGGTCCTGAGTCACCCAAGATTGACAATGCAGACTCTTGGTAGTCAAGACCCCTTCTGCTCATTTTTCTTCCTTTGGGGACTGGTTTAGTCTGCCCTTGCAATTGTGCACCGAGGCCTCTCCCCAGTTGTGAGCCTAATTTTAATATAATAGACCAACCTTTGGAATCCTAGAGCTTCTGCTTCTCCTTAATATTGACTGGTGCAGTGGTGGGCTTGAGTGGCGCATATGCCCAAGGAAAGTCAAGGTCTAAAATAGAATTAACAGATCGACTACTAGGCCACAGAGTTGGCAGAATTTTCTCCGAGATAGCTTTGACGGACTAGATTGTGGATAAACTTCTCACCTTAACCACCCTCCCTTGAAAAGAGAACTTGGGACACTGATGGGCAGTGGATGGCATGGCACTGAGGGTATCGATCCACGGGCGACCTAGAATAGCTTTAAACATAGGGTCGATGTCCAGTACATAGAATTCCACGGGCATAGTGAGAGGCCTGAGCTCAGCTTGAATACTCACAACCCAATGACATGCTCTCCTTGAGTTATCATATGCTGCTATAGTGGTTGGGGTCGGTTGTAAGAGTTCTTCTGACAGGTTGCAAGTCCTGAGAGTGCTCAGTGGGCAAACATTAATAGATGCCCCTATATCAACTAAAGCCACATCAATGCTTACTTTGTTCAAGATTATGGAAATACAAAGTGGCATCTGCCAAGCTTCTGGAGGTGCTAGCTCGGTCTCGGAGAATGTAATTGCTAGCCTTTTTGAAATAGTTGCCAAGGCCGTCGGTAGGCTGTCAACTGCCATATCTTCACTGGCCATCACCTTTTGAAGGAAATTCCTCAATGCATCTTGGTGAAGGGTGGACCTTTTTATTAACTCCAGCACGGATATTTTGGCGAGCACCCAATCTAAGTGATGTAGTAGATCATATTGGGTACCCGACAGTGGCTCGGCCTCTTCTTGATCAGCAGCCGATTGTGAAGACTGGGGATTAGGTGCAGGTGCACCGGTGGAAGTATAATTTCTGTGAAACAAATGCCCACTCTGTAGGGTAAGATTTTGTGTCGGTACGGCATCAGTCGACGGCTTGATGGGCCCGATGGAGTGGATAAGTGGCGTGGAAGAGGGCGTGGCGGAGATGATGGGAGTGGTGGGGATGATGGTGGAGATAACGGGTTGTGGTGAAAGAATGACGGGTGAAGGGTTAGGTACAGGCGCGGTGATGATGGGTGCAAGTGCTGGTGGAGACATAAGGGTGAGTGGAGGCGTGGTGAGCAAAGGATTGGGCGGAGGCATATGGATGGCGGTGGGTGTAATATCCGGACCCTTCGGATCGTCCTTCTTCGGGTCCCAGATCTATTTTCTCAGAGAATTTGTTTCCATTATGCCCAAAATTATTTTCTGGACATCTTCCGTGTTCAGATCCGTGCGATTCGGGTCAGTTTCGAAGGCCCGGAACGTGTTCCGTGACTTTTTCGCGTGTTTTCCTATTTCCGCGTGTGTGTTTTGGGAAATCTACGAAACCCTGTAGTGGGAGAACCAGGTCGTTCACCTACCAGCGGGTGGTACCGTTACGATCAGCGCATTCCGAGGATCAAGGAAATATATTTTTTTCTATTTTTAAGATTTTTTTATTTTACAGATTTTCTATAAATACCAACCCTAAGAATTCTGAAGAGGAGGAAGAAGAAGAAATATGCTTCACGCCCGCCAAAGCAAACCAAGCCGAGGCCTCTACTTCCCAGCATGTCACCAGGTTTGGGAGGAGGTGGGGGCGTCTGCCCCCGGCCAATCACAATATTATATTCAGGGGCGAGCAGCCATACTAAATCCCCGAACCTAAAGTGAAGGGTGCAAGGATCCCGCCTCCATCAGTCCTCTACCCTGAAGATGCTGGTTCCCTCGTTCGCCAAATTCCTGCTTGCGCAGGAAGGTAAACGACCGGCTCAGTAGGTCGAACCAAAGGCTAATGACACCTCCACCTTGGCCCTAAAGGTGCCACCCCCAGTGGACAAAGATGGTGCTGGTGCCGCCCGTGTAGATAGAGGAACCCGCCGACCAGGCGTGTTGAGATAGAGCAACCCCCGAAGATGAAGACAAACTGTCTGCTCCACCGACTTGTTTAGCACCAGAACATGGAAAGCATAGCAAAGTCGAAGAAGCAAAGTTAGCTAATGTCCGAGCCGATGCTCGCATATTGAAACAACTGAAAAGGATCCCGATAAGATTCAGTGTCTGGGAGATACTCTCTATAGATGAGAAAACTCGATAGGCCATCATTGCGGCTTTGCAAACCCCAGCACACTACGAGAGTTGCTTCACCGAAATGCAGTCGATGACGGCCATTACCTTCACCGAAGAAGATATGCTCCTGCCTTCGGTCAGCCACAATAGACCCTTGTACATGAGGGGGTAGTTGAACGGCCAGCCTATAAATAGAATCTTGGTCGACCCAGGGGCAGCAATAAACATACTCCCCTACCGGGTTTACCAGAAGCATTATTTCAATGTGCACCTGATCAGGGTCAGGGACATGAAGATAGCTGTGTTCAACCAAAAGTTTGAAGTCCCCATGGGCGTAGCGAAGTTCGAGCTGTCACTGGGAGACTTCACCACCAACGTGCAGTTCCACGTCATCAATGTTGATATGTCATATAATGTGTTGCTCGGTCGGCTGTGGCTGCATCAAAATCGGGTAGTGTCTTCGACCCTGCACTAGTGCATTAAGTACTCCCGGAATGGAAAAGAAGAAAGAATATTAGAAGACTTACACCCCTTTGAGGTGTTTGAATGCCATCTGCTCGATGCTTCACTTTACATGGAGGAGTTGAAGCAGAACCCCCAGCTCGCTCAAAGCAAAGGGAAGGAGATAGCAGAGGATGATGACTGGTTCCCTCCACTGCCGCCTGATTACGTGGCACCACAGGAAGTGTCACACATCTCTGAATTTGAATGCATGGTTTGAGCCATCCCCTCCAATATTTACCTCGAGACAGGAGTCCCGAAGCTCGAGGACTTGCCGGGGTACGTGAAGGTCCCTCTAGGGATCACAAAGCCCCTCACAGATTTAGACTGTCAAATAGTCAAATTCTTGATGATCTGGGCGGAGATGGAGGGCAGCGGCAAACTCCCCCTCCACCAGCCGCTGCCTCCGTCAACGACCATACCGTGCCGTATCGAAGTGCTGGTTTCCTGCTGGCACGATTCGGCATGGCTGGTACACTGATATGGTGCGGTACGGCAAACCCTGCTTCATTGTACTCTGTCAAATGTATATACGTATCCCTAACATGGTCAGATGATCTTACACAAGGGACTAATGTGATCACTTGGTACACATTTTTCAGGGGAAAAACATCACCCACCATACTTGAACTAGAATCAAATTTACCTGGTCGCTTCTGTGCCATCAAGAGTCTATGTTGCCCAAGATTATCTCAACTGCGTACTTGGCATCACCTTATAGGTGATAAATGCTAGGCAGAAAAGGTAAAAAAATGTAGCCAAATCCTTGGATATTTCAGTGGATTTATGTAATCCTAGGTTTCATAGGATATGGTTCATAACGACAACATGGATGATATGATCTCTAGTTCTTATCCTCTGCCATAGATTAGAAATCTTACAGCCTAGACAATTTCTCACCAACTGGCCTGCCCTATGCAAAGACAATGTCAAACAATCAAATGTTATGCCTATGGAAAAACAATGTTGCATAGTCAATGCTATGTTCTATACTAGAATTTTTTGGAATATAATGCATTTTCCATCAACTTAAGTATTTGCCAAACATCAGTTGGTCATCATTGAATCACATAGAATCAGATGCATGAAACAGAATGCACTCATCATGGCCAAGTGGATTATGCCTATTTGAAGATGATGGACAGCAGATGAAAGTACACTGGATTGCTTCTATTAAAGAAGTATCTATTTAATTCTTTTAAATTCTATGTAGTCAGTGGCATGAGGCGATCGAGGCGACCAAGTAGTCGCCTCATGCCTCAAACGCCTAGGTGATGGCCTAGGCGTATGAGGCATTCCAACTTTCAAGAACTCAACACAAAGAAAATTATGGAGGAAAGAAGAAGAAAGAAATTGGAGAGCTCTTGTTGCTATTGTGGTTGTATTAGGTTTTGGTTGGCCAAGAGGTCAATATATAGGCCCTACAATGGTGCGGACACCAGAACCAGAGATCGGCTCGACTCAGCAAGCCGCCGGTACCGGACACGCAGCACGACTCGGGCGACATCGACATCCTTGTGGCTGGGGGACAGTCTGAAGTCTCCACTTGAGTTTTGATATCAGCATTTATTTGGAGTGTACTTGGTGTGTATTTATATTTTTGGAGTGTATTTGTTGTGTATTTATCTTTTTGGGTTTAATTTGGGTCCAAGGGATTTAATTTGGGTATTTAATTTGGGTCCAAGAGAGAATAAAGACCAAGTTGCTATTGTTGACTAGGAGAGAGGGGTGCCCCCCTTCTTGTGAATTTAAAATTCCCACATTCTCCCTTCCACATTATGCCCCTTTCTCTGCCTTTGACCAAGGGTATCTAGGGTCTTTTTTCCAAGTTTTAGGGTTTAATATATAATCTCTCTTGTATTATTTTGATAGCAGAGAATAGATGAAAATTGATGCAAATTGCCAAGGGCGCCCCCCTCTCTCACTCTTGTTCTTCCTTGTTCTACCTTCTTCCTCCTTGTAGCAGTTGATTCAGGGTGTGATGCCCATTCATTGGGAGTGATTCCCGCTTCTATCTCTTCCTCTGGATGCGAATTCCAGCCACCGCCGCCGCCGCCTCCGTTCATGCCGCCATCGAGCCACCACGGGCCATTCTCCAACTTGCTGTCCAGATCTGCGACCTACAGAACAGAAGGTGAAAGAGGAGGCTAGATCTCCAAATCCAACTGTTTGATCGAGCTAAAACTTTGAGGGTTTGTTCCCCACGTCCTCCCCTACACGCAGATCAATTTTCACATTGATCCGCCTCCGTTTGAGTCCCTTCCCACTACTGTCTTTCCACCCCTCACAGTCTGCCTGTGTGCAGATCTGTGAGACAGTAACCTAAAGATCCATTTTTCCCACCTCCCAAACCACCTTAGGTCGCCACCAAATTGGGTGTGTGTGATCCTCCCTTCCCCCCCTCTCACCCATAAAATTCCCAAGATCTATATCTACTAGTTTCCCTTCGGTCAAACCCACTCTTAAGGAAGATCACAGTCTGCCCTGCACCCCTGCCAGATTTTTCATGGAGAATCAGGCCGTTGGATGGTTGTGAGTTTCATATATGTTGTAGATCTTCAAGTGCTCTTCGCAACGGCACTAGTTTCACCCTGATCCGACACCGGATCTCAGCGTGGTGACTATTTTTGTCAGATCATGCAGTTTTGTCCTGTGATCGGCCAGCAAGAATAGTCCATGTTTAAATCTTTTAGAAATACGTCGGCTCAGATCCAGTGACCGCCGCTCCAAGGGATCGACCAGGGATGCCCTGCCATCGTCCCAGCCGATCGCCACCATCAGAAGATCTCCGGAGCCCCCCATTCTAGTGGTCGCCATCGCTTGCTGTCATGTCGACCTGATTTGTGCTGATCTGGACCAGCAGTCACATCCGCCCCGGGAACACTGCCGATGTGCTGCCCGTCAACCCAAGATCACTGCTCCCAGATCCATCGTGTAGCCTTTTACCTCCCTGCATGGAGTGGGTAGTAAAATTAAGATCTGTAATTATTTGTTATTACTGTACCGGGAGTTACGAATCTTGGCTGGGACATCTTCCCCACGTCCCGAGCGTGGAGGTACACATACAACCCTTCTTTGTCACGTTTGTTTATCCCGTATATGATCTTGATGCCGCTGCTCATGAGCATGATAGGTTCCTAGCTCGATTAAAGTTAGTCACCACTGTGAGAGTGAGTGCGTGACCCATCCCGTGACTCGATCTGAGCACGCGAAAGTATTGACCACCCGAGAGTCAGTGCTGGTTTCTCAACCACGCAGATCGACATGTTTCCCTCACTTGGCACGATTGTGAGATTGTACTTCTTGTTGGGACATGTTCGCCTCTTCTGAAACTCTTTAGGTGCCTAGTTGTTCGTGTCGTCGTTGGTCGCATCGTCCAATGAGTCACGTCGTCGCCTAGAGCGCCAGATTTGCATCAAATCGGTGTCGAGTCTCATGTTGTCCCACATCATAGAATTCCCACCACGAAACAACAGTGGTAGACGGCAGTGCTAAATAGTAACAACAACAGCAGCAGAAGTAGGAGTAACAATAGCAACAAAAGCAAGAACCGCAATGACAACAGTCGAGGGAAACACGGCTAAGCCACAACTTACTCCTATCGGCAAGAAACATAAATTCCCGTACTTGTGGACTCGAGGATTTTATTTATTTTATTTTTATTTTTTAATGTTACTTGAAATCCACCAAAAGGTGTTCGGTCATCATCAAAACCAACCTTACACAACCAAGAAACCAAGGGGTTCAACATTTCCAATTAGGGTTGTCATATTGTTGTGATGTCCCTAAGTGTATTGGCCAATCCTACATAGTGCTAGTAGAAGTGATTGCTCTACTTCTATACTCGTTTAATGTTCACCATTAATGTTCTTGAATTACTTATTATCCCATCATGAATATCCTTGAAGATGGCTGTGTCATCTATCTAAATGCTGTAGTTTTTTCCTCATGATAGTACTTGTCTCTCGTCATGAATGTTCTTGCTATATTCTCTTGTCTATCTATTTGTCTGTATGTATTTATCATCTTGTCTAATTCTTATAGTTCTTGAGTATATCTCGTGCCATTATAGTTCTCGATTTTGATACTTCGCAAGACCTGCATGAGCATGTTAAATTGTAATTGACTTAAAGTTAGCTTGGATCTTCAGATATTAAGTCCTACTGAACGTTCGCTCACCCAGTATTTTCCAATATTTTTTAGGTAACGACCTTAGTGACGACAAGAGCGAATATGATGGGCAAGGGCTAGAGTGAAGAGAACTCCGACAAACCTAGATGAATACTTGAGTCTGGTTATCTTGTGTCTATGTTAAGATTTGTCTAGTCATAAGTCTCTTGTAATTTTTCTTTATTGAGTCTTTCTTTTATTTGGGTCCAAGTTGTAATAAACTTATATTTGTAATGAGATTCTATTTTTGTCCAATATTATATCGTGTCTTATGGTTATGCTCTGATTGACTCGACTGTTTAACTACCACATTCCGAGCAAACGAACACGTTCCGCTGCTATCAGTTTGGGGCGTGACAGAGCTCATCTGACATTTTCTTTATTGCCTTGCATGGTGAGATTTTGGAATGCTATTCTGGATGTACCGCGTATTGCATGATATTCATGGTTGTCCAGTTTACTGTTGACAAGCGGATCTGCTCTCTGGTCCAGGTGCTTTCATCTTCAGGAAGCTCAAATGGATCGGTGATGATGACCTTCCAAAGTTCGTGACTCTGTGCACAAAGAAACACCTCCATCCTGTTCTTTCAATATAGATAATTAGTCCCATCGAAGAACGAAGGTCTATTAATGGAGGGCCCTTCAGCTATAAAGCTACGAGGAGCACTGGTTCCAGGTCTACCCTAGTCATTGGACCACATGATGGGTAACCAGCTCTGATACCAATTGATACTCCAAAAGATAGATATAGAAGGGGGGGATGAATATGCCTGTCTAACCAAAATTTTAACAATCAATCTCCCACTCGAATTAGAAGAAGGATAGCAACAGAAAAATTCTACCAAATCCCAAGCACTAGAGTGACCAACAATTAGCCAGATAGAGTGCACATTGAAAGTCAATTAAGATGATCAAGATGAACATGCAATAGCAAAGCTAGATGAGTTCTACACTCTGTAAGTGGAGACAGACGAAGGACAAATAATCTGAGACGAACTATTGAAGCAAGAAGCTATTCAGGCAAACTAAGGGAACATCAGTAGAAGACTACTAATAGCACCTGAATGTGCTTACAGTCACGGTCACTAGTACTTGGCTGAGGGTTGATCCGTAGATCTCCTCACACAAGGGGCAACCTTACAAATAGGCGTGACCTATCCTTCCAACAACGTCTTCTGATATACCGGTTAGGTGTTGCAACACGTCCTGAATGCCTAGTTGTTAACTGGTAGTGAAAAGCTGTATGATAGAGTGGATGGATCTACGAGATGAGCTGACAAGGAATTCAAACGAGCAAACAATCAATGATGAGATAAAAAATAGAATTTTAGAAAATTAGGAAAATTCCTAATTTCTGTTCTATTTAACCCTCAACCCCCTCTGTCCTCCCTCATTTCTCTCATCCCTTTCTCTCTCGTCTCTCAGCCGTTCGGCGCGGGGCGCGCGACCGTGCGGAGCTGGCCAAGACGAGGGCGCGATGGAGTGATCGGATCGCGGGATGGAGCGACAGTTTGAGCGTGACATGGCGCGATCCCTCGGTGGATTTTGAGACGACGTGGATTAGTCACTTCGGCGCACGATTTCTTTGGTGGAGGTAGGGTGATGGATCACCTACTTCTTCTACACGTTCCCTCGCCAGTTTTACATCAAATGGTGTTACAATGAGCGAGTTTGGGCTAATTGTGGTTTTTGAGAGTTCGTAGGGTTCGCCGAAAAATGGGGACGATTTTATGATCAGTTGGTGTCAAACGACTCCCTAGAACGTCAGCGTTCCACAGTCGCTGATTTCGTGTCGATTGGCAGTCATTTGGGACCGTTAGGAGCCCAAGAAGTCTGGTGGTTCCATTTGGGTCAATTCTATAGAATTGACCATTTCTCACCACACATTTATGTCCAATACTGAGTGCATTTCATTCATTCCAAGGTCATTACATATTACATTGACATTGACTGACACAATATGACTCCGGGACACATGGATGCAAATTACACAAAATGTAAATGTAAAAGACTCATACACAAAATGCAATGACTCACAAATGCCAAATGGTAAACAAGCAAACAAGCATAGGGACACGCATGCATAAGTTATATAAAGCCTACCTAACTGCTTCTCCCCCTTTGGCATCATCAAAAGACGGGAGGGATAAAAGAAAAAGTATGGACCACAAAAGACCTAAAGACTCAAGTATAGTCACTGAGGAGGTGGAGGACCTTGGCCAGGCTGAGGGTCGTGGCCAGCATCAGCTACATGGTGGATAATGGAGTTAAGGAGGTCATCATGGGTGATAATGTGGTGTTGGATGCCGACGAGAGAATGGTTGTTGGTTTGAATTGCTTGGCGAGTGTCTGCATGGCTAGTAGTGAGATTTGCCATGTTCTGAGTGAGTGTATCCAAGGTGTGGGAGAAGGAGGTCATCTGGCCGGTCATAGTTTCAAGCATAGTGCCAAAAGTGGCAAATGATATCTCAATGCTACTCCCAAAGTTGGAAAGTGGCTCCCCAAAAGCATCCACCGTAGTCTCTATTCTAGGTAGTCGCCTATCAACTCCCTCGAAGTCTACCCAAGAGGGTTGTCCAACGCCTTGAGTGGATGACTCCCGTGATGGTACTATGAAGGTACCTCTGGATCTGCGTACTATGAAGGAGGAGGAGGAGGCTGCTCCTCCGCCTGAACTAGAGGTGGGGCTTGCCCTTGAGCTTCCTGCTATCCTTCCTCTTTGTCTTCCTCATCTTCTGTGTCTTTGCCATAAACTCTCACATCTCTATATAATTCACCATCTAGACCCCAATAATAGCTAAAGTCTGTGAATAGCTTGTGTTTGTTGTATATATCATCTTGCATTACTGGAATTGACACATCATCTACCAGGCTGATCCCAGCATGAATGAATATCCCAGTCAACTGTGATGCATATGGTAGTGATCTCCTTCTTTGGATACAGCACAACCCAATCAAATCTGACATAAGATGGCCCATGTTGATGGTCTTCCCATTCAGAACATAGTAAAATAAGAATTTGTGCACTTCTATCACCGCATGTCGGTTTCCACCCTTGGGATAGATGAGGGTGGTAAACATATGGTGCAAGATGCACTGTAATGGAGAAAAGCAATTGGCATTCAAGGTGATCAAGTTGCTTACTCCATGCACATATTCACTGCATGTCATTAGCATGAAGGTCTTCGCAACATGACCATGACCATGACCAAAGACCATATCTACGCCCCTAGCTGAAACTCCTAGGGCATTCTCAAATAAAATCGGATTGACTATGATATCAACTCCCTTAACAACAGTATACAGACGTTCAGTTCTCAAGGTCAAATTTCCATAAAACTGTTAGACAAGGCTGGGATAATATCTAGTACACCTTGTGACAAAGTTAATCCACCCATCTTGTATCTCAAAAACTACACTTAAATCAGGAAGAACGTCATTCATCTCACTGAAATCAACCACATAGGGGTGGAGTATGGGCCGTGGGCACATCGGCATTACACGTGGAGGTGCGGGTGCCAACTGTGGTGGAGGAACGGGGTCCTCACCTCTCCTGGAGCTAGACTCCTTCCTGGTAGATCTCTGAGGGTCTCAGAAGAAGCATCATCTAGGTGCCATCTACACTCGAAAACTACTATGGAAATCCTTAGAAGGCTAATCTCTTCCCTTGGGAGTAGATGGACCGTGGGACACACCAGATGCCTAGAAGAGTGATTCCCCAAAACCTAGAACCCTAATAAAGATGCTACGAGGCCGCACAAGCCGCTACACAAAATCGGAGTCAGAAGATGGTAAAGATTCCGATCTTATGTGGAGAGGAGAGAATGAATGTTTTAGGGTTGGAAAAGGGTGTTTAGGTGTTCTAGGGTTGAAGAAAGGGCTTGTGGGAGTGAGAGAGGGCGAAGGAATGAGGAATGGGGGTGAAGAAACCCCTTTAAAATGGGTTCAGACGCGGGGTCTGTCGGTCTGGTTTGCTGGTTTTGATCGACCAAACTGGGGGCATCGGTCGATCGAAATGGTCGGCCTACCGCAATTTTCATCATTTTTTTTGAACTCCTTCATCCTTTATTTTTATTTCTGTTTTCTCCTCTTTTTTTACTCATTCTTCCCTTGTCCTCCCCTTTTTATTTAAACACCTTCTTTCCTTCCTTTTTTTGTTTTGTAAAGGAATGGAATGAGTGAGACTTCTAAGACGACTTGCTTTAGGAGTTTCTCTGAAACTCCCCCTCAATAAATGCCTCTGATCCCCGGGTCACTACCAAAGGCCGAAGGTGGAGTTGCTTGTTGGTTCGACATCTGTCAGCTCGAATGCCGATGGTTGAGAAGCTATCGGCTTAGCAGCCAAAAATTAGGAAGCTGTCGGCTCAAACGCTGATAATTGAATACCTGTCGGCTTAGGGGCCGGTGATTGAAAAGTTGTCGGCCTAGGAGCCGATAGTTGGAGAGCTGTTGGCATGGGAGCCAATAATTGGATAGCTATTGGCATGGGAGCCAATAATTGAATAGCTGCCGGCTCAGGGGCCGATAGTTGAGAAGCTATCGGCTTAATAGGAGCTGATGGTTGGAAAGCTATTGGCATGGGAGCCAATGGTTGGAAAGCTATTGGCATGGGAGCCAATAATTGAATAGCTGTTGGCTCAAGGGCCGATGATTGAATAGCTATCGGCTCAGGGGCCGATGGTTGAGAAGCTGTCAGCTTAGGAGCCGATGGTTGGAAAGCTGTTGGCATGGGAGCCAACAATTGAATAGTTGTCGGCTCATGAGCCGATGATTGAATAGTTGTTGGCTCAGGGGCCGATGATTGAATAGTTGTTGACTCAGGGGCCGATGATTGAGAAGCTGTTGGCATGGGAGCCAATAATTGGATAGCTGTCGGCTTAGAAATAGATAATTGAATAGCTGTCGGCTTAATACCGATAGTTAAAAGCTGTCAACTTAGACGTCGATAATTAGAAAGTTATCGCCTTAAATGCCGATGATTAGGAAGCTTTCAGCTTAAATGCCGATAATTACAAAACTTGAACATTCTTAAATACCTTCAAACCGTTATCGGTTTGATCATCGATTGTAATGTCCCAGGTTTTTCGAACATTTTTCGGATCAGGATCCGTGAGTTTCGGATCGTTTCTGGGAGTTCTGGAGCTTGTTTTGTGATTCTCGCGTGTTTTTCCCACCGAACCTGCGGAACCCTGTGTAGGGCACTCCGATACGTTCACCTACTCCGGGATGGTACCGTTGCGATTAACGCGTTCTGAGGATCGAGAATATGTATTTTTCTAATTTTTGATATTTTTTTGATTTTCCAGATTTTCTATAAATACCAACCCTTTTTCCTTCTTTTTCTTTCCCTTTTTCTTCTTCTCCTCTTCTTTCTCTTTTCTTCTTCCCGTTGGAGAGCCCAACCCCAACCGCGGCCCATTCTTCCCCGGACGATCGAGACGCGGCCCCCCTTGCTCCGACAGCAGCATGGCAGCGGCGGCGGCCATGAGGCGGACGCGGTGGTGTGCTTTTTGTGGCGAGAGGCGGGGAGATCGAGTTCTAAAAGGCTTCATTTCGAGATTGGCGGTGATCCGCCGGAGCTCATCCTCCATTGAGGTAGGGGACGGATTCCCATGCTCATCCCTTCCCTTCCCATGATTTTTAGGCTGAGGAGAGATCGAGAGGGGTGTTTTTGACTCGGGTGGGGAAATTTCCATGTTTAGGGCTTGAGCGTTAGTGCCTTTTTGGTACTCGGATCCCGAGTCGCCACATCGATGGTTGGGATGTTGGTTGAGGAGCTGTCGGCCCCAGAGACTGATAATCAAAGAGCTTCAGAATTGTCAAACATTCCATTATTTCCTTCCCGCACGAAACGACATTCTGGTTCTTCTTCGGCATCCACCATAATTCAAGAAGCTTGAGATGTCCCTCAGGGTACATTGTTCTTCAGTTGGCATGGTGAAGCCGTGCTGACCATCCTTTTGAGGCTGGGCATTTAGTGAGGATGCGGCGGGTCTACTTTATGCTCGCCTATCTGTAGTCCACCCTTCTGAATCAGGCTTTCAATGATATCTTTGGACATATAATAATCCTCAATCGAATGCCCCCTGTATTGGTGATAAGGGAAAAATTGAGGGTCATCTTTCCATCTAGCATCGCTCGATCTTTTGGGCTCTGGGAGGATAATCTTGTTGCATGCACAGGCCCATTCGAACAATATTTGAGTTTTCTCCTTAGGGAAGGAATAAGGCTTCTTCATCATGTCCCTCAGCGAGGGCACTTGTTCAGCAGGCTGAATGGGAGGAACCCCAGCTGCCTCTTTTATTTACTTTTTTTGCAGCTCAAAAGCCCTAGAATTTGAGATGCATGGTCCCTTTTGTGCCAGATGCTCGCTGGCTGGTTTGTTCTCCTGACTTGGGGCAATAGTAGCCAGGCAATACTTTGCCAAGAAGGCCTCAGCATCAGTTGCCAGCTCACTTAATTGTTCAAAGGTTCTGACTTCGATGTCCATCACCCTTTGTAGGATTTTATCTTTCAGATTTCTTTCACATCTTCGAATGATGTCTTCGTAATTCGGAGGGCCTCTGCCTCTTTCATGGGGGTCTCCCACTCTTCTTATCTAGTCCAAGGCAGACTCCTTGTCTATTTGCCCAATTTATTTCTGTCAGAATTGTAGATTAATTCTGTTAATTTATATTTTCTACTATTGTTTAGAATTTCAATGCATAACCACAACACTCCAAATAACCCTTCCGAGCCCTCCGGCTCATGGCTGGCATGCTAGGATTCGAATGGTATCGCGTACGTCCTGATATTGGGATCTTGGGTCATTACAGTGTTGGTCACCTAGGGCTCAATTGGCCTTCACCGATTTTCTATGATTCTACACGATCAGTGATTCTGGCTCACACCATGCGCACTGTCAGCCGATAGATTAGCCATCTAGTTAGAGGTTCTTGGGTTTTCATGATATGAGCAACCTCATGATATGTTATATGTGTATAATTGGATTAGTATGAATTGGTGGTACTCCGGTGGTTTCCCCTGTTATAGCGAGTTCTCACCTTTAGTGACCTTCTCCACTAGTCGTAGCTTTCCTACGCACGTATGTGCGGACCCACTTGGGAGTGGTGGAGAGCTAGTCCCAACAAGACAGTTTTTAGGCTAGTTATCGTAGGGCCCCTAGTCTTTGTAGCCTGAGTTTGGGCTGTGAGGAAACCCAACTAGAGGACTTGACTTAGAGCAATTGTCTACATGTGCACACGTGGTTTAGGGTGTCGAACCCATGTTAACGAGTGTGACCCTAACTAGTCCTTGTTATGTGATTTTACAGTTAGTGTGTCTTAGTTTCTACCGGGGGCTAGTAGGGAGACACTTAGGGCGTGGACTAAGACATCAGTGGATACATTCGACATTGATTCTAGTAGGTAGTACTCCTATCACTTGTGAGGTAGCGACTTAGGGTTCCTTCCATCACAGTTTATTATTTTGGCAGCTCAATGTACTCAATTATACATGATCGAGACGTGGATTACTTCCATGTAGATGTGATGCTCATGATACGTGGATTATGAGACTAGCACTATCGTACATGTGTAGATCTCTTTAATTGTTATTTATTACCTCATTCTGTTATATGCTTATTATTCTTGTTAATTATTTTTTGCACTATTGTGTTTCTCATTGCGATGTAGGGATCTGTGTGACCCCTACTGAGCCGATGAGATAAAACTCACCCCCTTTGTTTTTCAGGTGAGGTGAGACTTACGCATAGTGCTTCTGAGGCTCCTCGTGATGTTGATGGTCCAGTCTAGCTGCCAGTTTACTAGAGACGGGTTATGTACTTTTCTTTGAGCTGACTGTACTTGTTATGGACTTGAATATTCTAGGCTGTATAACTATTAAATTATGTAATTGCTTATTTACTGCATTGTTATATCATGCTCTTTAGTTCTGTAATTATTGTTTATTCTTATATATCTCCACATCGTCCAAATAACCCTTCTAAGCCTCCTAGCTCATGGGTGGTAGGCTAGGATTTGGGTTGAACCGATTCTTTTTCGGTACCCGGATCTTGGGTCTTTAGAGTTGGTATCAAAGCATGGTTGTGAAGGTGTATAGGAACCTAAAATGATTGCAACGGTCAAAAAAGTCCATAGTGTTTAGTATAGTTAGCAATTGGCATAGGGCACCACGTGTTTTATTAAGCTCACTATTTTTTTCTTTTTCTGTGCTAGAAGAGTGTGGCGCCTAGGAGGCGGACCAGCTCTCAGCATGGGCAGTTGGCCGAGGATTAGGAGAGCAGAGTAGGACATTGGCAGTGGCAAGAGTTGCAATAGTATCTAGAGCTCAGGGGCGAGAGGAATTCATTGAGGCTATGCACTAGTTTTACCTTCGATAGCATGGTGGAGAGGCTGGTGACGGCACGCCATCTCAATTGAAGGAGTTCTTGTAGTTCCACCCACCTCAGTTCAAGGGGTAGCCAAATCTAGATGTAGCGAGAGCTTGGATAGATGACATGGAGAGGGTTTTTCATTCCATGGAGTGTGCAGAGGATGAGAAGGTGCTATTGGCAAGTTATCTGTCAGGCCCCGAGATCATGTATAGCGGAAGATATTTGGGAACCGTGAATAGCCGGCTAGTACACCACAAGAGAGTAATATAATCAAAGAGCTAACACATTCATTCACAGAAAGAGGAATGCGTAAGATAATATACCCAAACTTCACTTTATTGAATAATATTCAAGTACATTGACTTCTTTGACATAATGGCTAGATGAACTCAAATAAGGGAAAATTACGTAAACTTGACTTGACTCTTGACTCTACTAAGTCTTCTCTCGATCTTTAATCACTCTCGGACTCGCCACTCGAGTAGTCTGAATCACCACTAGAATTTTCTGAAAATCTAAGAAAGTAGGGTAATGAGCACACTTGCCCAGTAGGTATCTTTGTATCAACATGGAGATAATATTTAAATGATTAATATTTTAGCTCTAGAAAGAAATAAGATGAGGAAATCTGATAAATCCCCGCTTGGGATCATCAAGCCCGTAGCAGAAGCTGACTGCTAAGTAGCTAAGTCGTTGAAGATTTTTGAGGTGCCTAATTCTGAAGGGCCACCCACTATCTTCTATGTAGCCGAAGAAAAGCCAGTCAGGGGAGATGATGATTGCCGACTCCCCGACGAGCTGCATGATCCATATGTCCCGATCATGGGACTTCCTGACATAGCTGGCCGTGCGGTCAGATTGGCTGGAAAACAAGGTATTCCCTTCTATCAACCGGCTAGTCAGAAAGAAATGTTCAAAAAGATGTGGAATCCGTCAAACCTGGATCGAAGACTACTACAAATCACCAAGCATCCGAGTTTGGGCTTCTCAATAGAAGATCCTTACACAGCCGTCGTGATATCAATTTCGGCTCCACCCGGAGACGACCCTACGGAAGCGACAGATCCGTAGGAAGTCCGCAGCAACAAGTACCATGCGCCTCCGGTTGAAGAAGTGCAAGATGAGGAAGTGTTCCTCTAGAATCCTCCTCACCGCAAGGATGTAGGGAAGGTCTCACCCTCCTCTGAGGGGTCAACCCCGAATGTCCACAGTACTGGGGTGCCCTCAACCCCGCCTGTCAGTGAAGCAAAGAATGCTGATACAAGCTGTGCTCCAGAAGTTCCCCGATACGACCCCATCATGTTCGCCTTATATCATCGGTAATAACAGGAGATCGAAATGCTAAAGGCACGGCTAGCTGAAATAATCGCACTCGTGTCTGAATTAATCAAAGGCGCTTCCCGCCCATGAGATGAAGGCACATTGCGGTCCTTGAACACAAGGCCTGACACCTCCATGCACTTGGAAAGGGAGGCGAGGAATGCAGTCGGCTCCTCAGCCAGACGACCGACTGAACGAAGCCCTACACTATAGGAGAAGCTACAGAAGCCCTACTCTTTCCCAAGGGATAAGACTCGAGGAATCTTCGACTGGGCCTGCCACTACGGCAAGGTCTCCCTCCCGAAGTCCAAGAGGCCGCAAGACGCCCGAAGAAGTGGTGACCCCTTGTTCTGCCCCTACCACCAGATATTGGGCTACCCTATTGAAGACTGTTACGTCTTCAAGGACATTGCTCAGGACCTGATTGACAGAGATGAGCTCAGAATGGGAGACTATGTGGTGACTCCACCACGTCCCCATGTGCCAGGCGGCCCCAAAAGGGGGATCTACACAATATCAGTTCAGCACCAGAGCCCTGAAGATGCAGCTCAAAATGAGCAACCTTGGCCAGCGGTGATAGAACAGCCCCTAGCATGGCAGACAATCACCTCGGCTCCCGTAGAAGCTATCTACGATGACTACCAAGAAGACCCCGGAGCAATCTTGTGCCTCTCCGCACAGGGGAATCCCTCAAGGCCGCAGACTGCAAGCCAAGAGGGGTGTGAAGTAAGCAGTGCCTTAGTGCCCAACGAGGTGAAACAAGATGCATATGGCGTCCCTGAAGCCGAGGATGGCAAAGATCAAGATTCCATCGACCTACTGTCGGCACCCCCACGAAATTGAAGATGACGGCTAGGCCACCATCGACGAGCTTATTGAAATTAACCTCGGCACGGAAAGTGACCCCAGGCTGACCTTTCTGAGTGCCCTCATACCTCACAGGAGAGGGAGCAATATGTAAAGTTGCTGCAAGAGTTTCGAGACTGCTTCACTTGGAACTACAAAGAGATGTCTGGCCTCAGCCCTGACGTGACTCAGCACATTCTGGCTATTGATCCCAAGGTGGAGCCAGTGAAGCAGTCCCCCGGCGCATGAGACCAGAACTGATAAACTAGATCTGCAAAGAAGTTGACAAGCTCATTGATGTTGATTTTGTAGCCGAGAACCAATACACTACCTGGTTGGCTAATGTTGTGCTAGTGAAGAAGAAGAATGGACAGATCAGGATCTACGTGGACTTCTGCGATCTGAATAAAGCCTACCCAAAAGATGACTTCTCGGTGCCCATCACCGAAGTGATGATTGATGCAACTACTGGTCATGAGGCCCTGTCCTTTATGGATGAATCATCCGGCTATAACCAAATCTGGATAGCCGAGCATGACCGAATTCACACAGCCTTCTAGTCGCCTAAAGGGATATTCCACTACAAAAGAATGCCCTTCGGCCTCAAGAATGCTGGTGCCATGTACCAGCGGGCGATGACCAAAATATTTGACGAGCTGCTCTATAGCAAAGTCGAATGCTACATTGATGACCTGGTCATCAAAACAAAGAAGAGGGGGGACCATCTGGACGACCTTAGAGTTGTCTTCAAGAGACTTTGGCAGCATGAGTTGAAAATGAACCCAATGAAGTACGCCTTTGGCGTCTCCAGCGAAAAATTCCTCGACTTTATTGTCTGACACAGGGGGACATTCAATGGTTTGATATTAGGCCACGTTCATCACGAGATCCTCCTCAATCCATATAAAATCACACAAAGAGAAAAGGCCAAGTCCAAATTTCATTTAATCAAACCATTCCAGTTCATTCATTCATTCAATTCAAACATTTCAAACATTGAGTCTCTATACATCATTAAAATCAAGAAAGGAAATCACTTAATCCTCAGTCGGGCATCCCCACGAGGTCTAATCTCTCTCAACTCCCTCACATATGCCTGATACTCCTCTGGAGTCTCTGCCACCTCCGCAAGTAGGGTGCGTACCCTGCTAACCTCACACATGATCATGGCACTCCTAACTGCCTGCTCGTCCTCCTCTGTCCCAAGCCTCCTCACCTGTAGTGTAGGAAGATGGGGTAGTGTTGGAATCATAGCGCGAGGAAGCCCAACCTGTAGGAAGCACCTGTGGGGGCTGTACATCGCCAGAGCTATATCTCCCACGAGCCTCAAGTCCAATCCAAGCCTCCTAGGAAGCCTGAAGGTAGTGCCGTGGAGGAAGGAAGGGCGCATCACTAACCGGTCCAGGGGCAAAGTGTTGATTTAGAGACGCTAGTCATCCCTGGTCTCCTTGTCTACGGTCCTACACTCTACCTGCTGAGAAAACCTGAAAGTGCCACCAATAAAGAAGAGTGGATGGCTCCCAAAGATCTGGCTGACAGAAGTGATATCCTCCTTAGGTGTGAATTTCAGCCTTACTCCCATCCAATACTCTAGGAGAATCATAGAGCCAAAGAGTGGACCCCCTAGAGCAGCTGAGCTAAGACCCCCATATAGGTAAGCAAGGATGGCCTGAGAGATGGAAAGACCCCACCACATTCCACTAATGGTGCTAAGAATGGGAATGTGCAGGACGTGGTCGGCAGAGGGGAAGAGTATGGCCCCACACAAGCAAATAGAAGCGGCCTTAGCTATGGCTTCATCACACCCACACTTGTTCTTGCAATGTGCTATAACCCACTGGTTATAGGGTAGAAAATGGATGTGGTGTTGGCCAAGTATAGTGCGGATGTCCTTCATACTAGGTATGAACTCTCCTAAGATGAAGGTAAGATCTACAGATGCAACGGTATGGCAAACTAGATCTTCCTCACCTATTTTTTGACCGAGGGAAGGACAAGTAGGTCTCTACCCCCTCTAAAAGGATGATGGCCTCAAAGGATGGGAAGATGAATGTATGTGTTTAAGGATGCCATGTCTCTACCAAAGCTATGATGCTATGCCAATCTAGGGAGAGCTTGGGGTAGTTCTTGGATAACGCTAGAAGAGGATGTAAGTGTCAAGATCTAAGGAGGAATGTCACTGATATTGGGAGCTCACGGATCATGGGAGCCATCCACTTCAAGGTGGAATATCACCTAGGATCGGGGAGAAGCTGAGGTGGTAAAAGAAAAAAAAGAGAGGAAGAGCATAAGTAATTTTGAAGGAAATTAAATGAATTAAATCAATTGCATTAGCTTACCTCTCTCATAGGGCTGGAGCTCAAGTGCCTTGGTATGGTAGTTAGCCGTTGCAGCACTCTGTGCTCCTTTCTAGCAGGCTTTGGCCCATCATAAGCAGTCCCCATCCATACAACTTCCTTCAAGAGCTCTCTTCATGGCATTTTGGGTAGGATTAGCAATATTTTCAGGGCTTGAGAGAGAGGTGTTGTGTAAGGAATGAGATTAGAGTGCCCTCCTACTTATAGAACCTAATTTGAGGCCTAACCCCACTAGGATTGAGGTAGGATAACTCTAGATCAGGTTGGGATAGGCTTTGACATGGATTGGGACTCTCTACCCTCGGGTTAGGACTCTCCACCCTCGGGTTAGGACTCTCCAAGAGAGTCCCGATCGGGACTACCAGGGTATCTTAAAACGCGGTCTATCGATAGGCCGCGTGATCCTAAACACAGTCTTACAAGGACTGTGTATCGACCTTCTACACACATCGCCCCCCTGACACCTAAACGGTCTTGGAGAGGCCATGTATCAATCCTCACGGTCTAGCGGGGACCGTCTTAAATTTATAAATGGACCATCTGGGACCGTTTACCACCTCTTTGGGCTCGTGGCCGAACAAGCTTCAGCAGTCTGAGATTGGACCGTCTGGTTATTTGTGTGGTCATTAGTATGACCGTTTACATCTCTACTGCCTTTGTTTTGTTATTGTCGCATCACTCCACTCAAGGATTATTTTGTCTCTCTCTTTCTCACTCTCCCATGTCAGTGTAGGGTTTGTTCATTCATTCGTATTCATTCATGCATTCATTCTTCCATGCATTTATTTGCAAAAGAAAATCAAAACCAAAAACATGTCATATCACTATCATATCATAGTCATATCATATCATATGCACATGAGTAACATCAAGCTTAGGATTCCCACTAGGATGCTGAGCTGGTTGTACCATGAAAACCCAATGTTTAGAAAGCACTTTACCGGTGTTCTATTGATCTGGACCTTTGTGGCCTTATGGACGACCGCTAGAGTCTGTAAGCAGCCCGTTATATGACCGCCAAGGATGCCTAGCGGCCCATGCCTAGACCGCATGGATCTGGTTCATTCATTTCTATTCACTTCATTTACTCTGTCACTAAAATAGTCCAATGTTAGACCGTATATCTCTGTAAACGGTCCAGTAAACGACCGCTTTATTTAACCCAAGATTTGATCTTTGGGTTGGGATCTCATGAGTTGCTAGATGGTCTAATGACTACTAGGAACTTAGCACTTGTCATAATGGGATCTTAATAACATATGGAACTTAAGAAAATACTGTTATGCTATCGATTTTTCCCTTTGGCATAACCTTGTTCTAAACCAACCTTCAACTCTTATATTCTTATTTTGGTGCATTCTTACCTTGAAATTTAGACATCATAGAACTATAGTCTGAACTTGTTACATTATTTGTCACACTTTATTATACACGTGGAAGTAGCTTGATTTATACTTGAAGATGCAGATAAGGCATTGATTGTATCCAAGGGCTCAATGCTAGTCCCCTCGACTGATTGTCAAAAACATACTGTAAATCATGGGGTATGGTGCTACTGACATTGCATTACGCTGGGAGTACTTTTTTTATAAATAAGTGAAGATCCACGAATATTCATGAGGTAAATAAGTGAAAAGTACATTCTTACGTGATACATGACTTTCTAGAGCATAGCCTTTATGGTTATGAAATGTGCATTCTTGTTATATTCTTGTTCGTGAAAAGGCCAATTTACATTCCTTCTGTATACTTGATCGATCATATTCTCATGTCTCAACTTGATCATAGCTTGTTACTTTAGTTTTATTCACATGGTTCATCATATCTGCATGTTTCATCTTTACTCTAGAGCTAAAATGCTAAATACTTTAACATTGCCTTCATGTTGATGCGAAGATACCTACTGGATAAGGGTACTCATTACCCTACTTTTCTAATCTTTTCAGAAAATTCAGGTGAATCGGATTCGGATTATACGGAAGTGGGTCCAAGAGTGATTGAAGAATGACAAGATCGAGAGAAGCCTAGATGTCAAGAGTCTAGTAGAGTCTTAATTCAAATCGAGTCGGATTGTAATTTTATGTTTCTTAAAATCTAGTGAAATTGAGTCAATGACCAGTGTAAAGGAAGTTGTCATTATCAATAAAAGTTAGATTTTGCCCAACTATTGTGTGTTCATTTCTTGTGTATGAATGTGATTGTGCTCTGATTAGATTGCTTGCTTGAGGCATACTAGCCAACTGTTCACATTTCCCAAAACATTCTTCCACTGTATTAAAAGCTCGGGGCATGACACCCACTACAACAAAAGCAGTAACAGAAGTGCAGCACAGAAATAACGACAGTAAAGGAAAGTAGTAAGAGCAACAACAACGGAAGCAACAGAGTAAGAACGTCGGCACGACACGATGACGGTGACTAGCAACAGAAGATCGTCAACCTGGGGAAACACACACATGGGCCCTCTACACAACCTTGACTCCACGGTCGGACAGTCTGTCCTAGCTGACGGAACCACAGACAAGGCCACATGGCCGCACGCTGAACCAATGCCCTCAGTAGAATCTCTCGATCCCGAGCTAAGACTAGTGAAAGAACCATGCCCATACACACATTGGGTGACACCAATCCCTCAGCTGGAAGGGCCACGACAGTCCAGTCGGTACCTCAACCTTCACGACATAGGGAAAGAACCATGCTCAATGTAGAACGGAATAGACTGAGCTGCCAGCACAGTAAATCACACTGAAGAGAAAACCCGCACCGAAACCTCTCAGGTGACAGGAGTACTAACCCCACTGACAACGAGATCGGAAGTGTCCTCTGATGACTAATACTACAGTCTCACATATCTCCTTACATGCCCCAGGTGAAAACTAAGACACCACATAGTACCACAAGGCAAGGACTAGCCGGGGTCATGCTCATCAGCATGCGTCCACTACCCCCGATCACGTGTGCACACACAGATCATCTGCTCTAGGTCGGTCCTCTAGTCAATTTTCCCCCCAGTCAGACTCAAGCTGAAAAGGTAAGGGGCCCTCAGGTAACTTGTAATGCCCTAAATTTTTTGGATATTTTTTGGATCACTTTTGGGAGTTCCGGAGCACGTTTTACTATTTACGCGTGTTTTTCCCTAACAGACCTGCGGAACCCTCTGTAGGGCAAACTGTTGCGTTCTCCTACTCCGGGATGGTACCAGTGCGACGAGCGTATTTTGAGGATTAAGAAAATAATTTTTCTCATATTTGAGGGTCAAATTGGGGCATTACGAGGTAATATGAAATATGCTCATAGTAACGTCAATTTTGGCGTGTCTACACTGTCACCATCTCCGTTGCCTAACCCATCTCCATCGCCTTCGCCATCTCCTTCACCATCGTTGCCCGAGCCTGAGCTAGCTATACCCCCACCTACACCTCCACCTTCGCCTTTGCTCGCACCTGAACCTGCCATTGCCCCTACTCCTCCACCACAACTTAAAGATGCCATACCCATTGAAACCTCCACATCATCTGAACCTATTCCTATTCCCTTCAGTTCTCCATCCCCTTCCACCTTACGGAGCGGGTGTGCATTGCCCTTGGCTCCCCTTGGGTCTGGTCCCCGGGGTGAAAATGAGTCGAGTCAGGATGATTCAATGCCAGTTCTGCGTTTCAAGATTCAAGATTCCATTGGTCGCATGCCAGTCCGCGTCCTGGTTTTTGGCTTTTTTGGGGATGATGAGCCTATACTTCCCATAACGATTGTCAAGAAGAGTTCTCTCGCATTGATGCCAGTTCCTTCAAAAGTGCGGTCGATGGCAATCTCATTGCTTGCTAGAGGTTCAATTATTGATGCTATTATCATTCCTCGCTCCATTGTGGTTCAATTCACTGGCCAAGGAGGGTTCTCCACCCGAGTTGTGCTAACCCACACGGTCGCTAAACAGATTATGGGTTCTATGTTCAAGGGCAATTGGTCGTATTCTCAGCATTTTCCAAGGACATTCTACACACCTTATGCAATCTCCCACAGTTTATCAGTACGCCGGTCATGTCAACGCCGTGTATTACTCTCCCTCAGTTTTGTCCTTCTCTTCTATCAAAGGAGTTATGTTTCAAGCCCGATTGCCGAGTGGAGTTGCCAAATCTCACGCTGCTTGTGCCAAGAGACAAGACTCCGTGGTTCCATGAAATTTAACATTTTGAGGAGTTATCTGTCCTAGAGTGTCCGACTATGGTTAGCACCGAGTGTCTAGGGGCAACCGCCCCAATGAAGATGCATGTTCATGATCAGGCCAGGCCGTCTGTCAAGTGGGCCTGTTATTTGAGAAGATATTTCAAGACAAGAAGCCCAGAGGTCTGAGCCCATGCCAGGCTGGCCTGTTTCCAAGATGTTTCAGCCAAGAAGAGATGGCGGCGCCAGTCCAAGGGCCGTCGGTTGTACATTCAGGAGTCCACTTCCCTTTCTCCTTCCTCCCATTCATCATTTCTTCTACTCAGTTCCCACCCTTGGTTGATGTACCTTTCTTTTTTTGATCTAATTTACATGATTTTCTCCTCTCTTCCCCGATCTACGAACCCTCGTTCCTTTTCTTCCTATCCAGAGTCTCCAGATTCTCCCTCCTCTCACAAGTCTAGGCCTCAACCTATGTCATCCTTTCATCCTGATTTCGGGACATCACCTGATTCTTCTTCCCCGAGACTCCCAGGTGTTGCCTCTGCTCCTTCTCTGACCCTATCAAATGTCCACAATTCTTCTTCTCTGACCACGTCAGATGATTACTCTTCTTCTTCCTCATCTTCACAGCAATCCTCTCATTATCTTTCCATTCTCTCCTCTTCACCATTTCGGGGTTCTTGTCTTTTTTCATGCTATTTTCGAGACTTTAATCCGCCTTGATCTCAACTGATCCTTGTTTATTCTGTATCTTATTTTTTGTTATCAGGGCCGATGTGCCTTAACGAGGGAGTTCTAGCTCTCGTCTCTCTTCCTTTTATCCTTCTTCGTCCAGTTTGGTGTCTGCCGCTCCTCCGTGTAGAGGAATCTTCGATCCTTTACTATCATTTCATCTTCATCCTATCAAGCAAGGAATATGCAGCTCGATGATCAAGGTCGCTTCAGGATGCTGCTCATGTCATGGATGCGCGAGGTATCGTTATTTTGTGATCATTGCTATTACTCTTATTATTCATCCGCGAGGATATGATGCTGATTTCCTCAACACGTTTGAGTGGCTTAGTTAGGAATTCTAGTTAGCTTAGTCAAAATGAGTTCGCTTCTGTAGCATCTCTTAGGCTGGTGATAGCTCCGTGCTGGGAGTCTATTTTCTTCCCCGATCGTTGGGGGAGTCTCCCTTGAGCATGAGTTTTTCACACACTTTACGGCAAGTCATAGTCGATCTCCTCTGAGTAACACCGTTGCTACTTTGGCCATACTCTGGGTATGCACAAAGGTCTTTTCTCTTCTTTGCTCAGCTGAGTGCAGGGGCAAGAGATTGACGGGTGAGATGACAAACCTAGGTGCTCCCCGATACGAGAGAGGTCTCAAATAGGGATAGTCTTGACCCTCAAAAGTGAGCTTTCATGCTAAATCTAGCCAATAAGGGCTGTCAAATGAAATATAAATAAAATAAAATAAAACGCCTCGAACCGATAGCAGCGGGAAGCAGTGCTCGGAACGTGACAGCAAAACAGTCATGATTACAAGAGCAAAATAAATAACCACAATAAACACATGGAGGCCCTTAATTTGAAAAAATATAATTTTATTGATGCTTGGAAATTGAATTACAAATTTAACTCAATAATAAACTCAATAAAAGAAATAAAGAAGAGAAAATGGCAAGACCCACTATACTATCTAGACTCAAGAAAACAAAAAGACTCGGGTCTCAAGGCTCCAGGTTCACTCGATCACGCTGACCTGATCCCAATTACAAACGTTCCATCTACCGCGTTACCTAAAAGGGATGGAAAATAGGGGTGAGCAAAAGCTCAGTAGGAATTATACTCTATCATCAGGCATAGTTTAAGCGATTAACCATCTCATGAATATGCATGAATAAGGCAAAAAATAACCAAGCATGATCACAAGATAACTAGCACGATAAAGAATTGCAAGTCATGATAGCAAGAGAAAGTAACCAGAACTTCATGTGAGTGGCCATATATCAAGTCACGTTAAGTCAAGTCACGCAAGTAAGTACTTAACACTTTCGAGCGTGCATAGCAAGTTTCACGAGAATGTGGAATGTCATAGACTCACACGCTAGATAGTACTCGGTGCAATGTCACACCTAGTCATTACACCTCCCCGGGGTACAAGTATTCTTTGGGTGCTCCTCCCAGGACTAGACTAGGCCCTTAATATGATTTCCTTGGCATTGACTTGGTTGGATCATAGATCCCAATCTAGACATCCACAAGTAATGATGGCCAAGAGTTCCAAAGTCAAGCTCATGTAACCTGATTTCTAGGATCAAGATTCTTTCAAATAGATTTGGATGAAAGAGGCAAAATAGGCTCAACAGCCCAAACAATAGCTGACAGGACATAAATGTAGTCCTAGAGAATTAACACAATCATTAAGCTTACCATGACAAAACCACGGAAGAAAATTTGGTCAAGGATTCATACAGTCAAGAAGGAACTGCAAGGGGAGAATAAACAGTCTCATACATGACTGCTTCCCTCAGGCCCATGTAGGTTCCAAAGGGTCAAGACAAAAACGCATAAACGGTCTATTATTGGGCCTCTAGAATATGGCAAACGGTCTATCATGCGATCGTGTGAAAGCTGAAAATAGTCTCATATGTGACTGCTAAGAAGCTAGACCACCGGAGCTCAAAAGCTGACTTGAAATCAATCTCCACTCGACCTGAGGCATAGCTGGACCCAGCCAGGGTGTGGACCTCAATCCCAGGGTCAAGTGAGAAGGCACATTTAACTAGAAATCATGCTTAAAATGACTTGAAATCACATTGGGATCGGTCCCACTAACCAGCCCAAAACAGAGTAAACGGTCATAGTTATGGCCACTTGGGTTGGCTAGCGGTCCCAGGCACGACCGCATGCTGTCCCAGACTGACAGGTCCAGCCAATTGGTCTACCTAGCATGAAATCGTGGGTTCAGGTTTTAATGGTACAATCTGCCCGGCGTCCTAGTGGGAATCCCAGGCTCGCGGGGACTTATGGAGGCCTTGAACAAGAACACCTAGTACGGCGGAAGGAATATCCGACGGAGAGGCATTCATTGCTCAAGAAATTTGGCAAACAATTCTAGTGGAGAATAATTGTGCGTGGTCCAGTCACTTCCACCGGAGTGGTATAACCTTAAGACAATTCTGAACAAGTATGAAAATTTTAAACTAACCCATTAATAGAGCATTAATCTACTTCCTTTTTAAATAGCATGAAATATGTGAAAGATGGACATGAAAGGAGTAATTATTAAGGAAAAAGTTCCACTTAGTTCATAGATTCATAAGCCCTAACTTTAGTGCGTTCTTGCCATGCAATTATCTTGAACAACAAGCTACTTATGGTACAACCAAGTCGGGACAAATCAACACACGTTACTGAACTAGGGGGGGAAAACGGTCGTTCAGCAGACCGCCTGAAGAGAATAAGTGATGAATATAAAGGCCGCTAAGCAGTTCAGAAAAACCCTCTCTTTAATGAACTACGCCGGCCATAAGCGATCTATCGCGGGGCCACTTGCCCTTGGAAAATGGTTACAGAATAGACCGCCAGAGCCCATAAACGGTCAAGGGAAGGGCCGCTTACGCCCTGAAAAATCCTCCTTTTATTTTTAAAGAACGTTGGCCATAAACAGTCTTTCGCGGGGCCGCTTGCCATGGTAAATGGTCTATCGTGCGACCGTGTATCATCTAGCGGTTCCTGGAAGGACCATTTATGCAACCCGCCTTCATCGCTCTTAGGCTCGAATTTATCTAAGTCTCTTTTGTCATTATTGTGGATGAAGCATTTAGATCCAAACACTTTCATGTGTGAGAGTTTAGGGACCTCATTAGGCCAGGGTTTGATTAGGATTTGAGATAATAATGAAAGAAACCTACTAGTATTTGCCCCTTCCTCGTATATATCCCTTTCCTGGATTAACGATAACTCTTTTCGACCTTATCTTCCCTGTTTGAACCCATCATGGTAGCGTCTTGCCATTTTTACGATTTATAGTGAAATAGCACCTTTCTTGGGGGCGCTGTTTAAATGGTGCCTTGAATGGGGGCGCTACTTATTAAATTGACGCCTGTCCACTATGTCTTCATTTTTCTATATGGCGCCTTTAGCCATGTCGTTAATTACTTCTCTTATTCCAAGTAGGATTCCTACCGTGGTTCTAAAAGAATTGACGCCTTACCGATGGTCATTAGTTTATTATTTGACTCCTATTTACAGAGTCGTTAATTAATAAAATGGCGACTTGATGGAAGTCACTATTTATAATTTTATTTAGAATTTTATTTTAAATATTTAGGGTTGCTACAGAACCACTACGGATCCACTTAGACACGGGCGCTACATCTTCGCCCCAATCATCGCCGCTGCTGCCGGTGTCTGCCTCAGGGGCTTCAGCGCCCCACCATTGCCTCGGGTCCCAGACGATGAACCTCGGCTGCCCCGAGGCCACTGTTCCACAAGTCGCTCGATCTCCCGATGAACCCGAGCGACGCGGGTCCTCAAGTACTCATCGTCCAGCGAAATGGGAGGCAGATCATCCCTCAGCAGATGACTCTCATCCACCTTCCTAATCGCGGAGGCCTTCTGTCGATACAGGTGGCTATGCTCGAACCACCACCTGGTGTAATGGACATCGAATTGTCCCCGGCGTCCCAGTCCCGGCGTCAAAAACTGCTCCGGCTCCTGACGGTAGTAGAAGTCCCACCACACTGCCACTAGTAGGTGGGTGTCCTTCCCTCTATACTGTCGACCTGTCGAAGGAAACTCCCAGTTCGGCGGGATCCCCTGGTCGTAGCCAAACTTTCAGGCAAATTAGAACGGGTAGTACGACTACAGAGAACTCGTCGCGGACCGGTCTAGCGTCAGCACAGTGGGTCGGGTTCTCATCACCCACTCTATCCTCAGTCCAGCCTCTGGCACTCTCTGAGGCAGGTGGGTGCTGGCCGCCCCTCCTCTCGGCGTCCCCAGAAACAGGCCAGAATCCCTCGTGGCGCTATCAAAAGGCAGTCCCTCCTCGCCCCGACCGAGCAGGTAGCAAAGGGCTCTCCTAGCCCCCTCCAGCTACACCTCAGCATCTCCGTCAGGCTGCCCAATGAAGCTAAAAAGTAGGGGTGCGGTTGGTTCATCACGGTCCCCCGAGCTACTAACCCTGAAAACAACAATCCAGCCCAGACACTCAGATAGTGAGTCGGCAACAGCAGGCTCCTCTCTCTAGGCGTCGGGTGTGCCGCCAGAACTCCCAGCCCCTGATACACATTAGCCAACATGGCTGGAGCCAAGGCCAACTACCTCCCCTCTGCCAGGAAGCACGTCGGCCATAGCAACTCTGCCCTCAACAGGCCATCCTCCCCGTGCGGGACCACAAATGTCGCTAATCAGTACGCCAAGTATGTGACAAGATGTGTCACGTCCGATAAGCCATGGGGATTCCACCCCTCCTTTGGTGTATATATGTATCTGGAGTATGTCTGGAAGCATAGCTCCACCTCAGTATACTCCTCCCATGGAGTCCAATCCCTGACAAACTCCTGATCGAAGCAGAAGGGCCCATTGTAGAAGTGGCGGACCCACACATTCAGTGGCACCCTGGGGGTCTGTGCAGCTCTGTCTCTCCCTACTAGAGCCAAGTCCCTCCAAGTCTTCAGAAGATATCGATAGCTGTGAGGTACTCGGTATCGCCCCTGTCCATCGGTATGGCTGCGATGGAGGTCATCTAGTACCACCTCCTCATACCCTTCACTGCCGATCGGCAACCCAGAAATCTGGAACAGAGACCATAAGTCAAGTGAGGTCTCTCCCTCCATTGTTGCCACCGTGTTCCATCGGTGGTTAAAATGCTCCAGCAGCGCCTGTAGCAGCCCAGTGTAACAAGGGTACGCATACAAAGTAGCAGTCACAGTGTACCTGATCCCAGCTCTGTCCAGTAGCACCCTGTTGTGGTACACGATCCTCATCAACCGCTCGGTGGCCCCCTGATGATATCGATGTGACGGGATCACTGCCCAGCGGCCATACCAGCTGATAACAGTCTGTCACATAACTCCGTCTAGAATGTTGTGGTCGTCATAACCCTCTCCAACATACTGCAGACCTGCAGGCTCCAGCACCAACTCGGCTGTCCCCTCTGTCTCGGTACGGTGGTGGCCATGCAAATCCCAGGAGGCAGGGCCTAACGGCCCAACTCTGACTCCAATTCACTCTGGTTCGGACCTTTCGTCTAGCCAGAGATCAAAAAGACCCTTGCTTTGACACTCACCCAATGTCCATGAATGAACCACGTCAGCTCCCGACAGTCTGTCGGTGTTGATGAATAAATTTGTAACTCCTTTCACTCTAGTTCGGACCGTCTATCTGGCTAGAGAACTAAAAGATTAACTCCACTCGGGTTCGCACCTTCTGTCCAGCCAAAGAATTAAAGAGCCTTTCATACAGCCGGTACCCCCAGCGTGTTGAAGAATGAGATACCCTTTCACCCCGGCCTGAGCTTGCCATTTAGGTGATGAATCAACCCCCCTTTCCTTGTGCTGACACCAGCCCGTGTCAATGACTTAACCACCTCTCCGTCCTTTCGAGGTCACAAATAATCCTTTTTGATTTGGACCTCCTGCCCAGATTATTGACTAAACAAACTCTTCTCTCTGTCCCTTCGGGCGACGAATCCCCCTTTGATTTGGACCTCCCATCCAGATCATTGACTAAACAAACTCTTCTCTCCGTCCCTTCGGGTGATGAATAGTCCATTTGATCTGGAACTCCTATCCAGGTCGTTAAATGAACAAACTCTTCTCTGCATCCCTTCGGGCGACGAATACCTCTCGTTAGAGGAACGAACCATTCTCTCCATCCTCTCTCGGTGACAAACATCCTCCCTTGTGATTTGGGCCCCCTGTCCAGGTCATTTGAGCGACAAACTCTTCTCTCTATCCCCTTGGGCGACGAACACTTCCCTTGAATCAACAAACCCTTCTCTCCACCAACGTGGCTCGCCTCCCCCAACTTTAGCTTTTATAGCCCGCTCTCCAACCTACTTCCCCAACTTCGGCTTCTATAGCCCACCTCCTAATGTTCTTCGACTTTTCTAGCCGATTTTTTGGAGCCCGGCCCATGTGGCCTAGTTTCTCGACTTCAATTATCGGCCCCTGAGCCGACAGCTTTTTAATTATCGGCCCCTGAGCCGACAGTTTTCCAACTATTGGCTCCTAAGCAGATAGCTTTTTAAACATCGGCCCCCTAGTCGACAGCTATCCAATTATTAGCATTTAAGCTGATAGTTTCTCAGTCGTCGACACCCCAGCTGACAATCTTTCAATTATTGGCCTCCATGCCAACAGCTGTCTAGAGTTGTAATAAAAAAGGGAGAAAAAAGAAGAAAAAAAGAGAGGCAAAAAAAGAGAGAGAGAGAGAAAAAGAAAAAAAAGAGGGAAGAAAAAAAAGAAATTATAAGACAAGTATGGCCTTCTTATCTGCCTCCATAAGCGAAAGGATCCCTAGCAGCATCACATGATGAGTGCTTAGGGAAAATGAAATGATTGCGCCGTCTACGGAGCTAGGACTCTATAATTGCAACTATCAGCACAAAGGGCCCAGAGGGTGGTGCTCAATGTAAACACCGGGAGCATGTTTCTACATAAGCTGCGGCTGTTCGGAAGCCCTTCCACATAAACCAATGACAAACGGAAGGCAGCGGCTGATATGATGCGTAGATGTCATTGAATATCCCCTGAGGGGGGAGAAGGGCAATATCAAATCAACAGTCCCACCAACACTAAAGAGCCCTCATTGGCCACCAGGCCTCCTGTTCCCGATACGGGTCCATGCCCTACCAGGGTACCCCTTCATTCTCAGAGGATCCTCTAGCCATGTCACCAATCACTAGCTTCTGGCACTTCGCCACATTGACATACAAACCCTACAGGGGAATGAAAAGAACAAGCCATGCCGAGTCATCTACTCCCTCGACTCCTTTCTCCTTATGAAGCCAACAAATAAACTCCTTTCGGCTTCTAATGGCCCGTCTTAGCACCCCCTGATCCCACCGGAATTCATGGTGCTTCGCCAACTTCTCATCCTACGGGGATACTCCCCATTTGTCTCACCGGGATTGACCCTCTATCCTTAGTCTGAAACCTATGCTCCCAGCCAATGCATTCTCATTGCCTTTCGGCATTCAGCCGCAACAATTATGCAAATACACCAAGAGATGCCATATTTGTCTCACAGGGCTCTCTCAGCACTACCGGTTTGGACGTTATGCCCAAAATCAGCCCATAAAATCTTTCCCTTAGCCTGAGACACTCAGTCCTTGGCGAGCTCTAAAAAATTGCCCCCTAGTCCAACTGGGCCGAGCTCATAAAACTTTTCCATTGGCCTGAGACACTCCGCCCTCGCCAAACTCTAAAAATTGCCCCCTAGTCTCACTAGGCCGGGCCCATGAAACTTTCCCCTTGGCCTAAGGTACTCCGCCCTCGCCGAGCTCTAAAGATTGTCCCATGGAGTGGGCCCATAAAACCATTGTCTTGGCCCGAGACACTCCGCCCTTGCCAAGATCTAAAAAATAGCCAATCAGTCACAATCTTTTCAGATCCCAACTCAGTTCTGTCTGCCACTGTCCAGACCCGACCACCCAACAGTATAAAATACTTTTCCCCAACCAAACCTCCACCAAACTTTTCATAAAAATTATCCTCGTCTTCCTCACCCTCCCCTCTACAACTTCCATGAAGAACTCAACACCTAGTTCGGAGGTCTACATCGCGGTCAATGCCAGTTCTCAGGAAGTTTCACTTCTACCTGGCCAGATCTGAAATAGGGGCCAGTCCAGTTATAAAATTCCCCATCAGAAGTACGGCCCCAATGAATATTCTGGATACAGAGGGTCGATGGATTTCAAGAGAGCTTTCCAATGGCTCTAGTTTCGCATCGATCGGATGTCGGTGCTGGTCGCAGTAGCTTCTGTCGCCGGAGCGTGCAGGTCTGAAACTGAGTTTCAAATCCGTGGGCAGCAACCCCGATACTGGGAGATCGGAGCTGATCAGCCTCCGACCGGTGTTCCAGCCCGGTCACCGTCTAGGGAAGTGAACCACCAGGTGTCACCAACACATCAGGACCCACCCCGTTAGTTCTAGAGGACTGGGTAGTACGTGGGCCCTACTACCCATAGATCGCGCCGTCTGGACAGCACCAAAACGTGGGTTTCGGCACCATCGGAGCGACCTCAAGATGCTGCCCGTCAACCCACTTCCCGTTACTCCCAAGCCCCACATGTGACATGTTACTTCCCTGTGTGGAGTGGGTCAAAACTTTGTACCACTGTAATATTTGTTAACCAGGAGTACGGATTTGGTCGGGGTTGTCTTCCCCATGCCGGGAGCGTGGAGGTATCGTGTCCACTCCTCTCTCGGCATTTTGCTTTACTCACATATTTTCTTATGCTGCTGCATGTGATAGGTTAATCTAGCTCATATATTTTTATCATCGCTATGAGAGTGAGAGTAGTGACCCGTCCCGTGACTCGATCCGAGCACGGAAGAGCTGACTTCCCAACTCACTGCCAGTTTCTCAACTGCGCACGGTCCCGTGCATCACTCACTAGGGACGCCCGCGAGCTAGAGTCCCAGGTCACGTGTCCGTCCCGCATCAAAAACCAATGAAATGGGCAAGCAAAATGCATAGATATGGAACAACTTTCCTTTTTATTCATCCATAAAGGGCCAAGAGGGCGACGAAAGAACAAACACAAAGGGGGATCTACCCCATAACAAGAGGGAAACAACAGGAGGATAAGAGAGACAGATACATCAGTGGGAGGGGAGGAGGCAAAGCATAAGCTCCTCCCCCTCCTTTCACTCTCACCTCTCTTCTATTCTCGTCTCCTTTTTCTTACAGGCAGAAGCTCCTCCCCCTTTTGCTCTTCTCTCTTCTCTTCTCGTCTCCTTTTTGCCAACCTTTCTTTTAGTGGAGTATGCCTCCCTTTTATAGGAGTGGAGATGGGGGAGGCCTTCAAAGCCCAAACCCTCTTTCTTTTCCTTCTTCTTTTTCCCCCGCCCGAAGACACTGATAGGGGCATTGGTAGAGCAGGAGGGGTGTTCGCCCAGGATTGGCCAACGACGATCGGTGGAGATGTGACGTTCGGTGCAAAGCTCAAAGACTTCCGTTCTTGGGGGCTTGAGGTGTGCAGGTGGTTGCCCACCGGTCTGTTATAGGGGGCTTATCCATTTCAGGCAATATCCCTCTACTCGCGGATGAAAATAGAGGATCGGGCTGAGGATGGTACTGCAGCCTTGGTTAAACGACGCGGGGGGTGAGCGCGCTGGTTTGATTGCTTTAAGGGGGCACATCGGTTTGAGTGTCCACCTGTGGGGCACGTCAGTTCAGCAAGAGAATGAAGGACGTGCCAGTTTAAGACCATCCAGGGGCACGCCGGTTTAAGGCTATTCAGGGGTGCACCAGTTTAGGGCAACAGAGGCATGGCCAGGCCTATTTAAGTGTCAAAAAATTTCATCCTGGCTTCACGGCGATTCGGATGAATGCTTGCCCTCCCGTGCTATTTTAGCTTTAATGTATCGCCTCCGGGGTATTCACTTTTTTTTTGAAGCCTTTGAGTTCCGATTTAGGACTTTGAGTGGTTTTCGGTCCGTGTCGAACCCACGTCCGCATTCCTGAGTTTTTCGGATTCGGCCTTTAGCACTGCCAATTGGGGAGTCGTGGCCATCTCTTCTGCTTGAGGGGCTTCTTTGTTGGGTGGCAGAGCACTGGGTGTGTATTCATCCTACTTGAGGGAAGTATGGGGTTTATTCGATCTTTTCCGCCTCCGACTTGCTTTTAGGTGTCGGGACGTGCACGCCGTATGATCATTTTTTAACGTCCACAGCCCTCGACCTCTATCAGGCGATACCTTAGCAACCTCATCAGGGTCTAGCACTAACACCTGACATGGCTTCCAACAAATGAACAGGGTACTCAAGCGGCACACTTGACAACATATTTCCCCAATTCTCCATCCTGCCAGTGCCACAACCCATAATGCCTCCAGCAACAGCATGGCATCGACATGACTCATACAGCTAGAGACAACTCATACTGAGGAACCAACCGACAGATGCTCTTCACGTAAATCCTCGGTAATTCCCCCGTAGCGACCAACACCACGATCCTGAACCTGTGGGTTATGACCCCACTAGGCTACCGCTGTGCACTCTGATCCACATGCACAAGCATCACGGATGACTCGGGATCCACCATCCTGACAAATCTCAACTCGACTGTCTAACTCTAGATAACAGGGTGAGGAAGGCTCAATTACCTCGAACCTAGAACACAGACTCTCTCTCTTATTTTGGCCATCCTCTGTAATTCCGTCGGCTTAGATCCTCAGCACCTCAGGAATCACAACACCAACCACGAGTTCTTGCAAGCACAGCACACTTGGCATTCATCCTTTCGAAATAATGCCAACACACACTTACACCTTAGGGAATGGGCATAGCTTCTCATGGCAGCCACACTGCCAAAGCACATAGCACGTCTCGCACGGACCTCATGGTGAAGTCTCGCGATCAATGACACCCAAGAGGGGGGGTGAATTGGGTGATTACAGATTTAATAAACTTTTACCAATTTAAATAGATATGATGAAATAGCCCTTTAGAAATTTAGATCTATTGTTTAACGATTATATATATCAAAACGTATCACACACAACGGATCCTTGGTACTGTGGTGGAGGTGTGAATCCGAAGATTTTACTCACGTAAAGTGTTATCTTCCTGACAAGGTTAGCCTTGTCAATCCGAACCCACCTTTTGATATACCATAGATCTAATGTGAAAATGATAAATTATGCTAGATCTAGATCAAGAGATATAAGAGAAATAATCTACGTGTGTGCTTGCACAGAATGGAGATAGGAGAAAAGGATCAATCCACAAAATAGACAGTGATTTTTATGTGGTTCGGATGCAACAACGACAACCTACGTCCACCCCTCACGATCTATAAGGATTCACACACTATCTTGTAAAAGATTACAAGATCAAAACACACACACACTCGTGAAGAGTTCGAAACTCCCACGAAGGTGCACAAGCACTAAACCACACAAGAATGTGAAGGAAGGCCACACTGACACACGGATCTGAGTAGATCCACACACCCACAGATGTTTAGAGATTACAAAATACTTGAAGCTTGAAGAATTTAGAAAAAGAAACACAATATAAAAACTCTGATTTAAGCTCCCGCTGAGTAGATGATTTGGATCTTGAACAAGGCTTACTTCTGCGCTTGATTTGAGGTTGATTGGCTTCAGATCAATGTTGAGAGCTTTGAGGATGGATGAAGAATCCCTAGACAAAGCACTATTCATGGAGGTGTTACAGCAACCCTCCTTCACCCTAGATAGCCTCCTTTGATCTCCCCTTGAGTGATTAGGGTTTCTTGGCCTAAGGAGATGTTTTTATAACACTTGGATGGTCAAGGGACAGGCCAAGACATAGATCCACAATTTGTGACATGTCTGGAGACTTTGGGATTAAAAAATCCCAATGAGAAGACTTGAATCTGTTGAAGAGAACAAAGTCAACATTTACTGCTTTGAGGGGTTCGGTCGATCGAAATGTTCAGTCGGTCGATCGAACTCTGCAACTTCCTGAAACATTCAGCACTGGGAAATTTAGTCGACCGAACTTGACCAATCGATCGACCAAACTCTGTAACATTCCAGAGTTCTGAGTGTTGGAAAATTTGGTTGACCGAACCAACTTCATTGGTCGACCAAACCCAGTAAAAACCTACAAACGAAGCTTGTTAGTTCTAGAGTTAAGTCCAGATATCAAGGCCTTATGTTCGAACACTTTAACATTCATTTTGGGGTTCCTCAAGCTCAATTTATGCATTTTAAAATCTTTAACCATTTGAGCATTTGATATGATGATCATTGGCCTTAATCACTTTCAATGCACGCTCTTGAGCAGTTATGCATGGTACGAGACGAAAACCAAGTTTGAGATTTTGTTATCATCAAAATCACCTAGAGAAACTCAACACGGTCATCAAGATAACAACCGTTCGCCTTCTCCTCACCATCGCCATAAGCTGTGGCTAGCCCATTCGGCAATTGGATGTATCCAATGCTTTTCTCCATGGCCAGTTGGAGGAGACCATCTTCATGGAATAGCCGCTCGGGTTCACTCACCCATTGTTTCCACATCACATTTGTCAGCTTCACTGCTCTCTTTATGGTCTTCGACAGGCGCCACGAGCGTGGTTCAAGAGGCCCAGCCAGCGCCTTTTGGAATTGGGTTTTTGTGGATCCAAGACTGACACCTCGCTCTTCTATCAATAGTCTAAGTCTGGTGCTATCTACATTCTCATTTATGTCAATGACATTCTTGTCACCGGCACAGATGCTGGGGGTATCAACATGGTGATTCGGTCTCTTGGTTAGGATTTTGTTGTTCGTGACCTTGTCACTGCGCACTATTTCTTAGGCATCCATCTTCAACCTCACGACGATGGGTGTGTGCTTTCTCAATCTAAATACATTGCCGATCTCCTTCACCGCACCCACATGCTGGTTGTCAAACCCATTTCAACGCCCCTTGGGGTTGCCTCCTTTGTCCAGATGTAACGACCCGGGATCCGAGTACCAGAAAGGAACCAGCGCGACCCAAACCTCGGCCCGCCTCCCACGAGCCCGGAGACTCGGAAGGGATAAAAGGATAGGTGTGGTGTACATAGAGTTTGAGTGAGGGGTGGACGTAGGACTCGGGTTTGAGTCTGAACCACCTTAAAATCCTTGTCCAAGTGGTTTGGTTGCGTGTTTGCCTTATGCTAGATGCTTGCATAAGCTCATTGCTCATCTTTATCCCCACATCTTGTGTTTTAGGTTCTTACATTTCTTGGTAGGTGCTTTTATTCCACTGTAATCTTTTTATATCATAAAAAAGAGGTCAGATCTATTCACCCCTCCCCTCTAGATCAGCCATTCCCACACAACACTGGTAAAGAGAAAAAAAAATCCTCTTCCTCCCTCTCTTCCTTGTTGTTGAAAGTCGTCAACCATGATATTTTATCGACGGCGAGCACAACATCATTCCACAACAATGATGGCCACTACGCCCCCGAGGGTCGGCCATCACTAGCTGTAGCTCTAGTTTTTGACTACACACCTCAGCGGTTAGCCGACCAGCTCTAGTATCCTAGCTACAACACCCCCGCGATTAGCCAGCCAGCCCCTGTCCTAGTCTCCAGCCACAGCCCCAGGATACAACACCTCAGTGGTTAGCCGGCTAGCTCCAGCTCCAGTTCCAGTCCCAGCACCAGTCCAATATTTGGCTGCAACACCATAGCGGTCAGTCGGCCAGCACCAGTTCCAGTTCTAGTCCTAACACCAGTCCAGTATCCAGCTACAACACCATAGCGGTCAGTCGGCTAGCTACAGCTCCAGTTCTAGTTTTAGTTCCAATTCTAGTTACAGTCCCAGCACCTGTCCAGTGCCAGACTGCAACACCATAGTGGTCAGCCAGCCAGTGCTAGCTCCAGCTCCAATTCCAATTCCAGTTCTAGTCCCAACACTAGTCCAGTACCCGGCTGCAACAACATAGCGGTCAGCAGGCTAGCGCCAACTCCAGCTCCAGTTCCAGTTCTAGTCCCAGCACTAGTCCAGTATCCGGCCGCAACACCATAGCAGTCAATCGGCCAGCATCAGCTCCAGTTCCAATTCCAATTAAAGTTCTAGCCTCGGCACCAGTCCACTATCCGGCTATAACACCATAGCGGTCAGCCAACCAGCTCCAGCTCCAGTTTCAATTCCAGTCCCAGCTTCAGCTCTAGTCCCAGCACCAGTTCCAATATCCCAGTTACGACACCTCAATGGATTAGTCAGATAGTTCCAGTTCCAATCTCAGCTCCAGTTTCAGTTATAGTTTTGATCCCAGTTCTAGTGCCAGACCCAGTTCCGAACCCCAGTCCCTATCCCAGCCCCAGTTCTTGGCCGTAATGCCTCCCATGGCCACCCGACCAGCCCAGCTCCAGCTCCCTAGACCAATGTGAATTATATTTCTTCCTAACAACATGTCAGTAGCTGGTGTGCCACTACTCGAAATATAACCAACGTACTATAGGAACACCCAGCAACCCTAACAACACAGGCCATCACATTCTTATGGGTTGATCCTGACTCCTAGTAACATAGGCTGACCCCCCCAAATGGTTTACCCCAACCACCAGTTCACAACCCCCAGCTCCCAACACTCAACCCCAGCACCTAGCACCCTTTTCCTAGCTCCTAGCACTCAGCCTCCAATACCCAGTACCCTGTCCCAATATCCAGCACTCAGCTTCCAATACCCAGCATCCAGTCTGCACCATTCTCTGTGCTCAGTCCCCTGCTCCTACACCCGAAGTTGGGTATACCCAGTTCCCTGTAACCGATGCCAGTACATAATAGAAGAATCGAGCATGACTAATAGTAAGTGGTCGCCAACTCATGCACACATCACTATTCCACAAGAAAAGAGGTGGGACGACTCAAAAAATGGCAAAAGAAACCTAGAAGTTTGCCATTAATACTCTGTAAAAGAGCCCAAGACATGCCCTTGGGGTGACAAAATACATACAGCCCGGATAACATAACAAAAATGGGGAAAGAGATATAATCAAATGCCAAGCTTGCTCCCCGCTAACGCTGCCAAACAAGAGTCAGCAGCCGCAAGCTCCACCTCAAGAGTGGACAAGAGCTGAGCACTAGCCTCGACCATGCCTCTGACCTCTCGACACTCAGCCCTGGCGCGCTCCACGGCTAACAACTACTCCTCCAAGGCCTTCCTCAAGGCCTCAGCCCGACTCTCGGCCTCCCCAGCTGAACAGCTCGACCTCAGAAAAATGACTCAGCTGCCTCGATGTGGCCCCTCTGCTCAGCTACAGTCGATGCGAGCTGAGCCTAGTACTCCCCCACCTCCTGGATGGCTGCCAACCTCTGAGCCCTCTACTCCTGTGCCTAGTAAAGTCACAAGTACTCTGCCTATATCCCAGCCAGTCCTGACATCCAAGGCTCATGCGAGAAGCCACAGGTGTGGTAGCCCAGGTGCAGTCTATCAAGCGTTGTCTCAGATCCTAAAAACTGAAAAACTAATAATTTTAAAATGAAAATGTTGGTTTTTGCACCCGGCGTCTTCCATTCCATGCCATTTATCTGCCCATTCTTCTTGGTGACTGTGTCTACAACTGGGAGTCTGAGAGCTCCTGCTTCCAACACCCCCCAAAAATGGCGTCTTGGGCGCAATCTCTCACTCACTCGGCCCCCTCACCCTTTCTCCACCGCCGTCGGCACCCTAATTCCAACCCCTCCCCTTTCCCCAAGAGAGCCACCCGAAGGAGGTACCGGTCGCCCTCGGCAGCAATGTCGGCGGCTTCTTCTGAGGAACCCACGAAGCTGGTGACCTTCCTGGGCAAGGGAGGCTCCGGGAAGACCACTGCTGCAGTCCTCGCTGCGCAGGTGGGGATTTTATGTCCTTCTAAAAAGTGTAGTCTTTTTTGCCCATTAGATCCGATTGCCATGGAAATTGCCTTGTCTTCTGCCCTTACCTCCTCAACATTTCCCAATCCCCTACCAAGAGATCCATGTGAAGTCCTGTTGCATGAATGCCACATAAATACTGCTGGATTGAGACGTTGAAGACTGCGTTGTCTTCATCGTAGGACATTTTGCTTGTCCAGCTTTGAGAGGTGAAGCTGTGGTTTTGTAACATCTGGCTGTTGAGATCATTATATTTGTGTTTACCAATCTGTGAACAAATGTTTGTGTCTCTGAAAAAATGAAAAACACAATGTCCCTCTGGTAAGTATTTCCAGTTTAGAGTTCCCTTTCTTTCTTGTCACATGTTAGAGTTGCCTCTTGGCTCGATTGTTGTCTGTTTGTTAACAAATTGTTCTAACGACATTATTCTCTTTTGAGATCTTCACGTTGATTGTAGCGTAGTTAAATTTTCTCTTATTGGTTTTTTCAGTACTATGCAAAGGAAGGGCTGCGTACATGCTTGGTTGTACATTCTCAAGACTCAACTGCCGAATACTTGATGGGTTGTAAGATTGGAACATCGCCTATTTTGTGTAATAAAAATTTGTCTGCTCTCAGGTTGGAAACGACCAAAGTAAACATTTTTCTTACACAAATGATTCACTTCTTTCTGAGATTGCCGTCACATAAGCTGGTAAACTGATTGCTATATAATGCCTAAAAACTTATAGATGTTTCTTGAACCTCTGGATCGGATGAAGAAAGCTGATGCTCGGATCAACTTGACCCAAGGGGTTCTTGAAGGGGTGGGTACGTAGACTAACACAAAGCAGCCATTCTCTTTGTATGGTCTATCTTTCAGGAAAGAAATGCTCAATTATGCTCTGCCCACCCCTTCCCCGTGGAATAGGTTGTAGGAGAAGAACTTGGGGTTCTACCCGGGATGGATTCCATTTTCTCTGCCTTTGAAGTTGAGAAGTTGTTGAATTTTCTCGGTAGGAAAAGGAACTACTCGGACCAAGATTTTGACATTATTGTTTATGACGGTATTAGCACCGAGGAAACATTACGAGTGATTGGTGCAGCTGAAAGAGCAAGGTAAATTTCCCCTTTGTTCTTCAATATTACATCCATCAGCAGTTTCCTTCTAAACACTCTTTCCCTAACAAAAAGCAGGTGGTATGTCAAATATATTCGGAACTTGGCAGAGAAGACAGATGTTGGCAGATTAAGTGCTCCTTCATTTCTGAAATTAGTGCACGAGTCGATGAGGTTAAATGGAGGATCCGTTGATGGGAAAATGAGCGCAGATATATGGGATGACATTGAACAGAGTCTACAGGTATTTTTGTTTCTTATTGCACTTAAATGATTGCTGTTCTGTCAATGACATCTTTACTAATTCTATTTCTTCTGTTTTACAGAAAGCATCTTCAGCCTTTACTGACCCTTCAAGGTTTAGATGTTACCTTGTGGTTGATCCCAGTCGACCATCATCCATCAGTTCAGCATTACGATATTGGGGTTGCACCATCCAAGGTGGAGCACACATATCTGGGGCATTTGGGTTTGCCCCTCCATTCTCTCTGTCATTAGCAGAAGTTGCTGAAAAGAAGATGTCTCCCTTGGATTGTGCACTTGTCCCATATATTTCCCCAGATACACCAGTAAACTGGGATATGACACTTGGTGCTCTTAGTGACAAGGCAAAAAATATTCTTCTTTCATCAAGTTCCGGTCGCTCATCGGTGAGATTTGACAAGTCTAAGAAAACCGTGACCCTCTTCATGCCGGGCTTTGATAAGTCTGAGATCAAGTTGTACCAAGTATGACACTGCCCTTTATCTCTCAGACAAAGCATTTATCTTCAAGCGTCTTGGTGTTTTGGACATTTGCCATTGTAAACAGCTCAAGGAAAGGCTTCATTGTTGAGAGGGTGGTCATAGCATGCATTTCATGTAAAAGCTGCCATCCATGGTGAGAACTTCCTCACACTCTGCGTGTCGTAGGGCCAGGGTCACTATCTCGATGAGGGAGGTAGCGGGATGAAGAACCAGCTCGCACCTTAGTTTCTCATCGCGGGTGCCCCCGGTCAGTTCAGTGATGGCCGAGGCAACATCTAGGTAGGGGATACGTAGGGCTTTCGATTTAAATCGGTTAATAAAGGCCCGGAGCTTCTCCCCTTGTTCTTGTTTGAGGACCAACAGCCCCGCTACTGATCATGGAGGACCGCTGCAGGCAAAGCTCTCCTTGAATACTCGCCTGAGCTATCAAAAATCATAGATGCTACTCGGGGCGAGGGCTCGAAACCAAGCTTGAGTGCCCCGGACCAAGGTGGTCACGAACGCTCGGCACTTGATGGCATTGGATGACCCATGCAAGGTCATGAGGGTGTCGAAACTATCGTAGTGATCAGCCGGGTCTCCCTGGCCATCGTTTGCCATGAAGGTCAGAAGTGTGATCCTGGGAGAGATCTCGGCCTTCAAGACATGGTCAGAAAATGGGGATTGCTCCTTGTCCTTAGTGGTAGAGGTCTTCTGTAGGGCGTGGAGGGCACGCTCTTGCTCCGTGAAATGGCTCTCAAAGTCTTACAGTCGGAGGGATAACTCCGGTTGTCGTTGGATTGAGGGGCTGTGGGAGTGTTCCCGCACGTTGCCTTGATGCCCCTCGGGGGCCTCGGTCTCTGGGAGTGGCTGATGCGCTTTGGACTTTTCCCTCCTCAGGGTGGAGGAGGCTTCTTACTTCGGGGGAGGGGCTTGCGATGGTCCACCTGACCGGTTGCAAATTAGCCGCCACCCTCGAAGGATGAAACGGCCCCCTGCGATTTACAGGAAAGCATCTCCACAGGGGGGGCTTTCCCGGGGGAGTCGTGACCTCTCCTCCCTAGCCGCCTGGGTTCTCATTAGATTAATGAGGCTATCCAGTTTTACGTTGAGGGTTTGGAGGGCGTCTGTGCTCCGAGTAGGGGGTTGGCCCTCCACCGTGGGTGGGGGATTTACGTCGGCTAGGTCGCTAGCGCGTGATGGGGTGCTCCCCATAGGATGGGAATGTGTGCCTTCCTTTGTCGCCATGACTTTCCCTTTGTCACCAATAGTCTCCTGCTAGAACTCCTTCGCACCATGTTGGCTCTTTGTTCGTTTCCCAAAGACAGCGCCAGACGAAGAGGGGTTATCTGGCGCAGTGCCTGAGCTGAGGACGATGACCACGAATGCTAGAAATGCAATGAGGGAAACGAGTCAGAGGTGCCCAGGGATGAATCCCCAGGGAAAACCCTCAGATGCTTAAGTCAGCGATTATAGCAGAGCTCTGGTGCAAAGAGAACGGGGAAGGAGATGAGGGCACGAGATTCCTCTCCACCAAGTGGTGAAGTGGCTCTAGCTCAGGGTTAGTATCGCTTGACAGCGCTTACCTTTAGCAGGAGGGTCTCCCAGGTTTATATAGCGACTCATGAACGTAAGAGCCCTACGAGGCGAGGAGTTTCAGGGGAGGTTACGTCTCCTTCGTGGGCTTGTTAAGGCGCGAGAGTTCTTAATCGACATTATCCCCACGATCTCTCAGCTCTTAAAGGGCACGCAACGGTCGCATAGATAAGCCTTCGTCTGTCAGTCCGAGCATACGGCACTGGCTCTAAGGGGTTTTCCCGAGCGATAGGCGCAAGGCTCTGGCGGGATGCATGGGGCACCAAAGGGACCTCCCGATCGACCTGACGCTCGGACTTTTGAACCTAAAGGTCGCCTAGGAAGCGCTTAATCCGAGTGAGTTATTGGGCTTAGTGCGCCCCAAAAGGGCTGTCACTCATAGGAGCCGGGCCTCGTTTGGTCTGGCGGGACCTCGTTTAGCCATTCCTTTCCGGGCAGTAAAATTCCCCCTCTCCAGCATCTACCCCTCCTTAGAGCGGGGAGATTCACAAGCATCGATCGAGCCATTCTAGACAGCCCATCATGTTCTTCAAAGAGAGGCCTCTGATGTCGAGAGCTTCCCTCCTCCCTCGCTAGGTCGGTGTCACTGGCATCCTACCCTTCACAGCATCTGCATATGATCTAGTCCTCCCATCCCCTCCTGCCTCTGGCTATTGTCTACCCTCCGGCCGCCTACAAAATTTCTGAGGTGGTCTCTTTGTCGGGATGGCAACGAAAGCAAACATAACTGCGGTCTCAGCCCCTCGCTTCCACCCTGCTTCCACCTACCCCTACGACCCCACCATTACCCCTGAACAAGGCCATTACAGGAAAGCTCCGGCGAGGGCCACGGCCTCCTAGGGGGATGCGGTTCACCCCCGATGCCCACTCCATTCCCGGCGCTTTTCTCTCTAGAAAAGGCTAGGGAGAGAATCTTAACCTTAGTTTCTAATAGGCCGAAACTGGCCTGTTTCGGTCCGAAACCAGACGGTTTCGGCTGAAACCAGAGATGATCATTATTTTTTTAATTTTTTAAATGGTTTCAACCAATTTCGGCCGAAACCGAAACCGGGTACGTATTGGTTTCGGAACCGGCCGAAACCGGTACATATTAGTTTCGCGAAACCGATACTGCCTTCCTTGTTCCAGGTTGAAGCCTAACTCGGTGGCTGATTGGGATAATATGCAGAAGAAGTTTGTTAACCGCTTCCAAATGGCTGAACGCAAGGTATCTCTTGCGGAACTTTGTGCCCTCAAATAAAGGAAGGGTGAAACCGCGTTGGACTTCATCAAGCGGTGGAGGGACGTCAGCATGCGCTGCGATAATCGTCCGATGCCCGAAGATGAAATTACCATATGCCCTAGGGACTTAGCGGCGGAAGTTAGTGAAAAGCTTCTGGGTTCAAATACCAGAAGCTTCGACCAGCTGAGCACGGCTAGTGGAGATTGAGATGTTCTTAGCCGATCACCAACACACTCTCTTGCTAAAGGCAAGTCCTCCAAGGATCGCCCAGCCAACGACAAGGAGGTAAACTTAGTGGACTTCTCCCTGACGAATGGAGATAACGGGAAGGAAAATCAAAGGGTAACGACAAAAACCCGATGCTAAGGCAGCAACCGTCGTATTAGCAGAGCGCATGAGGATGTCTTACTCTTTCAGGAAAGAGCCGCCTTAGTATTAGCAGAGCGTATGAGGACGCCTTACACTTTTAGGAAAGAGCACACGAAGATGCTCTTCGATTTGTGTATGAGAGAAAAGCTCATAACCCTGCCTGATCCGCGAAAGCCCCCAGAGGTGGACAAGACAGATGATCCTAACTATTGCGTGTGTCATCGGTGGTTAGGTCATACCATCGGGGACTATTATGTTTTTAAAAACCTAGCGGAAGAGCTAATCTATAAGGGCTTGATAAATATGTTGGGCCACGCGGTCGACCCGCTGCAGCCTCATGTTTGGAGCCGATCAAACCGGTTGGCCAACGTGGTCTACATGGTGGTGACTGCCTCGAGTTCAAATGCACCAGAAGCCAGGTCATCCAACCAGCAGCCTGGAGCTGATTCCAGATCCTTCCCTTCGTCGATCCCTGAATGCCTAGTAGTGCAGAGGATCATGTAGAAGATCAGAAGGGAGATCTGGCAACTACGACGGGAACAACGAGAGCTATTGCAGCTCCTGAAGAATGTCGACGAACAATTGGCCGTTTTCCCCTTTGGGTCGTTCCCTAGAGAATTTGCTTCCACGCACATGCAGGGGGCAGAGGCATCATCATCCGCTTTGACACCTCGAAGGTTGGGAGGATGGCTCTCTGAAGAATCGTCAGATTCCTCTGAGGACGAGGGAAGAAACAAGAAAAAAAAGGAACACTGGTCGATAGTCTTCTACAAAGGGGATTTGGTCCGACAGGGCCCTCCCGAGGACAATTTCGGTTGGAATATCCCCACTGACAATGCACCGGTGTTAGTCTGAGAAATGGACGATATACCGGAACGTATCAGGGAAATACACATCCCCTAGGTCTAGGACCCTGCGCGGAGTGCTTATTTCCGCCATCTCTGGAACCCTCCGCAGGTTTGGGGGCAATCTTCCTTCTCCCACAAAGATACGAGGGGACTCAGGTATGACGAGGAGATGGATCTTTAGGTCCATCATGCAGTCAAGGCCATAGGGCTGCTACCTTCTCACGGGCGAACATAAGCTGAGCCCAAAGTTGACAACTCCGAACAAGAGTCCAATGAGGCTACAATGTCACCCTCGTTGGGGATCGCCACTTATCGCCTCCCTGAGGGAGGGACAACTCAATTTGCTGGTCATCAGTAAACCGAAGGAGGTCCTTAAAACTCAAACTATGAGGAAGAAAGCTTTGAAGAATTTGAAGTCTACGAAGCCAATATTGATGATGAGGAAGACTTCGTCGACCTCCAACCAGCTCCATCGGAGCTTGAAGACGGTGGTCAAACAACTGTGGACGAGTTGATGGAAATCAACCTCGGAAGCAAAGAAGACTACCGACTAACCTTTGTGAGTGCTCTTCTTAAGGAAAGACAAGCATATCAACAGCTCTTGGAAGAGTTTAAGGATTACTTTGCCTGGAACCATAAAGAAATGCCCGAGTTTGATTCCTCTGTGGCGGAATATGAACTGGCAATACTTCCGACAGTCAAGCCAGTCAAATAGTCCCAGAGACGCATGCGCCATGAACTGGAGCTTAAAGTCAATGCTGAGGTTAACAAAGATGCTCAACGTAGACGTCATAGAGCTGTGCTTGTATCCAGTGTGACTTGCCAATATAGTCCTCGACAAAAAGAAGAGTGGCCAAGTCCGAGTCTGCATCAATCTATGGATGTAAGCTAATCGGCCTTGCGGTGACCATAATTATGTCAAGTTCTTCGGAGGAGACAGCTCCTAGATAGCTTTAATTTTGGAGGGGTCTATTTCGATTCCCCGAAGTCTGACGACAAAGTCAAGGAACTTCCCACTTGAGATGCCAAATGCACACTTCATCGAGTTCATTTTTAGCTCGAACTGTCACAGCCTTTCAAATATGATCCTGAGGCTACTCAGGTGGTCTTCTCTTCTTTGGTCTTGACGACCATATCATCAATGTAGTATTCGACTTTGTTGTAGAGAAACTCGTCGAATATCTTTGTCATCGCCTGTTGGTAAGTGGCACCGGTATTTTTGAGGTCAAAGGTCATTCTTTTGTAATGAAATATCCCTTTGGGCCATCGGAAGGCCATGTGAACTCTTTCATGCTCGGCGATCCATATTTGGTTATATCCAGACGAACCGTCCATAAATGCCAGCACCTCATGGCTAGTTGTAGCATTATTCATGACTTTAGTGATCGGCACTGGGAAGTCATCTTTTGGGCATGCTTTGTTCAAGTCCTGGAAGTGAACACATATCCGGATCTGGCTGTTCTTCTTCTTGACAAGCACAATATTGGCTAGCCATGTAATATATTAATTTTCTGCTATAAAATCGGCGCCTATGAAGTGGTCGACTTCTTTGCAAATCTGATTTATCAGCTCCGGCCTCATTTGCCGGGGTGGCTGCTTGACCGACTCTGCTTTTGGGTCAATAGCCAGCATGTGTTGAGTGACTTCAGGGATGAGGCCTAGCATCTCCTTGTAGTTCCAAGCAAAGAAGTCCCAGAACTCTTGGAGTAGCTGTATACATTGCTTTTTCTCTTCAGGAAGAAGGGGAGCACTGAGGAAGGTCAGCCTGGGTTCCTCTTCCATGTCGAGGTTTATCTTGACCAGCTCATCGACTGTAGCTTTGCCGCCATCTTCTATCTCTGGTGGGGCCGATTGCAAGTCAATGAAGCCTTCATCATCTTATTTGGCTTTAAGGGCATTATAGCTGCTTTCTTGCCTTATTTCGCCTAGCGATAGAATATCACTAGCTTCTTGCTTTAGCTTTTGGGTCTACGGAGCTCCATCAGGGGTCATGGCAGCCTCTGGAATGTCAGCTTCTTGCCTTTCTTGTATTATTGCTTGTTGCTTCGGGATATCCCCCGTCCTTGAGAGCTGCAAGATGTCTTCTTGATTATCTAGGTAGTCATCGTAGACTGCCTTGGAAAGCCCTTCATCTGCCAGAGTGGAGAAGGTGGTCACATCTACTTTGCAACACTCTTTCTCAGTTGCATCGGCTGCCCCCAGGGCTGGGGAGGTGGAAGTATGAGCCCTTGCCATGGAATAAGGTTGACTTTCCTTCTTTTTTTTCGCAGGTGGGATTGGCTGCCCGGATAGCTTCTTGCAGATTTTAGGCTCACCCCGCTCATCTTTTGATGCTTCTTTGGGGGTTTGATAGTGGATGGAGATCACATGAACCCCCCTTCTGCAACCGCCCATTTCATGTGGGCATGGTGGATCTATTGTGTATTCCCCCTTCTAGAGTTCGCCTTTCTTGATTAAGCTCTGGGCAATATCTTTGAAAACGTAACAGTCCTCGATCGAAAGTCCCAACATTCGATGATACGGGCAAAATCATGGGTTGTTACTTCTTTCAGCATCCTCCGGCCTCTTGATCTCTAGGAGAATAATCTTGTCATAATGACAAGCCCATTATAAAATCACCCATGTCTTCTCCCTTAGAAAAGAGTAGGGCTTCTTCATCTTCCCCCGCAGTGAGGAGCTTTGTTTTGCAGGTTCACTGGTCGTAGATACAGCCACCTTTTGAGTCTTCATTTTCATTTGCTCAGCATTGAGGCTAACGCCTCCAGATTTGTTCTTGCACCTTGCCGTAGAGGTAATGGGGGAATATGTCACCAGAAAGGCTTCAACATCAGCTGCTACTGCATTGAGCTAGTCAAAGGATTGGAGCCTAATGCTAATTATCATTTGCTGAATTTTTTTCTTCAGACCTTGTTTGCAGATCTGGATAGCAACCTCATGGCTCAATGGAGGTTCGCACCTTGCACAAGAGCCTCTCCACCTCTGAATGTAATCCAAGACAGGCTCCCCATCTTCCTACCTGTTCATGAAGAGCTCCACTTTGGTTGTGGGAGAATCTTTCTGTGTTGTAGGGCAGCATTACTGGGGAAGAATGCCCCTTGTAAATTCAGACAGGTGCCCGATAACTTCAGCTAGTTGCTTCTTCAATCTCTTAATCTCTTGCTGCTGCTCGTATATTAGTGTGAGCATGGCAGGGTTATATTTGGAGAAATCCGAGGTGTGGCTTAGGCCATCATCCCCCATTGCAACATCACGAGGAAAATGCCTAGGGGCGAGCACCCTGAATGAAGCAGTCTCCCTCCGATGAAAATAGTCCCACCAAGTGTGGGCTTCCTCCGCTACTACTGATCCCGACCACGTTTTACTCTCAAACAGAAACTACACCGAGGATGGAGGGATGTGTTGGTCATAGCCAAAATTTCTACCAAAATGGAAAGGATAATAGGGCTCCAAATAAGTCGTCCCTCCCTTCTGGAAAGCTAAAATGCTTGGCCTAATTGATAAAACCCAATCCACCAGCTCAGGCTCTAAAGATGGCCTTGTGCGAATTGCACCAGTAACAAGGTGGGTGTAATTTTCAACTTCTCTGAATTTGCACTCCCTCAGCAAGTTCACCAGTGTGCTAGAATGCATAGCTAAACTCCAGAAATGTAAAGCACCTGGGGAATTGATGGGGATTTTTGTCAATTGTCCCCTAATAGAGAATAGCTAGTCTGTCGGCTGGTTTGGCTCTACACTAGCAAACTCTAACATTATTGAAAATAAACTGGACGAATGTAGCATCCGAGGAGCAAACTCAAGAACTAAGGTACACACCCAAGCATTAAAAAAGTGTAAAGGGCTGACGGTCCGCAAGGTTCTGGGGAGACAAGAGTGATGAAGATCTCCCAGCATTTTATAAAGCAAACATAAAGTGGTTGGGTGCTAAGGGATAGCTTTACTCCCCATGCCATAAGACACCCCAGATAGATGACTTCGGTGCGAATTACGCTCTCATCACCTCGAGGAAGAGTGAATTCACATAACCGATATGTCAGGTATGTGGCATAATGTGTGATGGTGTCTAGTCCAGTCGGGTTCGGTCCTCCCTGCTGCCCCTTCTACAATGACGATGGCAGATGAGTTTTTCACCGGGCTCCCTTCCGCAGTTTGCTTGGAGCTGGAGTGATAGAAGGGAAATCCTTATATTATTGCTCGCCTCCTATGGACGCGCTCATAAATTCACTTTTTAGTTATACACTCTTTATTCATCTTTTCATTCGTGCTTTATTTGGTTTATTGAGTGCAAGGGTGTGCTAGTCACTGAGATGACGAATATGTTCAAGCTCCGCGACTGGAGTGGTCCGGAGCAAGTGGTGCGCACCACCTGACTAATCAGACGAAAGTGAGTATCGAGTCGGGACTGGAAACCCGTCGTGCCATAAAGGCCATGACGTTACCCTACAGAGAGGGGAAAATCTTTGATTAATCGCCAAGATGAGGGGCCTCATGGCCTAAATACCATTTTTGTGAAAGAAATAGATAGCATGTTAAAAGCACCAAGATTCCCCATAGTGGGGGTGCAAAAGTGCATTTGGGGTCATGTCAGTCATGAATTGACCACTCAATATTCTGACGGATGTCTGAGTTGAAAAGGTTGCAACTTCATCAGTAAAATCTGAGCGTAGGTATGCCAGCACGACAAATTTATTATTTGAAGAAATAAAGATATTCAAGTGAATCCTGATTAGACAATGTTAGATTGAATGAGTTATTGGCCCAGAGTAGAGCCGAGCCATGGCCATAGTGGGATGAATACCCAGGGCCCGAGGCGTGGCTCCCAAGGGCCTAACTTGATATCCCCCTCATGTAGGGTTCAAAATGAGAAGCTCCGGATAGGATGCTGTTAGATTCCCTAGAAGGGAGAAATTATATGATTTTTTAAATGAATTTGTGAACTTGTGATGTGAATCCCAACCAAGGAGATCTTCTGTCACACCAGCACCCACACCCTTGCGTCTCGGCCCCAACCGACCCCATGTATCTATCTAGGAGTGAATAAATCAACCCATCATGTCTCTCTGTACGGCCCAATTCATTTCCTCCACCATCCTCTTTGTTTCCCGAACTTTTTCCGTCAGTATCAACCCGTATACATTGGAGTAATTCTTTGTGAAACGTTGACGTTGTAATTAGGCTTCCTCTTGTAACACGCATCAGATTGGTCCACGAGAACGTGACTTGGTAATCCTTCATATTCGGTCCAAGATCATCATTTACTCTTTCGCATAGAAACTGTGGTCCGATCTATTGCACGACCGCCACGAACTTGAAACGGTCCTCATTAGACCGCCTTTAAGAGTCCGCACGCGAACAGTTTGATCGTATGGAAAACTCTGATTTCTCCCAACCAAATCATCAAGGATCAATGCAATCTGTTGGCTAGAAGACTCTAGAATGCATTAAGATCAATTTGGTGATCTAATTAGGACTCTAGGATCATTCAAATACTTGAAACCCTAGCTAAAATCCTATAAATAGGTCTTAAGTTCGACCTACGTGACCCTTACTTTTGGCTTGCGTGGAACTAAGGTAAAGAGGCTGAATTAGAGGTAAGTTCTTTATAAGAATTTGTTCATTATAGTAAGCTACTCAATAAAATAAAAATACATATGATAAGACTCAAATGAAAGGGAAAATAACATGGGATAACATAGGCGGACTCCTAAAGGTGGTGCCGGTGATCCGAGCTAAAGAGAGCGACGTGGGATGCCCTCATCAATACTACCTTGATCCAGTCAGCGTCCCCTAGTCACACCTGGAAAGTGGCATTGATTGCCTGTTCAACTATTTTTAGTGGCAGTTCCTGAAATTTAGCCAAGTCGAGGTTGGGTGCTTAAAGCTTTTGCAACTCTTCGAGCTTTCCCTCAACTGTTGACTCTGCTCGCTTAGCGAGGAGTTGTGGTTTGGCCTTGGACTCCTCAAGCTTAGCCTTGTCTTTGTGACTTGTTTGGGAGTTTTCTCCGGTGGGCTTGTCGGGCTGGCCTGGCTAGGAGTTGGTCTTGGAGCCCTCTGCTTTGGTTGGGACTTTCTGGCTCTGCTAGATAATCTTCTCGGGAGCCTCTCTGAGGCATTGCCTTGCCGTTGGATTCCCCTGAGCATCGATTTTCCCTTTTTGGATGAGAGACTTGATGCAATCCTAGACTTCTCAGCATTCCTTGGTGGGGTGAGACACCCTAACATGATACTTGCAATAAAGAGAGTAACTCTTTGTCATTTCATTGTAGGGTGATGGTGGGTCATGCACTATCACCCGTCCCTCTCTCAGGAGGTTGTCAAATATCTTTTCAGTGTCTTTCTTAGAGAAAGAACATTGATAAGATAGTCGCCACGCCGGATACCACAATGTAGACTTAGCCTGGCTAGAGTTGGCCCCTTATTTTCTTGACTCGGGGAGTGTAAAGAAGACTGATGTATGTATCACATTGACGGAGAAGTTTAGCTCTCTCCGTTCATGTGGCTGCGGCGGGTGGACCAAATGGTTGCCCATATCAAGCACGCCCTAGTTGATTAGGTCTTCCACAGCATCCTTGAAGACATGGCAATCCTGGATGACGTGACCTATTGCTCGATGACAAAAAAAATAGCCTTGATGTAGCATAGTGCTTGTCATCTCCTCAGTCTCTGACCCCGAGAGATTCAGTAGCCCTTCACGGTGGCACACGTGAAAAATCTCCAGGATTTTGTGACAAAGGAACGAGTATAACTTCTCTGATTCCTCCTCCTCATATGAATCAAAAGATTCTTCAGAAAGCCACCCTCCCAATCTTGGAGGTATCTGGGCGGATGATGATGCCTCTGCCCCTGCATGTGTGTGGAAGAAGACTCTTTGGGGAATGACCGGAAGGGAAAAGTGGCCAATTGCTCATCGACACTCTTCAGGAATTGCAGTAGCTCCCACTGTTCCCGTCATAGTTGCCAGATCTCCCTTCTAATATTCTACATGATCCTCTGCATTGCTAGACATTCAAGCATCGACAGGGGGAAGGATCCGGAATCAACTCTGGGCTGCTGATTTGATGGCATGGCCTCTAGTGCATTAAAATTTGAGGCAGTCGCCACTATGTAGATGACATTCACTGACCGATTTGATCGATTCTAGGCATGAGGCTACGACGGTCAACCGCATGGCCTAACATATTTATCAGGCCCTTCTAGATTAGCTCTTTTGCTATGTTTTTGAAAACATAACAATTCTCGATGGTATAACCTAACCTCCAGTGAAATATACAGTAGTTAGAGTCATCTGTCTTGTCCACCTCCACTGGCTTTCGTAGATCAGGCAGGGTAATGAGCTTTTCCTTCATACATAAATCAAATAGCATCTTCGAATACTCTTTTCTGAAAGAGTAAGGCATTTTCATGCACTTTGCTAATATAGCGGTCGCCGCCTTAGTGTCAGCCTTTTTATCATTACTCTTTGATTTTCCTTCTCCCTAGTCTCCATTCATCGGGGAGAAGTCCACTGAGTTTACCTCCTTACTGCTAGCTGGGTGATCTTTGGAGGACTTGCCTTTGGCAGGAGTGTGCATTGGGTGATCAGCGAAGAACATCCCAATCACCGCTAGTGTTCAGCTGGTCGAAGCCTCTAATGTTTGAGCCCATAAGCTTCTCACTAACTTCCGCCGCTAAGCCCTTGCAACATATGGTGATCGCGTCTTCGAGCATTGGAGGATTATCGCAGCGCATGCTGATGTTCCTCCACCGCTTAATGAAGTCCAATGTGGTTTCACCCTTCCTCTGTTTGAGGGCACAGACTTCTGCAAGATATACCTTGCATTCGGCCTTTTAGAAGTAGTCAACAAACTTTTTCTGCATGTCAGCCCAATCAGCTACTGAATTGGGTCTCAGCCTGGAATACCACTAGAAGGTGGTGCCTGTCAGGGATGTGGCAAAATAACGCAGAAGATATGACTCTTCCAATGCTAGCTCACCCATGACCGTCATGTAGTAGGCTGGATGTTCATGTGACGAGTCCTCCCATTGAACTTCTGAGGTTTTGGGGTTTTCGGATAGTCTGATAGAAGTTTCTTGAGCTGATGGTGGAGGGGATTGGGCACACTATACAAATCAACGACGGCCACACCCTGACCATGTTGGGCAAACTTTGCCTCCACAATTCGTTCGATCATATGCCTCTAAGCCATTAAGCTTTCAGCGGCTAGAGTGGTTGACAATCACATTTTGGCCTCATTCTGTGGAGCTTCAAACTCTACTGCTATCGGTGGTTTTACTGAGGTAGCCGAAGCATTAGCTGTGACTGGAATAGGAGGAGGTTGTTGTTCCACTCCAATGGGCGCTGCATGAGGCTGAAAATGAACCTTCCTTTCACGCATGAGTGCTTGCAAGAGGTTCTTTAATTCTTGATTTTCGTGTCAGAGTTCTTCTAACACAAAAGCTTGAGCTTTTCTTCCAAGATCTTCCTCGTGTCCTGGGTTGCTATCTCCGTCGACACTATGGATATCATCTTGGTGCTCCTCTGGTCACTCCGGCTCCGGTTGAGATGTGTCGGTTGTAGTTGCCTGTTGCACCTGAGCAAGAACTCGGGAGGTGGGCCTTGACTTCTTCAAGGTTGAGAGGCTGATTCAACTCTCCCGAGGTGTCCTCCGGCTACTTGTCGGTGGAAGATGTATAGCAAGTGAACACCTTGACATTGCCGTTGGTCACCTGAACTAACCGCCTCTTCCTGGGTGGTTGTCTTCCAAGCTGAGGTGCCATCCCTCGTCTGTCAAAAATCGGCACTCGGGATGTAAAAGCCTATGTAGAATAGGCCTCCTCTGTACGCGTCAAGCTAGCACACGGGGAGGTTGACCAAATTTGCTTGTAAATTCCTCGGCGATTCTACCCCACGGGGCTTGAGTCTGAGACCTCGGAGAGGTCGAGAGCTCATCTTGATGGCAAGTTGTCAGACTCGCACTTGTTGCAGATCTAACATGCGGAAGGACCTTTCCAACCTTGCCCGCTTAATGGCCTAGGCCTCCTCTTTGGTGACCCATATTTTTTTGATACGGAGCTAGCGCTCCTCTATTGGGTTGCCCCCTGACTTTGGTCGGGGAGTTTCCGCCTTGGACAAGCGCGGTTGATCCCAGTTTGTGACTGGCATGCAAGATTTCTTCAATTTTGCATCGTCTTCCCAGGCTTGACGAAGAAGCTTGAAGCGATCAGAGATAAAAATGGTCTGGACGTGATGGTCCCGGGGCATGGTCGGCTCGCATCCCTCAATCCGAATGTGAATGTTTTCGACAATGACGGTCTTGTCGGAACAGGATGTTGTCGCTGCAAGCTTGGTGCCTTTGCGCCTATGGCGCTACCCCCGTTGAGCAGGAGCAACATCAGAAGTGGCCGTCGAGGACTCGGTGCCGTTGCGGCGGTGACGTTGCTCCCATTGAGCAAGAGTGGGGCAAACAGTGACTTGGTTAGCCGATAAGACTCGGTCAGTAGTTAAGGCCGAGGGACGGGAGCCCTCGACGGTTGCAGTAGTAGGTGACTGGGCTGGCCTCAGCCACGAGGATGACGCACAAGAAAAAGGGCGAATTGATGATCGCTAGAAAGTTGTCGAAGACCTCGCCAAGTAGCCGAACCTGGCATGGTTGGCAATGACTTGTGGTCCGTACGTCACGGCCACTATCGTCCTGGTGGTGGTGTTGGTGGTGGTGCTTAGCACAAGCAAAAAGGGTGTGCTAATGTACAAGTAAGCACGCAGACGCGCAACAGAGGCCCTCCTCTTCCCGTTCTGAAAGAGGAAGAGGGGCAATCAAAATCTTGAAAAAGGTTTAGGACTTCTTTGATAAGAAAAAAGGCAGGAAATGTCCCACCGGGCATGCCAGTATGTTGGTCACGAAATTTTTTCTTTAATATTATTTTTACTCTTATGTAATGGGAGAGGGGTGTAGATTTCTCGATGAAAAGGGAAAACTACACCGATGCACACATGAGGCTGTTTAAATAGCCCGTGTATAGTTCATTCTGTGGCTTTGGTTTCATCAGACGATGTAGGTTCGGGTGCGGGACCTTTTCCCACTAACCGCAGTTAGTGTTGATTTACATTGGCATAACATATGAACACTCTTGATTAATTGTCAAAAAAAGACCTAAAGTCCCTTACATAAGTTCTGATGTTAAGGGTATACTCGCTTGCATGGCTCACAATGCACCCCCCTATACACCAAGAATAACAACTATTGAAGGAATTAGGGTTTTAACAAAAGCCATGTTTAATTTGGCAAAACCCTATCATTTGAAGACACGGGTGTGATTTGTAAGAGGGCGTCCAAACAGTCTCTGGATCCCTAGTGTATTTTGATAATTTTGTGGGTTCCTGGGATATTTTGGTAAATTGGGACCATGCCAAGAGTATTGTGTAGTTTCTGGGCTAAGTGAGCGGCTGGGAACTCGCTCTGTCTTCCAGGGGCACTTGAACAATTTCTGGAAGGTTTGGAGGTTGTTTGGCTGGTTCTGGACTCTAGGGATATTTTGGTAATTTTCTATCCAGAGGCCAATGGCTAGGGTTTAGCAACACCCAAGTGTGAACATAGTTAAGTAGCACCCCATGAGTGTTGGAACAAGTTTGTGGTTGGAAGGAAGTGCACATGTAACCATCCCTAGTGAGGTAGGGGTGTATACACAATTTGGCTGGCGGCCAAGACTTGTATGCAATCACACAACTGTACATAGACATGGATGATACATTGATGATTTGTGTGAATACATAGGGCTGTTGGTAAATTGTTGACTATATAATGGATCACCACACAAACAAGAGGAACAGGTGCAATTGGCAAGATTTTTGCAAAAGTAGTAGATATGAAAGAATGAGCGACACTAATATTAAACAACACAAATATAGGATGTGAATAAATGTGAATGGTACCTTCCATCAGCCCATCATCCTTGGGTGCTTCTTCATCAAGAACATCATTAAGATGCACTTATAGTTTGTGTCCACCACTAGAAGATTGATCCCTCATGAGAGGACAGTCTGGCATGTGATGCTCTCGAGTGCCGCAACGTAAGCAGGAGCCTAGTCACTTCTGGCATTCCTCGGTCGAATGGCCAAATTTCTCACAGAATGAGCAAGCAGCCATGACTTGCTTGTCTTCCTCCTTCGCCTTCTTGTTCTTGTGGTTGTCGCTCCCATTCCCATTCTGGGACCTCTTCTTATTATCATGTGATTTGAAAGACCCAGTGATGCTGAACTTCTCTTCCCTCTTTCCTCATCGGTTTGATTTTTGGCTACACTCTTCACCCTTGCTTTTGTACTTTTTGACCTTCTCTAAGGTCCTCTCACATAAATATGCTTGTTGGACCATTTTTGTGTAGGTGCAGATATTTTGAGGTCCTAGCTGTTGAATAAAATCGGGCCTTAAACCGTCCAGGAACTAGTTTGCCTTTAAGATGTCAGTGCTTATAGATGTTCAGTATAAGGGGTCAGACGGGAGAATTGTAATTCATATTCCACCACTGACATCATGCCTTAGCGTAGAGAAGCGAATTCTGTGGCCTTTTGCTCCTTAACATGCTCGGAAAAGTACTTTGTGCGGAAAAGTTCAAGGAACTCCTCCCAGGGGCTTTGATTCTCTTGAAGATGTGTCTAGGTGGCCTTCCACCAAGTGCACGCATCCTTGTTCAATTGGAATGTGGTGAGACAGATCTTCTCTTGGTCAGCACATTGCATCACATTGAAAATCCTCTCCATGATATCTCGTCTATGCAATTCTCTACTTCATCTGGATTAGAAGAGCCAAAAAACTGTGGAGGATTTAAACTCTGAAAGTTCCAGTGCAGATCGCCAGCACCAGCCCTCGCGCCAGCTTGGGCCATAGTCTGCAGGGCTTGGGTAAGACCAGCAACAGTCTGTTGCATCCCATCCCAGTCAACATGGTGTGCCATTGTGAGAATAAGGTACCTGAGAGAATAATCAATTAGTTAATTCCCACGGAATTAATAGGGGTTATCCTAGGGATAATTAAACAACTATCTCATTCCGGCTCTACCCATTCTCACGTGGGTTGGAAATTTCTCTCCTTAGTTCATTGGTATGGGACCGAAATCCTTAGACTTAGCCTATGACATAATATTTTTTTCCTAGGACTTACTTATTCCTATGCTCTGATATCAACTTAATTGTCATGCCCCGAGCTATATGCATAGCGGAAGTAACCTTGGGGAATGTGGACAGTCGACAATACGCCTCAAGCAGCAACATATGTCAGAGCGCAACAACATCCATATAAAGATGGAATGCATAATAATTGACCAAAATCTAACCTTTATTGATAATAATCAAAGTACATGAATATTTGACTTCCCTTTGACATAATGACAACTAGACTCAATAAAAAGGGAAAATTACATAGTATGACTCAATAAAGTTAAATTTATATGACGTGACTTTAAACCAACTTAAAGACTCATGACACTTTAAGTCTTCTCTCAGTCTTTAATCATCACTCTCAGACCCATCACAAGTATAGTCTGAATCCGACTCACTTGAATTTCCTGAAAAAGGTGAGAAAAATAAGTATGAGTACACTTGCCCAATAGGTATCTTCGTATCAACCTGAAGGCATGTTTTAAGTGATTACAATTTTTGCTCTAGTAAAGAAGGTAATAGACAATGCGATATACACGAATAAACCATAGTAACAACACGATGTGAACCATAGAGATATGAAGAATGTGAATGAATAATAGAGCATGATCAAGTAAGATTATCAAGTAAAGTGGCCTTTCATTAACAAGAATGTACTGTCGTGTAACGAGAATGTACTTTTTATAACTATAGAAAGACTATACACTAGAAAGTCATGTAACAAGTACGTAATAATCATGAGAATTCGTGGATTTCACCCGTTTATAAAAATAAGTACTCCCAGCACAATACGATGCTAGTGTTCATCATATCCCATGGTTTATAGTATGTTTCCAGTAATCAGTCAAGGGGGCTAGTGTCGAGCCCTTGGACACAATCAGTGTCGGATCTGCATTTTCACGTTATAAATCAAGCTACTTCCACGAGTAAATATAAAGTAGGCCGATAATGTACAATTCAAACATAGTTTCACGATAACAATTTTCAAGGTAAGAATGTGCCAACATGAGCATGTGAGTTCAAGGATGAATTAAGGACATGGTCGTCTGCCAGCATGCCGGTATCGACGCCGTAGCGGTTGCCGCGGTAGTCGGTGAACGGTGTGACCTTGCCGGAGTGCAGATGGTTTGTGACCATCGTCAGTCCGGCGCTGACCGTGTTGTTATGGGTGGCGTGCGTGCCGCCCTTGCTGCGGTGCTTGATCACCACATCGCCATTGATCCAGCAGGACCATGCCGGCGTCCAAGACGTGAAATGGTCTTTGAGATGGAATCCGTGAATGCGCGCGTATTCTGGCGCAACAGTCGCAAGGCGAGTCTCGTAACGCAGATCGTGATTGCCCAGCGTCCAGACCTTCTTCGTGGACCTTGGGCACGCTCCAACAATCTCCCCTAGCCGGTCCTTCACGGCTTCAAGCTCATCGACAACCGACGGCCGGTTTTCCCAACCGATCGATGGATGCCGCGAGATCGTCGCGCCGTCGAAGGCATCGCCGTTGTAGACGACGGCGGCGGGTCGATACTCGCGACAGAAATGCACGAATGCCCGATGCGCAGTCGTTGGCTTGCCGGGCCAGTAGTGACCATCACCGCCGACCAGAACGATGCCGTTGCGGACTTCGATCTGAACGCGCTCGGGACGGTCCTGCTTCGCTGGACCTTCTGGGATCATGTCCCGAAGGCGAGCGATACGCATATGGCTTTGGAAGGTTGTTCGGGGAATGCGCAGAAGCTGCGCCGCTCTGGTTTCGTTGCGGTCCGCCATGAGGAATGTCTGGACCGACTTTTGAAGAACTTCAGGAGAGAGTGAGTGGGCTACCATGATCCCCCAAGTCAGATGTTGTAACGACGCTTGAACTTCGTGCAGAGATCGAAAAGCTGGATGCCGTCATAACAATACTCGGCAGCGATCGGCTGAGCCTGCGGCGGCAGCTTGATCGACTGCACGAGCCAGATCAGGCCGGAGAGATAGATCAGGAAGGCGCACCAGCCGATGGTGAGGTGTTTCACCGGCCGAACAACGATTTGATGGCTTCAAGACCTTGCGATAGCGCAATCAGGATGGCCAGCGCAGTCAGGGCGAGCCAGCGGTTTACGCGGCACCAGCCTTGAATCATCGCGTAGAACTTGGCGAGGCTGCGCAACGCCTTCAACTCGTCTTCGGAGAGGTCGCTCATTTCCAGCAACCCAACTTCTGCCCAACGAGATTGTGCTTGCGGATTTGGGTCACGGTCAGCGTCGTGTCTTTCGACGCCGAATAGGTGATTGCGCGCCACGCGGCGCATTGCGCCTTACGGTCGGTCACGGTTGTAGCGGTCGTTACGCAGTTCGTCAGGAACAGCGTCAACAATAGTGCGGTCGGCACTCTCGCGAGCTTCAGCAGCCTGCTTGGCCGCCACCTCTCTGGCTGCGTCCCATTGCAGTTGAACCCGGTTAGCCCCATCGGTAGCTCCTGTGTGATAGCAGGCGAGGCCAAGCCCGATACCGGCAGCAACCAGCAACGCCCATTTGCGGAAAGGAGGAAAAAACCACGCCAGCGCGAGAGCGGCGCCAATGCCGCCGACCGCGAACGTGTATTTGAGGAAGAGCGGCCAGATGCCGGCGAGCAGTTGTTCGAGCATCAGCGTTTCAGCCAGCGCGGCGGATTGAAATAAATGACGAGGAAAACGCCGGCCGCGATGATCGCGAACCAGACAATCGGCGGAACGTCGCCAAGGTAGCCGAGGCCGGTCATGCCAACGCCGCCGCCGCCAAGAACCCAGTTCTTTGCCTTGCCCCAGAAGCTCTTGGGCTCCTCCGCATCGCACTCAACGCCTGGATCGTCAGGCTGCGACATGAACCCGACCGGCGAGTGAGGCATGCCGTCAACCGCGCTCCATTCCTTCGTGGAGTCGTAATATTTGGAGCCCGGCTTGACCGAGATGTGGATGTGATGACGGTGCGGGTTCTTGCCCGAGTAACGGCGCCACACCCAGGGCTGCGGGCCTGCCGTGCCGGAGCAGATGCGCCCGTTCGAGATGATGTAAAGAATGCGCTCGTCGCGGGACGCCCTCAGCGCCTCGCCAAACAGCCCGGCATCGAAGCCCGCCTTCGGGTCGTGCGTGATGTCGATCGCGCGGACAACGCCGTCCTTGTCGGGGTTGTGCTCCGACTTGCGGGCGGAATGGGTTTGATCGCCAATTGCACCGTCACTGGCCCTACTGCGGCCCGGAAAGGCGGCGTTGACCTGAGAACGAAGCTTCTCAAGGCTCTTTGCGAGACGCCAGGCCATCAGACAGCAGCCGCCACCAGCAGGCCGATAATCAGCCAGAGAGCCACCTTTGGATTGGCCGCAATGAGGTTCGCCGCGCCCTCATGGGCACGCTTGAGGAAGTCCATCGATGTCTCCTGTGGGCATGAAAAAACCGCCCGGTGATGCCGGGGCGTCGTCTATGTGATGGCGGGCGCGGCGTTGTTTTCGGCATTCGTGCCGTGGCTGATGCGGATGGCGGTGCCATCGCTGCGCCCCGCGAACCCCGGCCCGGAATTGCTTTTCATGGTGCTGTGGTGGATGCCGATGCTCGTGATCAACGACGGGTTGTATCGGTTTCTCGGATACCTCTTCGACGGCTCCGGGATGCCGTTTTTCGCCGTCGTCATCGCCAAGACGCTGTCCGACATGCTGGTTTACACGGCGCTCTTCGCCTGTCCGGCGAACGCGCTGGCGCACCTGTGGAAGGATTCCGGTTACGATACCGCCGCGATGCGCGGCGCGCTCGGACGCGGCTGGTACGCCCGGCTCGTGCTGCCGCAGCTGGTTCCGAACTACAGGGTCTGGTTCCCTGGCGTCGCGCTGGTCTATGCGATGCCCGCCGATCAGCAGATTCCGACGGCGAACCTCATCGGCTGCTTCTGGTCGCTGATGTGTCTGCAAGTCGCGGCGAGGACGAAAGGCCGTATCGTCGTGGAGCCGGAAGCGGCGGTGTGATCGCGCGAAACCGCGAAATCGCGAAGAGCCGGCGGAACGTCGCTTCCGCCGCGTCATCGGCCGGCATGATGGCGTGATTTTTATCACGAAGCCGTTTTTCGACTTCGCGCTTTCGCGGCTTCGCGCGAGATTTCCGGAAATCCCATGCCTCCCGTCGAAATCATCCCCGTCGCCGGTCTGACCAACGCCGATTTTTTGGAAAAACACGCCGCGCCCGGCCGCATCGGACTGGTCGGCGGCGACCGGTTGATCAACCGCACGCTCGGCTACGCGCAACGCCGCGTCGATGCCGGCCGGCGACCGAGCCGGTGGTCGCACGCGTTTCTTTTTCAGGGCCGGCGCGCCGACGGCCGGCATTGGGTCGTCGAATCGGATCTCGAATATCACCGGAAGCACCTGCGGCTCGGCGTGCAGGAAAACCGGGCGGAGAAGTTTCACGACGAGGAGGAATACTCGCGTGTGGGCGTCGTGGATTTCGGACTCCCGGACGCCGCCGTCGCCGCTCTGCACGGCGCGGCGTTGGACATGGTCGCGAGCCGGGAAAAATATTCGGTACGCGAACTTTTCGGCACGCTGCTCGCCCTCCGGCATCCGGAGCTGCGGACGAAACCGAACGTCCTCGGCCGGGAACATTCGGTCTATTGTTCGGCGTTCGTGCGACTCGTGCTGATGCGCGCCGGCATCGACGCATTGCCGGGCGTGGAACCGAAACACACGACGCCGGAAGACCTTTTCCGGTCGCCGCTCGCGGTCCGTATCTGGCTGCTCGAACGCAAGGTCTGGGAACCGGTGACGCCGTCGGAACGGTTGGTCGGCCGGGTGCGGACGTTGCGCCGGAAAATCCGCGGCGACTGAACGCGCGCCTCAGTTCCCCAACGCCGCGCGGATGAGCTTTTCCGCCGGGGCGTCGGCGCCGAGTTTCGCGACGGCGGCGCGGAGCGCCTTGTCGGCGTCGGCGGCCTTGAGGCCGAGCGCCACGAGCGCGTCGAGCGCGTCCTGTTGCGCGGACGAACCGGATGCGCCGGCGGGAGAGGCGACCGGCGAAGCCGGCGCGGATTTCGTTCCGGGAGCGCCGACCTTGTCGCGCAGTTCGACGACGAGCCGTTCGGCGGTCTTTTTGCCGATGCCGGGGCAGTCGGAGAGCCGGTTGACGTCGCCGCGCGCGATGGCGTCGCGGAGCGTCGGGAGCGAGAGTCGTGAGAAAAGATTCACCGCCATCTTCGGGCCGACGCCGGAGACCTTTTCCACGAGTAGTCGGAAGAAATCGCGTTCCTCGGCGGTCGCGAAGCCGTACAACGCCTGGCCGTCCTCGCGGAACGCGTGGTGGATGTGCAGCCGCACCGGTTGTCCGGCCTTCGGCAGCTTCTCCGCCGTGGTCACCGGAATCGTGACTTCGTAACCGACGCCCGCGCATTCCACGACGGCGCGAAAAATGCCGGATTCGATAAGGGTGCCGTTGAGGGAGGTGATCATGGGAATGAAGAATCAGGAACGTAGAATGAAGAATGGAAGTGTGCGAACGCGGGATACCGAGGTTCTCCGCTTTTTATTCATCATTCTTCATTCCCTTCAGCGAAGTCCGAGCACGTCTTCCATCGAATAAAGCCCGGGCTTCTGTCCCCGCGCCCACAGGGCGGCCTTCACGGCGCCGCGGGTGGATTATTCCCTGTTCCGGCTGAGCCACTATACCGGCACCGATGCCAGCCATTTCCAGAATTTCGTGATCTTCACCAACTACGCCTTCTACATCGACGAGTTCTGCCGGGTGGCCAAGCAGTACATGGCCGAAGGCCATCCGCATTACGAGAGCTTCATCGAGCCGGGCAATGTGGGGTAGTTGTAAGGGAGTTTTAGGTGGGGAGGGGACGCTTGGGGGATCAATAAAACCCTCCTTATTCTAATTCCTAAGAAGTCAGATGCTTAAGATTTTCAAGACTTTAGACCTATTAGCTTGCTGAATGGTACTTACAAAATCATCACTAAGTTGATAGCTAAAAGATTAGTCAGTGTTATGGACAGGTTGGTTAGTTGCTTCCAGGGTGCCTTCATCAGGGGGAGACATATTCAAGATAATTTGTTGGTGGTCCATGAGTACTTCTTTGGTATGAAGTCACAGATGAAGAAAGGGATAGTCTTGAAGCTAGATTTAGAGAAGATTTATAGTAGGTTTAATTGGCAATGCCTTTTTGATGTGTTGGAGAAGATGGACTTTGAGGACGAATGGATTGGATGGGTTAGGGTTTGTATTTCTTTTGCTTCCTTTATGATCATTGTCAATGAGAAGTCATCCCTTTGGTTCCGCAGCAGTAGGGAGTGTACGTCAGGGAAGCCCTATGTCCCCTCTCCTCTTTGTGCTAGTGGATAGTGTTTTGAACAGTATGTGACAGAGAGCTAAGATTGCTAGTCTAATTAGGGGCTTTCAGGTAGACAAAGGCCTCTCGCTTACTCACTTGCAGTACGCAAATGACACCATCTTGTTCTTGTCTGAGAATGAGCAGTAACTTTATGTGGTTAGGCTCCTACTGGAATTGTTGGAGGAGGTCACTGGTGTTAAAGTCAACTTCATTAAGAGTATGCTAGTAGGCGTTAACTTGGAGGATTGACCTCTCCAGAGGGCGGCTTTCATTTTGGGGTGTAGGATTGGAGAGTTTCCTATTTCTTACTTGGGTCTCCCTCTTACCCTGAGTTCTCTTCATTGTGCATATTGACTTCCTATTATTCAGAAATACAAGTCCACGTTAGCTAGTTGGAAGGCTAGAGTGTTGTCTTTTGGAGGACGATTAGTCATGTACAAATCAGTGTTGGATAGTCTCCCTATTTATTTTCTATCCATGTTTCAGATCTCGAAGACGGTGGTGAAGAAGATTAATCCTATTCAGAGTAAGTTCTTTTGACATAGCAATGGAGGGAGATGTAGAGGATGACATGATATAGCTTGAGGGAGTATAGCCGCTAGCATGGAAGAGGGAGGCTTGGGGATCAAGGATGCCAAAAACTTCAACTAAGCTCTCTTATATAAGTGGTTGTGAAGGCTGGGGGCGAGAGAGGAAGGGTTGTAAACTCAGGTGATCAGACAATGGTACTTTGGCAAGAGGAGAGTTTGGGATTTGGCATCTACTCCATAACATAGGACTTCACCTCTTTGGCGTGACATTTTGACCTGTAGATATGCTATTGTCTCCGACGTCCGAATCCGACTAGGCGAAGGCAACAGGAGCCTTTTGTAAAAGGAAAGATAGTGTGGGGACTTCACATTGGAGGTTGTGTTCCCTAGCCTCTTTGCGGTTTCAGCGGACCTTTTGAGATCGGTCTCTCAAGCTTTTGACTCCCACCTTTCTGGGGGGTACCTAGGCTCCAACCTTCAAGAGGAACCTCATATCAAATGAGATGGAGTAGCTCCAGGACTTTCTCTCTTTCCTCCTACACTTTCACCGTGAACCTGACAAAGAGGATGAGTGGGTCTTGGAGGTGAGAAAGGGAGGGTTCTTTTTCGGTTAGATCTACTTACGCCATTATTTCGGATGGAGGTGCTCGCCATAGCCTTTTCTCTCAGGTCTGGAGACCGAAGAGTCCGCTAAAGGTGAAGCTACTGTGTTAGAAGATCTCCCATGGGAGATTACCTACTCTGGATAGACTGCTTTGCTTCGTGTCGGGTATCTAATTGACTTGCTACTTGTGCGAGGAGAACGATGAGACCCTCGACCACCTGTTTGTAAGCCGCACCTACTCACAGGGGATGTGGAGGGAGCTAGCAAGGAGGACACACCGTCTTTGGTCAGCAAAGAGAGGTGCACCACCTCATTTAGCATTGGAGTAGAAGTTGGCCCCTTAGGGTTGATAGGACAATGTGGTGGCTCATCCTCCATGCCACACTTTGGACAACGTGGGGGGAACGAAACAATCGGATTTTTAAGAAGGAGGGTAGAGCCGAGGTGTTGCACCTGAAATTGTCTCAAAATATTTTGAAAATTTTTCAGTATGTGACAACCGACGGGAAATACGACGTATCATCGACTTCGTCGGATCATGGAGTACCTCCGCAATTGAGGGTCCATCGGCCCGACCATATCATCACAATCAGTGTCGCAACAAGAAAATTAAGGAGGAGAATACAAGCACATACCTGTCAAAATAGCCGAGCAAGTGTATCACACGGCACGGACGGATGCGAGAATTCCTCCCCATGCGGTGACGCACGACTAAACAACAAAACAATTTTTGTAGGGATCAAATGGAAATAAACCTGAGTCCCGAAGCAACCAACGGGGAAATGCTCTTGCAACTTACATAGAGAAACTTAGTGTAACAGAACTAAAGTAAAGGTATAGGGTTTATGTAAGGTAATTTAAAACATAGGCAGTGACTTCTCTGTGAATTGGATGGTCATGCCATCATAAGGTGTTTAATGGAAAATTCTGTAGCTGGCGAGACCATTGATGAGGCAGCTAAAGTGTAAGGAGCAATAGCTTGACATGCTGATTTCATCATCGCTCTTTGTTCCACTGCAAGCGCATATTGTGGACATATGTAGCTCTATATGCTCATGATATGTTCATCTATTTCTCTCTTTCAAACTACATGTAGGAGGGTTTTCAGAAGAATGGGAAAGTACTGTGAAGGATACAGATTCTGAACATGTGAATTAAGAAATAGCTATAGCAGGCTAAAATGACAGGGTGATACTGTAACTGTTTGTTGTTTCAATATTTGCAGGGATGACCTGGATAGGGAGATGCGGCTTCAATTGTAAATGAGACAATGTTACAAGGGAAGGGTTTAAGAAAAGGGGAAGACATAAAAGAAGCTGTATAAAGGTGATTAGGGGAGAGCTGAAGAAATTATACCTTTTAGAGGGATTCTTGTGTGAGAGAAATTAGGGAAGTGGGGCAGAGACATTATCCTAGGATTGTGAGTAGAATATTTGATTTATCCCCCCCTGATCGATGGCTTTTCTCCCAAGCACCAGCTTCACTATTTTTTTCGCTTAAAAAGAAAACGGCTTCTCTTGTTTTTGGTTTTGTTGTGCTGCGCTTGTGTTTTGGAGAAGATACTCTTTAGAATGCTGTTGGGTTTGGGAAAGGTGTGTACTAAGTGAGTGTTCATTGGGCTTCTTATCTCCTTTCCTTTAGTTTGTTTTGAGTAGTGACTAGACCGATACTGGAGGTAGCTTGCATTCCGTATCACTTCTGTATACTTTCTAATAAAGCTTGGCAGCGCATCCCACCTTTTATCCCCAAAAAAATGATTTTATTATTGCCTCTAATAGCAATCAGTGATGGGTCCTTGGTTATGTTATATCAATTCTGATGTTTTTGTATTAGAAGAATGTACAATTATAAGACATTTAATACAGGCCCACACAATGCAGACTTTTAAATTCTCTGGGCTTCCTCTGTTCTCCTTTCGCCATCGTCAACTCTCTCTCCCTACCCTTCAGCTGGCGTCCTCTACATTGCTCCTATAACAATTCCAACATTGATATTCCAAACTCCAAAAATATTAGTAGTAAAGCCAACACTATATCAAAACTAATACACAAACGAGGCATTGACAAACATTTGGGGCAAAAGTATGGTTCCAAAACACCTTTTTTTGGAAGGCTGGTTCCACACCAATTTGGATTACGCGAGTAGCATAAGCATGCCACAAATCCCAAATGAAACCACTAGAGATATTATAGTTACCTAGCGAAGACATGGAACAGAAGTACACAGCGAGTCAGCATTCCTCTTCCCACTCAAAGAATGTTTCTTGCAAATCAGTATAGTATCCAAATAATCCTTTTCCAGCTTCTCCACCGAATGGCATGGAAGAAGACGGGCAAGATAAAGAAACCCAGAAAAGATTTCGACTTTCTCTCGCCATATCTACCACAGAAACCCCAAAATTCCTGACAAGGGCTGCTCTCATACTTCTTCCGGGTACATCACAACCCCACCAGATTCCAAACAAACCACCAGAGCTTCGAACTCCATCAACCCACCTTCGTAAAATCATGCCTCCATTAACAAATGACGTCTCATACTCTAAATGGAAAACACAAAAAGGAACTAGAGAAAAATTGAGGGAAAGAAAAGGCCCAAGCTTTGCCAAATCCAAGATGTCGTCTGCATTACCCGGCTAGGACGTCGAAGTTCTTGGCCACCACCTTGAGGAAGGACCCCGAACCCATCTAGCCCACCAAACGCTTCTACTACTCCTGTCTCTCCCCTTTCCTCTTGATTTCTCTGCAAAATTTGCACGGTTTTCTCTCTGGTTCTCGGATTCCTCGGCAAAAGGAAAGGCTTTGGTGGGGGTGGGTCGGCACGCCGCACGCGGTTGCAACACGAGCGGGACGGCTGTCGAAGAGAGAACTGCAAGGGCAAAACGTGGTAAAAACGGAAAGCGAAGGGCATTTATTTCGTGTACATAAATCTGAAAGCGCCTTTTGATCCCAAAAAAAACAGAAAAAATTCGAAAGTGGCGTTTTTGGAACGAAAGGAGGAGTAAAGTGCTTTGAAAGCTTCTTCTTTTGACGATGATGCCCCCGAGATTCCATTACTACTACAAATTTACAACTTCGTGGAGGAGGTTTCGTTTTAGCAAGCGCTACGGAGCCCAGGCGCAGCAGATCTACGACATGCTGCGTGGCAACGCGAATGCCCGCAACCAGATGCGCGCGCCGATCTACGAGGAAAAGGTCGTCGACCTGATCCTCGGCAAGGCGCAGGTGACCGACAGCGCCGTCAGCAAGGACGAGCTGATGGCGGACGACGACCTGCCGGAAGGCTACGGCGAGGCCAAGGCCGAGAAGCCGGCCAAGAAGGCCGCCGCCAAGAAGGCCGCGGCGAAGAAGACCGACGACGCCGAGACCGCTGAAGCCGCGCCGGCCGAAGAGGCCGCGGCCGAGAAGCCGGCCAAGGCCGCCAAGGCGAAGGCCGAATCCAAGGCCGACAAGGCTGACGAGGAAGCCAAGCCCGCGAAAGCCGTGAAGCCGCCCAAGGCCGCCAAGCCGGAAAAGGTCGCTGCACCGAAGAAGACGCCCGCTGCAAAGCCCGCCAAGGCCGAGAACGGTGCGTTCATTCTCACGCACAGCGAAACGGGCCACCACCATGTCGTGATGGAGCGGCCGACCGTGCAGTTCTTCTCGGCGATGGACCAGTTCCGTTCGTATCTCATCGTCGAAGATCAGCCGGCGGTTCTGGAGCATCTGCGGCCGACCGACACGCATGAAGCCCTCGAAATCAAACCGGGCATCTACGAAGTGCGCCGCCAGCGCGAATACAGCCCGCAGGGCTGGCAGCGAGCGGCTGACTGACCCCCCCCGGACCGGGGAGCGCTCTCCCATTTCTCCCCGGTCCAAACCCGGAGCACGACAGTGATCAACGTCCACACCCGCCACATGCGTATCGCTCAGGAAGGATGGAACCGGGAGTGCCATTCCGACGCCCTGCGCGAGATGCAGTTCGCCGAGGAATTGCAGCCTGTCGAACACCCCTTTCGCAAGGGCATGTCGCCTTGGGTCTACTGCCCTGCGATTGCTGCCTTGGCCTTCGTCCTCACTGTTATCGGAGCAAATACGCTATGAACGCGCAAACCAAGATCGAAGCCGAGGCTCCTACGGGCTTGGCGCTGCTCCGGGTTCCTTTCGAAGCGCACCAGATCAGCAAGCTCCCCAAGGAAACCCGCAAGCAGATCGATGAGCGAAAAAACCGCGTGTCGGGGTGCATGATATGGAAATGCCCCGAATGTGGCAACGCTCATCACAAGGATGCGGTACATTTGGATTACGTCGGGCACGCTGCGGCGACCGACCGGCTTCTGGATGCGGATCCCCGTTGGACATGGGACCCCGTTCCCGATCCGGTAGCGATGGGCCTTCCGACTGCCCCCGGCGGCATGTGGATCAAGCTGACGGTCGATGGCGTCAGCCGGTACGGCTTTGGCAGCGCCGATGGAAAAACCGGCGGCGACGCGATCAAGGAAATCATCGGCGACGCGATCCGCAACGCCGGGATGCGCTTCGGCATGGCTTTGGACCTTTGGCACAAGGGTCAACTTCATCTGGACGACGATCCTGCGGACGCTGCCACCGACGCGAAGCGCGACGATGGCGCCAAGCGTCCTAGCAAAACAGCCGTTCAAAAGGGCCTCAAAGAGCTGACCCATCACATGGGCACCCTCGCCAACATGGCCGAATGGTATCAGCTCAAGAACAAATATTCCGACCTGATCGCCACTGTCGAACGGGACTATCCCGACTGGTGGAACGGGTGGCCTGAACAGCCGGACGGCTTCACGCCGCTGCGCCGCAAAATCGAGATGCTTGAAGCCGACCTGACGCCCTCTGGCGATGGGCCGCTCGGCGACGACCAGATTCCATACTGAAAGGGCCGACCATGAAATACAAATCCAGCAAGGGCGAGATTGAAATCTCCACCATGGTTCTTTCATACGCGAAAAACGCGATGAACAAGCTGAACCGCGACGAACCATCGCGGACCGCGGAAATCGATGCACTGCGCCAGCATATCGAGACGCTTGAAGCACCCGAGCCCACGGCGAACCCCAACACCGGCATTGGCGGCAATAACCCGCCCCCGGAAGAGGCTATGCCGAAGATCGACGGGCGCGCCGCAATCGAGGCGCACGTTGACGGGCTTCTCACCGAAGCGGGCAATTGGGCGGACGGCGTTGCTATCGAGAATGACGCTCAGGCCGCAACGGTTGCGACGCTGCACCGATCGCTCCAACAGGCCGTGTCTCTGGTTGATGACAACGCCGCCAAGGAAAAGAAGCCGCATAATGATGCGGTGAATGAAATCGCCACGTGGCAGAACGGCTTCACCGCCAAGGAGACCGAATGGCACCGGATCACCTGCTTCAACGGTCTCGGCAAGGTGGTCGCCCAATATGCGGTCAAGGGCATGCTGGTCTCGGTCCGGGGCCGCATCCATTACAGCAAATGGACCGACCGCGACGGCATAGGTTCGAGGTATTTGAGCTTTCCTCACCCTGTTTTCCTGAGACTGCTAGCCAGGTTGAGGATTATCAGGATGGCAGATCCCAAGTCATCTGTGATGATTACGCGCATGGATCAAAGTGCATAGCAGAAGATGGTGGGCCCATAACCCATAGGTCCAGGATCATAGTAATGGTTATTACGAGTGGATTTTAGAGGATGGGTAGAAGATCATAGGATTGGTTCCTCGGTGTGAGATCGTCTCTGGCTGTGTGAGTCATGTCGATTGCCGTGCCATTACATGAGGCATTATGGTTTGTGGCACTGGTAGGATGGAGAGTTGGGGACATATGATGGTAGATGTGCTAGATGAGTACACTGTTTATTTGTTGGAAGCAACGTCAGGTGTTTGGTGCTAGACCTGGTTGGGGTTGCTAAGGTATAGCCTAACGAAGGGGGAGGACGCGATGGATGGAGTCTGTAAGCTATGTGCTTGACTCGTGTAGAGAACTGTGTCCTCGGGATGGAATCGTGGTCCTAGAGATGTGGTCTCTGAGAGATGATTATGGGTCCTAGTTGGCAGCTATGATCGGTTCGTGAGGCTAGCCGAGTGGTCAGTTGTGATGATGTCTAGAAGAGGCCCAGCTGAGTCCGAGAGTTCTGAACATTATGAAAAAGGACCCAATTGTGGTAAGAATCTACTATATCTGGAGATCTAGGTATATTGGTCGTGGCATTGTCAACCAGGTGGCTATGGTGGTAGGTGGCACTTGGTTATCTTGGAGAATTGTGCCGAGGATCATTCAGGTTGTGTCTTGTGGCTCGATAGTGAGAGTGAAGCAGAGGATTGGCATGTGTCCATTTGGAATAATTGTGATGAAGATGGGATGAGACTGCATAATGGACGATGCCTGAGTATGGAGGTGCCAGGAGGGATGTTGTCGGATGAGAGTGTTGGTGTCATGGCTAGTGTGGGAGAAGTTCCCTGTTAGTCTAAGCCTGGAGTTGTTATGGACTGAGAATTATGGAATCCTATCGTTTGGTTTCGCCATGCTCCCCTGAGAGGGTAGCGTTGGCATGAGGATCAGAATCGGATGCGGTATCTGAGTGAGCATCGATTCGAGCTGTAGTAATGGTCAGCGTAAGAGTTAACGGATGGCCTATCGAGATTTGAAATGTGCTTATTGGGCCTGATGAATGAGCAGGAAAGAGGAAGCTGAACAAGTAAGGGTTTCTCGTTGACGAGTAATTGGTGACTAGTGAATGAGTTTTCACAGACAGAAGATGTCAGTTGTAGTGAATCGAGAATGTTGAGAGCCATGTGCAAGCGAGGCCTTGGGTGGCCGATTATAAGATATGCCTTTTCCTATATTAGATCTGGGATATGTTGAAACCTTGTGTTGGGCCGAAGCTGGTCTAATGCTGTTATTGGCGTTCGGCTTGCCAGGTGTGAGATGGTTCAAGGTGTAGAGTAGATGGATTTGTGACAGTCAGTTGAGAGGACTGTGTGAGCTGGTTGAGGCTCAATGATGGTTGTGCCTTGTGCAGGGCATGAGGTTAGTTAGCAGGTAGAGAAGCTGATGTTTGATTGGTCTGCCGAGCATGGAATTTTATTGGTGGTGGGTTTTCATGACGCGAGTTGTGTCCCCTCGGTGAGCAAGATGGTGGCAATGATGCCATGGTTGGAACTTCGTTGTGGCTGAGGTGATGCCAGACTTGTAGTCTTTTGTGTGCTATGCTCGCTCTGAGAATCAGTGTGTATTATGATGTGGAGCGAGATATTTCTGTTCATGGTAATAGTCTGGCTATGTTCCTTAAGAGTAGTGTTTTTACGAGAATCGAGATTTTGACTAGAGCTTTAGGAGTGTTGCCAGTTGGATAAGTTGTTCTTCCCCTATGGCTTGGCGGCTGCCTCAAATTTCAAGGATGAAATTTCTGTAAGGAGGGGAGGACTGTAACACCCAAGATTTTTCTGATCAGAATACGTGGGTTTCGAAGGGGTTCAGAGATTTCTTTTTCACCACGTGATGCATGGAAGCCCGATCAATATGGGCAAGCTGATGAAGGATTTGATTGGTACTTGCCACACTTATCTCCGGCGGTCACTCCCTTATGCTTCCCAGCTGACCGGTGTCTTTGTATATCTCGGGATTGATGTCGCTCGGGAGCAGTACATTTCAGTAAGGCAAGACGATATATACAACAAGCACAAGATCTTTAATGAGTTTGGCTACTTTTATGGCCCTGATGGCGAGCTTCAGCGCCACATTCCCACATATGTCGACGAAGAGGATGATGAAGAGGAACCGGAGCACGCACCGCAGCAGGGTGATGGGATGATTCCCCCCGCCGCTCCAGTTGAGGACCAGCCTCCTCCACCATCACCTGCTCATCCGGACCACACTTCACACGATATGAGTAATGGTCCTTGGCCATAGGGACGTCATAAATTCTCGTTAACACTTCACGGATGCCTAAACCTCTACACTCGCGTAAAGGGTGACCGTGAGGAAAAAGCTGCCTACCCCCTTCATCTCAAAAGAATGATGATAATGATGAGTGGTATATGAATCCAAGTAGCTGAGAATCCCCATTGAGACACATGAGGAAACTCGCGCGAAAACGGTGCAGTAAACTCCACAATCAAAAAAATGAGGACGAATCCTAGTAGCCGGGAATCCCCATTGAGACACATGAGAAAACTCGCGTCGAACAGTGAAGTACAGAATTTAGAATAAATGAGGGGGGACTGTGTGAAACTACTAAAAATCGAAAGCCTGAAATGCATGCGTCGGTGCTAGAGTAATCCTCGAGTCTTACTTGGAAAGCCTGTGCATCCCTATGTCTGGGGCTCTTTGCTTATATATCTGCACTCTCACACCACGGAGGAGTTGTCTCGAGTGTAGATTATGACTTAAGCTATATGCATAGGCTATGCAATATCCTCTTGACAAATGCACATCCCCTTTAGTTGTGCTTCGTGAGTCGCACTTTACCTATGAGTCATGGGCGCTGTTCTTATCCTATCTCCGATGGAGGGGAGCTATACTTTATATATATTTCTGTGTGCCTGTTATCAATGGATGTTTGCATGCCTGAATAAAAGATAATAATAAAAAATAAACAAATGAAATTACAATGACTGAGTGAAAACCTCTCCAAAAATCTCGGCTCTCCTAGCTTGCTTTTTCAACCTTGACTCTCGCAGCCTGCTTTCTCGATCTTGGCTCTCGTGGCCTGCTCTCTCGATCTTGGCTCTCTTAGCCTACTTTTTCAACCTCGACTCTCGTGACCTGCTCTCCCGATCTTGGCTCTCATAGCCTACTTTTTCAACCTTGGATCTCGTGGCCTGTTGTCCTGATCTTGGCTCTTGCAGCCCACTTTTTCAACCTTGGCTCTCGTGACCTGCTCTCCCGATCTTGGCTCTCGTAGCCTGCTTTCTCAATCTCAGCTCTTAAATCCTGCTCTCCCAACTTTAGCACTCGCAGCCTACTTTCAGCCCCGACTCTTATAGCCTACTTTCCCGCTATCCCTAGGGTCTCGTGGCCTAGTCTCTCGATCTCGGCTCTCATGGCCTGCTCTCCCGATCTTGGCTCTCGTAGCCTACTTTTTCAACTTTGGCTCTCATGGACTGCTCTCCCAATCTTGACTCTCGTAGCCTACTTTCTCAATCTCGGCTTTTAAAGCCTGCTCTTCCAACTTTGCCTCTCACAGCCTACTTTCAGCCCCAGCTCTTACAACTTACTTTCCCGTTGTCCCTCGGCTCTCGTGGCTTGCTTTCCCGATCTTGGCTCTCGTAGCCTACTTTTTCAACCTTGGCTCTCATGGCCTGCTCTCCCAATCTTGACTCTCATAACCTACTTTTTCAACCTTGACTCTTGTGACCCGCTCTCTCGATCTTGGCTCTCGTAGCCTACTTTCTCAATCTCGGCTCTTAAAGCCTGCTCTCTCAACTTTGGCTCTCACAGCCTGCTTTCAGCCCCGGCTCATACAGCCTACTTTCCCACAGTCCCTTAGCTCTCGTGGCCTACTCTCCCGATCTTGGCTCTCGTTGCTTACTTTTTTAACCTAGGCTCTCATGGCTGAAGTCCCGCGATCAATGACACCCAAGAGGGGGGTGAATTGGGTGTTTATAAATTTTAAGAAAATTTTTGGCTTTTTACAAAATATGTGATAAACACTAATTAGCACTTTGAAAATTATTTAACCAATTCTCTCAATCTCTCCGTTCCCACACGACCATATAACGAATACAATCAAACCACTCAAATAACACACAATGCACAACAGTTTTTAAGGTGGTTTGGATGCAACGACGGTAGTCCTACGTCCACCCCTCATCAAACCAGGTGAGGTTTCACTCGAGGATAAATCCCCAAACGGAGACGATGCTCCAAACACACACGGGATAACGCCCGCACACACACATGGGGACACGCCCTAATACACACACACACACACACACGGAGATGATGTTTCCAACACGATCCGACAACCGGATCACCAACACAAACACCCGCTGCCACAAGTATAGCAATCCACACACTCGACATAGAATGGATCTGAATAGACCCACACACACACTAACGTAGATCTAGGTAGATCCACGTACACACACGAATCAAATACGACACACACACATGACCATGGATCCAACAATGATCCACACACACACAAGTTCTTCAGTTTATGACGAACAGAAATACAACACCCAAAACATAAAGACGATGAGGCTTAGTTTAGAAAAATCCTGTTTTGGGTTCCGTGGCTGTTGGGGATCAATCTCCAAAAGCTCGCAGATTGGGTGATGAAAGCACTGGGGGAAGTGACAGGCGACGACCATTTGGAGGACATTATGAAAGGATTCACAATTTGCCTAGCCGGGGCTCTTTTCTTTCCTTGTACTGACAACATTGTGGAAGAAGATCAGCTGGGCGCGATCTGTGAATTTTGGGAGGGCAAACGAGTGGGGCCAGCTATCCTTGCCTACCTTTATAGCGGTCTTACAGCCTCCAGCATGGGCCGACCTCCTTATGGGTGCATGCTTCTTCTCAATTGCTGGATTGATCTCCATTTCAAATTTGACCACTGCAAGGAGGCGCGAACTACTTCCAGAATCTTCCAATAATGCCCGCTTTATTACACGGTTGATGCATTGGGCTTTAGTGGGAATGTAGTGAATCGCGTTCCTCGACTGAAGACACGCGGAGACTGGCATACTCACTTCAATACTATGACACAAGACATGTTTACTCACGCGCCGGCATGTTTAATCCCTCGCGAGCTTCTCGCAAGATCGTCTTCTACTGCGGAACTCTGACTTGTCAGTGCAACCAAATTTGTCCTCTACAACGCGCACCGGTGTTATCCGTAAATTGGCCTCCCTTGCCCTTCCTTTCCCACACTCTCCGACCTTCCTTTGATTAAGGAAAGGGAGCTGGCCACAGAAGATGATGCAAAGGGGGTGAAGGTGATTAAAGCATCGTGGAAGGCAAGCATCCCGCGAAAGGTGACGGTGCAGATAGAGGAAGGCCGAGAGTTGTGGGGTGTTTATGTAACTGAGTTAGGGAAGCTAAGGCCCATAGTGCTCAGCCTTTGATGTAGTCATTTTTGTTTCAAATAAAAATGGGCTTTTGATACTTTGGTGTGTGATTTTTGCTCTCCCACATTATCCCCCCTTTTCACATTGTAAAATGGTCGACTCTGACGAGTAGTGGAGATTCGAGATGCCCTGACTTGCGCGGTGAAGGTCGAGGAGGAATGTGTTGCTCAGGTGATAGAGTGCGATGCCCGAATGACGGAGCTAGAGGAGGAGCAGTGGCGTCACGGGAAGTTGTCCCGAGATGTGCTGGAGCTGAGGATTTTCTCTCCACACGATGAGGTGAGAGTGTGAGAGGGCAGAAAGAGAGAGGGAAAGGAGAGGGGAGGAGGGCGGAACAACATCAAGGCTGGGACAAGAGGAGGGTACTAGAGACCCACGTGGTGGAGCTTCGGTTGATCCTCGGGGACGCGAAGCCAAGGCTAGAGGACGACGAAGAGTGCTACCAGAGGAGAGAAGAGAGCGTGGTGCGCCTTTGTCAGTCGGGCTCCCTCTCTATTAGTATCCTCTTCCTTTCCTCAGCAGAGGAGCACCATGTCACCGGCTAGGCAAGCGCCGCGTGGTGAGGTGAGCACTGCCTTGCAGAGCTCTATGAGGCCTCCTAGGGACATCTGCCTTAGGAGAGAGGAGAGATGACCAAGAGGGTGGTGATGAGACTCGGTGACTTGGTGACTTGTGTGTACACCCACCCCTTTGCTTATGGTGTGCATGGCAGCTTTTATAGACACATGGATGGAACGGCTTACCTTTGTGTTACTTCTCTGCCCTTTGCACATTCCTTCTCTTCTACGCCTCTTTTCCTCAATGATGCTCCCATGTGACGTATTTGGCAGAATCATATCCCGAAATAACGGATCGTGTCTTACACTTGTTGTGCGTTCCTTTCGGGAGAATCCACCATAAAATTCAATGTCCCCCGACCTCTGGTCGTCTATTCCTGTGTGGATGAGCTCAACTCAAATTTTAAGATGACGTCCTTCGGTCGTCGTTGTGATGTAGATGAGCCTACCACCAATCTTGATGGCGTCGTCCTTTAATCGTCCTTTCTCCTGTGGATGAGTCCACCCCAAATTAGATTATGACGTCCTTTAGTCCTTTCTTCCTGTGAATGAGTCTACCACTAAGTCTGATAGTGCCGACCCCTAATCGACTTTCCCATGTGGATGAGCTCAGCTCAAATTCATTTACAACATGACGAGCACAGGGAACCTCAGACCGTGTAGGGTGCAGAGCTACGCCACCAACCTCACTTACTCTGAGTGAACGGTGAAGTAACACATGAAAGTGAAAAATGAGTGCCTTATTACAAATGCCTCTGCTAGAGGTTATGGCGATAGCTTCGGATCAGACCTCTTCTAATCCTATAAATAGCCCCTTGTGGTCCTCTTGGAAAACTCAAAGCAGCGAAGGCTGATTAGAAGAGTGAAATTTTGTTTAAGAGAGGGAAGGATTCTCAAATTTTGGGATGGAGGGCGAGTCTAGTTTCAGGATGGAAGGCGAGTCTTCCCGCTCCTCGAAGAGGAGTAGATCCAGTGGTAGTTCCAGGAGACTGCAACGCCAAGGCCGGTGCAGCATGAAGCTCGCCCGCATCCCCCTCCCCACCGGCATAGCCAGCCCTGACGGCTGCAACGTGTGCGGTAACGTCGTTGAGGTTCGCGGTTACGACTGCTGGGCTTGCGAATGCGCTGAGAACGCGCCTGTTCGCGATACCGCTGCTCTTGCTGCGATGCTGGCACATGCTCTGGAAATGCGGGTTGCGCATGAAGGGGGTGTGTCGTGAGCGCGCCAAGCAACCCGCCCGCGTTCCCGAACCATCCGTCAATCCAGATTGATGGCGGGCCGAACGTCTGGATCGGCATGACGCTTCGCGACTGGTTCGCTGGTCAGGCGCTCGCAATGTCAACGCCCGACAGCCCGAAGAGCTTGGCGGTATGGGTCTATGCCGTCGCCGACGCCGTGCTTGCCGAACGGGAGCGCAACCAATGACTTCCCGCGAGAAAGCTGAATTGGCGGACATCAAGCGCCGCTGGTCCGCACTGCTCGACAAGTGCAACGATGGGACGCTTTCGGACTCTGCCGAGCAGATCGGCATCGCGCTGTTCGCCACACTGAACATCGACAGGCTGATTGCGATTGCGGAGTCAGACCAATGACCGGCGGCCTCGCTTCCTTCGTCCGCGCGTTCGAAAGCCTCCCGGCTGACGCGTCCCCCGCAGACCGTTTCCACGCCACTCTTGAAGCAAGCGATGCCTTCATGGCCGAGTGTGACCGCATTCAGATGCAGCATCGGCTCGACATGGTGGCGAGGTGGGGGCTGGACGAGAGCCATTTCGAGCGCGGCCCGGCGCAAACCAACACCACCCTTGGGAGAAACTGACATGACCGAACAGCCGAAACCCGGCAGCCGCCGCTTCACCATCGAGACGCTCGCAGCGGGACAGCCCCGCGCCTACGCCGACACGATCCATCATGTTCGCGTATTCCTGGAACATGTCCCGTATGGCGGCGAAGGCTGGCAGCCCAATGCCAATCTTGCTGTCGAGCCGGTGCAGAAAATTCTCGCCGGTCTGCAATGCGGCTTCACGGATTTCAAATATCCGCCCGCCGACCGCGAGAGCACGACCGAGGATTATTTCCGGACCCGCTTGGACTGGATTCGCTCGACCGCGCCGGGTGTGTGGGAGTTTCACACCACCTCCGTTTATACCGGCTGACGGCGATGAAACACGCCCATCTCCGCCACTTGCGCTGCACCCGCCCTGCCTATGGCACGAAGGATCACTTCGATTGGGCAGCATCGGGAGACAGCCTCCGCGAGCTTGAGCCTGCCGAGCATATCCAGCGGGACGCGTGGACTGTGATGCGCTCCATCGACCGGGCGGATCGCCTCTGGACCGCTTTCCTGTTCGTCTCGGCTTTTGTCGGGATCGGCGCCTTCTTTGCAATGGGAACGAAATGACATGAACGCGCTTGTAGCCGTCAACCCCGCCGTGCCCGCTTTCGGCATGAACGACATCAAACAGATTGCGCTCGCTATTGCCGAAGGCGGTCTGTTCGGCAGCCGAGACCCGAACGCGGTCCTCACCCTCTGCCTTCTGGCACAGGCGGAAGGACAGCATCCGGCAGTCGTCTTTCGCGACTATCATATCATTCAAGGCAAGCCCGCCAAAAAAGCCGACGCCATGCTACGCGACTTTATCACGTCGGGCGGCAAAGTCGAATGGCACGAGCTGACCGACGATAAGGCAGACGCGACCTTTACGCACCCGAGCGGATCGGCGCGGATCGACTGGACGCTGGAACGTGCCCGCGCCGCTGGCATCGCCAACCCGATGTGGAAGAAATACCCTCGCCAGATGCTCCGCAGTCGCGTGATCAGCGAGGGCGTCCGCACGGTGTTCCCCGGCGCGACCAGCGGGCTTTACGAGGTTGGCGAGGTCCAGGACATTGTAGGCGAGGCAGCGCCCGTAGAGACTCCTGCGCCCGACAAGCCGAAGCGTGGCCTTGACGGCCCATTCACGTCCAAGGCGGCGCTGTTCAAGGCCTTTACCGCCTTGCAGTCCGATGTCGCCCGATGCGGAGATGCTGACAGCCTCGATTGCCTGCTTGCCACAGACGACGCAAAAACCGTCATCACGCAATGCGAGCGCGACGCTGCCCATTATCTGCACGGCGGCGACGATGCGCCCGAGGATTTCGAGCCGCTGTTCGCTCGCATTCAGCGGATGCGCGATGAGTTCGCAATCGAGACGGTCGATGCGGAGCCGGTGCAGTGACCTTCGCCGAACGCCAAACCGAGCGGCTGTATCGCGATCTGGACAACGCTCAGATCGCCGCCCGCCGCCGCACGCTTTACCGATCCGATCCCATCTGGCGGCTGACGAAGCTCAAGGACAATTGGGAGCGCCGCGAGCGCAAGCGCCGGGGGCTGGCCTGATGGGCGTGCCGGTCAACCACAGCCGCATGAAGCCGAAATACAACCCGGTGATGAATGCTGCCGAGAAGCGCCACAGGGCGTGGATCAAGTCGCTCGCCTGTATCGGCTGCGGCGTGGTTGGCCGGTCGGACGCGCACCACACCCTGCTTTCCCTACCCGGCAAGCGGTGGCGCCGCGACCATGAATTTCTGATCCCGGTTTGCTGGGATTGCCACCAAGGGCCGCGCGGCATCCACGGTATCGGGAACGAACTGACGTGGTGCGAGCGGAACGGCGTGGACATTCGCGCGGCGTCGAAGCTGCGCGCCGAAAGCTACGCAATGGGAATCCTGTCATGAAAGACACCGCACGCTTCACCAAGCGCGGCCTGACGTTCGTTCCTGGCAATGCCGAGGCGCGCGAACTGGTCGGGAAAGTGCCGGAAGGAAAGAGCGTTTTCCTGTCCCTCTGGATGCCGCGCAATATCGCGCAGCACCGCAAATACTTCGCGATCCTGAACAACGTCGTGGAAGCAACCGACGATTGGGCTAGCACCGAAGATTTGCGCTTCGACATTTTCAAGGCGCTCAAGCGCGGCACGTTTCGCGTCTCGCACGCCGATGGGCACACCGACTTTCACCCTGACAGTATGGCGTTCGCGTCGATGCCGAGGGACGAATTTGAACGCCTCTACGACGACACAATCAAGCTGCTGACCAAGTGGCTCGGGGCCGATCCCGAGTTGCTGGTTCAGGAAGCCGCATAGCCGCCGGCTAACCGGCAACGAGTTCCTCAAGAAGGACGGCGGTCAGCCTAAGAAGCGCGCCGGAAAATTCAGATGAAGATGTCCGAACTCATCCTCGCCATTGGGGATGATAACGTCGAGTTTCAGAATCTCGATCACTGCTCGACCAGTCTCAACATGCAGGGCAGCGACACGAAGATCACCTTCGGAACGCAGCGCCGCCTTACTCCGGAAGGCACCGACAAGCTCGGGCTCATCCTGTGGCTGGACCGGAAGGCTGTTGCCGATGCCGTCGCAGCGGACAAAGCAGCATGACCTCCCTCATCGACAAAGCCCTCTCCTGTGTCGGGCTTATGCGGGTGGCAGAGCATGAGCGGGAGGTTGTTCGCCTCAATGGTTCGCTGTTCGATGCGCTGACTAAATCGGCAGAATGGGAAGCCAAATACAAGCAAGCCGCCGCCGACCTCGAAAAGCAGGCGGGGGAGATTGCTGATTGGAGGACGGCGCTCAAACGCATGGAAGGCGACCGCGACAACTGGCGCGCACAAGCCTTGCGCGATGAACCCGACGCTCTCGCCATGCGCCGCAAGAGACAGATGGATAGGGATAGGAGGAAGGGAAATGGATAAGACTTTGGAAGCTGGAGACGTCGGGATCGGTGACCTGCTAGCCGCAGTCATTCAGTATCGCGATGACCTTCGTCGTCCACCATCGGCCGATAGCGTTAAGCGCCGTCTAGATTGGATCGAAGCCATCATCGCCAAAAACACGGGCGGTGCGCAGAAATGTGAAGGCGATTTGGCCGGTCCTGACGGCCCCTGCGCCGCCGACGTCGCCCCTTTTGAGGGGTCCGAAGAAGCGGCAAGGAAGCACATCATCGCGTGCATCGAAGCCGCTATCATTCATAGCGAGCACGGCATCTGGATTGACACCGAAGTGGCCGCAGACTCGATTCTCGCAGCCAGAGCAGGACACTCTCATGACTCGCAATGAACGCAAGCTGACCCTCTATCGGGACGACAGCACCTCGCAAGTCGTGTTCGACAGCGTGAAGGCGTGGTTTTGGACAGCCAACAACACGGTGCTGGTTATCAGTCGATACGACGGCCCCGACGGCAAGGCACACCATTACATACATTGGCCGCGTGAACGCTTTTGCTGGTTCCGCGACGAACCCGAAACCCCACAGGTGCAGCCATGACCTCCCCCGACCTATCAGATCTTATCGAACGGGTGGAGGCGGCGACGGGGCCGGATCGGGAACTGGACCATGCCATTTACGAGGCGTTGGGAAGCCCTGTCGTCCGTTGCGCGAGCGCGTCCACGCACGGAACCGATCTAGTGAACTGGGCGCCGTTCTATACTGCATCGCTTGATGCTGCGATGACAACTGCGCCGAAAGGCTGGCACCTCGGCATCCTGACGGATTGCAACGAGGACAATCGGCCGCATTGCTGCCTGACGGAAAACGCAGAGCCGTGCCGAGACGCTGTAGGAAACGGCGCAGACCTTCCTCTTTCCGTGCTCGCCGCCTCCCTCCGCGCCCTCCAAGAAAAGGATATTGATCATGGGTGAGCTATCCGCCCGCGCGCGAAAGTTGGATGCCCTCGCCAGTGTCCGCCGCCTGATCGTTACCGGAAATAACAAGCGATACTGGCGGCAGCGCGAGCGCGAAATTCTCGCGGCGATCGAACAGCTTGACCGAAAGGACCAACCCCATGCCTGACAGCAATACCCCTGAGACGCAGGCTCTTTTGCCGGTGACGCAAGCGGATCGTGATGCTGCGGCGTCGCTCGTCGCATGGCACAACAAAGCCGCATCGGAATGGAAAACCGATGGAGGCAACGACCTCACGTTTTTCGCGGCTGATATGCCGGACAGGATCCGGCGCGGGATTTGGGACGAACACGACGTCGTCCAAGCCTTCGCCCGTCACCGCCTCGCCGCTCTCACCCCTTCTGCGCTGTCCGGCGATAACAGCCAGAGCAGCAGTAATGCTGGCGGGGTGGAAGCGGCGTGGGAGCGACTGAAAACATTGTGCTGCGACCGACCCACTTCCGAGAGGATCCGGGTCGTTACAGACCTCCCCCCTTAAAAGAATTTCGTCCTCGAAATTCAGGACAAGCACCAAGCTACACGGGGAGAACGCCTCGGCCAACTGACGACGCCGTCAGAGCCCCGACCAGCCCCAAAACTCAAAAAAACCCCACGGTCCTGAGGGACGCGGCCAGATAATGATCACGGACAACGCCTCGCTCACGACCCGACACGCATCGGTCCTCAGAGCAGGCATGCACAAGAAGCACAAGTCTGGCGTCACCTCAGCCGACGCGAAAACCAATCACAATCACGGAGAAAACACACTCCTCACCACGGGACCAACACCACCGGTCAACGCCCACGCCCGGCGGACCGACCAAACGTCAGCTTCACCACCCGCTGACCGAACACGCACCCGGCACCAAAAACAACCAACACCGAGCTTCCGCCAGCTCACACCCGGCAAGCCAGATGCTGACAACAGCACCGGACCAACCCTGCCAGGAAATAACTTCTCACAACCCCAGACCCTATCCGGGAAAGCACATCTCACAACCGGCCACCCAAGGCCCCGCTGGCACACAGCTCACACCACTCTCGAGCCCCAGCAACTAGCATCTTCTGTCTGTGAAAGACCATCCACTGGTCATCAAATACTCGTCAACGGAAAACGTCCACCGGCCCAACAGGCACGCTTCAAATCACAACAGGCCATCCGCTGACTCTTCCATAGACCAACACCGCATCTCAAGCCAAACCTTGCTCAGGCACCGCAACAAACCTCGAACACCACGCCAACTCCACCCACTCAGGGGAGCACAGCGAACTCAAATGACAGGATTCCACAATCCTCGATCCGCTCGTCACTCGACCCAGACTCACGGGGAATCCTCCCTTGCTGGTCATAACGAGGGATCACCATATCCTACGTCCCCAAACGATCCAAAGGGACGCCTGCCAATCCCGAATCTGCCCTTACCACAGAGCCTCGGGACACTACCTCTTACAACCCACGGTACACTTCTCGAAAACCAACAAGCGCCGCCTGCCACCACAGCAAGCTGGTCGATAATGCCACGACCAACGCACACGGGTCCCCAGACAATACGCCACTCACCATGGTCGATCACTCGATCAACCCACCAGCCGCTCACGGCCACCAACCGGGACCCACAACCTTATCAGGGATCACCCCTCCAAAAACACAACCTCACCCAAGAACACAACCACCAACACAGAAACAGGGTACTCATGCGGCAATCTCGCCAGCACGCTTCCCCCAATTCTCAAACCAGCCAGTGCCACAAATCACAATGCCTCGAGCAACGGCACGGCAACAACACGTCTCACACAACCGAGACAGCCTCATACCGAGGAACCAATCCTCCGACGCTCAACACAGCCTCAAAACCGCCGGTAGCAGCCAACGCTACGACCTCCTACTGCGCACTCAGATCCACGCGCACAGCCACCACAATGACAACTCAGGATCCTCCATCCTGACAATCCTCTGCAACTCCGTAGGCTCAAATCCTCAACACCTCAGAAAGCACAACACCAACCACAGAATCTCGCGAACCCCGCCCAACTGGCACTCATCCTTCCGGAGCAGCGCCAACACCCTTACACACCAGGGAATGGGCAACGCTTCACACCGGCAACCACCCTGCCAACACAGGATTCGTCTCGCACGGAATCATGGCACATGAAGGCCAACCAATCCGGACACACAATGCAAGACGACAAACCTGAACCCAACGCGAACTCCTCCAACCAATGGGAAAACTCGATACTCCTCCGACCAACGGAAGGTTCTCGTGCTCGACCTGACCTCGAACCTTGCACACGCTGGGAACAACACCCTCCAGCACCGGAGAAACCATTACTCCCGTCAGGTCAGCACCTCCGACACACTCACCAAGTGTCTTGTCGGACCACGACCACAACACCTCTCAACGCACCAACACAGCGACTCCTCGAACAGCAACACGCCTTGCCTCGAGCCGCAACACAACCAAAAACCGGCACCCGCCAAAGCTCATCCTCGAGCCGCGAGCTCGCTACCGAGCCTTCTCAGCCTCAACCCACGACCAGGGCAACCACAGCCCAAACCAAGAAGATCCTCCATTCAACCAAGCACATCTTGACCAGAGCGCCCGCTCTGCTACCTCGAACCACAATCTCAACGCCTCAGGGGCCGGATAAATCCTCAGCTGGAGTGGCCAAACAGCAACACTAGCTCCCTCAGAGCACACTCACGGCCACTTAACCACGGACAATCCTCACCAGCCACCTGACCTCGCTGCAGATTCCAAGAACACAGCACCGCAGCGGCACACCAACCGGCAACCTCTGCCCAACGCAGCACAACCAGGGTCACCACCGATGAGGGAGATCCTTTCACAGACTATAGCCTATTTAAAAACTCGACTGCCAAAAGCGTAGGCCACTCCTATGGAGAAAATAAGAGCACTTAGGCACAATGCACAGCGGAATTAGAAGGAATGGCTTAATATGCAAATGGCAAAGCACAAAGCATAGATGGCACAGGTCGACACTCCTAGGTGAGAAGGTCGACACTTCTTCACCCAATCCTAGCAATAACGAAGGTTGGGGTTGACACTGAACCGTCATGAGGTCAACACTCCTCCCATGGATCACTGGACAAGTCGACACTCCTATCAGAGAGGTCGACACTATTTCAACCATTCTCAATAAACCAGAGAGCTAAGGTTTGACACTCCTTTGTAATGAGGTTAGCACTTCTTCAGAGGCTGATGAAATCAAAATGAGATTTAAACCATGTCATATAGGAATCACGAGGCACAACACTTAAACTTGAGATAGCATACAATGTGTATGTGTGTGCTATTGTGATCAACAAGAACACGTGTGTGTGTGTGTGAATGAGGTGATCCTTACTTGCAGGAGAACACTCCTTAATGCCTGTGTGCAAGGGTGCAACAGGCAGTCAAGGGAATGTGAATGGTAGCAAGGGATAAATGGTGTGTGGATAAGGTAACTAAAACAACAACACTTAGATGTGAGAAAGAGGTAACTCAAGTTGCATACGAGGAAGTAAGCACACCGACCTGTGAATGGGGGATAGAAGATATGGAACAAGCCCACAAGATATTCAACCCACAACACAAGGATTTCTAGGTGGTTTGGTTGTTTCCCCACAACCTACGTCCACCTCTCACCAAACCCGATGAGACTTTTTGGCTGACTCACAGCTTGACCAGCTGAGCATCAAAACTTGCTTACACCGCTGAGCAACACAGCTAGCTATCTGCTGACTAACAGCTTGAACTGCTGACTAACAGCTTGAGCCACTGACTAACAGTTTGAACCGCTGACTAACAGCTTGCTATTCACCCAGAGGATCAGATCCTCTCTTCCTCTGAAACCACAGAGGGAACCCGATCCCTAAACAGGGGATCAGATGAACAAGATAAAGAGATGCTTAATCGAACCAAGGCAAAGGAAAGAAATACTGCAAGTGCAGTAGTGAGGACAAGAGCTGAAGAGATGTAAACACCAACTGAAGCTTCAGATAATGATCTGGAAGTTGGTAACTACAGCTACAATTTCAGATCCGAAGATCTATCTTCTCAAGCACCGATAGACTACAGGATTGCCTTCTCTCTCAAGGACGCTCTCTCTTCCTCTCTCAAGGCTACTCTCTCTTCTTCTCTCAAGGCTGCTCTCGTTTCTTCTCTCATAGCACTGGACTAAGTCAAACAAGTGCTAGGGCTGCTCTCACGCTTCTTAGGGATGTCATTGGTAGATGCTCTAAAGCGTGGCACTTTGTGGACAATAGCAGCAGCTTCTTAGGAAGCTTGATACATATATATAGAGAGCCACATGAAAAATTGGTGAAGAACCTTTTACCTCCAAGTTTTACCTCCAAGAGCTTTTCTTATTTTGAAGAGGATGCTCTGCAAGATTTGGCTTGAGCAGACTTGCTTTTAGTACAAAGATAGCACGGTGGCAGACTGTGTTGTTGGACCCCTAGGTAAGTTTGATGGTTCAGTTTTAATGTTGACAAAACATGTGTGCATGTTTGTGTGCATGTGGTGTGCAAAACATTAATGGATGAATGAATAATTTTCAAGGATCTCATGCAAAATGTGATAACTTTGCTTTGCAGGACTGAAATCAATGGTGAATACTCTTTTGAAGTCAAAGGATTGAATGAACATGTACCGCATCATCAACAAGACCAAACAGGTTGAAAATCCCATGTAATGACCACCAAAAGGGAATGGTAAGACCTAATATTGTAAAATTATCTTTGGGATTGTAAAGGTAATAAATGTTGACTCTTGTGCATGTCTGAAGGCTTTGGATGTTTGGTGATTAGGTACAACTATCGTGATTGTAAATACATACTCCATGCATATCATTATTCACATGTTGAACTTGCAAATTGACTAATCATAACTTGTGAAGATTGGTTGAAAATGATCCTTCTGGGTCTCACACCTTGCTCACATTCATGGTAATAGGTCACTCATGCTAGGTGTGTCTCATTGGTTTTCAAAGTGCATTCTTGCATATTCTTTTAGAGTTTTCAAAAGGAGAAATTAGTTCTTGGTTGATAATACAAACATTAGTTGAAATTTGGCATCACCATTGAGCATTCATGTCAATTAAATATTAGCATGTTTGTTGCTTAGTTTGATTGAGTTTCTTTTATGAGAATTGATGTCATAGTGTTCATTTAGTTGCTTTCACATTGGGGTATAATGTGTAAACTTCATGCTTATGTGAACAATTTAAACTATGCGACTTAAGTGAAAATTAAAGCGTATACTCTATGCATAACAAAGACGGACCTAGGCATGCATCTAGCAGAAGTCACAAGCGAATGCAAACAATCACACACAAAAAAGAGACAGGAATTTTTAGGTGATTCGGCCAGACATCCAGTCTGCCTATGTCCACCCCTCACCAAACCCGGTGAGGTTTCCTTCCGCTGACTCACAGCTTGAAAACTCTGTTGACCCATAGCTTGATTAACCCCAGATCCAAGCACCCTAGCTTGATCTGAACACTCTGCTGACGAACAGCTTGATTAACAGAACAAAAGAGAAAATAAAACATTAAATAAACGAATGAGCACAGATCGAGTGTAGAATTCTCCTGATGATTGGGTATCTCGATCAGTGAATGGAGTTCATCGAGCTCCTTCTCTAACTCCAGATCTGGGCTGATTTGGTGCTGCTATTGATGCTTCTCCTACTGCTGCTCTTTTGATGCTCCTAATCTTCTATTGTTGCTGATCTTCCACTTGTAGAGGTCATACTGCAACTCTGGATCTCCTGGCGCTTCTCTAATTTTCTTCCTCTCCTTCTTCTTCTTGATCTAGGTCACGCAGGCCCTTTCTCTCTTCTCCTTCACACGAGATGCAGCTTCTTTCTCCAGCCGCCCACGCGATGCAGCTACTTTTTCCAGCCACTGCGCCCTTTTTAGTTCGCTGCTACTTATCTTTTTCAGCCTTCTTGCCACCCATTTTTCAATTTTTGAAGAACACCCAGAATATATGCAGGTTAGTTGGAGAACCGGTGGGAAAAACTCCTATTTTTCAGTAAAGAAGTTGAAGACTCAGTCTTCTCCTTATGCAACAGTAAAATCTGATAAAACCCACGTTTCTTGGCCCATATGGACCCTCTATGTGCGTGCCATAATGGATCCATGCCTTGGGTATCGGATCTAGTAACAATTGGGTTTGTTTTAGGGTTTACAACTTGAGTCTCCGGTGAGAGTCGACTCATAGGGCCTTCGTGGTTGACTTCTGAACAAGGCCAGAAATCCCTGCTTTCTGTCTGCCAGCCGTGGTCAATTCTTGAGCCCTCAGGTGTCGACTCCTGCACCTGTCTAGAACCTGGATGGTTCTGTCTGGGCTTCCAGAGTCGACTCCTAGTGCTCTGGGTGTCGACTCTTGCCTCCAACCAGCAAGGTCTTCTCCAGATTGGGGATCTTGAAGGCTGCACTTTCTGATGGTGATTTGGTTCATCCCTCTTCTTTGACTGATCTCTTTAACCATCAATGTACCTGCATTTGGCATTTAAACATTAACATGTGCAAGCTAATATTCATGTCATTGGACTTCCTTATTAATGACCAACCAAGGTTCAGTTTAACACATCTCATACTTTGAGGGTAAATACAATGAGTTATAGATTGTCATCATCAAAACAAGAGGTGCTCAACATACCGGTTTACAGCATCATGCCCCAACCATTGTGCTAAAAGCTCGAGTTGGTAGCGAAGGTGGACCGTATTTCCTTATGACATTATAGAACCCCACACTATCGTGGTGTGGGCGGACATGAGGGGCTTCACACATGGACCCTATAATCCATGCAACGGGATGGGCTGCCAACGCACTGATGCCCCACGTGGACCCCATAATCCACGTGGAACATCAAATCCCTAAGGGAGACGCTGAAAAATCCAACAATCTCCCCCCCAGCGACACCTGGGGGATTTGAACCCATGACCTCACTCTGATACCAATTTACAGGATCATGCCCCAACTGTTGCACTAAAAGCTCACGCTGGTAGCGAAGGTGGACTGTATTTTCTTATGGCATTGCAGAACCCTACACTATCGTGCTGTGGGTAGACATGAGGGGCATCGCACATGGACCCCATAATCCATGTGGCGGGATGGGCTGCCAACGCACCGATGCCCCACGTGGACCCATAATCCACGTGGAATAGCAAATCCCTAAGGGAGATGCTGTAAAATCCAATAGAGCTTAGCTTGCTCAGAAATGAACTTTAGGAGCTTAGGGATATTCACACCGAGGTCATGGAGGAGGTCACCGCAGTCGAAGGACAAGTTGGTGAAATCAGAGTTACATCTCCTTAGGGAGCAAAAAGACACCTTAAATGAGATGATGAATTTTCCTTTTGTCAGGATCTTGCCTCTTGAGGAGATCTTTTGAGGGTTGAGCTAAGCACTTGGCTTATCTTAAGTATCCCTATTTAGCTTTCTTATTAATTATTTTTTTCCTTTTCTTCTTGTTTGTGGGTTGTATGGTAGGGGCATGCCTCAAAGCATATGTACTAAAGGTTATGCAAGGAACATAACACCCCCTTTTCTATGTTTCTTCGTGCGATTGTCCACTAAGGAATAATGTAATTGATCACACATTGAGTTTAGTTATCATCAAAACAACATCTTTAACAATCATCAAACCAATATCAGCACAATGAAGTTTAGTTATCATCAAAACCATAGCTCAACAAAGGTTCGCCTTTCTATTACTATTTGGAGTAGCTTAGGGAACCGTGCATTATTTGACAGTCGTGTTTCTATCCTTTACGGCTTTTCCCTTTTCTTTTTGTTATTTCTACTCTTTCCTTTATAGCTTTGCTGTTGTAGTTTAGCACAGCTATTACTGCTTTCCTTCCTGCTTTACGGCTTTCCTGTTTAGCTGTTGTCTTGCATGTTACTGCATTGTTTCCAGTTGGGATCTGCGTGACCCATACTGATCCAGTGACACATGACTCACCCCTGCTTTTCAGGTGTGGTCGTTCTTCTTCCTTGTGGTCCATGGGCGGTGTCGGTTCGTAGTCGCCAGTGTTGCCAGCGTTACCTGCATCGGGTTTCCCCCGACTTCAGTGTACATTCTCTTTTCTGTTAGACTGTACTTACCTTAATTTGGACTGGCCTCTGTTATTAATTTAAATTGTTAATTAAAAAAGTAATTTTATTTCTGCTATTTTTGCAAACCTGATCAATGAAATATTGATTGCTTACTATTTTATCTAGAACTTTAATGTACTCCACACATACCTTTCTATCCCTTCGGAGCTTTACCACTCTTAGGAGGCTTCACAGGTTCCAAGTGGTATCGAGTTTACCCGGTATCCGGAGTCTGGGTCGTCACAGTCAGACTGTGGGAATAACTTTTCCCAGTGTCAGACTGAAGGTGCTCTCCAGCAGGATGTCTGACAGAAGTAGATCCAAGAAGTAGACATGTGAGTGAAAAAATGGATAGCAAAAAGTTAGACCTTGGGACTTGGTCCAGACCCCAAAATCCTCAAGTTTGATGATTTACGGTACCTTTTTTCTCTCTCTGGATAGCCCATTGATTAGACAGAAAACTTGCTTGAAATGCTTCTAGGAAGGCAAGGTGTCGACCTTCTGAGAGAAGAGTGTCGACACTTCTGTTGGAAACCTCTTGTATAACTGTCTCTAGAAGCCTGAGGTGTCGACACTCTGAGAGGAGGTGTCTACACTTCTGATGTTTACTTCATATACAACGGTCTCTGGAAGCCTGAGTTGTTGACACTCTGAGAGGAGGTGTCGACACTTCTTTAAGTAGTCTTGTCTTCAATGCTTTCTAAAAGGGCCAATGTGTCGGCACACTGGATCAAGGCTGGCACAATGTGCATCGACCCTAATATGCACTGGGCTGAACATGCATCGACTTGGTATGCAACCATTGTGCATATGCATCGACCCTATATGCACAAGGAAGATGTGCATCGACTTCTAACAGTAACACAGGTAGACCTTGATATGCACCAGTGAGCATGTGCATCGACCTTAGTTACTGTGCTAACTAAAGTAACATCGACCTTAGCAGCATGCTAACAGAAGTAGCATCGACCTTAGTTCATCTGAGACTGAGGTAGCATCGACCTTAAGTTTATATCAACACCATGTGCATTGACCTTGGTCTTGTGTGAACAGTATGTGCATCAACTTTGCCTCTTTATGAACAGTGATGTGCATTGACCTTATTTCTTCATGAACAGCAACTTGCATTGAGCTTTGTCTAGTGTTGGCGAAAGGTGCATCGACCTTAGTCTTCAGTCTTCAACATGTGCATCGACTTCAAAAGCTTGAAGGCAAAGCTAGCATCGACCTTGCATGCTGGTTGAACAAAACATGCACTGACCTTCAATAGATGTGAACAGTGATGTGCATCGACCTTCATCTGTGCTGGGGAAACTAGCATCGACCTTCCTTTCAGATATGCATCGACCTTGTATGCAAGTTGAACAGAACATGCACCAACCTTCAATAGATGTGAACAGTGATATGCATCGACCTTCATCTGTGCTTGGGCAACTAGCATCGACCCTCCTTTCAGATATGCATTGACCTTGTAGCAGATGTGCACTGACCTTGGTCCTTCTTAGACTGAGGTAGCATCGTCCTTAGTTACGATTTAGCATCGACCTCAGTTATCGTGCTGCCGAAGTAAGATCGACCTCAGTTGCTAGAAGGCCGAAGTAGCATCGACCTCAGTTACTGTGTTGAGAAGAGATGCTTCGACCTTGGTCTTGGGAATAGCACCATGCTCAGACCTTGCCTATCAGATGCTAGCTCACTTTTGACCAGCGATGTTGACTTGCTATCAATTGGCGTTGACCGTTGACTTTTCAAGGAATGTTTCAAACTACTCCTTTGAATGATCATGATCTCACAATGACCTGAAATATGAATATTGACTTATCAAGTGCAGGTCAAACTTATCAATGAGTCATAGTCCTTGATCATTCTTGAATATTCTTTCTAGTTCTACTTGTTACTTGGTTATTTGGTTTATCGCATTCGCATGATGTTATATTGATTCATAGAGCTAAAATGTTAATACTTAAATAGTGCCTTCATGTTGATGCGAAGATACCTACTAGGCAAGTATGCTCATAACCTATTTCAAATCTTTTCCAGGAGATGAAGGTAATTCCGATTCAGATTCAGAATATTCAAGTGGCGGGTCTAAGAGCGAATGAGAGTCGGATCAAAATAAGAGTGAAGACTTAGGGGTCTTATTGTCTAAATTGAGTCCATGTATTTTTATTTTATTGAGTCTAGTAGATCAGATTAAAGGATGAATTAGTGGTTGTAATTGAATATTTTGATTATCAATGAGTAGAAGTTGAATTTGAGTAAATACTTGTGCCATTACATCTTATGTGTGATTGTTTCGCGCTCTGATCATGCTTGCTTGTGAGAGGCTTACCATGAAGGCTGTTCGTCTCTCCCCGAGCGAGTCTTCCGCTATAAATAAAGGCTCGAGGCCTGACAGGTCGACCGACTGTTAGACTCAATTTCCCACCGATGGCCCATTTGCTGCAAACGGTCGGTCGACCAACCATTTTTGGCTAGCAACCGGTCGACCGACCGCTAGGGTCAACTTCACCTGTTTTGACCCGTTTCACCTCCTGATTCCTACCAGTCATTCTCTAGACCGTTTCCAGTCCCTTACGGTCCTCCCTAGATCGTTTTCATTCCCTAGCTACCCTGCGATAGACCGTTTTCTGAATAGAGAGTCCTAAACATCCTGAACTCTGATTTCTTTGCCGTAAGACTCTTTGGAGGCCTTGTTTGATCCATTCTCTCAGAGAAGAAGCTTCCAGATAGGCTCTAATTGATCTAGGACCCTTATCCCCACTTTTATCTAGAGCTTTGTGCATCTAAATCTCCTAGTTTGGGTGTTTATCTCAGACTTAAACCCTAGGGCTTTTCTGCTCCTATAAATAGATGGCCAATTCGCAGGTCATAAAGGAGGGCTTTTTCTGGACGCGGGGCGAAGCCATGCTGCACCGTCTACACACATCTTCGACCTTAGCTTGAAGAGGAAAGCATTAGCTTTCAATTCCATCTTTCTGGGCTTTTTTTCATCATATATTCTCTGAGTTCTAATCCTCCCAAATCTCAGTTTTCTAATAGTTTTGCACTTTTCCTCGTTTTGCATAGCATATTCCCGCAGTTATACTACGTGTTTTCTCCTCCTACTTATTGTATTCTCATCACAACACACACACACCTATCTTTTGCACCCATCCACAAGGGTTAAAAATCTCCCCCCGGTGAGTTTGCCCTCAATTTCTACCCCTGGTTTATCACTGTGGGATTGATACTACACTTACATGAATCTAATGGGTTTTTATCTTGTGGTTTGGCTTTGTTTTGCAGGAGAAGCATGAATAGAATGTGTGGCCCTCTTCCTCTAACTGGCTGGGAGGAGGGGAGGTTGAACCCACACCTTGTTCCTTAAGTGTGATCAAGTTTTCATCCTTTTCGAAGGTACACGGTGCCGTTTCCTTCATCTCTTTATCTCTTGGCGTTGTTGCAACCTTGGTGGCGATCACGGTCAGTTGTCTTTATCTATTCATCGCCCTTTGATCTACTTTATGCTTGTTCATGCTACATGCATATGCATGCATACTTAGATAGTTTGGGGGCGGGGGAGCATCATAAACTATCAACAACCTACAGCGTCTAGACGCGGAGATGCTTAACGTGAACACGTCTTAGCGCCTTGACATTTTCATTTTTTTTTATGTTTGTTAAATGCGGCTAAAGAAGGAGATGCATCCATTGGACACGTCTTTACGCCTAGACGCGTCCCAAATTCGAATGGCATAACCGTTGGCCGCCCGCGATGGCCCTCCTTCTTCCCCATTCACATGACCGATAGCAAACCCCTCCCCATCTTCTTCATTTTCTTCCAAAAATCCTTACTTCTGTGTGCCAATGGAGCGTGGAGGCCCTAGCCAAGGTGGAGGGAAGCAGAGACGTGTTGTTCGTTGTCCGAGGAGGACTGAGGAGTGCACGGAGGTGACTATGGAGGAGGGACTGCCTCCTCTGGCTATAGAGGGGCCCGAGGGACCCGGTGGCGTGGCGAGGGAAGACCATGATCCGGTATGCCCCCTAGAACTTCTTTATTACACATTTTTTGACCATTTTTTTACGAGTTGTGATGAGTGGGGAAGCGAGAAGGCGGGGGTAGGTTCGAACAAAGAATGTGTCTTACTCAAAAGACGCTTTCTTATATTTTTTATTTTTATTTAAGAAAAAAAATATTAAAGGTGTCAGGTCGTGCTGACATGTTTACATTTTTAAAAATTCATGAAATTTGCCGATGAGGGAACTCGGGGAGTGTGCCGGTGAAGTAGTTTGAGTGTGTGTCATTGAGGGTCACGAATGGCACATTCTTTTAGTTATTTAAGGCCTTTCTTTTATTCTATTTTTCTTCTCTCTTTTCTATTTTAATTATTTGATCCGCATAACTAATCAACGGACTCCCTCCTCCCATCTTTAATCATTTTTGTCGACTTTCTTTCCACATTGTTCTCAGTCCCTTTAACTTAGTTAGAACATTCATAGTCGATTGTCCAGTTCCTTTACCACTCCCCTTGGCTCTTCGACGTATTACAATCCTTGGCAAAACTTTGGCAGCACCTCCCCTTGACCAGAGACGTAAGGGAAGTACAGGGAACGTGCCCATAAGGAGTGGCGGAACCCGTCCATCGGAGGTGGGCGTCCAAAGACGACAACACCTTGGACAAAAGTCAGAAAACTCGGAGGGAGTAGCAAGGGGGAGAACTCTAAGGCTAGCTATGGGTGCTAGGGGTAGAGGGCAAGGACTGGCGTGTCGGTAAAGGGGCTCAAAGGTGTGCCAGGCTAGGCCGGCTAGTGGGAGTTAGGCTGTACCAGCGAGAGGCTGCGCCGGTGAAGGGCTAGCCGAAGGGCTGCATTGGGGAACAGGCTGTACCGGCAAAGGAGAGTATCGGGGAAGGCTTCAAGGGTGTCGAGAGCGAGCTGGGTAGAAGCCGTACCGATGAAGGGTTGGCCTGGGGTCTATACCGGGCAAGGGCTAGGGATGGCACGCCCTAGACTGAAGGTCAAAGGGGTTGAGCATGCCAACCAGGGAAAGAGATTGTGGATCGGTCTGGGGGAGCGAGAGGCAAAGGGGACAGCTGGACGGCTTGGAGCTTGGGGAGAGACCTCAGCTAGTCCAAGGGGGGGCGTGGAGTAGAGGCCCAGTGGACCCCATGGGAGGGCCGGCGACGTCAAGGGTGAGGTATGATCAATAGAGGAAGGAAGAAGGCCACCGGAGAAAACGAGGGACACAAACACACATATACAGGGATCTAAACGCACGGAGGTAGTGGGGGAAATCCATAGAGCAGGGGCTTCCATTCCCGAAAAGAGAAGAGGACATGATGGGCCTCATACATTTCAACACCATGGAGTAAAAGGTACAGCGATGGAAGGAGGAAGAAGGGGAGAAAGAGGAAGAAAGGAATGGTAGAGGTGTTGGGGTCGAGCAGGGATGACAACTTCCTGCTCCCCCTCACCCCCTCCGCTACATCTCTCTCTCTGTCTCTTACACTCTCTTCGGGTGGTCGTCGGAGAGGAACCCCACAGCTGAGCTTCCTTCTTCTTCCCCTCTCCTTCTTCTTCTCTTCTCCTCTGGCTTGTGTCTGTGTCGTCTATCTCCATTCTTTTTTTTGTTGGTTGTGTCCTGCTGGCCGGTGGAGAGGGCCTTCTTATACGTCCAGCGGTGGGAGTCTTCGAACACGAGCGGCAGACGTGGGAGCGTGGGTTTTTAATGAAGATTTGACTTCGGTCATCCTTGATGATAGGGGAGTAGGAAGCGTGCCATACTCTCCACTTGACATCTCGGATGGGCCGCTGCGCGCCAAAGATCTCGTAGGACGTGGCATGAGATTTGGTCTGCGCTATTGAGGGTGTGCCGTTGAACAGCACTAGAAGCGTGCCGCTGGAGCGCTTGATAGGGTGCACCGCTGAAGGGTTTTCAGGGGCGTGCCGTCGAACGGCACTAGAAGCGTACCGCTGAAGGGGACTTAATAGCATGTCATTGAAGACACCTGGTGGAGTGCCGTTGAAGGACAGTTGATGTGTGCCGGCGAAGGGGTGCTGGGAGCATGCCGACGAAGCCCGCGCTAGGCGTGCCGGCGAAGCCTGCGCTAGGCATGCCACTGAAGGGGCAACGAGGGTGCGCCGGGTAAACAACGCTGGAGGGTGCTGGCGAAGGGCTGCTAGGAGCGTGCCGGCGAGGCTGCACTGGGTGTACCGCTGAGGGGGCGATGAGCGTGTTGTTAAGGTGGATTTTGGGCCTATTTTGGACCTGATTGATGATCCATCTGGTTCTCTTCGGGAGGCCCACCAGTAGCGAGTCTCCCAAGAGTTAGTTTCTCTTCGCCGTCGTGATTCCAGAGACGGTTCCACGATAGCATGTCTGCTCGTTCGGAGGGTCCGGACAGAACGTGCCCTCCATGGTCTCTTCGATTGAAAAAGTTGTTACTGTCGGACTGGTAGGGACATATGGACGTGCGATTTTACACGTCCACAAACACCCCGGATCTTTGGCGGATCTTTATTGGGTCCTGCTAGATCTTTATTGGGTTTATGGATCCTTTTAGAAGAGTTTCAGACTATTTTTGTAGCTCCTGAGTTGAGAACACTTCGACCCATATATCCTTCAGTGTATTTTATGCATTGGTGCAGGGTAGACAGCACCACTCTGTTCTGGTGCAGCCAGGGTCGGTCGAGTAGCGCCTTGTAGGAGGTGTAGGAGTTGATCACGTGGAACTAGACCTTGGTGATGAAGTCACCGAGGGCCAGGTTGAACTCCGCCACTCCCAAGCCCGCGATTTTAACATTCTTGACCTCGACCAAGTGCACATCGAAGTAGTGCTTCTGATACACCCGGTAAGGGAGTATGTTGACTTCCGCTCCTGGGTCGATCAGGACCCTGTTGATGGGCTATCCATTCAGCTGTCCCTTCATATAGAGTAGCCTATTGTGACTGCATGTGGGAAGGAGCATGTCATCCTCAGTAAAGGCCACGGTCACTTCCGGTGACATTTTCGCTAAGCAGGCTTCAAGGTGCACCGGCGTTTGGAGTGCAGCGATGATGGCCTGTCGCGTCTCTTCGTCCAAAGACAGCATCTCCCAAACAATGAACCGGGTCGGGATCTTCTTGAGGTGCTTGACTATTCAGTCGACAGCCCGGACTTTGAGCAGTTTCATCTCTTCGGCCTTGCCGCGTTTGCCCCCAGTCTGGACCTAAGGTGCTGGGTCGGAAGATGGCTCCCCCGTTGGGTCGGGTGTAGCTGCCTGGGACGACGCACCCTGATGGGCCTCCTCCTTTTCTTGCATGAATTCGGCGAGGTTAGGGGTGCCGTCAAATTCTTCTATCAGCTGAGACGGGGCCACCGTCAGTGGAGCCGGGAGTTTGCTAATTGGTGGGGTCGGAGAGTCACTGACTCCCTCAGCTGGCCGGGGTCCCTGCGGGTGTTCCTGCCTCTCTACACGGGACCGCAGAAACTCCGCAAATGAGGGAATGCCCTGGCTCTTCGGCTTCTCGGGGTAGAGACCCATCGGTGGAGGGATCTCGGCGCCTCAGACCTCGGGTTTAGGGACCCGATATGGTTGCTCGCCTCTGAGCATGATGTTGCGGTTGTCCTGAGGAGGGCGGCCCCATTTCTTCCCTGACCAGGTAGCATGTTGGGAGGTGGATGCCTCAGCCTGATTTGCTTCCAGTAGGCTGCAAGGCGTTTCTTCTTCTTCCCGGTCCAGCGAGAGGGCGGTGTCAAACAGCGCCACGAGGGTGTTACAGGCGATGACAACTTCCTTCTTCTTCTTACTTCTGGGTCTTCTTTTCTTCTTTTTCTTTTCTCCCATGGTCGGAGACCGCTCTTGGGGGAGTTCGCCCCACAAGGGAGGCTCTTCCTCTGCTCTGGTCTCTACCTCGGGGGCCAGCTCGAGACCCTCGAACTCCTCCCAAGGAACATATTCCCTCAGCTTGACAGGCCGGATCTCGGACTGTTCATATTCTTCAAGTCCGTCAATGATGGACTGAAGCCTTTCGACCGTCGGGTTGACTTCTTTATGGATCCGCACCGAGATGTGCTCTTTCCTATTGAAGGTAGGCCGCCTCATGACCAGCCGAGGGGCCGTATCGTGCCAGACAGGGTTCACCGGCGGCGGTGCTGGCCGAGGAGTGACACCCCTAACATGAATTGTCGGGGTGGGCTGATGAGTCGGTCTTCTTCTATTTCTCTTCGGCGCAGATTGCCAACCCACTTGGTCCTGGGCGGGTGCTACCACGAAGGCTTCATAAGTAGCGCGGGTGCTGGCTTCTGCCCATTCTTCTGGCAATTCTTGATATAAGGATATCATGTTGGCCGAAGATGGCGTGCTGGGCATCTCATGCCGCTGCGGAGGGTCCACCTTGTGCTCCCCCATGTCTAACTCCCCCTTTCTTATCAAGGCCTCGATGACGTCCTTGAAGACATAGCAGTCTTCGATAGTATGCCCCAGCATCCGGTGGTAGTGGCAGAAGCGGGGGTCATCCTTCTTCTTCACGTTGCCGGGTCTCTTTGGCTCTGGCAAAGTGATTTTGTTGTAACTGGTCGCCCACTCGAATAGGAGTCGGGACTTATCTCGAGAGAAGGAGTACAGTTTACTCCTCATTTTCTCCCTCAGTGAGGGGCCTTCCCGTTGTTTCGTGGACCTGGGCGGTGGAGGGCCTGTAGCCACTTTGGCTTTTTCCTTTTGCTTCTCGAAAGCCTGGAAGTCCAACGCGTGGACCTCTGGCGGCATGGGCTTCTTTTCGGCCTGCCTCGCCCTTTGGCTTGGTGCTGCAGGGGTGGAAGAATATCGGGTGAGGAACGCCTCGATCTCGGCCACCATGTTGCTCAGGCGATCGAAGGTCTTGACCTCGGCGCCGATCATTCTTTCGAGGATTTCTTTCTTCAAATTTTGCTTGCAGATTTACACTGCATCCTCCTGGTGCGGGGGGCGCCTGCACCTCATGCTGAGGTTCCTCCACCTTTTGATGAAGTCGAGTGCTGACTCAGCGGCCGCTGTATTGGGCGCCATTTACCTGAATACGCAAATTGTTTAAACAGTAGGGCAATCAGTCAATTGATTTAGAAGCTTTCACTCATGATTTGGCTCAAGAAGATAAGGGACTGGATTTTATTAAATGATTTGAGATACATCATTATGAGCCACTTAGTCCCTCGTCATCCTAAGCTCTCTTACATAAGAATCTCTCATCTCGCTGTTTTCCTCCTTCACATGTTCTATTGGCTTGAGCAGCTTGTTTACTTTCCATAAGGCTTTGATAGTGTTGACCTCTTCCACATCCTCTCGGCAGAGTAAAGTCCTCTTCTTGATAGGTGGAAGATGTGACAGGTCCTCCATGTGATGGCGGGGCAGACCAAGCTAAGGGAGACACCTGTGAGAGTTATACAAGAAGAAATTTGTGCTGCCAATGAGTCTAAGCTCGACGCCTAGGGAGAGCCAGGTACGAAGATCGTGAGTCTTGAGAAAGCCTGGCGCACAAGTGAACATGTCAAGAGGCATAGTCTTGAAGTGCTCCCTCCAGTCCACTCTCTTCTTCAGTTTGGGCACCCTATTGACCACCTTGTCACTCAACCCTAGAACACCTGTCATGTGGTGAAGTGGGCTCCTGGAAAAGATTTTGGAAGATTGTTACGATTCGCCGCATGGGTCGAACTTAAGGTGGAGATCCACCCAGCAGGTAAGAAGAAGCATGGACCCATGCAAGGGCCGACCCAGGGCAGCTGAAGTAAGTCCACTATAAAGATAGGATAGGACTGCAGGGCCCATGCTTTTTCCTTCCCAGATTGTACTAATAGCACTCAACTGCTCCTCTTCTAGGAAATCTTCAGCCGATGGGAATAGTAAGGCTCTTGCTAGGCAAATCATGAACGCCTTCATGATGTTCTCCATGTTCTCTTCTTGGGCCTGACCCAGTTGCTTGTACACCCATGCTGCCAGCTTCATCAAGTTGAGCCCTTTATTCATTCTAATCTGATTCACAATATTAGAACTGGGAATTAAGCCGGTGAGGATTTCTATCACACCTATAGGTTGAGTCATGCCCACCATCTTCTCTTCATCTCCTTGCTTCAATCTTTTGAGGCCCAGTAGCATCTCAGTCTCCTCTAGTAGCACGGTAGCTTCAAATGAAGGGAATAGGAACGTGTGGGTGTCCGGGTGCCAAATCTCCACAAGTGCACCGATTACGGCCCAGTCTAGGTGAACATCCTGATAATGTTTGGCGTGGGTGATCAGTCCTAGGAGATGCCACCTCGATAAATAGGACCGCATATCCAGTGTGATCTTAGACATGAGAAGAGGTAGCCACTTGTTCCTCGTATATCTCTGGGCACCTGAAACATTAGGATAATCCTGCAAATAGGGGAAAGATAGAACGGTTAAAGGAACATGTTGGAAGCAAAGGTGAGATTGAAAGTGCATGCAGTAAAAGCTATTATGGCGTAGAGTCACTGAGGAGTTCAGGGGTGGAGAAGTTGACAGTAAGCTGTGAGCAGAGAAAAGGAATTTGACAAAGACAAACTAACCTGATTGTGTGCAATTCCTCCTACTGTTGTGGCCAGCCATGTCAGTGATTTTGGGCGGAGAAATCTTGGGCCTCTTCTCCGGGCGTCGAATCAAATGGTCCATGAGTAAGTAACCCTTGAAGGGGTTGCAGGAGGATGACTTCGTGAAAAGCTCCGATGAGTTCTATGTGTAGAACAATAGGGATGCTTCTGCAGGTTTAAATTGTGGAAGTCTGAGGTTCTCTCGCGGGGAAAGCTCGGGAAATAGCAAGTTCAAGAATTTAGCAAGTCGTTTCTGGGTAAAAAGCTAAGTTCCAAGATCGCAAAGGAATCTACGTCCGCTTACCAGAACGCAGTTTTAATGAGTGTTCTCCTCTGCAGACGTTATTTCTTGATTTTCTTACTTGAGTTTCGAATGAGCATCTTCCCTTATGGACGCCATTTCTTATTTTGTTTGAATTTGGCATATTGATTTATGAGAATTCGCGTTCATCATCTCAGACGCTAATTTGAATTGGAGGTCACTAAGGTGGATGCCATTTGTTTCATGAGGTTTATATGCTCTAATGCTTGCCTATTTTAATATTTATGAGCATCACTGATCATTTTTTAGCGCAAGAAGGATGAATTCTACAAGTTTTAAAGCACTCGTGCAACACCTTGGTAACACCACCCCACTGTATGCATTTTTACTATATGGTATCTACATTATTATAGCATATCAAGGACCTTGTGGTTTGGATGAACCCGGGATTTGAGTTCCCCTCTATTAAAAATAATGATAATTCCAGGGAAGTCTTGATCACACGGATAGGCCGTTGGGTCATCTAAGACTTGGGACGATGGTTCCAATTTCTAACCAGTACGTTGTGCATTTTCTGAGGATCGTGGGGAGTATTTTTTTCCTATTTTTCACATTTTTTAAAATTTCTAGATTTTCTATATATAAACCCCCTCTCTCTCTTCCTCACTCTCATTCTCTCCCTCTCCCCTCTTACCTTCTCCCTTCTCCCTTCTCTTCACTGGCGGCCGACGGAGCGAGGCGGAGGCGACGTAGGTGAGGAGCGGCTGAGCATGGGCGAGGATCGAGGGGTGGGGGCTTGCGGTGGAGCTCGTGGCGAGTTCGCGAGCCAGCGAGGGTTTAAATGACATTTTCATGGCGAATCGGCATCCTCGGCTCACGAAATCTTCGATGGACATAGGGGGACGGTTCCCTAGCTTGTGTACTTCCTTTCCCATGAGTTTGATAGCCCGAGGCAAGCCGAGAGGGTTTATTTTCCCGTCGGGGTTAAAACGTGTGATTTTGGGGTGTGAGCCAGATTTCATGGTTTAATCACATTTTTGGGGTTTAAATGAGTCCTCTCAGTGCTAGAGAGGTTGGGGACTGGTTTTCCCTTATTTTTCCCTTCACATGGGTGTGAACGGGGAGTGGAATGGAGTTTTCTACAGTGTTCATCATTTTCACGCTCAGGACGGGATAGCGGTCCTTCCAGGGACCGCCACTTGATGGGGCGGCCTTATGGAAGACTGCTCGGGGTCCCTTAAGTCGGTTCGAGGCTTGCGGACTAGCGATGGACCACCACCGAGCTTAGCGATCTCGAGGAGACCACCAACCAGTGCCTAGCGGTCAGGGCATCACCATTTTTATGCTTCTTAGTCGTCCGGGTTTGGGTAGGGTAGCGGCCTTGCGACTGACCACCACCCGATAGCTAGTGGTTAGGCCAAGGACCGCCACCTTGCTTGGCGGTCTGGGAGGTGATCGCCTTCGGTCTGAGTGTCTCCGGGGTATTGCGGTCCTGGCTGGACAGCTAGCTCAGGCCTTGCAGTCCTGAGAGGGCCGCCAGGCACTGTGACGGCATAGAGAGGACCGCCACTTGGTTTTTGTTGGCCCAGAGAGATGGCGGACAAGAAGGGGGGGTTGAATTATCCCCTTGTCGAGATGGCGGAATTTAAAAACTTTCTTGACTTAACAAAGTGGAATTAAACTTAGCAACGTTGATTAGCCTAAGCAGACGTGAGATCTAGAGGGTCACTCAAGCTTTTTGATCTCACACTAGTTAACAATGCAACTAATCGAACAATCAAGCTTGACACAATTAGATTTATGCTCAACACGGATAACGGAGGTAGCAATGTGTGACTTGGCAGTGAAATAAAAACCTATGTAATGAACCTGTGAATGAAGATAGAAGATAAGGACAATTGCACAGGCAATCACACAAGATACAAGATTTTTAAGGTGGTTCGGGACCACGACGGGCTCCCTATGTCCACCCCTCACCCAACAGGGTGAGGCTTCACTCCACGCTACAAATGTAGTAACACGGGGATGAACCCCAACCACACACGATGCTTCCGCAGCAACACACACACGGGGACAAGCCCCAACACGCTGCCACTGCAGCACACACACACACATCGGGGAACACACCCCAGACACTAAAACCACACGGAGACACATCTCCGTCCACACACACAAACATGGGGAAACTTTTCCCGCAATTAAACCACACATGCGGAGATGCAACTCCTCCCACACATAATGTATTCTTCGTTTAACAAAATAAAAGGATATATAATGACCGCAACAGTATGTAGAAGAAGATTAAACTACGAAACACTCAGAAAAAAGTATAGTAAGGATGTATAAATGTATCCTTGATTCTCCAATCGTCATAGAGGATCTTCCTTAAAGCTTGGGATGAAGAAAACCTTATTCGCAGCTGGTTGGAGCAGTAGGTCATCCTCCTTGAGGATCCCATGTATATTCCTTCAAATCCCAGCTCCAATCAAGCCTACACACATCAAGAAACATCAATTAATATGCTCCATAACTAAATCTTGGTTAGAAGGGACATGACAAACAAATAAAGACAGATCTATATATGTGTTCCCCTTTAATGTCCCACAACTCCTTTCAAAAAGTAGGTAGGGTGCACTGGAAATCGATCCTTGGAGTGGAAGCAGCTGGACATGAACTCCCAAATGCCTAAAGCCTCGAACAGGGGAGAGTATCAGTTGCAGCTCCCAGAACTGGACACATGCTCGCGGACGGTGACTTCTATAGCTTCTTCTTCCTTCTCCTTGATGAAGCAAAGCCCTCACCTTCTCATTCTTCTTCTTCCCTGCAAGAATAGATAGACAATAAGCCCCTTTCAGTTCTCTCCTGATGGAAGTCGTAAGATATAGATACTCAATAGAATCCAAAAATAAATGACCACAATGCCCTTCATAAATGAATCCCTATGATTATATGACTAACCCTATGACCTAATTGTGCAGGGGAAAAGATGGACATGAATTACATGGCAACAAGTCCGGGCGGTCTACCTCGCGTTGCCAGAATACCAATGTGAACGCCTGGCGGCCATGGGCTTCGGGGAACTGCTGAGCATCGAGGTGGCCTGAATAGATACGGCACTCTTGCTGGCTCTTCACGAGAGATGGGATCCGGTGAGCCGGGCCTTTATATTCCCGTGGGGGCATATGACACCGACATTGGAGGACATGGCCCGGATCAGCGGCCTGTGAGTGCACGGGAAAGCTGTGACCAGATGGGCATACGTTGATTACCGGGAGCTGGCCCAGGAGCTCCTTGGCTTGGATTTGATGAGGTCGGGGCATCCATCATCCCAACTGTCACGGTCAGTGCTCCAAGAGAGCTTGGGACTCCGGCGAGCAGCAGTGGCAGTCGGAGAGTTTCCAGAACAGCATATTGACCGGGTGATCGAGCAGGCCCGTCCGAGTGTGGCAGCGGAGCTGGGGCCGGATGGAGATAGAGTTTTAAGACGCTTCCTGATGCTACTATTCGGGAAGCTACTGCTTGCGACACGAGTTGACGTCATCAGCTGTCGGCTCCTTCCTCTATTGGCCGATCTGAGCCGGGTGCGGAAGTATGCATGGGGAGCAGCGGTGTTGGCCTTCTTATTCCACTCTCTTAGCGCCACTGACCCGGTGACCATGCTTGGCGGCTTCTCGCCCTTCTTGCAGGTAAATGCCCTAAATGCCTTTCCATGCCTTCTATTTATGCTTCTAATATGCTTGAAATGCTGACATTTCCTAAAAATGTAGTTTTGGGCCTTCTTATATTTGCCGTGGATTGGGCGAGGAGTGGAGATGTATCCTGGTCGATTCCCCATCGCGAGGCGGTGGAACGTTGCCCGGAGCGCGGGGTCGATCCAGTTGTCGACTCGGGCGATTCAAGAGGATCTCGACTCATTCCCGCACGCATTGGTAAATAGCCCGACTTCTACATACTTTTCTATATGCTTTTAAATGCTGACCAATGCTGATATGAATGCATGAATGGCCCTTTACAGGTGCGGTGGACACCGTATCGGGATGAGGACCACACGGGACAGCCGTGGGTGGAGGCTTCTCTAGCCTACCGGGGACGGGATATCTAGCTGCATTGCATTAATGTGATCGAGCCGCTGCACTACCGGCTGATCATGAGGACGAGGGGAGTGCACCAGCCAGCGGTGAGGTTCTCACACCGACATGATGAACGCCTGGGGAAGTCTACCAAGGGCATTGGTAGCGACATTGACTGGAGCGGCCGAGCCCAGAAGTACATTCATGACTGGAAACACAAGGGCAAGGCCGTGACAGAGCGGGCGTACAGCGATGAGGCATACTTAAAAGCCTTCACCCGCCGATACGGCAGCCAGATCTACCGCGGCACCCGACGACCGGTATGAAAATGCAAAACTCATCTTTTCCTATTCTTTATGAATGAATGCTATGTTATGTATGACATTCGCCTTCCTAAATGTAGCTAGACCCACAGGGGCGGATAGCCGAGCTCGAGGGACTCCTCCATACCACGGTGCAGCAGCGGGACGAATACCGGGCGGCTCTTGAGCTTCTGGTGAGTTTTTCCTTAGCCTTAAAAACTGAAATGCCTCATGCAAACCTGACTGACCTTCTAATATGCAGCGGGCCGAGGGAGCCCAGAGGGCGGGACCAGACGCGCCATCCTCTTCCTCACATCTAGCTAGGGGACGGGCTAAGAGGGATGCAGAGTTGACCCGGGCCGTAACCCGAGTCGAGGAGGCCGAGGCTACCCTCGCAGAGCGGGTAAGGAACTAAACTTCCCTAAAAAATGATTTGTGATTATGCATGCTTTTAAACTGACCTATATGCAAATGCGATGTACAGGCAAAGGACCTAGCTACCGCCTTGGCAGAAGCGGCCGAGGTGCCCCATCTCCGAGGAGAGGTTGACCGTCTCCAGGGGGAGGTGACCCGGTTGAGTAACGAGGTGACTCGGCTGAGTGGGGAGGCGGCGGATGTTGCGCGATATCGCACCGAGGCTCGCGAGGCACGGGTCAAGATTTTTGAATTGAAGATTGAGCTTCGGACGATGGAGCGGACCATCCGGCTGATGGGCTGGGCACCCGAGCGGACCATGTCATGGAGTGGCACTGTCGGAGGCTCACGGAGTGCGGCACCGAGCGCGTCGGTGGGTGATGTCCTGGCCAGCTCCTCCACCCACCGGAGAGATGAGGAGGCGGAGAGAAGGCGCCCGAGGGGAGAGGAAGAACATAGTGCCATGGAGCCACCGTCAAGGCAACATGAGGGCACCGGGGACAGCGACAGACCAGCGGAGTTCTTTAACGGCCGTACAACCTCCCAGTGTTGTTCACAGGCGAGTGTCCCCTCTTTCTCAAGGCTCGGCGTGTCTATCACGTCCAGGGTCTTGAGTGGCGATCACAGGTTTTTCCTTCCACTTTGCTTTTCCTATTGTTAGTCGCTTTTCATCATTCCCTTACTCGTGTTTTTATTTGCCGGTACGTTCAACAAAGATAGGGAAATGGACATCATCATTTTTCTTACCAACAGCAGCGACAGGTCGCTTGCCTTTACGGCCGCGACGATGCTTCTTCTGGGGATCGAAAGACGATTCCGCTCCAAGGTGGTAGACCGAGAATACTCAGCCCGTGACTGTTGGTGGCACAAGGCCATCGACCAGCAACACTGGGATCGGTCCCCAAGACCCGAGGTCTGTAGTGGAGGCCGGCGGCTAGGTGGCTCGAGTGTAAGCCCTCATCTGAGCCAACAATAGTGTTGCGGCTGCCTGCGATGACGTGCTTGTACTCAGAGTTGGCACTGTAGGAGGTGCCGAGATGCCGACAACCCAAGGCCTTGAGCCTAGACTGGGGGCTAGTGGGATCGGAAGGTGGGATAGAGGGCCTTCGGTCCACATCGGGGCCGCCACGTCCCATAGAGGCAGTCCCGTATTGGGAGTCAGCGTCGTCAAGTTGTGGGGAACGAACCCCCATGATGGAGCCGAGGGATGCGGAACCTAACGTAGATCACTCACGCCAGGCATCATCCGCGAGAAACCCCAGGGTTGCATGCCCAGTTTGTATGTTGAGCAGCCTCGAACCAGGGATTGATGCACCGGGTGAGGTGGTTGCACTTCAAAAATTTGGGTCGAAAGGCCTGAACAAGATATGGGGGAGCCCTACCCCCGGGTCAGGAGACCCGTGCGAGGAGCTGGCTCGGCTGAGGCTCGGGGCTGACAGCCCGAGCAAGGTGCTAAGGAGCCGGGCACCTTAGAGTGAAGACCCACACCAGATGTCAACTCTGACGAGCCCGGGGGTTGGAAGCCCAAGCGAGCTGTAGTGGCAGGGATTGGGACTCGGGGTGCGAAGCTCGCGTCGGGAGTCGGTCAAAACTGGGCTCGAGGGCTAGTGTTAGCCTGAGCGGGAGCTGGTCCGAAACCCCTACGGGGGTGGACAACAGGTGACCCGAGTCCAACGCTCGGTTTGGCCACTGAGATTGGCGGCTGGTGTGGGGCGTTGACAGCGCCAGAAGAGATGGGAGCTAAGGGTGGCAGTGGAGTCACCACAGGGACCACACCCAAGAAGTAGGGCGATCCAACGACTGGGGTGAAACTATCGAAAGCAATCAGCACCGCCAAGTAGCCCACCTGCGCATGGGTGGCGATGACGATGGGACCATACGTGACGGCCGCCATGGTTGTTGATGCGCCAGACAAGTAGAGGCGATGGCCACTGACGGTCGTCGAACGGGCCCGACAACTGGAAGGCAAACTGGAAGCTTTTGGAAGTGCGAGCAGGTGCTCTCCTTATACCTCTCCTACAAGGACAGGAAAAGGGCACCAGGACTTTAGGGCTGGCACAGGCTTTCTCTTCAGCAGAAAGAAGGAAGGTGGGAGACGTCCCACTGGGCATGCCATCCTTTTGTTCGCGTGTAGTGGGTTTACCGGCACGGTGTGTGCGGTCACTGGAGTGAGGGGTAGGATATAGCTACGGGAGAGATGTCAGAATATAGTGCGCTTCGGGCACCCCTTCTCATGGCCATATCCTTCTCAAAGCGGCACCGTGCACTCGCCTTTTACGAAAAGTCAAGGGGAGACCGAGTGGCATGGGAGGTTTTTGGGTTTTAAGGGAAACATAGCTGGGGTGCGGGTGTGCCAGTCGATTTCTTGACAATCACCCGTGGAATCGAAAGTTGACATGGGAAAGCGCCGCCAGGGCGTAGCACGTGGACTCTGTTGACACCCGTTTTCAAGATATTCTCTGATTTCCAAAGTAGCGCGAGCTTGGCAGCCAAACCTTTATACATGGTCAAATGTTGACCATTGCTATTCACACGGTCAAATGCTGACCGTCTACTATCCAAAAATGGTCTTTGGATGACAGTTTATTCAATTTTTGTGCCAGAAGCCACCCAACTCACTAAGTGGTCTACTGCTAGACCTTCCCATCACTAAGTGGTCTAATGCTAGACCGTGCCATCACTAAGTGGTCTAATGCTAGACCGTGCCATTACTAAGTGGTCTACTGCTAGACCGTCCCATCGCTAAAAGGTCTATTGCTAGACCGTTTTCATCCTGTTTTAGCCCGAACTGTTGTGGTCACCCAGGTCTCTGTTCTTGATAATAAAAATGGTCTAAGAATGACTGTTTACTTCTAAAAATGGTCTATCGAGCGACCGTGTATACGACAGAGAGTCCACCACACTCTTTTGCAGGTTTTCCAAGGTCAAGGCACAAGTCCCAAGCTTTCTGGCCAGCCAGGAAGCGTGGAGATTAAAGATTTCCCCACTTTCTTTGCAGCAGACCCCTGGCGGATCAGTCTAGGTGCGTTAAGTTCATATAGCGCACTGGTCTTAGTCCGTTAATCTTCACAGAGCTGCAGATTATAGTTTCTGGTTTTCTCTCTCCTACGGGCGGGTGCTTCATCCACCTATTCTAAGGTATTTCTCAAGTCCTTGGCTTGTTACTTTACCTTAGTGGCAATCACATTTCCTCTTAGTTGGGCAATAGCTCTCTCTCTCTCTCTCTCTCTCTCTCATCTTTCCTTTACTTGCTTGTTCCACCCTTGGCGATGTGTTTTCTTTTATTCCTTCTTGCTCCACGCTTGGCGTGTGTTTTTATTTCTTCCCTTAGCTTAGCTCTTGATTGAGATTGCTTGCCCATGCTTAGATGTTATGATGGTTGCATAGGCACATGTTGCACATGTCTATTGGTTGAGTGATTATACATCTATTCATAAATCTGCATACTTGTTCATCGTATTGCAGTAAAGGAATCATCATCAATACACACCTCATCATAATAATAATCAACACCGACGTGTTGGATGGCCATGGTTGAGCCTCGGCCATGGGCATGCCGAACCCAATAATTGTAGGGGTTCGGGCAGCTGCCGCTGAGGCGTTAGCACCATTTTGCCCACCTGGCGGGGCAGGAGCTTTCATTGAAGGCCTAGTGGGCGGCTGCGGATGAAGGTCACGTTCCTGAAGCAAGTCTTGTAGGAGGGCCTTCAAGTGCTAGTTCTCCTTCATGAGAGTCTCAAGAGTCACCTCTTGGACTTCACTGGCGGGAGGATCATTGTTGATCGGCTCCAAATTGACAGGGGCGGCATGCTCCTCAACGGGAACTTCTTCCGCTCGTGTGGACTCTTGAGGTCCGGCAGAGGTGCCGATGTGGCCGGCTAGATCCGACAGTGGAGGCGGATGACGAGGCCTCCTGAGGTGAGATATGGGTTGGTTCAGATCATCAGTCTAAACCTCAGGTTGGTGTCCGGTGGTATAACATGCAAACACCCTAACGGCGTCGTTGAGGAGCCAGACCGTCCGCCTTTTCTGGGAATGCCTCTTAGGGCAGACAAGTGTCCCCAGCCTATCAAAGACTGAGGTACGTTACTGAGGAGTCTCCATCATGGCATTTGCCCTGGGAGAACTTGGGGCTGGATATTGGTGGGGCCTGGAACGAGCCCGTCTCTATTTCTGCCTATCTGTGTAAGAGGCGATAAGGGGCTGGGCGCCGCTAGATGATGCCGCTATAGGGTCGGTCGCACCTTGCTTGGCGCGATGCCTTAACGCCCGAAAGGGGTTGCTAAGACGCGCCTCCCAGACAGCTTGAGCTTCCTCCGAGGTGACCCAGATCCTTCTCAAGTCAGATTGTTGGTCTCCCTCGTCCTTATTCCTCCGACGGGACTTGGGAGCCTGGATGCCGAACAGACGCTGACGCTTTTGGGCCGTTGTCGAAGCGTTCACCCTTTTGAGTTCTGCCTTGTCTTCCCACGTTCGACGCAAGAGGATAAAACGATTGGTAGTAGGGACCGTAGAGACGATCCGTTCTGGAGGTATGATGGGTTCACCCCCGTCCAGGTGAATTCGTAAGTCCTCGATAAGAATGGTCTTGCTGGACTTACTGGTGGCAGTAGCGGGTCGCTTGCCCTTACGGTTGCGGTGCTGCTCCTTCTGGGGAGCCGAAGATGATTCCGCTCTGAGGTGGTAGGCCGAGAAAACCCAGCCTGCGGGTGTTGGTGGCACATGGCCATTCATTGGGAATGCCAGAATGGGCCCCCAAGACGCGAGGTTTGTAGTGAAGGCCGACGGCTAGGTGGCTCAAGTATAGGCCTTTGCTCGAGCCGACAGTAGTGTTGGATGCTCGCAGCGACGTGCTTGCACCCGGGTTGTCACTGCAGGGGGTATCAGGATGCCAGTGACCCGAGGCCTTGAGCCTGAATTGGGAGCTGGCAGGACCAGAAGGCGCAATAGAGCCAGTCCGTACCGCGGTCGTCGCATCCCATAAAGGCAGACCCGTGCTGGGGATTGGCGTTGTCAAGTTTCGGGAGGGATGCCCTCGAGGTAGAGTCGAGGGATCTGGGACTTGACGCAGACCACTCATACCATACATCGTCTGTGGGAAACCTCGGGGTTGTACGTCTGGTCTGGATGCTAGGACGCCTTGTACCAGGGGTTGGGGACCCGGGCGAGGTGGTCGCTCTTTTGAGGTTCAGGTCGGGGAGCCCGAACGGGGTGCTGGGGAGCCCTGCCCCCGGGCTAGGAGGCCCGTGTGGGGAGCTGGCTCGGTGGGAGCTGCAAAATTGGGAAACCCCTCTACGGGAAAACCCGCAAGGGCGTGTCGAAAAAAGCTAAAGGGGGTCGGCTCCGGTGATAACCCGAAAGGGTGCTGGGGCCAATAACGGGAAAGCTTCTCTTCCCCACCAGTCAGGGTGATCTTTACCTACTCTCCAATAGGCTGCGGAATCTTCCCACATCAATCGGTAGTCAACCCACAGTTCCAAGCCGGTGGCTCGACACCTCCCAGCCTCCCTCTGCATCACCCGATCCAGTCTCCGGTCGATACCAACCGGCGCGTAACATGCCAGCCGCTATGCCAGCAGAAGCCAGTTCTAGCCAATCCCAAATCTCTGCCATCACATAATCCTATACTCTACATCTGATCCAGTATTTCCTACCACACTAGGCTAGGACAACACATCCCTCGACCTCACAGACCCTAGAACTCGTAAAAACCTAAGGGTAAGGGTAAAACCAAGCCTAATTACCTACACCCTCCAGTTTTTGGATGCGTCCCTCAACAGTATCCCGCTACGGACAAACATCCTCAATAATAAAAAAGTAGACAATATCAAAATGGGGTTCAAAAAAAAATAGAGATACCCCGGCGGCCTCAGTTGGCTCCTGTTACGGGACCACCCAAAAAATGCCATCAACCCAGCTAAGGTGAAAACCCGAAAGGGCGTCTCAGGTAAAATCGGGTAACCCCTCAGTATGAAAACCCGTAAGGGCATACCGGAAAAAGCTAAAGGGGGCCAGCTCTGGCGAAAACCTGAAAGGGCAGTAGAGCTGGTAAAGGGAAAAATCAAAATACTTCTCTTTCTCTACTCCTCGTCGACAGAGGCTGTCGATTCCAACATTCTGTCGACGGCTATCTCCAGATCACTCCACAGTGAGGGTGACCACTACTCCCCTAACGGCCAGACAAGGCCTAGCTCTAGCCCCAGTCCTCAGTCCCAGCCTCGTGGCCTCAATGCCTTCATATGCCGGTCACCCAGCTCCAGCCCCAGTCCTCAGTCCCAGCCTCGTGGCCTCAACGCCTTCACAGTCTGGTAATCCAGCTCTAGTCCCAGCCTTGTGGCCTCAACGCCTTCACAGGTCGGTCACCCAGCTCCAGCCCCAGTCCTCAGTCCCAGCCTCATGGCCTCAACGCCTTCACAGGCCGGTCACCCAGCTCCAGTTCCAGTCCTCAGTTCCAACCTTGTGGCTTCAATGCCTTTCTAGGCCAGTCACCCAGCTCCAATATCAATTGCCAGTCCTAGTCTCGCGGCCTCGACGCCTCCACAGGTCGGCCACCCAGCTCCAGTTCCAATCCTCAGTTCTAGCCCTGTGGCTTCAACGCCTTTCCAGGCCAGTCACCCAGCTCCAGTATCAATTGTCAATCCCAGCGATGTGGCTTCAACGCCTCCATAGGTTAGCCACCCAGCTCCAAGTCCAGTCCTCAGTGTTGTGCCCCTTGGATTTTGATGATGATGTGATGTTTTGATGATAGCAACTCAATAAGTCACCATACAAGAATGCATGTGCATTTCATAGTTTTGATGATAGCAACCCAATAAGTCACCACACAAGAATGCATGTGCATTTCATAGCTGTTCTTATTATCTATTGCCCTTATTAGCTATTCTTATTATCATGCTTGTGTTCTGGGTTGGTGCATATGATCATGCTTGCTGCATTAAGTCTGATGCATTTACTGACTACCCGTGCACATGTGTTCATAGTATGATTGAGTCGGTGCAATGTTCATTCTCTAGAGTTACTTAAGCTGTGCTTGTGTACCGTGCAAGTTTTGTCTAAGTCCGAGCATGTTCGGTCTACTATGCATGAAGTTCGCGCACACTTTTTGGTCCATGCATGTTTGTCTAAGGCAAGACAAAGTCTGTGTAGTGTAGAGTCTGTGCATGTCTTGGTGTGAACACCAAGTCCACACATGAGCCAAAAAAAGTCCTTGCACACACTTTTAGGTCCATGCATATTTGTCTAAGGCAAGACAAAGTCCGTGCATTGTAGAGTCCGTGCATGTCTTAGTGTGAACACCAAGTCCATGCATATCTTGGTTAGTCCATGCATATCTCCCTTATGCATCTTCAAGTCCGTGTATGAACAATGCATGTTTTAGCATCTCTCTCTCTCCTACATCTCTTGCACATGCACTTGCACGTCTTAGTTTGTGTCTCATGTGTTAAACAAAGTCTGAGCATCCGTAGTCCGTGCATGTTTTTGTATTCTAAGTCCATTAACGCTTTAGTCATAGATAAGTCCGTGCATAGTTTCTTAGACTAAGTCCATGCATATGCCAGGAAACCAGGTCCATGCACAAATGAAGTCCGTGCATGTTTCCTTGGAACAAAGTCCATGCACATGTCCATACAAAGTCCTTGCATCTTTCACCATGGATGACAATTTTTCCCTCTTGTGATAAGGAGTTCACAAGAGATTGGGAGATGTAATTTCCCAATTCATCCTCGTCGAAAAATACGGTTGTAGGCTTATTGTGGGGAAGAACTACTTTGAAGCTGAAGAACATTGTGAACACGAGACACCAAGGATCCCGATTTGGATGGAACAAATTGGATGACTGGCTCTGATACCAAAACTGATGCGGGACAACTAGATGGACTAGGACTCTAAAATGTGGATTTGACTAAATGGACAATTGAGACTAGCGACCTTGCAATCTAATAGGATGGTGGTACTCACACCAAGGTTCCTGGTGGGGACTATGCCAAAGAACAAGCTACTACGCGCTCACAGGCATTCCCAATGAGGGAAGCGCACCGGTCCGTACGGTTGAGACAACTGGCGTGGACTAGGTAGTCAACTCCACACTCGTGACTCAGAAGAGCCACGGGACGGTCTCACTCACTCACCGCAGTAGTGAATAAATATAATCGAGCTAGGATCCTAAATAGCACTCAAGTAGCGGCGTCAAGAGTAAATACTAATGGAGCAAGTATGACCGAAGGAGGAGTGTGTGCGTACCTCCATGCTCGGGGCGTGGGGAAGAAACCCGGCCAAGTCACATGATCACCGATACAGTAACTATCGAGTACAACACAAACAAGTGCCCACTCCTCCCAGGGAGGTAAAAGGCTACATAAGCACTCTAGGATCGTGTGACGTGGGGTGACGGGCACGGGGTAAGCGGCGCTCGTCGCCCACTTGTGCTGCTGCGCCGGTGGGGTCGTGCTATCGTCGGGCCTCGACTCGGTGCTGACTACCAGGACAGCGAGACCGGGGAGGCCATGGGGTGGCTGTGGTCCCGGGGACGTGCTGATGGGGACGCCGCTCCACCAGGAAGAAGAGGGACACGGTCGGCTCCGTCGATGACCTCCGAAGTGCGCCTGAAGAAGGCAGACTGCTGGTCAATCTGCACTAGTGCGGGTGAACAGCCGGAAGGCGGCTCTGGAAAGTGACCGCCGTCATGTCCGTTGGTCACGAAACTTGGGGGGAGCTCTGGTGGGTGCGTTCCTGAGACGCTCGTGGAAGGGGAACTACAGCTGAGCTCGGCGGCGACCGTGGCAATTTTTGGAACAACCCTCACACAATCTGACCTGTCAGCATGTTGCAGTGATAGGAGGCGGGAGAATGGCTAGTGCGTAGGCTTCCGGGTGGCTTTCGAGGTGTGGTCTTCTCTAGTGGAAGGGTGACTGTGGGAGCTAGGCTAGGGCCATGTGGCAGTGGGGTTTGCAGTGGGAGATCTAGGCGCGGGCAGCAGTGGGAGTTGGGGCTCAGTTCTGCACTTCAGTGCAGTCAGAACTGAGACCTGGAAAGGCGGACGTGGTCAGCAAGGAAGTTGGGCTCTTGGGGGTGCAAGAAAATTCCTGGGGATGGTTTGGAATGCGTAGGAGAGGTGCTCAAAAGCCCAGGTCGACCCAGCATGGTTTGGGGGTCGACCCTTTGTTGGGGTTTTGGATCTGTCCCGCTAGGGCTACAAAGTGACAGTCTGCGCAGCAAAAGTCTCTCCAAAGGGAACTTTCTACCCCGAGCGAGTTTTGGGACGAGACCAATGCTGTTTGTTCGGGGACAGGGAGGGGAAGAAACTCTGTGAAGAAGCCTGGGTGGTCTGAGGTCGGGAGGGAGGCAGAAATGGCCGCCCACTGCGGCTCTATCCCAGGGACAGACAGTTCAGGTGCAGTCTGCGTAGGGCTCACGTCCTGTGAAGGGAACTTTCTCCCATGGGGGAATTTTAAGGTGAGGTTTTCAAGAACGGTTAGAGAACTGGAAGGGGAAGGGAAGCTCTGAAGGGGTATTGTGGGTTTGCAGATGGGACGGGGACGTACCAACCTGATCTTCCAACCTCAAATTCGCAGGCAGACAGACAGATCCGAGAGCAGGGTGCATTGGTTCATCTCCTCCGAACTTGTGGCCAACCAATCGACCCCGGCTCCGATCTTGAGAGAGGGGATGAAGAGGTCTTCTTCTGCAGTGGGAGGGGCGTCCAGGAACCAGCAGCCCTAGGGCGTCGCACCCTAGAGAGGAGAGGGGAGGGGAAGAGTGGGAGTCACACCCACACGGGAGAGAGCACAAGGGGGGCGGCCTTCTCAATTCTCACTAAAAATTCTTCATTGATTTCCTTCCAATAATAATACAAGAATATATATGGGGAGGGGGAAAACCTAATTACTTTCCTAAAATAAATACAAAAAGAATCTAACTTAATTGGACTTTCCTACTTAATAGGGAGACTGCTAATTCTTCTCCTAAAAGATAGGAGAGAGGGGCGCGCCTCCCATGGGAGGTGGAGAGGTGGAGTGCGCCCTCCCCCTCAGGGCCTCCACTATCACCTGTCCCCTTGTGCCTCTTCGATGGCGGGGCCATCGCAGAGCTAGCCTCCTCCCGGTGTCGCCGGTCCGCTCCTCAACCTTATTCCTCTGACGATCGGAGGAGCTCGTGAAGTAACCCCGGTAGGAGCTACGGGTGTCGTGTGTACCCTGCGTATCGCTTGGAGCTCCGCTGCGCTCGGGTCTTCGGCTCATCCACTCCACTATGCCCTCCAGCTTCGCCACCTGGAGTCAGGCTCGCTCCGCCTCAGCTCAGTAGTGCTCTGTCTCTGCAACTCCAGCCCGAAGTCACTCCAGCTCCGCCCGAAGAAGCGCCATCTCCACCGCATCCATCAGACGGCTCCACTCCATCTCCTCTCTAAGACGGGCGACCTCACCCAGCGCTGCTGCATGGCTCTGCTCTAGCTCCTCTCTAAGCCGGGTCAGCTCGGTCGTCTGCATGAACAGCACCATGGTCAGTTAATTACATTGCATAATCATAACCAACTAGGAAAGCGCAGTGTCTACTTACCCTCTCGACGAGAGTAGCCTCGGCCGCCTCAGCCCATGCCACCATCCTACTGAACTCCGCATCTCACTCGGCACGATCCGCGAGTGTCTGGGAGGAGGAGGAAGGAGCGTCAGCTCCCTGATGCTGGGCTCCCTCGACTCACTGCATTTTAGAAGTCCGGGTCAGTCAACAGCATAAGTATATACATATTAAGTCTACGGTTCAGTAAAACTCACCAAGAGGTCCAACGCCTGTCGAAGCCCGTCTCGCTCCTAGATAGTGGAGTGGAGGAGGCCCTGGAACTCAGCGATCCGCCCTTGGGGGTCAAGCTGCATATAGGAAGTCAAATGTCAGTGCATCATAACCATAAAAGCATATTGGAAAGCATAGAGTTCAGAATCATACTGGTCGTCGAGGGCCATGGAAGACCTAGTCTCCGTAGCGACGAGCGTAGGCCTTCAGATAGGCCTCCTCGCTCTCTGCTCGGGCGGCTACCACTCGCCCGAGTGACGTCCAATCTTGGATCTGCTAGGCTGCTCGAGTAGTCCAGTCCGTCTCCATCACCAGCCCTCGAGTGTGTCGACCGACCCGCTGCTCCGGCTTCTCGGGCGTCGGGAAGTCGACCGCCGCCTGGTGGACCTCGATGGTCTTCATCACGAGCCGATGGTTGAGGGGCTCCACTACGTTCATGCAGTGGAGCCAGATATCCCTCCCCGCATAAGCCAGGGCCACCACGACCCACGGCTGGCCCTCGTACCCCTCACCCTGGTAGGGCATCCACCGGACCTGTCACATAGGCAAAGTGCATCAGCATAAAAGCATATAGTTGCATTAATACAAAGTTTAAGTTTTAGACCTTACCGAGGCATAGGGCAGGGTGTCGAGGTCATCCTGGATCGCCCGGACCTGGTATCACAGGGGTCCGACCTCCCGTGGTGCCATCCATTGCCTCGTGATGGGCAGTCACTCTGGGTAGGTCTCCTCTCCTCTCCCCAGCCCGGGGAGGTGCACATAGGCCCACACATGCATTGCATTTATTAAATGTCAGCATATGGAATTCATATAGCAATTGTGTAATCATTTAGCGATCTGAGTCATACCTGGAGTAATGGGGAGAACCCGCCAAGCATCGTGCATCGGCTGGTGGAGCTAAGGGTGTCGAATAGGAAAGCCAGGACTGTCGCTTCCCAGGCATAGTCCCCAACCCGGTCGACATCCTCTAGTAGGGGCAGTAGCCTGTAACTGACAACGTCTGCTTGGGTGGAGAAGAGGACCCTCCCGAAAAGCAGCATCAGGAACCTCTGCAACACCACATCTGCCTCCGACCCCACTACGGATGCTACCCGTGGTCGTGCCAGGTCCACGAGCCTCTCAAGGTGCTACTCCGGCAGCTCTCCCATCGCGATCCTGGCTCCTTGTAGGCTAAGACTCCCCTGCAGTGTCGCTCTCGTCAGGGTGGTCGACTGTCGCTCCGATCGCAGCAGCTCTAAGCCCAGCAGCCTCTGGGCCAGCTCCCGGTAGTCAGGGAAAGTCCTCCCGCTAATCGCTGCTCTATGCACGCGTAATCCGGTGATGCACGCGACATCCTCCAACGTCGGGATGATGTGGCCCCACGGAAAGAGAAATGTCTGGCTCACCGAATCCCACCGGTCGTGCAGGGCGTAAAGGAGAGTTGTGTCGAGTCTGGTCACCTCCATGCTCAGGAAGACCCTGAACCCCATGGCTGCCAACCTCTCACACTGGAAGTCCGACAGTGCGAGATACACTGCTCGGACCTAGAGCCACGAGATCTGAATCCTACGCTTTCCATGCATGCATTTAAATGAATTTGCATTAGTCATACATTTCATAATAAATCATGCATTAAATGAGTTGGCCGCCAATATCGGCCCGTTCGAGTTGCGAATTGTGCTTATTTGCCTAAGTCCAAGGTCGTGTCACATCATGAAATCTAGGGATGTCTGAAGTCCATGCATGTTTTATGTCTTGCTGAAATGCCAACACCGTGCAGATTGTGCAATTGTAAGCTTTAAAGTCCATGCACGTTTATATGCTAAGCCCATATAATGAGTCCATGCATGTTGAAGTTCGTACATGTTTCTCCTTGCATTTCATACTCCATGCATATTTCTAGACCTTGCGTACCATGTGTTAAGGCTAGAAAGCAAGTCCGCGCATGTCTCTAGTATTGCTGGAATAACAAGTCCATGCACACTTTGCATTTATCACTTAAAGCTCGTGCACGTTTTCTTCTAACAAAGTCCATGCACTTTGTTCAAACATAAGTCCGTACACCTTCTTCTCTCCAAACAGGCAAAGCCCATGCATATTTTAGTCTGAGCAAAAATGTAAGTCCGTGCATGTTTTGCTTCTTGAGTCTGTGCATGTTTTGCTTCTTGAGTCTGTGCATGTTTCGCCAATGCACTTCAAAGTCCGTACATGTTTCTTCCGAACCAAAGTCCGTGCTTGCATAGTCCATATACATTCCTCGTTTCACTGCATCTGAAGTTTGTGCATGTTGTGTCCATGCATAAACTACAAACATAAGTTCATGCATAAGCAAGTCCGTGCATACTTCATCTTGTCACACAAAGTCCGTGCACATTCCTTGTTGCATTGAACATGAAGTCCGTGCACATTCCTTGCTCCATTATAAATCAAGTCTGTGCACGTTTTCATGCACTTGGCATCTTAGAGTACATGCAAACCAAGTCTGAGCACGTTTATCTGCTACCAAAGTTCGTGCATGTTTTTTGTTCGAATAAAGTCTATGCACGTTTCTCAGACATGCTTGTTGAGTCCGTACATATATAAACACGAAGTCCGTACACGTTTTGGTTTGACCACTAAATCCGTGCATGTCTTTCGGAAGAACACCAAACTCTGTGCATCTTTTCTTTTGGACTGAATAAAGTCCGTGCACGTTTTCAACAAAGTCCGTCAACGTTCAATATAAGTCCGTGCATACTTGCTTATATACGCACTATGAAGTCTGTGCTTTCCATGAAGTTGTGCCACTGTTATAACATGACTGTGTAATCCCTAGGTCAACCATATGGTCGAGTGTCTACTGAACAATCTGCAAACCGTGGAACCGAAGGTGCCAGGTCAAGGGCACGTGATCCAAGGACGTTGCTAATTCACATATGCTGCCATGTGGACTCTTATTCGTCCAGATTTTGACAAGTGGCATGATACTCCTGAAGCTTCTAGGCAGGAGTGTTCCCTACACATGCCTAGAGCATGAGCAAGCATCCTCAGACTTAAGGAGTATATAAAGGATCCTTTATGCAATTTAAGAAAATATCTCTCCATAAGAAGAAAAAGAAGAATCACCAGATAGCAGATAGAGAGAAGAGAAGGTGAGAGCAGTAGAAGAGAGAAAGAGAGATTGAGAGAGAGATCGTGGGGAAGAAGCTGAAGATCTATTTCTATTGGACTGTGGATCAAATCCAGGCCAGTCAGCTCCGAGAGAGAGCCACATCTGTTGCAGTTTCTATTACAGCTTTTAGTTGCTGTGTGTTCCCCATTTCTTGTTTTTCATTTTACCTTTCTTTGTTCTCCCGATCCTCTGGTTTGAGGTCGGGTTCCTCCTGTGGACTCAGGAGAAGGGAGACTTGGTGTCTCCGGTTTACAAGTGACTGGGTGTCACTTGTGGTTTCCCTTTGGGTTTTAGAGGAAGGGAGACTTGGTGTCTCCGGTTGCAAGTGGTAGGTTGTCACTTGTGGGTTCCCTCTGGGTTTCAGAGGAAGGGAGACTTGGTGTCTCTGGTTGCAAGTTGCAGGTTGTCACTAGTGGGTTCCCTCCAGTTTGGAGGAAGAGAGACTTCGATCTCCGGTTGCTAGTGATTGGGTGTCACTAATGGTTGCCCTCCCAGGTGGAGGAAGAGAGGAGAGTGTTCCTCTGGGTCAAGCTGTTAGGCAACGTCTGTTGCAGACTGAGTCTGTTGTTCTTATTTTTGCAAGGGAAGCCTCACTCCGGTTTGGGGTGAGGGGTGGACATAGATCTCAGGTTGAGATCAAACCACCTAAAAATTTCCTGTGCATGTGGTTTGCTTGTCTTTTTTCATTTCGTTAGAGGCATGCTTAGGCTCGGTTCTATTTAGTTAAGATCAGCTGACTTTACTATGTGTCTCAGTCTTGTTTAGTTTGACTCTTACTGAGTGTCTATGTAAGCTGGCTTGCTATGCATGTTAAGTGTTCGAGTGAGATCTTCTTGAGATCAACGAGTTAAGTGTTTGAGTGAAATAAAATTACATTTTCTATAACAAATTAAACTAATAGCTACAACAACTAGCAGAGTCCAGTCCAACTAAAGACAATTACAGTCCAACAAAAAAGGGAACGTACCCTCAAGTCGGGGGAAGCCCGACACTGGCAAAGTTGGCAACTAAGAACCATGCATCGCACCTCCAGACCACGAGGAAGAAGAGCAGCCACACCTGAAAAGTTAGGGGTGAGCCTCGTGTCACTGGCTCAGTAGGGGTCCCACAGATCCCCACCAAGAAACCAAAGCGGTAACAACCGTACGAACAACAACAAGAGTAACAGCAGGAGTAAGAGTAACAACAACGGAAGTAAAGAGGAAAGCCATACAGAATAAACCATGGTAGTCGATAAGACCTTGGCCCTCTAAACTACTCCTAATCGGGAAATGCACAACTTCCCACACACCTATTAGGGTGTTGCCAAACTAATCTCAAGACACCCCGATTACATTGCCAGAACACATCATGCTATAACGGATGTGTAGGCTCCACATCATGACCTCTTGAACGTGGGAAACACACCACCTAAAGCACTGGCACACACATGACCTCACCATTGTGTATGCTACACAAGCCATGGAGAAGCTAGACACAGGCTACCCGAGGCACCTCGTCAACCATGACGAAAAATCTAGTCACAAAAGTCACAAGTCACATGTCATGTGACAGAAGCACCTCCTCACTAAAAGCAAAGAAAGATGCATCCACTAACGTCTTACACTGTGCCTCAAGCATCTCACACTCGCCTCGAACATGATGACTGAGACAGTGCACCAAGTATAAGGAACAACAGTAACGTGTGACTAGTCAGGGTCATGCCCGTCGGCACTCGTCCAACTACCCCTGACTATGTGTGCACACACAAGCCCAATGTCTTGAGCCAGGTCTCTAGCTAGTTTTCTCCCCAAGTAGGATGCTACTGCAGAGAAAGGGGGCCGACAGAAACTAGCCTAAAAACTATCTCTCGGGAACTGCCCCGCTACCACTCCCAGGTGGGCCAACATGCTGAAGTGTCGTCAGGCTATGACTAGTGGAGGCTCACTAGACATAGAGACTCAAAACAGTGAAGTACGAGTAGGGTAAGCACTAACCCGTCGCACGTATGATGAAACATAAGGCAGTACACAGAACTACCGCCAGACTCAAGATAGACAACTAGACCAGCACACAATGATCATTGAGAGTCGGGTCAAGATCGTCATAGATCACGGCAATATACCGTTAATCAACCTAGTCCCTAAGCCAAAACCATGAAAAAAATACAAGTCCTTAGCCCCTAGGCTGCACATGGCACTCTCAATTCTGCACAATACAAAGCACGGAACATGAGGGAACATCAAAGCCCTCAGAGATAGGCACGCAAATTGAGGTAAGATGATATCTCTAGACATCCAAAACCAGTGTCTCAATTCATACAAGATAATCGAGACACTCACGAGGTTACGTGCCAACCACTGGGTCACAATTGGGTTGACCAGAAATCATAATGACCCTCGAAATCACATAAAACACTACTCAGTATAATGGCACTTTCAAGCACCCTATAACACGGTCACAGCCCTCATAGAACATCCAAGACATCCACGTACAATAAGCTAACGAAGGGGTCATAGCCATGCCAATTAACACGAAAGAAACACCAAACATTGCTCGGGATAAAATCACTCTTCTGGGATCCCTTGACGTACATATATGACTCTCACGGAACACCTAAAGTATCTGACAAGTCAAAGGCCAAGAAGGCACTGAATCCTGGGTTCACCAGAGCTCGACACAACTCAAATAACACACCAAAAATAGAGACCATTAACGCTCTCATTGCCTGCATCGTGATGGTTAATGCGCCCCTACAGTGGGTCGCGATGTCACCAGAACGTGTCCAACAGCACTAGCGTGTCAAAGCGTTGATGCTACGCAAGCCTAGGTCACATTAATAGATGTGGCCATAGCCTCCAACGTGTTAACACCAAAATGCGGTTAAGACCTAGGGCAAATTAACCAAGATCGTGGCCATCACCTGGGTCGCGTTCTTCAAGATTGCATCCAACACAAGGACCATGTTCCTTACCACCCTACTGTTCATCACCTTCGATGAACGCGGCCATATTACACAGCACATTATACTAAGAACATGACTAACGCTACCAACACATTCTCATCACGGTGTGAAAATCGTAGAAATTCCCAAAACTCGGTCTTACCACTCCCCAATCACTTCTAAATGATGGGTAAACATCCCTAGACACGATATACACCTTCCACAAGTCGGAAGGGATCACATAGATCACAAAACGACTTGAAACAGGCGATTTTCCATAAATCGACCCAAACTAACTCACGAGGGAACCCGACCCGTCTCGGATCATCTTCTGTGCCTGGGTCTTGAAGACGGCCCTGGGGTCATTTCCAGTCGATTGGCATTGTTTCCCCTGCGCTACGGCATGCATGGGGCGTGGAACGGGCTGATTCGGCCGTTCTACCGTTTTACCCATCGGATTGATTTAGCGGTCCTACCAGAGACCATTATAGGCTATAACGGTCCCTTGACAGACCATTATGGTTTGTTTGTTTTTATCTTTCGAGGTCATGGAGCATAACGGACCAGGCCTGGTCCGTTATTTGAGTATAACGCCCCTGTCACGGCATGTTATATTCGGGTTATTTTTGAGGCATGCTGCTGTTGTTAGCCCCTCGACGATCGTGTTGCCTCAAAGATTGTGTCAGTCGGTTAGGCATAACGGATGCCTCCTTGTGCGTTATGATTAGGTAACGCACTTGTGTGGGTCCGTTATGGTGTGTTTTGACCGATGTTTGACTGGGTATGGCAGTTGATATAACGCGCCTAACCCTGTGCACCATGTGGCTATGGCGGACTCATTGTGGTCCGTTATATGCTTCTTGTCCGTATTAGTAGTGTTTTGGGTCTGTTGGCCATAACGCGCCCGTCCTGGTGCGTTATGCTGATATAGCGCCCCTGTCTTGGTGTGTTATATTGTCTGTATCGAAGTGTTGGGTCTATTTGCCATAACGCCCCTTCGATGGTCCATTATAGCAAGTAACGCCCCTATGCTGGTGCGTTATAGTCCTGTTATTGGCCATGATGGTCAGTCTTAGGTCGTGTTCTAGGGCGGTGTCTGTCCATTGGTGGTTGTCTGGATCGGTCGATTTAGGTGACTGGGTGTGGTCTTTTCTTTGACTACGACAGTACCCTAACCACTCAATCTAGAACTGCCAGTGTCCTTGTCTCTTGTTGCATAGCGGTTGTGCCTTGACTGCCAGGTTCACCTAGCGGTTGAGTGATGGTTCGCTTTGCCTAGAGTGTTATCATTGTCCATCGCTCCGGTTCCTATTTGTACATGCAGTGTGTGTGTCTGTATGTGTCATCATTGCCGGGTTCCAGTCAACTCGGGGTCACCCAGCAGTTGATAGGTAGCCTTGTCGTGTCTCGACGGCTTTGTCCAATTCGAGACTATGTTTCTGGATGTCTCGGGGTATCGTCCTACCTCGACTTGCGTGTCCAAGTGTACTGAGGGTTCTCGGTGTCCCCTCAAGTCTCTGTGTGTCATTTTCTCATAGCGTCATTTTCCCTGGCTTAGTATTAAACCGATTGGCGGCTTGTCCCGCTATGTGCGACAATCCTGACTCAGAGTCGTAGGACTCAGGGGCCATTGTAGTGTAGGTCTAGTTGCCTTATCCTGAGTCTGTTGGCAGTCTCATGTGTTGCCTTTGGTGCTTCGAAGTACGTGTTACAGGTTACTCTTGCCTATAGGTACTTCGGCACTTGTGTTTTGGAGTCCGTGTCTTGTGAGCCTTCACTAGTTGTAGCCTTACGGTATGCTTCGGCGTGACGGCTTTTACAGTGGGGCACTTTCGATTCACGATTTTTAAGCTAGTTTCCGTTAGCTCCTGCGGTTACCGTTGCATCCTACGGGGGGAGAAAACTAGCTAGAGGCCTGGCTTAGGCAAAAGTTAGTGTGTGCACATGTGGTCAGGGACTTTGGACTAACGCCGACAGGCGTTTGCCTATCTAGTCACTCGCGACTTGGTTACTATTATGGTTCTGACAATGTCTTAGTCTCTGCCTAACTGTGGGCACAGTAGATGAGATGCTTGTAGGTGCAGCATAAGACGTCAGTGGACGCAACTGGCTGTTCTTCTAGTGTGGGGCACTCCAGTCACGTGACACGTGACCCTTCGCGATTCTCTTCGCGATTCTCTTCGCGTTTCTCGTGCGTCGTGACCTTCTCGGTTAGCCCTTTCTGTGGCTGTACTCGGGGTCAATGTCTGCTACGTGCACGACGTTCCGGTTGTGTATGTGACAGTGTGCACAACGTCCTTGTCGTGTTGTTCGTTGTCTGTGTCGGTCGTCTGTCTAGCCTTTTCCTAGGTTTCTTTTATCTGTTTTGCAGGTTCCTTGCATTGGCAGTTCGGCAACTCCTAACTCTGTCAGCTCCGAGTCGCTCTCCTACCCTTGCTTGGAGTAGTTTGGGGTATCGAGGTTAGTTCGGTAGCCGTTGTCTGGTACGGCTTCTTCCTTCCCCTCTTCCTTACCTTGTTCCCTACTCCTGCTCCCTGTTCTGTTTCTTTTACAGCTTTGTAGTATAGCCTTCCTGCTTTATTACTGCTATTGCTTGCCTGCTGTTTTATTATGATACTGCATGTTTTTCTCGGTGGGGATCCACGTGACCCCTACTGAGCCAGTGACACGAGGCTCACCCCTGCTTTACAGGAGTGAATATGTAAATGCAAGTAAAATCCTAATGGCTTCTAGTTGGGCTACAGGGGCAAACGATTCTTCAAAATCTACTCTAATTTTTTGGTTGTAACCCTGAGCCACAAATCTAGCCTTATTTCTTGTTATCTTGTCATCTTCACTAAGTTTGTTCCTAAATACCCATTTGGTACCTATGACAGATTTTGATGAGGGTCTAGGAATAAGATGCCAAATGCTATTTCTTTCAAACTGGTTTCATTCATCTTGCATGGAATTTATCCATTTTTTATCTTTTAAAGTTTCTTCAACATTTTTTGGTTCAATTTGTGAGACAAGAGCAAGTTGGTCCAATTCTTTAACTATTCTAAAATGTGATCTTGTTCTTAGTGGATTAGGCAGGCTGCCAATGACATTCTCTAAGGGATGATCATTATGAGTTCTAATATCGGAAGTATTATTACCTTCACTAGCAGCAGTTGCTCTTGAATTACTTGACTCCCCTAGGTCATCATTTCCTCTTGTCTCCTCATGTGGAAGATCATGTCTTTCCTTTGTTTCTAGAAACTCTCCATCATCGTCTTTCCTGCAAGACTTGTCATATTAGATTTGTCATTGTATTTATCAAATGCGGCATGGGGAGATTCTTCCACAGTTTGGCTTTTGAGATGGTAAACTCTATAAGCTCTAGATCTATCAGAATAACCAAGAAAAATACCTTCTTCACTTTTGGGCTCAAACTTGTCCAATTCCTTTTTATCATTGTTATGTATAAAATATTTACATCGCCTTTGAGCAACTCATAAGGAGTTTTTTAGGCGAATGGTCTTACCATAGAGCGGTTTATAACATAGAAAGCTATGTTCACTACTTCTGCCCAAAATCTCTTTAGGAGTTTTCTTTTAGCTAGCATTGTTCTAGCCATTTCTATGAGTGTGCGATTCATCCTCTCAACTACTCTATTTTGTGCAGGTGTTCTTGGTGATGAAAACTTATGAGTTATTCCTTCACTCCTACAAAAGTCATCAAATTCAGCATTGTCGAATTCACCACCATGGTCAGAAAGGATATTGGAAAGTTTAAACTCACCATCTTGCTTTATCTTCATCCATTCTTCGGGGTAGTCACATTCTTTAACTGCTCCTCCATGTTAGCAATTTTCTGGAGGAGGATGGTGTTGGGGTCCGACTCGACCTGGGCCGGATAAGACGGATATGCAGTTGGCATAGGCCTCCTTAGAATTTGAGGAGGTGGAGGGTATTGAGGCTTAGCCACAGAATGGCTTGCCTGTTGAACCGACGTGACTAAAACTGGAGTAGCGGGACGGGAAGGAGCTCTTTGAGAGGCCGCTTGGCCATGTAAAGGGGAATGATTACCCGCAGGGGGTGGAGGATTGGAAGAAGAAGGGATAGATTTCCCTTTCAAAGTAGATTGAATAGCCTGTCTTTGGGAGTCGTCCAACTGAGACAAGGCTTGGATAAGATCTTGGACATTGAAAGACGGGGAAGCAGCCCCGGATGGATCATGGGTGGTAGGTTGGACTTGGGAGGGCAATTGACTCTCTTGGGCCGTGGTATCTACAACATGAACTTGGGAATCCGGGTCCTCGGTCCTCGCTTTCTTCTTGGGCGGAGACTCCTCGGCTTGTCCGTCGTATGTCGAGATTAGGTAACATCTCCTTGACTCCTTCTGATCTCCTTGAACTTCCCCCACCCCGCGAGGGGTGAGAAACTTCAACTTTTGATGGTAGGAGGAAGGGACACCACGAAGTGTGCCAAGGATTCCTCGCCCTATGATGTCGTTGTACCCCGTCATCCCGCGGACTATGGTGAAGTCCGCTAGGAACGTCACGTGCTTTGGTGTGGTGCCAAATGTGATGGGCAACGATATACGTCCCTCCAGGAGGACAGTCGTGCCAGAAAATCTATACAAGGGTGTGTGCAGTGGTGTTATTCATGATAAATCCACATGCATAAGTACCAGACAATCGTACGAAATAACATCGAGACCACTTCTATTATCCACTAGAATACATCGGATGGTACATTGATTAATGGTGGTCGAGACCACCAAAGTGTCAGAATGGGGAGTGCTCACACCCTCCAGATCCTCATCTGAGAAGATGATGGGGTCTTTGAGGTGCTCCCAGGCGGCAGCCTCCTGATGGCTACTGTCACCCCACTCCATGGTATTAATTACTGACGCGTACCGCCGACGTCTCCTCGAGCTGTCGCCTCCTGCGGTCGGCCCTCCGGAGATCATCATGATTTTCTTCCCATTGGGTCGATTGTCGAGTGGTGGAGGGGACTGATCACGCTGTCGCTTCTCCTCTGCTTTGGGAAAGAATTTGTCGAGGAGTCCTCGTCGAATGAGGTCCTCGATGGCATCATTGAGTTGGATGCAGTCAGCGGTGTCATGGCCGTGGTCACTGTGGAAGTGGCAGTACCTTCTCTGGCTCCTCGTTCTTGGGTCAGACTTCATCTTCGGGGGCCACTTGAGATAGGGCTCCTCACGGATCTCCATGAGGATCTGGTCGGGTGGAGCCGTGAGGGATGTGTAGTGGTGGTAGTTGTCCCTCCCCTTGTTCTCGGGGCGATCGCGGCGATCTCGGTCTCACCACTCTTGCTTGCCCCGTCCTTCCCGAGTTGAGTCGGTGGATCTTTTACGATCGGGCCGATCGGACCCGACTGTGCAGCCAAGGGCCGCAGTGTTCTCCTCGCACCTGGTGTGCTTCTGTGCCAGGGCGAGGAGGTCCATCAAGGTCGCCAGGGCTTCGACTCTGAGTGATCGTCGGAGGATCGAATCCTGGGTTCCCTGAGTCAAAGCGGTGGTGGCGATGTTGATATCGAGGCGAGGAAACCGGAGCGTCTCTATTCGAAAATGGGACACGTAGTCCCAGAGGGTCTCCTCCTGCCCTTGACGAATGGCGAGCAGGCTCATCGCTGACTTGACTTCCTTACGGTAGCCAATGAAGTTCTCCTTGAATAGCTTCTTCACTTGCTAGAAGGAGGAAATAGTCCCGACCAGCAGGGACTCAAACCATGTTCGGGCGTTCTCCCTGAGGGTGGTAACGAACAAACATTTTACAGCGTCTAAGGCCCAAGGGAACACCAAGTTGGACTCAAAGTTGTGCATGTGGTCAACTAGGTCGGTGGTGCCGTCGTACGGGGTGAACAACGGCAGTTGAAACTTCGGTAGAATGGGGGCTTCCATGATCTCCTTAGAAAAGGGAGCGTGAAAGTCTTGATCGTCATCGATGAACCCGCGGGTCTTGGCGGCGAGCAGGACGTCGTCCAAGTAGCGGACCTTATCTTTGATCTCATTGATCCGTTGTAGCCTCTGGGCCATCTCTAGATTGGAGTGCAGCGAGCTGCGCTCTCTTGGTGCGTGCGAGCTGCGCGGCTGCCGGGCGTGCGCACTGAAGGTGTGGGATGCTTCCCATACTCGGCGAGAATCCACGATGGTCGAGGCCCCCCCGTTTTGCTGTGGTTCCATCGGGACGCGCTGGGGGCCCGTGGGCTTGGCCAGGAGATCCTGACACAGGCCTATCAGGATTTGGATCTACTGGCGCATTACGGCGAGATCATCGGTGGTGACTTCCTGACGTGGCCGGGTGGAAGATGAGACTTCCTGCGACTTACGGCGGGAGCTGGGGCCCTGGTGAGAATCTCGGCCCCGGTTGCTGACGTTGTGGTGGCTCCCACGATGTGCCATTGGCTTTTTGATCGGAGTTCTCACAAACAGTGGCAAAAAGTGTAGAGGTAGGAAAATGGTCTCTAGCCCTCGTACTACACCTTTCTATTTATTTACTAGGGAGGATCGCCCGTCACTCGTGGAAACCTGCAAACACCAGAGACGAAAGACGTCAGAAGGAGTCCCAGGCGTTACCTCGAGGAACAACCCTCCAATGCTTAAGTCAACACTTGGGAGATAGGGAAATATGAGGAAGAATGTGAGAGAGAGAGAGAGGGGGGAGAGAGAGAGAGAGAGAGAGTTGAGGAATCATGGAGTGAGCCTGGAGAGGTGGACTGCCTTCGAGGAGGGTCCTCGTCGTGGCCAACGAGCGCTCAGAGAGTGCTCACTAGGCAATAAGGGTGCTCGAAGGACAACCGGAGTTTGCCGTGGTCTCTCTCTAGATAGCAAGTTGACCTCTCTTTTCCATTGTTGGAGCTAAGTGTGTGTGTTTCCTGGTGAAGTTCATCGTCCCATGCTTCGTCCGTCGGAGTCTCTTTTATAGGGGGATGTCCTGGTAGCAAGAGTCGGTCCCTTGTCAGGGAAGGGCATGGATCGTGGAGTAACATCCCCCGCGATCATGGGGGATTTCCCGTTGAGAGCCTATTCTTTCAGAGTCAAACGGTTCTCTAGCGAGTCTTACGACCCCCGTGGAGTGTGCTCGACCTTAGTGGAGTTAAAGTCAATGTCGTGGGAGGTAACATTCAATCGTCGGAGAGTCATCTGACGGTCGTTGTGTCTAGATTGAAGTCCTTCCTGCAATGGCGAATCTGAGGCTCAATCATTGTGGGCCGTTTGTTACGGGCCGTGGCTGTCGGGGGCCCTTGGACGCGTTGTGGATCATGAACCCGAATAGGCCTGGCAGAATTGAACCTTACATAGGTCGAGCCATTTTTACCCTCCTCAATAAGGTTGTGAGAAACAATGATCACGTCCAACTAAAAAGACTAATTTGTGTAAAACACTCATATAAGTACAAGTACTGGAAGCTCTTAGAAATATCACTAATAAGAAAAAAGTGGCAATGTAAGAGAAAAATGAAAATAATATCATTTGACATGTACCTTTAGCACGTAGTAGGCAATTGCTTTCACCCTCTGATAATTGCCTTTCGCAAAAGAGCTAGCAATTAGGGCCTAAGAATAAAAAGCAATCTCTTTACTGATTGAAACAAAACAAAAGGACATGATGAAACCAAATTACTGAGCCAACAGAAAAGTGGGCAAAATGAACGAAATGAGCCATAAGTAGGCAAAAGAAACATTTAGTTTACACAGATCATACCTCAGAAGTTTTTAGCAAACATCCTATAATTTTTTGGAAGGTGACCAAAAGTAGGCCACAATTCATTAAGGATAAGTAACCAAAAAAAGGTACAGTAAAGCTTAAAAAAAGAACCCAGGACTCTACCATCCTGACAGGGAAAAGAAACAACACTCCCCCCCCCACCTCCCTACCATTTTATTTATGTGACATGAAATTTATCTCGATCATATAATTTTATGATTAAATAACTACTATATTAGAACACAACTCCAAACAACAACCACACTTCCGCCTCCACCTCCTCCACCAGCTTCTTCCTACATCCACCGTATTGAGTCAAGTAGGTCTGCTCTTCTCCAGGCAATCGTCTCTTTCACTTCATGCTTTTGTCGATACAGATTGGGCTGGGTGCTCTACTGATCGACGATCCACTGGCGGATATGCGATTTATCTCGGAAAGAATCTTATTTCCTGGTGTTCAAAGAAGTAACCCACTGTTGCTAGATAGAGCACAGAAGCAGAGTATAAATCCCTTGCTAATGCCACTGGTGAAGTTATATGGATTGAATCTCTTCTTAAAGAACTTCAGTTTCCACTTTTCGCAGCCCACCATATTATCATGTGATAACATTGGGGCTACTTACCTGGTGGTCAATCCTATCTTTCATGCCCGCACAAAACACATCGAAATTGATCGACAGCGATTTCAATCTCTTGCTTCCAAGCTCAACATTGTCGGCCCCATGCTGAGCTTGCCGGGGCGTATTGAGTCAAGTGGGTCATCTCCTACAAAATCGGCACGACCTTCACCAACTGCCAGTGATCGTGTGACCTGCGAAGTGGCTCCAGATAAGTCTCCGGAGAAAGCTCAGCGAGTGCCGGCGTAACAATTTCACCTGTTGTAGATAAGTCCTCCTATCATTTAGGATGAGTTGTTGTTAACGTACGTGAGTTGTTGTTAACGTACGATGTGGATAGTCGCGAGCTGTGCAACCAGATCTGTATATATATGCGAATCTAGTACAGAGGGCGCTAAGTGAGCGAACCCAGCATTCTGCCTGTCTCTGTTCTGTTTACACTCCTACAAAATCGGCACGACCAACTGCCAGTGATCGTGTGACCTGCGAAGTGACTCCAGATAAGTCTCCGGAGAAAGCTCAGCGAGTGACGGGCATCTCGTAACAATTTCACCTGTTGTAGGTAAGTCCTCCTATCATTTAGGATGAGTTGTCGTTAATGTACGACGTGAAAATTCGCTAGTCGCGAGCTGTGTAACCAGATCTGTATATATATGTGAGGGCGGTAAGTGAGCGAACCCATCATTCTGCCTGTCTCTATATTAGATTCACATATATATACAGATCTGGTTACACAGGACGTGACTATCCACGTCTTACATTAAGAATAACTCATCCTAAATGATAGGAGGACTTATCTACAACAGGTGAAATTGTTACGAGATGTCCGGCACTCGCTGAGCTTTCTCCGGAGACTTATCTGGAGTCACTTCGCAGGTCACACGATCACTGGCAGTTGGTGAAGGTCGTGCCCATTTTGCAGGAGATGACCCACTTGACTCAATACACCGGCACACAGAAGGTTGAAAGCAGCAGGGGCCACGTCGATCTCGCCCCCGCGGGGATAGAAGTGCTCCCTCGGGATGACCATGGCGTACACACAGAACGCCCCGCAAGCCATGGCGGGGCCGATCCAGAACACCCATTGATGGTCCCACACCTTCCCTCCCCTAAGCCACCGCCGTCCCCACGCACCTCGCCGGGTTCATCCCGGCGCCGGGGTACCCCTTCTTCCCAGTCGCCGTCGCCGACACGAACCCCATGAGCCCCACCGCCGCGCCTATCATCCAGCACGCGGCTACGGCGCCCATCGCCCGCGCGTGCGGCTCGTCGAACGCGACGCGCGCGGGGAACAGCAGCGCGAAGGTGCAGGCTGCCTCCAGCCACAGCGCGGCGCCGGAGTCGGCGGCGGCTGGGACGATGCAGCCGCCGCCCAGGATGGTCTTCAGCAGCAGCGCGCCGAGGACGGCCCCGGCGCACTGGGCGAGGACGTAGACGGGGGCGAGGGAAAGAGCGCCGAGGAGGGCGGCGGCGAGGGTTGATGGCCGGATTCAGGCGGCCCCCGGAGACGGGGAAGGTGGCGAGGAGGAGGATGGTGACGGAGAGGGAGGTCAGTACGGCAGCGAGGGCGCTGGGGGAGCCCACGTGGGAGTGGGGGGAGGAAACAGGGATGACGTTGACGGTGAAGACGAGAACCGCGGTGCCGACGATCTCTGCCGTGGACGCCCCCCATACCTGCGGCTTTCAAACGGTGTGTTAGCGACGCAACTACGACCCATCAGGCAATGGGGTAAAGTTTTCATTTGGAAAAATTACTCAGAAGGACAAAAAATTATTAAAATATCAAAAAAGGACATTCTAACTTTAAAATATCTAAAAAGTCACTGTTTTTGATCTTAATCAGGGTTTGCCGTCCCGCTCCGACCCGTAGCGACTCGCACGACCCGACCTGACCCAGGCCGGGACCGGGTCGGCCGGGCCGTGGGGATAATGAGAAATTCAATCGGCTTCTCAGGCCGAAGGGGAGGCTGGAATGCTAACGGATTAATAAGAAGAGGTGGCAAACGGGGAATGAAGCTAAGTTACTGAAGGAGGTTTTTTTTTTTGGGAAGGAGACCAAGTAAAAAGAATAGGTGAGCTCACCCTTTCCCGTAGGCGGTAAACTAGCTTCTTTGGCTTCCACTGCACAAGTCGAACCTCCTGATCCTGCTTCTGGCAAACCACAGGCTCTTTGAATAATCTAGCAAACGCCCAGCTGAAATCAAGCATGTCATCAGCGGGCCCCTTTGGCAATAGAGGCAGACCGGCACCTGTACAAGTTGTGCTTTCTTTTCCTGACTGAGCTGACTATAGCTGTAATGTTCCTGGCTGTAGAGGGCCCTTGACAAAATGCTGGCGATAGTCCCAAGTAAGTGGTCCTGAGTCACCCATCATTGATAATGTGGACTCTCGGTAACCGAGACCTCGTCTACTCATCTTTCTACTTTTGGGCATGGGCTTAGTCCGCCCTTGGAGTTGCATGCCGAGGCCTCTCCCCGGTTGGTAGCCTAACTTCAGAATAATGGACCAGCCATTAGAATCTTGGAACTTGGGCTTCTCTTTGATGTTAACAGGTACAACAACGGGCTTGCGAGGTGCATAAGCCCAAGAAAAGTCCAGATCCAAAACTGAGATAACAGGCCGACTACTGGGACATAGTGTGGGCAGAATCTTCTCTGAGATAGATATGACAGACTGGGCCGTAGATAAGCTTTTCACTTTAACCACCCTCTCTTGAAAAGGAAATTTGAGACACTGATGCGCGGTGGATGGTATGGCACTGAGAGTATCAATCCATGGACGACCCAAGATTACCTTGAACATAGGGTCGATATCTAGCACATAAAATTCAATGGGCATGGTGAGAGGCCCAAGTTCGGCTTGAATAGTAACGATCTCGTGGCATGCCTAGTTGAATTATCATATGCAGCAATAGTAGTCAGGGTGGGCCGTAGAAGTTCTTCTGAGAGATTACAGGCCCTAAGGGTGCTCAGCGGGCAAACATTGATAGATGCCCTTGTGTCAACTAATGCTGCGTCGACACTGACTTTGTTCAAAATAATAGAAATACAAAGTGACATTTGCTAAGCTTCTGGAGGTGACAGCTCAGTTTCAGAGAATGTGATTGCTGGTCCTTTCGAGATTGTTGCCAATGCTGTCAGAAGACTATCAACTGCCACGTCTTCATTAACCATCACCTTTTGAAGAAAATTCCTTAATGCATCTTGGTGAAGGGTAGAACTCTTAATAAGTTCTAGCACAGATATCTTGGCGGGCACTCTGTCTAGATGATGTAGCAGGTCATATTGAGTACTCGATAATGGCTCGGTCTGTTCTTGTTGATCATTAGCTGGCTGAGAAGACTCGGGATTCGAAGTAGAAGCATAATTCCTTTAGAACAAACGCCCGCTCCGCAGGGCAAGATTTTGTGCCGACACGGCATCTGATAGCTATAGAATGGGCCCGGTGGGGTGGATAAGAGGTGTGGTGGGAGGTAGGGGAGAGACAAGTGGGTTGGTGGAAATAATGACAGGTTATGGAGAAGGGGTAATGGGTGATGGGTTAATGATATGTGTGGTGATTATGGGTGTAGCGGGAGATAGAGGTGTAAGGACTAGAGGAGGGGTGTTAAGCAGAGGGCTAGGTGTTGGTGTGGTGATGGTGGCGGGGGTAACGAGTAATGGGCGAGATGGAGGCGCAGAGATGGATGGTGGCGTGGGAGTAGGAGGGATGGTAAATGGGAGGATGAACGGTGTAACAGGTGGAGGAGAGGCTTGGTGCGCGGGTGCAAGGATAGCAGAAGTGGGGGAAGGTGAAGGGTAGCTATGGTGGAGGGCCATGATTTGTGGAGTAGAACCATCATTGTCAAAAGACCACCCGACGTCGAGAGCTGAGGGTTGAACTACATTAACCTGAGCCAGTGCCAACGACTGAGGCTGCGGAGCGGGAGGGTGGTTTGACATTGGGTTCTGATGGATCCCCAAGTCTTGAACCAGCTGCTGTTACTGTTGCGGCTACTGTTGTGGCGGTGGTGCTTGTTGCTGCTACACTTGCTGCCTCGGCACTTGCCTTCTTTTCTCTTTAATCTCAACAATAGCCTTGTGCATTTCTGCCCAATCAATAAGGTGCCCTTCATGGAGGTCATACACCGAATCTCGAAACTGAAAATATCCTTCAATTGTATGCCCAAGCTACCTATGGAACATATAATACTTTGTCTGATCAACGGCTGGGTTCCATGTGGGTCATTCTGGAGGAAGCTGTATAGCACTGACTGACATGAGAGCCGAAAAGATGTCGGCGAGAGTTTCTGGTAGAGGAGGACATGCAGACCTGGTCAGTGCACGTGGGCTAAAGTCAGTGCACATGTAGACTAAGGTTAGTGTACATGCAGACTAAGGTCTGTGCACGTGGGCTAAAGTCTGTGCACATGCACACTAAGGTTAGTGTACATGCAGACTAAGGTCAGTGCATGCGGGCTAAAGTCTGTGCACATGCAGACTAAGGTCAGTGCGGGGTCCATGCACATGGGGCCAGGGGCTATGCAAGGTCCGTGCGAGGCTTATGCAAGGCTTATGCATGCGGAGGGGTGAAGTCCGTGTAGGGTCCGTGCACGTATAGACAGGGTCCATGCAGCTATAGGCCAAGTCAGTGGACATGCGGGCAGGGTCCATGCAGGGTGAAGTCAGTGCATGTTTTGAGTGAGGTCCATGCAATGCAAGGTGAAGTCAGTGCGTGCTTTGAATGAAGTCCATGCAATGCAAGATGAAGTCCATGCATAGTCCGTGCAGGGTCTGCGCACATGCGGGCTAAAGTCAGTGCATGCATGCAAAGGGAGACAAGGTCCGTGCAAGGTTGCACGGGGTCGAAGTTGCACGGGGTTGGGGATGCATGGAGTTGAAGCCGTGAGGAGGTGAGTGCATTAGGGAAGGCCATGGGCGTGTCGGTGAATGACGGGGGAGAGCGTGCCGGCGAAGCGGTGTACCGACGAAGGGTGAACTGGCAGGCGTGCCGATGAAGGGCTTAGCAACAACAAAAGGGAGGGGTGCATCGCTCAAGGAGTGTGCCGGAGAAGGGGAATAAAGAGTGTATCGGTGAAGGGGCCAAAGGGCATGCCGTGGAAGAGTTTAGTAGCGTGCCGGTGAAGGAGGTCTCAGAGTGTGCCAATGAGGGGGATTTTGAAAGCATGCCGGTGAAGGGGGGGTTTGAGAGCGGTCTGCACCGGTGAAGGGCTCACTCCTCCTTCATTCTCTTAAGGCATTTCTTTTCTTCTTTTATCCTTCTCTTCCTCCTTTTCTTAATTGATTTTCTATGTGATTCGTTTATTTGTTGCTCCCCTTTGGTCTTTTAGCATACTATTATTTGTGATAAAAATTAGGCAGCATCTCCCCTTGACCCTGGGCGTAACGGAGATACGAAGAACGCACCCACATGGAGCGGCGAAACCCGACAAGTAGAGGTGGGCGTCCGAAGACGGCAACACCCTTAATAAAACATCGAAAAACCTGAGGAAATCGATAGAGGGAAGGCCTCTCTAGGACTGGTTAGGGGCATGCCGGCCAAAGACTGTGCCGGTGGAGAGGTGTGGGGGTCAGTGTACTGGCCAGGGAGGCTGTGCTGGGCTAGGAGCATATCGGCCAAGGAAGGGTTAGTGTGCCGGTGAAGGCCTCTGAGAGTGGTTCAATGCCAGTATGAGGGAGAGGGTCGTAAGGCTTGGGGGTTTGGTTTAGCTGGCCAGGAAGCTTTAGCTGGGGGAAGAGATGCTAGGGGCTGAGAGTTTAAGGCGGTTTGGGGGGACAAGGGCCAACAGTGGTATTGTGGTTTGGGTTCTTAGGATATCTTTAATTTATTCATAAGATACATAAAATCTTTTTGATAAGTTCCAATAAAAAGGCCAACAGAAGATTATGACCTACACTTAAACAATAGGGAAGCAATAACATATGTTAGGATATTTTCTTTTATTTGTGAGAAAGTGGGCATTTGGGCCAAACACCTTTGTAGAGTGGAGGCTCATGACTCCTCTATTTTCCTTGTGTTGGTGGTTGACAGGACATTTTTTGAGAGCTGAAAGCCATGTACTTGTACATCACTTTTATTTTATTAATATATTTGTGGTACTATCTACGTTCAAAAAAATATATATCACGGTGTTTGCTATCCTATCCATGTGTGCACACAAGTGACCTCCTCCCTCAAGACAGTACCCCCAATTGATTTCTTCCCCTAGCTTAGACTTGGAGCTATCCTAACACAAGAGGGGTCTCAAAAACTGGTTTGGAACTGATTGTGTCGAAGCACGAGGACTGATTCTCAACCTCTCCCCTAAGCTAAATTATGCACGAAGAACAATGATATACAACTAGTGGAGCATCACTCTTATGGGTATCCCAAGTATTAACATGACCACGAAGATCTAACTGAATACCCAAACTAACGTTGAAAGGCCAACCATAAATTGCATCGTAAAACATCTAAAGCCTATGCCTAAAGGCCCTATAACTGACAAGTGCAATGCAAGGGATGTTTAGTAACAACCATGCAAAAGGCATACTGTAACACCCCAGATCTTTGGCGGATCTTTATTGGGTCCTGCTAGATCTTTATTGGGTTTTTGGATCCTTTTAGAAGAGTTTCAGACTACTTTTGTAGCTCCCGAGTTGAGAACACTTCGACCCATTCACTCTTCAGTTCCTCGAACAGACACCTATCTTTTACACCCTTCCACAGGGGTTAAAAATCTCCCCCCGGTGCGTTCTCCCTCAATCTTTTGTTGTGTCTCCTCTGGATTTGATGATGGGTTTTGATGCTGACAACATTCTATGTTTTGATGCAGGAACAGTCATTTAATATCATGCAGAATCTCTTAAGTCAGACTGTGTCTCTAGTCATTAACAGGTTAATGCATGTTCATTATGGTGCATAATAAGGTCGATGCACCTTCACACATTGAGATAGGCAGGTCGGTGCACATGTCACACTTAGCCTAGAAGGTCTGTGAATATGCATTTCTATTGAGAAATTAGGTCGATGCATCCTCCACTTCTCTGAGCTATCAGGTCGATGCACATATGTGTTAGCAACTAGGAAGGTCGATGCACATATGCTGCATTCACCTTAGAAGGTCGATGCACATATGTCGCTAAGACTAGAAGGTCGATGCACATATGCTGCGTTCACCTTAGAAGGTCGATGCACATATGCTGCGTTCACCTTAGAAGGTCGATGCACAAATGTCACTAAGACTAGAAGGTTAATGCACATATGTTGTGCTTAACTTAAAGGTCGATGCACTTTGTCAGAATGCATTGTAAGGTTGATGCACATCCTTTTAGCACACATTAGCAGGTCGATGCATCTCATACATCATGTTCACAACTTATGTTTTAAGGTCGATGCACCTTATGCACAAGTTGTTGCTTGCAACCTGGCGGATTGGAGTAAGGTCAATGCTAGTGACCTAGTAACTACAACTAAGGTCGATGCATGGTTGGAAGGTCGATCATAGTCTGTTCATATCTGAAGCTTTGGGTCTGTGCAATAGAGGTCATCTCCTTCAAGGTCGATGTACCTTGAGCATTCACTATAGAAATAGGTCGATGCACCTTCATTAAGGTCTACCTATATTTCAATCAAAGGTCAATGCTTCTATTTTAGACTTATTGCATGGGCTAAGTTTTATAGGCTAATGCATCTCAGTGTCGCATTGTTGCTTGCAGGAATGTGTGTAGTCATTTGACTTAGCCAATTCTGATTAAAGCACTTTTGATAGAAATTGGGTTTAAGCTTTGTGTTGTGACTAATATCTCTTTTATTTTTTTAACCAATATTCTTGCTCGAACATGTGGACTACATGAAGACTGACCGCACGTGGAACTTAAGTAAAGCCAATGAGGAGCACGTGATCCAAGATGGGAGACTATTCTAGAAACCTGCCACGTGGATCATCGTACCATCTGCTCTTGACACATGGTCTCTCGAAATGGGTGGGAATGTGTTCTCCACACGCCCAATTTGTGAGCCCGTGGACCCTAGGGTTCATCCTCTATAAAAGGATCCCCAACGCTCAAACTCAGATAAAATAATACACAGAAGAGAATACGAGAAGAGCAGAGGAAGATCAGAGAGTGGGATAGCAGAAGAGAAAAGGAGAGAGCAAGAAAGAGAGAAGAGTCTGAAGTTGTGAGAAAGAAAAGCAGAGCGTCGTGAAGCTAGTCTGAGAGTGAAGTGAGGTTAAGTGTGCTGTGCCCTCTTGGCTTTGATGATTGAGTGTTTGTTTTGATGATAGCAACTTACAATGAATCAGGGGGAGATTATTGTGTGCCCTCTTGGCTTTCATGATTAAATGGAACTTTGATGTTAGCAACTTATGGTGATGTGTATGGATTTTGCTTGAGATGAATGGCATTGATGCATAAGTGTTAGTTTGTGCATAAGAGTTTGCCTAGCATTTGGTGCTGCAAGTCTATGCGTAGTCAGTGCATGTAGGAGGTCTGCATTGAGCCTGTTGCAGCTGTTGCTGCAAGTCCATGTGCATGTTTTTCTCTAAATGCATTTATAAGTCCACACAGGTTTTACATAATGCACTAAAAGTCCATGCATGTTCTGGCTTTAGCCAAGAACATGAGTTCGTGCACATTTTATGGACTTCCCTCAAGTCCGTGCACGTTTTCGCTTGCCATTGTGCACATTCAAAGTCCGCGCATGATTTAGTCTTCCAGTAGACACAAGTCCATGCACTTCTTGGCCCTGTGTTAAAACATACATCCATGCACATTTCAACAAGTCCATGCACTTCTTGGCCCTGTGTTAAAACATACATCCATGCACATTTCAACAAGTCCGTGCACTTCTTGGCCTTGTGTTAAAACATATGTCCATGCACATTTCAACAAGTCCATGCACAATGTTCGGTCGAAGTCCGTGCATATTTCACCAAGTCCATGCATGGTGCTACCTGCATTCTTTGTTCGCACATGTTTTTCAGTTTGAAGTCCTAGCACATTTTCATTAGAAGAAAATCAAACTCCGTGCATGAACAGTGCAAGTCTTGCATCTACAGGCTGTAGCATTATGAGGATGGTACAAGAGAGGAGAAGGAAAAAAGGGTAAACAACGAGTAGAAGGGAGGGGCGGGGTGCGACAGTTAAAGAATGAAACTTGGAGAGTCGCCCCCCTATCGACCCCAAGATGGAGGGCGGAGAAGGAGGGGAGGAGGAAGAGAGAGAGATGGACTGGAAAGGAAGCTTAAAGAGCTGCCGCTGCCAGATGCCCCCATTCATCCTTCGATGCTCCTATCTTCCACCGAAGGTAGCATTGGCCATCCGGCAGTATGAAGGTGACATGCTCCAGCATGACAGACCCTCTTACTAGCCGTTCGCCAACTGACGGACCCTCTTTCAAGCTGGAGTGGTAGTGCCCTCCCTCATAGCACCGCCTGCCTCGTCATCCTCTAGAACGTCTTCCATGCTTCTCTAAGACCAATAGCATAACACTTCGCGGAGAGGGAAAACTACAGGGAACGGTCCTAAGCAATGAAGAGAGAAGGAAACGCCCTTCGGAGCCTTTTTGTAGGCTGAAGGGGAGTGGTTGCCTTAAATGACTTTCCCCTCGAAGAATCGCGAAAGGCAGACACCCTTTCCCCAAGATGGTTACCTCATTTTCCACCAACTCCCCTTCGATGGAAACACACGAAGTGACAAATCTTCAAAAACATGGGAAGATGGACAGGCGCTAGCGCCACACCAACCAATTGACACGCTAGATGTCCGTAGAGAAAATCGGTACCTTCCCAAGAACTACAAGTACAGCGGTCAAAATCACACCAAAGGCGGTACAGAACAGTTAATCCAATATCTAACCTCATCGCTGTCATATCTTCCAGAAAGTAGTCTGACATTACTACGCTAAGGAGAAGGAAATGTTCATCGGAAATTACATCGAAGGAAAGAGCAAAAAATTAAAAAAAAAGGGGAAAGAAAGTAAAGATGCATCAAGCCTCCGGTCTGTCCCGTGACTCGGGGATCGAAGGATCTTCGGCCTCAAGCGATCTGCCCTCGGCACCCTCGGTGACGGCCGACCCAGGCACTGACCCCACTGGTGTGGGAACTACCTCGGTCGCGCGCCCTCTCAAGGTAGCTGGAGTTGGTGATCCCTCGGACGAGGTAGAGTCCCCCCGGCTTCCCTCCTCACTTGACGCCGAAGCAGTAGGTTTGAAAGATGCCAAATCCGAGTCGTAGTGCTACCCGAAGGGGAAGATGACCACCCTTGGTGCCTACTCCTCCGCCCAAAAGTCGGCCCGACGATAGCCTTGGGAGAACCCCTTTCAGATGCCTCGATGGAAGCCCGACTGGTAATAAGGGAAGGCAGCCTTTTGGAGATTGGCCTGGTAGTCCTCTGAGCTTTTGTACCGCTCGAGTGCCACTACCCCGGCCGACTCCACCCTACCAGCAAGCTCGACTGACCTCTTCTCTGCCTCGACTAGCGCAGCCTCAACCTCCGCCCGAAGTCGCTCGGCCTCCTCAGCTCGGCCCTCGAGCTCCGCTCGCTCGGACTCCTATTGCCCATCACACTCGACCTGAGTTGCGCGCTCCTACTCTAGGAGCCTACTCTTCAACTTGAGTGAACTACGGGCCTGAGCCAGCTACTCGGCTGATGCCTGGGCCTCCGCCTGGCTTGACTTCCCCCATTCCCGGAGCGAAGTGACCTCCTACCGAACCCCTCGAGATCGGTAGTGAGTCGAGCGATCTTCCGATCGGATGTGCTGACGACCCAAGCAAGATTTGATTGCTCCGTCTCCGCCCGAGTGTAGGCATCGGCTATGTCGGCCACCATCTGGGCCAGCAACAAACTACCCTCCATGATCATTTCAAGGACCGCAGACGGAGGCTTATGCCTAATTCCTCCTCGCACCACCCTCGAGGGTATGTTATGGCATCGCTGGTATAAGGGCCCCCGGACGTCGAGAGGAGGGCCAGTCCTCTCCGAAGTGGCCGGAATAGGGTCTCCCCCCTCGAGTGATACCCCCTCGGGAGCCCCGCCAGTTGGCTCAGACTGGGCCACCCCGTCCCGCGTCTCTCCTGCCTCGACCGGATGGGATGGAGTCGTGTCTCCTCGTGACCCTCCAGCCCCGACCGGCTCGCTCCCGGTGCCTCCACCTTGCGCTCCTCTGGCTTCGCCCGACGCTCCAGCATCAGCAATCACCACTCGAGAATCGCCCGCCCTCGCTACAGCCTCATCAGCCCCCTCTCGCTCGGCGGAAGGGCGAGCCAGCCGAATAGGCTCGGCCCCTTCCAGCTCGACGGAGGGGAGAGGAGGGGAGAGCTGAGCAACCACCATCCTCGACCGAGCGGATAGCCCCAGCCTTCTTGGCCTGCTTCTTCTCAGTGGACCGAGCCTTCATAGAATCCCACATCATCTTCTCCACGGGGTCCTTGCGCTTGGTCCCTGCCCAAAGTTGCTTAACACGAATGAGTGGTATTGAGACCAGACTCAGACGAATAAGGAGAAAAGGAAGAGAGGCGAGGGCTAAAACTCCCTCGTTAAGGCGCAGAGGCCCTGATCACAAGGAACGGTCTACAGAAGAAGTGAAAAATCAAGAGAAGAGTGAGGACTAAAGCCTCGAAAGTAGTGAGAGAAAGGGCAAATGTCCAAAGTAGTGGATGTGGAAGAAGTCGAGTTAGACCCAAAATTAGAAGGGATTAAAAGGAGAAGGAATTGATAGATAGAAAGTGGTGGATCCGGAGGGTCCAGAGGCAGTAAAGGAGAAAAATCATGGTAGGAGGAATCATTTGGAGGTTTCGGAGAAGGAAAATCCCAAGGGACGCGATGCCCTAGGGAGAAGTATGGAAAAAGATAATGGAAAAGGAAGGAGAGGACGAAGGACGCGATGACATGGAGAAGTAAGAGGATAAATCGGAGGAAAGAGAAGGGATCCGGAGGCTCCGGAGGATCAGAATCAGAAGGGTCGGAATGCCCCAGAAGAAGATAGAGTGAATAAGATGGAGAATCCGGAGGTTCCGATAGAGGAAGGCAGAAAAGGGTGCGATGCCCTGGGGAGAAAGAAAGATCCGGAGGGTTCGAAAGGGGAGGTGGTGAGGGGGAAGGGGCGCAATGCCCAAGGAGAGTCAATGAGAGGCTCGGAGGACCCAGGTCTGGGAGTGTAGAGGGGCGCGATGCCCAAAGAGGAAAATCCAAAGGTTCCGGAGGGATGAGACACCATGGGGTGCGATGTCCGAGGAAGACAAGGGAGAAATCCGGAGAGTCCGGAAGCGAGAGTTGAAAAAGGGCGTGATGCCTTGAGAGAAGGTTGGAGGGGGCGCAATGCCCAGGAAGTGTAAGGGGACCTGGAGATTCTGAGGATAGAGGTGAATAAGACGGGGAATGCAGAAGATCCGGAGGTTCCGGAAGATGGGGAAGATACGGGTCTGGAAACCCGGGGAAGAAGAAGTGCAAATGCATGTGAATACAATGTAATGGATGCGATGAATGCATGAAATGCAAAGAATGTAAAGAACATGAAGGGCGAGAGGATGAGATCCTCCTCCTTATCCCTAGAGTGGCCCATGAAGCATCGGTGATAGACGGGAATATGGGTGGACTTGAATGGAAGGTGGATAGAATAGCGGAAGGCCCCTTAGTATGAGGATAACTGCCCTTCTATAGAAGTGAAAGGGTATAGACAATCGGCCCAATGGATAAAATACAAGCCCATGATGAAGCTTCAATAGTAAATGACAACTCACTTTGAGAGTGAAGAACAACAGTGCGAGGGAGTTGACAGATGGGAATGGGAAGCATCATGTTGCCCAGGGGTTGCGGCGTATAGGGAGTGTTGAACAAAATGGGCATTCGCCCCTTGTATGGAAGAGCATGTTCAAAATTAGAATGTTGGAACAAGGGGTGCTCTACCCGGCCCTGGGTCATAGACTTATACGGCATCAATGTTTGACATTTTCTTCTGGCGAGTAACAGCGGGGACTTGGCCTCTTCAACCATGCTCGGCACAAAAATGCGGATTAGCATCCGCCAAATAAATTCTTGCATCTTGAATGGCACGGTCGTGGACAAATCCTTTTTGCCCGGCTCTTGATCATCTTCGGCACAAGTACTCGCAAAAGCACTCCCATTCCAAGTGGTAGAGGAAGCGGAGGCGGAAGGCTCCATGGGTGGTGATGATGTAATGGAAGGTGTTGGAGAATGGGTGAGTGGTAGCGGAGGTTCAAACACGTCGAGCTTCCCCCTTTGCCCAGAAGTAGTCGGGTTGGCTCAAGTGCAAAAAGGGATGGATCCTGCTCAGGATTTACCACGGGTTTACGTGAAGGGTTAGGTGGTGGAGTAGGCAATGTGGGTTTTGAGTTTAGAGGGATAATGGAGGGCTGAGGTGGCGGTAATGGGAGGTTAACTGGAGAAGGTATAGGGGTGAGCTCGGTGGAGGCCGATGGCATGGGGGCTAATGGCTTAATGGGTGGAGGTTTAGTGGAAGGCTCGGCGGAGGCTAGTGTTGTGGAGGTTAATGGCATAGCTGGTGGAGGTGTAATTGGTAGAGGTTTGGTGCGAAGAAAATGTAGAACCGGGAAAACAGCGTTAGGGATAGAAGGAGACTCAAGATGCGCCAGTGTGGGTGATTGAAGTATCGACCCATCATCGTAACACCAGTAAGTCTTAGAAACGGGGGTTGGATTGGGGACAGTGGCTTCATCCTGAGCAGGGGGTTCATCCAGTGATAGTGGAGGTATAGGAAAGTGAAGGAAACTCGGAAGGGGTGCTTGCAGAGCTTCATCATGTGCCATCTTCAATTCTTCAGTTGCCGGCTCTTCATTAGCATGGTGAGGGTTTAAGTGGAATTTTCTTGGCGGATTGGCATCCTCGGTACGCAAAATCTTCAGTGAAGGTAGGGGGATGGTTCCCTAGCTCGAGTACTTCTTTTCCCGCAAGTTTGGTAGCCCGAGGTGAGCTGAGTGGGTTTATTTCTCCGTCAGGGTGAAGTTGCATGATTTTGGGGTGTGAGCCGGATCATGGGTTCTGATCATATTTTGGGGGTTTAAATAGGGCCTCTTGGTGCTAGAGAGGATGGAGACTAGTTTCGCCTTATTTTTTCCTTCCCGTGGGTGTAAACGGGGCATGGAATGGGAGTTTTTACGAAGTTCGTCGTTTTTGTGCTCGTGACTGTGTAGCGGTCCTTCCAGGGACTGCTACCGAATGAGACAGTCTCATGGAGACCGCTAGGGGTCCCTTATGTCGGTTCGAGTATTGCGGTCGCTCGATGAACCACCATCGAGCTTTGCGGTCTCTAGGAGACCCCCAAGGTGTGCCTTGTGGTCAGGGCATGACCATTTGTCTGTTTCGTAGTTGTTCAGGGTCGCGTAGGGTAGCGGCCTTGCGACTGACCGCCAGCCAATGGCTAGCGGTCAGGCCAAGGACCGCCGCCCTGCTTAGCGGTCCGAGAGGAGACCACTTGAGGTTCGAGAGTCTTTGGGTCCTTGCGGTCCTGGCTGGATCGCTAGGCTGGGTCTTGCGGTTCGGAGGAGACCGCCAGGCTCTCTAACGGTCCAGAGAGGACCGCCACGTGATTCTTCATGCTCGGGGTGTCCGTTTCGCATTGTGTTGGTCTCTGGTGGACCCGGTTGTGACCCAGTGGTTGACCTTTGGTCTTGTGGGAGTCACGGACACTCGGGGGTTCTGTGTTCATGTTTAGGGGTGTCCGGAGGTACTGAGTTACCTCAATTTACGTGTTGTGGGTCTTGGGGGTCCGGGTGACCCTGTGTGTGTTCTGAGCTTTCGTGTTTGCGTTAGATCGAGTTGTCGCGAGTCGGTGCGAGTGCGGTGGGCCTTCCCCGCACGACGTGGATTTCACCGGAAAGTACTTTTCGCGTGGGCCATGTGGTTGGCCTTGGACTGTGAGTACAGTTAACCAGCCTAGGGACTGGAGGTTTCCCGTGTGTCCCTTGGATGAGGGATCAACACAGTGGCTGGTGAGCTGCATTGAGAATCATGTCACCGTGGTTTCAGACCTAGGGATTGGGCCAGATTAACAGCACTGTGCCGTCACGTGCAATGGTTTGACTCGAGTCTCGTGACTCAAGGACCGTTAGATTTAGTAGGTCTAGTGGGTTGTCCAGAGTCGGTGGCCGTAAGCCACCTGTTACTCCGTGTTACTTGGGATGGGTGGGTGCGTGATTTTCAGTGTTCACATTTAGTGAGCCTCCACTAGTCGTAGTTTTCTTGCGCACGCGTGTGCGGACTCACTTGGGAGTGGTGGAGAGTGTGACCCGAGTGAGACGATTTTTAGGCTGGTTATCGTAGGGCCCCATGCCTTTGCAGCTTGAGTCTGGCTGGGGAGAAAATCAGCTAGAGGACCCGACCTAGAACAGATGGTCTGTGTGTGCACGCGTAGTTGGGGGTAGAGGACACACGCTGATGAGTGCGACCCCAGCTTGTCCTTATTTTGCGGTTACTAGTATGGTGTCTCAGTCTCCGCCTGGGATGTCGTAGGGAGACACTTGAGACTGCGGACTAAGTCGCCAGTGGACGCATCCGACCTTGCTTCTGGTGGACAGGTACTCCCGCCAAGTGACGTGAGTTTCTCGAGAATCAAATTTTCGTCTCCTTCTGCGAGACGTGATTTCGCGTGTAATTTTCGGGTGTTTTTCTCAGAGCTGAGATCTAGGGTTCCTGATGAGTGTCACCGAGGGTTTTCCCCTAGGCGACATAGAGTTTACGACGGTGAGGTCGTGACCGTGTTTCTGGATCGTGTGATTTCGGTGTGAGCCTTTGTGTGTGAGCACGGGCCTCCACGACAGAGGTGTCATGGCGTTTCCTAGTAGCGTGACTAGGGCAGTTCGTAGTATGTTGGTCCCCCGACTGTGGGATAGGGGCATTGGTCACCTTTCCGGTAGGAGTAGATGTAGAGCCGTGGTTTCATTGGCTGTCGTGTTTCGGGGATTCGTGTACAGCCGTATTTTCTACCGTTGTTGTTGTAGCTCCTCCTGCTGTAGTTGTTGTTCTTGCTATAGTTGCTGCTTTCCACTACCGCCGTTGTTTTCGGTTGGGACTCTGCGGGACCCCTACTGAGCCAGTGATAGGAGGCTCACCCCTAGTTTTTAGGTGTGGCGGTTCTTCCTCGAGGTTCGAGGGCGTTGCGTGGAGGTTCTTAGTTGTCAGCTCACCGGACCGAGTGTTCACTTGGCATTTGATACGTTTTCCCTGTTCCACTCGCTCAGCGCCACTGATCGGGTGACCATGCTAGGCGGCTTCTCGCCTTTTCTATAGGTAAAATGCCTGAATGCCTTTGTATTCTTCCTATTATGCTTCTAATATGCTTCTAATGCTGACATTTCTAACAAATATAGTTTTGGGCTTTCTTGTACCTACCGGGGATTGGCCGAGGCAATGAGCTATACCCGAGTCGGTTTCCCATCGCGAGGCGGTGGAACATTGCCCGGAGCGCGGGGTCAATTCAGCGATCGACTCGGGTGATCCAAGAGGACTTGGACTCATTCCCGCACACATCGGTAAATAGCCCGACTTCCTACATGCTCTTCTATATGTTTCTTAAATGCTTTTTAAATGCTAACATGAATGCTGACATGAATGCAATATGCTGACAAATGAATGGCCCTTTCAGGTGCGTTGGACACTGTATCGGGGTGAGGACCATACAGGGCAGCCGTGGGTCGAGGCCTCCCTAGCCTACCGAGGACAAGACGTCTGGCTTCATTGCATAAATGTAATCGAGCCCCTGCACTATCGGCTGATCATGAGGACAAGGGGAGTACACCAGTCGGCGGTGAGATTCCCACACCGACACGACGAACGCCCGGGCAAATCTACCAAAGGGATTGGCAGTGACATTGACTGGAGTGGCCGAGCCAGAAAATATGTTCATGACTGGAAACATAAAGACAAGGCCATGACAGAACGGGCGGACAGTGACGAGGCCTATCTAAAAGCCTTCACCCATCGGCATGGCAGCCAGGTCCACCATGGTACCCGACGACTGGTATGAAATGCTAAACTCAACTTTTTTTTATTCTATATGAATGAATGCTATGCATGACCCTTACTTTCTAAATGCAGCTAGACCCACAAGGGCGCATAGCCGAACTCAAGGGACTCCTCCATGCTACGGTGCAGCAGCGGGATGAGTACCGAGCGGCTTTAGAGCCCTTGGTGAGTTTTCCTAGACTTAAAAACTGAAATGCTTTATGCAAACTTACCTGACCTTTTAAAATGCAGCGGGCCGAGGGAGCCCAGAGGACTGGACCGGATGCGTCATCCTCCTCTACTCAGCCAGCCGGGGGACGGGCTAAGCGGGATGCAGAGTTTACCCGGGCCGTAGCCCGAGCTGAGGAGGCCGAGGCTACCCTCGCGGAGCGGGTAAGACACCAAAAAATTCTTAAAATGCTTCATGATTATGCATGTGTTTAAACTAACCGGTATGCAAATGCAATGTGTAGGTGAGGGAATTAGCTGTAGTGTTGGCGGAAGCGACCGAGGTGCCCCATCTCCGAGGAGAGGTTGACCGACTCCAGGGGGAGGTGATCCGGTTGAGCCGAGATGCCGCGGACATCGAGTGGTACTGGACTGAGGCTCGCAAGGCACGACTTAAGATTTTTGAATTGAAGATCAAGCTCCGAACCATGGAGCGGACCGTCCGGCTAATGGGCCGAGCACCCGAGGGGACCGTGTCACGGAGTGGCGCAGCAGGAGGCTCACGGAGCGCGACACCGAGCGCGTCGGTGGGAGACATCATGGCTAGCTCTTCCACCCACCGGAGGAACGAGGAGGCGGAGCGGAGACGTCCACGGGAAGAAGAAGAGCAAAGTGCCATGGAGCCACTGCCAAAGCGGCATGAGGGCACCGGGGATAGCGGCGGCCCGGGAGATAGACCAGCGGAGTGATACTTGTTCTATTTTTTTTGTGGTTTTCTGATTTTTGTTGACACGCATTATGTGACAATTGACATGATGAAAATGAAGAAAAAATTTATTTTGTGAAAATGTGAATGTGGATGTGTGTATGAATATGAATGAATGCGATTGTGTGAATGGATGGTTGTGAATGGAATGAATTCGAGGAAGGGAATATGTATGTGATTGTGAGCGAAATGGAAATTTTGAAAATGCATGATTGTGTGAATGTGGTTGTGGGAATGAATGTGAGGACAGATGGTTGTGAATGGATGTGAGTGTGCGTGGATGCATGTGAGTGAATGCATGTGAGTGTAAGTATTTGAATGTGAGCAGGTTAATAAAGAATGGTGGACGTGTGTGTAAAAATGCAGGAGAGACTGGCACGGCTGATCAGATCCCTATCCTGCCACAGAAGAATTTAACGGACCTCCTTGAGACCGTTAAGTAACCATAACGGACCAAGCCCAATGTGTTATACTTCATAGAAAGAAGTCTGTTGACAGCCAGATTTTAACGGACCATAAGGGGTGCGTTATGATACTATAACGGGTTCACGACAGACTGTTAAACAAATCCGTAGCAGAGTTCTATCGGGACTCTGTAAAGGCCATCCGAAGTTGAGTAGAAAGAAGCCTAATCCCTATTAGAACCCTTCCAGGCCTAGGATTACTTCAATCCACCTGGCAAAAATTCAGCAGCATCTCCCCTTAACCCAAGGCATTTCTAGGGGGTAAAGCAAGTGCCCATCCACAAGAAGTGACATGCCCCAAAGATAGAGGTGCGCATAGATGCGGCAACACCTAAAACCGTCGCGTGAAAACACGGTGGAAAACTAGGCGATCAGGCAGACAAAACACACCGTATCAGGGGGGGTGATGATGTGTCACCTTATCCATGGCAACAGAAGGGTGCCGTATCAAGAGAAGGGGGCAAGGCCCCGTATCATGTGAAGGTGGCGAGGCCACCGTATCAGGTGGAGGTGGCGAGGCCACCGTATCAAGTGAAGGTGGCATGGCCACCATTTTAAGAGGAGGTGGTAGGGCCACCGTATCAAGTGAAGGTGGGAGGCCACCGTTTTAAGAGGAGGTGGTAGGGTCACCGTACTACACTGGCCAGATAGTGTCGTATTAGCAGAAGATAGGAGAACTACGAGATAAACCAAGGGGAGCTAACACCAGGGGAATTGATCTAGAGACACTGGCCATTGGGTCTGCTAGCCCTAGACTCAGGTGCCATAAGAGTTCACTCCAATAGGAGCGCGAGAGAAAGGTGAAGGGAGGGAAATGGAGAGCGCCCCCAGGAAAGATGGTCTTTTAGAGCAAGGGCTTCAAGCCTTGCTCATTGTGATGAGCAGGCCCTCGTGCTAAGCCTCGGTGAGTCTGAGAATGCACCAGAACGATGGACCACTAAGAAGGGAGCACGAGACAGATATTATGATGGCTTCAACCCTTGCTCATTGTGATGAGTAGGCCCTCATGCCAAGCCTTGCTGAGTCCCAGAATGTATAAAAATGATGCAACATAAATAAGGGAGCACGAGACAGATATTAGAAAGGCTTCAAGCCTTGCTCATTGTGATGAAGGCCCTTGTGCCAAGCCTCAGTGAGCCCCAGAACGCATAAGAACTGCGAAACACTAGGAAGGGAGCATGAGATAGATATTAGAAAGGCTTCAGGACTTCCTTATTGTGATGAGCAGGCCCTCGTGCCAAGCCTCGGCAAGCCCCAGAACGCACAAGAATGGCAAAACAGTAAGAAGGGAGCACAAGACAGATATTAGAAAGGCTTCAAGCCTTGCTCATTGTGATGAGCAGGCCCTCGTGCCAGGCCTCAGTGGGCCCCAGAATGCACAAGAACGACGAAACACAAAGAGTGTAGCAAGAGACAGATATCATAAAGGAGAAAGACATTCATCCTTTTTTTGCAAACACAAAGGTAGGGTTACAAACATTCAGGCTAGAAAGCCAACAATAATAAAAGAATTAGGGTAAACTAGCATAAAAGAAAGGGGGAAAAACAAAGGATGGGGGAAAGTAGAGAATAGGTCATGATGGGAGCAACCACTCCCTCTTCCCTATCTCTCCTTCCCCTTGCATGCCTCCGCACGCTGAACACATGATCTCCCTTTCTCAGTCACCCTTTCTTCTTCTCTCCTCATTCTCTTCTTCTTCTTCCCTCAGATAGTAGTTGTTAGAGGAGCAGGGAGGCGGAGTGTGTCTCCCGTCTCTTCTTCTCTTCCTTTGAAACCCTTCAGCCTAATCCTTTTCTAGACTGAACCTCCTTCTCTTTCTTCTTCTCCTCTTGTTTATCTAGGGGCTCACCTCAACGTTCCCTTTGCAGTGGATGGTCGACGAAGCACCTCTGACACCTGGTCACCATTGCCTACAACGTTTCTTGATCTAGGGTGAACAGAAGGGTGCCAGTAGGGCAGGTACATCAAGGAAGCTTACCAAAAGCATGCAAGCTCGATCCGCAGTCACTGCGCACCAAATTGTTGACAATTGGTCAAGGGTAATGACCATTGGATCTGAGAAAAGTAACACCTTCCTCTTTCATAAAACAACGTCAGAGCTATTGTACCTCTGACTTGACCATGTCACCGTACCACAGAACCCACCGTGTCAACATTTCAAGCGTGTTTGGAGCGCGCCATATCATTTGCGGCGAGCTCACCGTGCCAAAGGGCAAGCTGGTGTGCCGCATTAGGGCCCGAGCAATCTCGTCATTTCAGGATGTTAAGGGAGTGCATTGTATTACTATTAAAGGCCCCACCGTATGGGCGAACGTGGTGAGGCCACAGTATCAAGGGGTAGTGGAGCTGCCATATTAGGCGGGCTACGTGAAGTCCCGTGATCAATGGCACCCAAGAGTGGGGTGAATTAGGTGTTTAGATTTTAACAAAACTTTTGGCCTTTTTGAAATATGTAATAAACACTAATTAGGAAGTAGAAAACTAATTAATTAATTCTCTCAATCTCTCCATTCCCACATGACCATATAATGGATATAACAAACAACCCACACAAACGCACAACTCAAACCACTCGCGCTTCCCTCGATGGGGACGACCGTGAGTTAGCACTCCTTGTTTGAGACATATCGCCTCTTCTGGAGCTCGTTTTGTGCCATGTGGTAGTGTCGTTGCTGGTCGCATCGTCTTGCTTGCCGCGTCAATCTTTAGAGTCCAAGGTCGCAACCCGTCTACGTCGAGTCTCATAGTCGTCCCGCATCATATCTTTTCGTTCATTCTCCTCTGTCAAAAGTGCAAGATTCCTCCATCCTTTGACCTCTTCAATACTTTTTATGAGCTAAAAGAGCACGCACAGACTGGTAAAGGCTTCTTTTTCCTTCAGGTCTAGAGGGGTAAGAGTTGCATTACCCTCTCCTCTCAGGATTCTTCACACAAAGGGTGAAAAATCTGATATTTCTAGGTAAACCCTTCCAATGGTACTTATTGGCCCTTCCTGATTCACTCATACTTCCAACCCATGCTCGTTGTGAGGCCTTCTTCCATCTCCTGAGAGATCAATGACAGCGTCAAAATCCTTCAGAACAGCAAGCAATCGACTACTGAGCTTCTCTCCGAGCCAAACCTATAGCGCTATGCCTACGCTCCCTTGCTTCCCGAAGCTGAGGATTCGAGCAGCTCTACTTCTGTCCAGTAGTTGTTTACTTTATTATGACTGTACAGGCTGCAGATGTCCCTTGTGGCGATAAAAGAAGCCAACTAATTGACCTGACCGAGACCACGAGGAGGAAGGTTCTGGAGGAGATGGTCGTTGACGTATGGGAGTTTCTCCCCGAGGTAAGGGAGACTGGGAGCTTGTCGACTACCCGCGATGAGGGCAAGCGGGCCCTCACCGAGGAGGAGATGGAACAAAGGGGGTTCAAACAGAAGGACTCCGAGCACGAGTTCATGCTGGCCACCTTGAAAGCAATGGCCACCAAAGAAAGCAGGCAGAAGAGGGTGAAGGCACCCCACGCAATGGGGGTCCTTCCAAGTGGCCTCCTCGACCTCTGGCGTTGCCATCTCCTTCACCCAAGGCACTAGTGCTAATCGCTCCCATCACTCTTGCCTTCCCAAGGGGTCCTGTCCAGACTCCGCAAAGAAGCAACCTTCAACTATGGTGCCTGCCACCGACCCAAGCTTGATACCACCTCCACCTAGTGAGGAACCAAATCCGGCTCTACTGACCCAATCAAGCACCGCCGCCACAAGTTTGGGATCCCCAGAAGAGGTCCCCATGGCTCCTCCACATCTAGAAGGTTGTCCCGCATCCTAGCGGGGGTGGTTCACTCTCCGAAGGTCCATCTACGAATGTTGCCGAGCTATGGTGACTATCACTGGCCAAATCAAGCTTCAGCGTTGCTAGTCTCAGATGCTACTCGAGAGAATCATGGAGGCGGCCCTCTTCCTGGCTCAATTGGGGGTTGAGGCCACAAATTGGATGAAGCAGGTGGAGAGGGCCAAATTAGCACTGGCAAAGGCATGCATCGAGCTGGACCGAAAGTATAGCCGACTTGCCTCAAAGCATGAGACCCTCAGCTAGGAAATCGAGTCACTCCACACTCAATCCTGAGCTGACTAGGAGAGGGTGCGCTCCCTGGTTGATCATACGTCCCATGCTCGTTACATGGCCAAGCTCAAGAGTAGACTTCTTGATGATGAACATTGGGCTCACGAGGCGAGCTCGAGATAGTGGGGGGCCGAACAAGAGGAGCTCTGTGGGCGCCTGCTAATTGTTGAGCAGGAGAGGGCAGAAGTCATGAGAAAAGTAGCCGAGGCTGAGGTAAAGGTAGTAGAAATCGAGGTGAGGATGGAAGAGGCCGAGGTGAAGATAGTGGAGAGGTATCTCGCTTCTGAGGAATACCGAGAGTCCTTGAAGAACACTGCCTTCACCTTCTATGGCCCAGGCTTCAGGCGGAGATTGAAGAAGGGCTTTGCTCAAGGATTCGACCGAGCCATCTGACTGGCCCAAGCACAAGTCATGGATGAGTTGGTGTTTGATCCCAGGCAGCGGTATGACTCAGCCAAGGAAACTTCAACCCCTTCATCCACTCCCGAGCCCTGTGCCTCAAATGAAGAGAGTGACAGCTTGGTGGATGCCGTTGAGGGAGAGCTGCCAGTTATAGCCACACCAGTAGACCATGTGGTTTTGGTAGTTCCCACACTAGTGGAACTGGTGGTTCTCGAAGGGACCAGACATGAGTAGCTTTTGAGCACTGAGGTTGCATCAGGCATCAAAGAACCTCCAGCCTCTGTAGTTTCCAAGGGACAGACAATCCCCCAACCCCCCTCCCTGATCTCACTAGATTGAGATCCGATTTGTACTCATTCTTTGTCTTTTCATAACTATAACTTTATTCTTTTACTTGGTTTGTTTCCCCTTTTCTTTTTTTGGTAAAAGAAGTCATTCTATGTCGGCCGCCGATATCGGCCCGTTCGGTTGCGCATGTGCTTGTTTGCTAGTAGGTCCGAGGTCGTGTCACATCAATAGGGGATCATGAATTTTCCCCAATTTCTTTTATTCATAAATGCATGAAGAAAAATAATTACAAGAACGCAAAGCTACTTGAAGAAAATAGAAAACATGGGAATATAGTGAAAGGGGGAACGAGCATTGACTCTGACTCCCCTGCCTTTCTCCTTTCTTCACTCTCCCTCTGCTCTTCCTAGTTGGTTCAGGCTCACGGAGCTCACCTCAACTTTCGACTACACTCGCAAACCTTCCTCCCCGTGGGCACTCTCTCTCCTTATGAAATTCTCTCTCTGGCTCCCAAGCTCCTAGAGAAGAAATTCAGACCGAGATTCTCCCCACTCCTCCTCTTTTTAGCCTCTCCAAAGATCCCCTTCTGCCACTGGCTGAAGGCCCTTTTATAGGCATACCGGCGCTGCTGTATCGCCCCTACCATTTCAATGTCGTCGTATCAGGGCTGCCGTATCAAAACTACCGATTCAACAGCCTGTCATATCGCTACTACCGATTCAAGACTACCGTACCAGGGCTGCCGATTCAACACCCTACTGTATCGCTGCTACTGATTCAACACCCTGCCGTATCAAGGCTGCCGATTCAACACCCTATCGTATCAAGGCTGTCGATTCAATAGCTTGTCGTATCGAGGCTGTCGATTCAATAGCTTGTCGTATCGCTGCTACCGATTCAAGGTTGCCGATTCAACACCCTGTCATATCATGGCTACCGATTCAATACCCTACCAAATCAAGGTTGTCGATTCAACAACTTGCTGTATCGAGGCTGCCGATTCAACAGCTTGTCGTATCGCTGCTGCCGATTCAAGGCTACCGATTCAACACCCTGCCATATCAGAAAGAGTCTGCCAGAAGGATCACCTCTATTGTTTTGGTTGGGTTAAGGGGGGTATCCATTGACACGATGATCTCCCATATATTTTGGTCTATCACTTTATTGAGGCGTGTGTGGTGTAGCGGGTCTCTTCGGGCACTTAAGCCTGCGGTTGGCTTCTTCACTGCCGAAGCTCGGGGCTTGAGTCTTTAGCAGTATTATTCATTCAGGAAAGCCTCAGCTTCTCGTCTCTTCAATTCATCCCTCCATATGTGGGATGCTGTTATATTAGTTTTGACCTTGACGTGAGGCGATATAATAACGCCCCCATTTTTCCCACATTTTATGGCGTCATATTTTACTTGCCAACAAATCCCCCCACCCACAGGTGGCGCGGGTGAGGGACGAACTGAGCGGTGCACGTGGGTGCATGCTACTGGCTTGAAATCCTTAAGGAATTGATTGGGTACGGCTTCGCCTGATGGGATTTAGATGGTCTTGCACCAATCTTCAGCCATGGAGGCTGCTGGATGACCACCACAGAGCCACGCGATCATCCTGCCAATTGGACCAGGCGGAAGGGGCTTTTATGGGTTTTACTGCTAATGGATCAAGGGTGACCTACTGGTTTGAAGGCCTGTTCCCTGCCGTCTCGCAGGGCTCGACCTTCCGTCGGTTCGCATAGGATGCACCGCTAGCCTGGGGATCTGTTCCTTGCCGGTTCGGAAGTCGAAGGGCCAGTTGGTTCGAGGGGTCAGTTCCCTCGCATAAAGGGGAGGTCATGTTGCATCCCCTAGTTGATGTTTGGTGTATGGTTTTAATGATATCAAAATGAGTGTGCTTGTGTGTGTGTTTCATTGAGCAACATGTTGGCATCTTGTCTTGATGAGTTGAAGGAAGACTTCAATGTCCATATTTGGAAGTCAAATGAATGCTTGTTGATTAAGGAACTCATGCTTTGAATATCTTGATTTGCAGGATCAAAATCTATGACTCACACTTGGAACTCATTAGAGTGCATCAATGAAGTTCATCTTCTAAAGGGGAGTTGACTCACTCATTGCATTGCGTCGACTCCTTCCATGATTTATGCATTTCATCAAATAGCTTTTCAAAGTCTTAGTTGGGTATTTTCATGCATTTTTCTTATGAGATTTTTGGGCTTGAAATATACTCAACCTATTAACTTGAAATTTGATGAATGTGACTTTAATGTTGCATGCTCATTATATAGATTCATGGACATTCATTTTTGGCAATTCTAGTCAATGTGCATAATGTGTTTCATGCATATTTTTACTTGAGATTTTTGAGGCTATGATGGGGACATCAGGCGACGTACACCTACGGAGGTTCCGGTAGGCCGCCAGCAGTTGATCCAGCCAGTCAGCAGTTGCATTTGCATTATTCTATTTCCAGTTCAGTACAAACATTTTTAATTTTAAGTCTATTTGAGTCCTGTAAGCCTTAATGGGCCAGTTATATAAGAAACTTGATTTTTCAGTAGAGAACCCAGTGGGGGTCCACCATATGAGTTGACCCATGCCCAATTTGACCAGAGACCATCTCAAAACCTGTAAAAACATAGGGTAAACCACATTAATATGAGCAATAACATCAATTAACCTTCTACATTGTAATTGACACTTCTTGAATGAAAAACCACAACCTCACTACATGAAATCTCACATGAACATGCAATTCAAGCTTGAGTACAATTTTCCCATTTGCATGCCATATACTCAAGAGTGAAGATTTGAGTTCAAAGCATATAATACTTGTACGAATACAGATCCATGAATATCACTTTTCACACAAACCATGTAAGTAGACTTGAGTTGTCACTTTACAAATCAAAGATGAATGAAATTAACCCTTAGTCACACATATATTGAAATCATCATAACCACATGCCCAAAATCAATTAGGGAGTCCAACACTTGTCTAGGAGGATGAAACACCGAGCTTGATACTTCCGTCTCCGAGCCTCCCAAGGGTTGTGGGGCTCTTGGGAGTCCCGGATCCAGGATATATATGGGGTCCACCAGTTGCCAGAAGGTACTTGTACAATGACCACGAGCTCGATTTCTATGCTCGGTTGTTCTAATTCCTCGAGGATTGACCGGGTGCCCTCTGGGCTGATGGAGGAGGCCAAGCGAGAGAGGGCATCAGCTCAGGAATTTTCTTCTTGAGCTATCTGGATTACCTAAAAACTCTTGAATAGTTGGGCTATTTCCTTCACTAGCTAGAGGTATTTAATCATTTATGTTTCCCAAGCTTCATAGTCCATGTTGACCTAGCTGGCGACCGATTGGTAGTCGGTGTGAATTCTGACTCATTCGGCCCCCAAGCATCATGCCATCCTGGCTACAGAGATGAGAGCTTCACACTCGGAGATGTTATTGGATGCCAAAAAGCTAAACTTCAGGGCGTATTGTAGCTCTGCTCCTTCGGGGAATTTGAGAAGGATGCCAGCTCCGCAAATGGCCGAGTTGGAGGACCTGTTAATGAATAGGTCCCAAGTGGGGCCTGATGTTGACAGGGATGCTTCTTCGGTTAGGGCAGTGCTCTCTGTGATGAAGTCTGCAAGGGCCTATCCCTTGCTGACAGTGCACGGGTGGTAAGAGATGTTGTAGGCCCCGAGTAGTATGGCCCATTTGACGAGGCGACCTGAAGCTTCGGGATGGGCCAAAATCTTCTTTAATGGCTCGCTAGTCAGCACCATGATGGAATGTCCTTGGAAGTATGACCGACGACGCTTTGTCGAGGTTACTAACGCTAGCACAAGTTTCTCGGTTGTGGGATACCTTCTTTCAGATTTGGGTTCCATTGTCTCGAACCAAGACTAACCTTACTATGGAAGGAGTCACTGAGAGGTAGAGGTATAGTGCCTCTCCAGGAACTAGCTTCGACAGCATTGGAGGTGAAGCTAGAAATTCTTTTAACTCAGTGAACACCTTCTGGCACTCACTATCCTAGGCGAACATTTCAAATGCCAACTTAGGCCCCCTTAGTAGTTTGAAGAAGTGTCGGGATCATTCTCCTGCCCAGCACAGAAAGTGGTTGAGCGTAGCAATTCTCCCAGTCAGGCACTGAATGTCTTGCACACAAGCAGGTGGTCGCATGTCCAGGATGGCCTGGACCTTGTCGGGGCTGGCCTCGATCCCTCGCTGTGTCACTAGGAATCCTAAGAACTTCTCAGATCTGAATCCAAAGGCACATTTAGCAGGGTTAAGCTTCATGTTGTACCTCTGGAGATCGGCCAAGTCAGCAAGATGGTCTTCGGCCTTGGGTGCCTTGATGAGCATATCATTAATGTAGGACTTGACGTTCCGCCTGATCTGGCCTTCGAAGATGTGGTTGATTAGCCTTTGATATGTAGCTCCAACATTCTTCAACCCGAAAGGCATTCGGGTGTAGTAGTATACACCAAAGTCGGTGACAAAGGAGGTCTTCTCAGTGTCTTCGGGGGCCATTCGGATCTGATGGTAGCCAGAGTATGCACCCAGGAAGCTGAGAAGTTTGTTACCCGAAGTTGAATCGACCAGCTAGTCGATGCTCAGTAATGGGTAGCAGTCCTTCAGAGTGACTTTGTTGAGGTCGATGAAGTCCACACACATCCGTCACTTGCTCGAAGCCTTTGGTACAAAGATGACATTTGCGAGCCACGTCGGGTAAAGGACCGGACTAAATAGCCCGATTTTCTTTCCCTTATTAATATGCTCTTTAATGATCGCCTATTTTTCTGGGGCATGCTTCCTTCTTCGCTGCTAAACGGGTTTCACCGATGGGTCAAGGTTGAGTTTATGCATCTCTACCTCTTCGGGAATGCCGAGAAGATTCTCATCAGGCCATGTAAAGACTTTGTCGTTCGGTCGCGCTTGCAATCTTAGGTCCAAGGTTCATTATTCTTGTGGCTGCCACCCCCCATAGTGGTGTCACACCACCGAACCACCTAAAAATTCTCTCTGTCTTGTGGTTTGCTTGTGGCGTATTTGTGGTTGTGCTTCCTTTGTTGTAGTTCTTCATTATTTGATGCCTCAGCATAGTTGCACACACATTCATATTCACAACCTTGTTAATCACACACGAGTGAGGTTTGAGTGCGTAATCCAAATTGCTACACGTTGTTCATTGTTCATCTAGGCAAATAGGGATTAATTGACTATCTATCTATTGTTTATCAAAAGTTGTCTAAACTGTTTAGAATTAATTTTTAGAAGGCCAATCAATTCACCCCCCCTCTTGATTGTCGTTGCCCCGGACCCAACAAAGCGCAACATCCTCGCCAAGTTTCGCGTCCCACGTGACATTGTCACTGACAATGGCCCTCAATTTTTTTTTACTAAGGCAATACTTGCAAGGTGAGGCGAGGATTCGCATACACCTCTTCATTGCAGAAGGAAATGGATGTTCCACCACGGCCACCAGGCAAGCATTTTCATTAATGAAAGCAGAAGGTACATGACAGGAAAGAGGAAAAGGTGGAGCAGAGACGCCTCGACTTATAGAGACAAAAGGGGCCACATACAGTGAAAAGGAAAACCAAAGGCAACATCAACAATCATGGTCCCGTGAAGAGGAAGTGGAGTTGGAGCGCCTATGAGATCACCTGGGAGCACCGCCATCCAACCTAAAGGCCGATCTCAAACAATCTGGAGCAGGGGGGCCCACAAAGGCCACATGGGTTGCCGTGGAGTGGGATGGGCCAGCGTACGGCTCGAGGCCAGGCACAGTGAGTGCCTGGATGATCAGAGGTAGCTGGATGCAATCCTCAGGAGATGGTGGAGAAGCCTCCACAGCATGAGACACATGTGGAGGGACCGACGGAGAGACATTAGATGGACCGGGCGGCTCACGGTTGATCTTCTTCTTCAAAGCTTGAGCGAAGGATAGCCGGGGGGAAGCTGTCGCAGAAGGGGGCGAGGCTTGTTCACCATCAACAGTGCCCACCAGGTTGGCAGACTGTGTCCTCGCGGTCCAGGATGCCACCGCCAGGTTGAGTCGGGCAGTAGGGGGGCTAACATCGGGGGTGGCCTTACTACAAGGAGCGAAGGCCAATAGAGTTGAAGAGGGCAGTAGGCACCCGACGATCGGAGCAGAGGCATCAACAACGAGAGGCAAGGTGTCGGGGCAGACAGCAGATGCAGCTAGGGCCTCAGACCCGTTGTCACCAACGGCTAGGGGGGGCGTAGGAGGTGAACGCCCCTGAATCATCGCCGCAAGCGAACGAGGAGCAGGAGGTGGGAGGGGCGCGACAGCGGAAGGGACGCTCACAGGTGCTGAGGGAACACCAGCATCAATGGACATGGTGTCCAGCACAGGCAGGCCAGGGGATGCTACAGTGGAAAGGTGTAGTGCTGGCGGCATCGGCGCAGGGGGACCGCCATCGCAGACCAGGACCGCCGTCGCAGACCAGGACCGCCGTATGAGGAAACTCCGAAGGGGCAGGCGTGGAGATAACAACAGTGTTCAGGGGCGGGGGAGCTGCATCCCTAGACAAGCACGGCGGTAGAGGGAGAGCATGGCAGTCCGCAGCAGAGGGGGTGGCATTGCCAGAAGAAACTGAGGCAGCCAGGGGGCTACTAGGAGGAGCTAGCTCGATGTTGGGCAGTGGCAGGAGAGGAATTTCCTGTGATGCGGCCGAGACCTTCACAACGGGAGGAGGGGGGCCAATGGCAGTCTGAATGGTTCACTTCACAAGAGCTTCACGACATGTGTGGTAAGTATGGCATTAATTTGCATCATTCATCCCCATATTACCCACAAGGTAATGGTCAAGTAGAAGCTCGAAACAAAACTCTCATCAGGATAATTAAGAAAACATGTAAATCTCATCATTAGTCCGATTGGCCTGATCGCATCGTCGAGGCTCTCTGGGCTTATCGTACTTCTGTCTGAACTCCCACGGGCTAAACCCCTTACGCATTAGCCTTTGAGACAGAAGTGGTGCTACTGTATGAAATATTCGTTCCTTCACTAAGAGTGCAGCTGGATGTGGAGCTCGATCCTGAGTAGTGTCTGGAGAATTTGTTGGCCCAGCTGGAACTATTAGATGAAAAATAAATGATCGCGGTTGATCACACACAAGTTTATTATCAGAGAATTACACATTTCTACTCAAAAAAGGTCCTCGAGAGAAAGTTTAAGGAAGGTGAACTGGTTCTAAAGAGGAAACTTAATAAAACAACTGATTCTAAGGGAAAATTACAAGAGAATTGGGAGGGTCCCTATGTCATCCCTGGTAGGGAGTTGCCAGACTAATCTCAAGAAACCCCGATTACATTGCCAGAACACGTCATGCTACAACAGATGTGCCGGCTTCATATAACACTAACTAAAACACCAGTGCACACACGACCTCACAGTCGTGTCTGCTACACGAGCCACGGTAAAGCCAGAGATAGGCTACCTGAAGCACTACGTCATCCATGATGAAGAACCAGTCACAAAATCACAAGTCACGTGTCATGTGATAGAAGTACCTCCTCACTAGAAGTAAAGCCAGATGCGTCCACTGACATCTTACATTGCACCTCAAACGTCTCACCCTCACCTTGAACACGGTGACTGAGACACTGTACCAAGTAAAAGTAACAACAGTAATGAGTGACTAGTCAGGGTCACGCCTGTCGGTGCTCGTCCAAATGCCCCTGTCCACGTGTGCACACACAAGCCCAATGCCTTGAGCCAGGCCTCTAGGTAGTTTCCCCCCTAGTAGGATGCTACCGCAAAGCAAGAGGACCCACAGAAACTAGCCTAAAAATCGTCTCTCGGGTACTCACCCCGCCACCACTCCCAGGTGGACCGACACCAAGTGTCGTCAGGCTACGACTAGTGGAGACTCACTAGACACAGAGACTCTCCGAAAGAAACTCTGAAGTGCGGACAGGGTAAACACTCACCTGTCGCACGCACTACGAAACACAAGGCAGTACACAGAACTCCTGCTAGACTCAAGATAGACAACTAGTCCTACCCACAACGATCCTTGTGTCACACAACTCGGGTCAAGATCGTCGTACATCATGGAAACACACCATTAATCAGCCTAGTCCCTAAGCTAAAAACACGATAAAATATAAGTCCTCAGCCCCTAGATTGCACATAGGGCTCTCAATTCCATATAACACAAATCACAGAACATGAGGGAGCATCAAAGCCCTCAGACCAAATAAACTCGCAAACTGAGGTAAGATGATACCTCCAAGCATTCAAAGCCAGAGTCTCGATCCATATAGGATAGCCGAGACACTCACGAGGTCACGTGTCAACCACTAAGTCACAACCGGGTTGACCAGAAACCATAATGACGCTCGAAATCACACAAAATACTACTCAGTGCAATGGCACTCTTGAAGACCCTATAACACGGTCACAGCCCTCATGGGACATCCACGACATCCACGTACAATAGGGTAAACAAGGGGTCGAAGCCAAGCCAACAATCACAGAAGAAACACCGTACACTGCTCGGGATGAGACTACTCTTCCGAGATCCCTCGACACACAGATATGACTCTCACGGAATACCCAAGGCATCCATCGAGTCAAATGCCAACAAGGCATTGAATCCTAGGTTCACCGAAGCCCGAGACAACTAGAATAACACTCAAAAAATAGAAGACATTAACGCGTCCAAAGCTGGCGTCGTGATGGTCAACGTGCCCAAATAGTGGGTCGCGATGCCAAGAGAATGCGTCCAACAGTTCCAGCGCATCAATGCGTTGATGCGGCACAAGACTAGGTTGCGTTAATAGACGCAGCCATAGCCTCCAGCACGTTAACACCAGAACACGATTAAGACTTGGGTACATTAATCAAGATCACGACCATCACCTAGGTCACATTCTTCAGGATTGTGTCCAACACAAGGACCGCGTTCCTTACTGCCCTACTATTCATCACCTTTGATGAACGCGGCCATACGACACAGTGCATTACACTAAGAACGCAACTAACGCAACCAGTGCATTCTCCACACGACGTGAAAATCGTAGAAATCTCCAGAACTTGATCTTTCCATGCCCTAATCACTTCTAAATGATGGGGAAACATCCCTAGACACAATATACACCTTCCACAACCCGGAAGGGATCACATAGACCATGATACAACATGAAATAAGCGATTTTCCATGAATCAACCAAAATCGACTCACGAGGGAAATCAGACTCCTACCGGTGCCAAATCACGGCCAAATACAATGAAACCAGCGGGGATGGCATCCAGACATGCCAGGGGTTTAAATGAGACCATTTATATCGAAGACCGTCACTTGAAATGGCGAACCCAGCTCACACCCCTCGAAACATGGTTCCACCCTTAAAGCTAGAAAATGCGCTCAAACTCACACCGTTCGGTTCCAAATCATGAGAAAATGCAAGAAAAGAGTAGGGCATCTGTCTCCCTACCTCCACCGAAGATCTCACGCGTCGAAACAGCCACAATACATCGAAAATCATCACACAAGTAACCCACATTGACTTTGAATCCACGAATGGGGTCGCTCCAACGCCACGTTCCTCACGCCTTCACGCTCCACGACACCTCCACGGTGATCCCACCTCGTCCGCCGCCACCTCGATCACACGCCCTAGGGGAGAGGAGAAGAGAGGGACTAGCGCCGCATGTTGTGCATGTTGCAGCGAAATGCCCCCAGGGTAGCCGGGTATTAGTGAAGGTGCTGTCGCCTGTGGAGACGCTTTCGAAGATTGCCTGTTGCCCCAAGGCACCTCGAGCAGTGCCTTGGTCTACCAGGATGTTGAGGGTTGGGCATTCTGTTCATTCAGCTACTTTTTCAGCAATTTAATTTCTCGCTGGTACTGTTGCATCATATGCAATACCATGGGGTCACTTGTGGGGAGACCCGGGGTGCCTCCCGCTTCTTCGGTTGGTGCCTCCTTCGATGACGTGGATGGTCCGCCACTGGTGCCCCCAGTAGTAACAACATTGGCAGCGAAAGCCATGGAGGGTTCTTCGTGGGCAGCCTCTTCAACACGACCTTGCGCCATCTCGCTCGTAGCTCTCCCCCTTCTGGTGAGAGGGCCTAGTCTCGCGGCTAGCCTGGTCACCTCTTCTAGTTTGGTAGGTAGTGCCCCATACCGACCAAAAACTCCCGCCATGTTGCAGGTGTAGACCATTAGGTCGTTGCGTCTTCTTGCCATCCTCCTTAATGGCCTACCCGGAAAAACTAGTCTTTCGAAGACCAACCTCCGGGGCCTTGATTCCACCTGCATAGGTGATTGACGTTGCTCCTCTGAGCAGTTCCTCAACTTTGCACTGGGTACGGGCCGAGTTTCTTCTTCTTCAAGGGCGGAGGCTACTGCCCTCAGTAGTCTCTGGCAACCCACAGGAGTGCTTCCTGGGCAACGCAGATAGTTTCTCATGGCTTGCTCCACTCCCTCCCAGTCTTGATCAAGGGGAGAAGCCAGCGCTAGCGTGCCGACAACGGTGTCAGGGATGTAAACTGACGGCCTTGTGCGGGCAGCTTGGTGACGGCGCCTCTAGTGTTGGCAGTGGGTGACTTCCGGCAGTGCCAGTGTTGCGAGTGTTGATTGGTAAATGGGGGTCACTATCTTGACCCTCTCTTCTCATCGTGCCCTTGGAGGGTGGAAGGTGCTGGGCCCTACTTGAGCGAGTGAAGTGGTCTGGACTCCCCTAGGGATCCAGACCTGCTTGAGCTTGGACGGCTTGTGGGCTGGTGTATTCTTCGGTGCTACGGCCGAGGCGGTGGGCATCACCTCGTCCTTCATGTTCTATAGCACCCAGAAGGAGTTCCATATCGGAACAATAGGTACAACTCGGTCTGGGATCACTTCAGACCTCTACCTGTTGAGATGGACCCGGATGCTCCCAACAACGATAGACTTGCTGGAGCTGGAGATCTGACTCTTTGGTGCAGCGGCGGCGCGGTTCCTCCGGAGCCTTCTGGGTGGGATGCCAACGCTTGGTGAGACGGGCCGACAGTTTGGTGCACATGGTGTACACAGTAGCTGAATGTCCTGGCTTGGACAATGTCGGTGTTCTTGGCCAATGCCCGGCCAGTAGTAGCTTCGACGGCTCCCTGGGTGGGAGCGTTGATCTCAGACTCATCGGATGCCCCCACGTCTAGGAAGTTAATGAAGGCGACCCCGAGAAAATTAGGGAAGCCTGCCACGGGAGGAAAACTCCCGAAGCAAAGGGGGACGGCGAGGTAGCCATCCCTGATGTGGTTCTCGATGACCTGAGGACCGAAGGTGGCCGCCATTCTTGACGTCAAAATGTGATCTTTCCTGCATTTGCAAAAATAGAGCAATTAGTATTACAAGAAGGGGGCCGCAGGGCCCTTGATTCCGGTAAGGAGATGAAGGGTGGATTGGTCCCAACGGGTGTGCCAGACTTGTGGACGCACCTTTTATCGTATTCATTTATTAAGTGCGTGGGCGTGCCAGTCACAGAGTGACGATTTGTTTGGGCTCTGAAGAGCCACGGGTGCGCTCGATCTGACTCCGTCAGACGATTGTGTGGTTTGGGTCAAGACCAAATCTCGCCATACCATGAAGGTCACGACGTCATTTACATCCTCCATACGAGGGAACACCCTTAATTTATTGTCGAAATTAAGGGCCTTGCGGCCAAAAAGAATTAATACTAATTGCAAGATGATAGAGAGGAATAAACCACACTAAGAGCCCGCATCGGGATACGAGCATTCGGATATGTCGGTCGCTCGTGGACCATTGCATGTTTGGACGAAGGTCCATAACAAAGGTGCGGTGAAAATCGAGATAAACTCGTTCAAATGTCTACCGATTTCACGGCAATTTCAATAATAAGTAAGAGTGGACCGGGGTAGGGGACGGGTCTTGTTTGATCAGGATGTCAGCCCGAGGCGGTGTCAAATCGCGGCCATATTGGGACGATTCACAAGGTTCAGACCCGACCCGCAAGGGCGATGTTGATATTCCTTTTACACCAGGTCACGAGGAGAGACGAGGCTGCGGGGTGGATGGGGTAACAAGTGGCTCAGGACCACCTGACTTGGGACAGTCATCTAGACCTACCAGACCCAACGGTCCTTGAGTCACAAGACTCGGGTCAAGATCGTCGCACGTGATGGCACAGCGCCGTCAATCTAGCCTAATCCCTAGGTCTGAAATCATGGTAGCATAATTCCCAAGGTAGCTCACAAGCCACCGAGTTAATCCCCTACCCAAGGGAAGAGCGAGAAACCTCCAGCCCCAGGTTGGATGACTGGACTCACAGTCCAAGGCCATCCACATGACCTGCATGAAAAACACTTCCCGAAAAGCCAACGACGTACGGGAATAGCCCTTTGCACTCACACTGACTCACGACGACTCGATCTAGTGGAAACACGAGAGCCCGGAACACATGGGGTCACCCAGACCCTCAATACCTATGGGCACACTAATCGAGGTAACTTCATACCTCTAGACACCCCCAAAATATGGACACGGAGCCCATGGGGTGTTTGGGACATCCACGAGGTTGAAGGTCGACCACCGGGTCAAAACCAGGTCAATCGGAAGCCAAAATGATGCGAACGGAACACGGCTAATATGGAACCCAGGTGGCGGTCATCCCCCTGACCATCACCTCCAGGCGGCGTTCCACCTTGGACCACAAACCACTAGATAAAGGTCCAGCCCAGGCCGCAACATACCCGAAACTCCCGGACAAGAGGCGGTCGTCTCCCAGACTGCAACCCCAAGTGGCGGTCCTAGCCTGACCGTCGCCATCAGGTGGCGGTCAGTCGCAAGGATGCTACTATTTAGAGACCCAGACGACGCGGTAGTGGCCAACACTTGACTACTACCGCCATAAAAATGGCCATGCCCTGAATGCTACCCCAAGGTGGCGGCCCATCGTGAGACCGCAACCTGGAATCGACTTGTTGGGCCAAGAAATGGTCCCCATTGGACCGCCTTCATAAGTAGTGGTCTCTGAAATGACCGCTACCTGCTTCCGAGCCCGAAGACAGCGAACTCAGAAGAAAACTCCCTTCCACGACCAATTCACACCCATGTGAATGGAAAAACAAGGGGAAACTCTTTCCCAATCTCTCTAGCACCGCGAGGACCCATTTAAACCCCAAAAATGTGATCAAAATGTGAAATCTGGCTCACACCCCAAAATCACATGTTTTAACTCTGACGGGAAAATAAACCCTCTCGGCTCACCTCGAGCTACCAAATTCACAGGAAAGGAAGTACAAGGGCCAAGGATCCATCCCCCTACCTCCACCGAAGATTCTGCACGCTCAGGACTCCGATCAGCCAAGAAAACGTAGTAAAAGCTCCATCAGTTCACGAACTCTCCATGAGCTCCATCGTGAGCTATCACCCCTCGATCCTCGCCCATGTTCGGCCGCTCCTTGCCCACGTCGTTGTAGGTGTAGAAATGTGAAATGCGGTGCCCCAAGTCACATGATGAAGTATATGTGTATAAGTGATAATATAATGTGTCAATCAAGTGAACATCATAAATAACATGTGACTACGTAAACATGGTAGCATGATCATATAGCAAGGCAAAGGCAATAAAAGATGTAGAAGAATACCGTGATCGCCACCAAGGAAAGACAACGCCAAATAATGTGAAAGAAGATTATGTGTACGTTGTGTACCTTGAAAAAAGAAGATGATCGCGCTCAATGTAAGCAATGCGGGACAATGTGGATTACCTCTCCTCGCCTTCCAGTCGGCTAGAAGGTAAGGGCCTCACTTTCCATACTTTCCTGTGAAACAAAAACAACACAAGAGGCGAAACCCATTAGAAAATGCTAAATGTAGAAATCTGCTCGAGTGCATAAACTAGCATAAAAGATTGAGGGTAAACTTATCGGGGGAGGGTCTTTAACCCCTGTGGAAGGGTGAAAATAATAGGTGTGTATATTGTGATGATACTAAAGTGCAGAGATTGATTTAATTATGCCATGATTAACATAGATAAACAAGGTGCAAAAGTGTAAGTCATGGAATAACAGTGTAGAAAACTGTGTAAACTATGCAAACATGGTGCAAAGACTAGTGCAAACAGTAGGGCAAATGACGTCCAAACAGGGAGAAAATTAGGATGACAGAAGACTTGCGTGTTGTGAAGAAGTAGGAACAAGAATCACGCCAAAATGAGGTCGGGACGGAAAGTTATGATGCTAGAGATTTGGGAAAAAATATAAATAGTGCAAAAAATACAGAATGGAGCACAAAATAGACTCAAAGAATGATGAATATATCACAGAAGAAGTCACCAAAAAGGGAGGAAAAGGATGCTATGGAAAGGTAAAAATATTGTGGTGAAACGAGAGTGAAATTAAGGGTTTAAAACAGGGAATATAGCAGTGAAAGATGGGGTGGAAAACACATGTTGGTCCTAGCACGAACTATGCAATCGTCTAACGGAGTCAGATCGAGCGCACCATGGGCATCCATGAAGCCCGAATAAACTATCACTTTGTGACTGGCACGCCCGCACACTCAACAAATGAATAAATAATAATACGTGAATTTTAGTGCATCCACAGGGCCATATTGCTATGGCCGGACACAACTGGGGTTCTAGATTATGAGGGTATAGAGTACCGGAGCATGTAACGACGGAGTTTTGGCACTTATAGAGACTGGACTTTGCTGGAATAGTGGCCAGAATGTGATGAGAGAACTGGCACTTGTTAGAAGCTGGGGGTAAGTGATACAAGGAATAACTGGGGAATGTCAAGCTACTGGTCTGGGGATGTGAGTCAATCAATGACCAACATGGGAGAGTCCTGTAGCCTATTGGGGAGTGGGTGAAGATCACCCTAACTGGTGAGGGACGAGATATTTTCTTGTTATCGACTTCAGTGCCCTTTCAGGTTTTCACTGAAGCTGACCTCCTTTAGCTTTTTTCGATGGGCCCTTGCGGGTTTTCGCGCCAAGGGGTTTCCCAATTTTACCTGAGGCACCCTTCCAGGCCCCTACCTTAGCCGGGTTGCTGGCCTTTGTGCCCCCGATCGTCTCCTTGCAATGGGGACGACCGGGTCTGCTGGGGTATCTCTATTTTTAACCCCATTTTGATTTTTTTTTTCATTATTTTTTTTTACTTACCTAGGAGCCTAATGGCTGGGTTGTAGTCAGTGGAGAGGCATCCTTGCTCCCGTTGTCGCAAGGCCGAAGGTGGGAGACTGGCTCCCGAAAATATCTGATAACGATTCTGGGGGGGGCTTGGAGGGCCCTATTGCTTGACTGGAGAGAGGAGCTGGAAGCGGTGACTGGGTCGGTCTCTTGCGAGAGAAGACCAGTCCCACTAGGTGTGGCTGGGAGTGCGCCCTAGTCTGGGTGGTGCACAAACTCATGTTCTGGTGCATAATATAGCTTGATGTGCTTGCCATTGAGAGGTGGAAAGGGCTTGTGGCCCTTGTGGTCTACGACTGTGTAGGCCCCACTCTCATAGGTGTCGCAGATGATATACGGACCTCGCCAATTAGGCTGAAGTTTGCCACTGGAACACCCCGCCATGACTTCCCTTTTCTTAATCACGATGAGGTCACCTTGCTTGAAAGCTCGCTACTTGACGAGCTTGTCGTAGGCTCGCGCCATGTGAGCCTAGTATACTTGCTGTTGCTTATAGGCCTTGAGCCGTTTACCTTCCAAATCGGTGAGCTCTTCTAGCTGTCTCTGGTATTCATTTTCATCAGGGCTAGCTAAGCCGGTATGTACCGTCACGTGGTATGACGCCAACTGGATCTTAATGGGAATGACAGCATCGGCTTCATAGACAAGGGAGAATGGCGAACACCCCATGGGGGTGTTGTAGATCGTCCGGTAGGCCCATAATGCCTCGAAGACCTTTTCACCCCTATCACATTTCCAATGGCTAATGATCTTAGCTAGGAGTTTGCAGAGGGTCTTGTTGAATGCTTCGGCCAAGCCATTGGCCTGTGGGTTGTAGACTGAGGAGGCTCTCCAGTCGATGTGAAACTTGGCCGCTAGCTGGTATACGACCTTATTCTTGAAGGGTGTTTCATTGTCATACATTATACGACTGGGAGTACCGAAACGGTAACTAATGTTGTGTCAGACAAATCTGGCGACCACCTTGCTGGTGGCTTCTCGTAGGGGAAGGGCCTCTGCCCAGTGAGAGAAGTAGTTGGTGGTAGCCAGGATGTACTTGTGCCCCTTGGACGATGGCGGGAAAGGCCCCGCGATGTCCATACCCCAATCTACGAATGGCCAAGTGGGGGCTGTGGGACACAGTGGATTAGGAGGCCTTCTGGGGACTGGGCCGAAGGCTTGGCATTGATGGCATGTACAAGCATATTGGATACAATCCGCGTACATGGTGGGCCAGTAGAAGCCTTTGAGCTTGATGTTGTGCTTCATTCTATCTCCGGCCTGATATGTGCCACATAGCCCAAAGTGAACCTCGCGCATGATGGCTCGAGCCTCTATTGGGGAGACGCATCTCAAGAGGAGGGACATGTTCTTATTGTGGACAAGCTGGTACAGGGTGTCACCAATTAACTCATATGATGTTGCTCGGTGAAATAACTGGACCCTTTGAGCCCAGTTTGGAGGGAGCCATCCCTTCTTGAATTTGACGATGGGCTCACCCTGATGGGGACATCCCTTGCCCCTCCACATTTTTTCGAGGCTCAGATTATTCGTCGACATGTGCCATTATATTTGTCATGTTTTTATGAGTCTAGTCATGTAATTTTTATTTTATTTGAGTCATGTATGTGTCATCTTTCTTTATTTGGTGCTCCCCTCCTCTCATCCCCATCTCTGGTCTCGCTCCTCGTTCCTCCGTCGGCTGAAAGAACCAGTAAGGTAGTCTGCGGCTGATGAGTTGGGTGCACCACTCCGTGCGCCACTCTGGGAGACACTCCTCTCAGGTCCTCGGCCAACCATCCTCAATGCTCTCTCCATCGCTCGGAGCTCGATCTTCAAATCATGAGTCTGAAGTCGTGTCTCCCGTGCCTCAGTCCAGTAACACTCCAAGTTAGCTACCCCGACCCGGAGTCACTTTGTCTCCACTCGTGCCTCTGCTAACTCTACCCAGAGACGAGGAACCTCTACTACCTCGGTCAATACTGTGGTCAGCTCTCTCGCCTACATTTGCATTTACGTCATGGTTAGCATTTTGCATAAGCAATAAGCATTTAAGTCTAAGGGAAAATGGAGTTTACTTGCTTACCTGCTCTGCGAGGGTGGCCTCAGCCTCCTCGGCCCGCGCAACTATCCGAGCAAACTCTGCATCTCGCTCGGCATGGCCTCCGGCAGGCTGTGAAGAGGAGGATGGAGTGTCCGGTCCAGTCCTTTGGGCTCCCTCGGCCCGCTGCATTTAGAAGTCAGTCAGTTTGCATCATCATCATCATAAGTATGAGCATTTAAGTCCAAGGATTAGGAAATTCACCAGGAGCTCCAATGCGCTTCGGTACTCATCCCGCTGCTGGATGGTGGCGTGGAGCAGTCCCTCGAGCTCAGCAATGCGTCCTTGTGGATCTAGCTACATTTAGAAGACAAGTGTCAATGCATATAGAGATAAATCAGTTGAATAGCAAGGTCTGAATTAAAGTTCATACCGGTCGTTGGGTACCGCAGAAGACCTAGTCATCGTACCACTGGACGTAGGCGTTCAGGTAGGCCTCATCGCTGTCAGCCCGCTCCGTCACGGCCCGGCCCTTTTTGCTTCCAATCTTGAATGTAATTCCTCACTCGGGAGCTCCAATCCATGTCGCCACTGATCCCTTTTGAGGATTTTCCAGGACGCTCATTATTTCGGCGGGGGAACACCACCTCAAGCTAGCGCACTCCTCACGTCCTCATGATCAGGCGGTGGTGTAGAGGCTCGATCACGTTGAGGCAATGCAACCAGATGTCTCGTCCACCGTACGCCAGGGAAGCCTCCACCCACGACTGTCCCTCGTGCCTCTCATCCCGATACGGTGTCAAGTGCACCTGGAAGGGCCATTAAGTCTATGTCAGTCAAAGTCAGCATTTAAGGAACATTTTAAAAGCATGATAGGAGGGTTTCAAGTTCAGGAGCTCACCGATGCATGCGGGAATGAGTCGATGTCACCCTGAATAGTCTGGGTCAATCTCTTGATCAACCCCATGTCTCGTGCTACCACCCACCGCCTCGCGATGGGGATCCACTCCGGATGTAGCTGCATCCCTCGCTCGATCCCAGGAAGGTAGAGAAAGCTCCAGATCTGCATTTTTAGAAACATGTGTCAACATTTAGCAATCATATGTCTGCATATAGCAATAGTAGAGTTTAGAATTACCTGTAGGAAAGGCGAGAAGCCGCCCAGCATGGCCTCCCGGTCAGTCGTGCTGACTGAATCGAAGAGGAAGGATAAGACTGCTACTCCCCAGGCATATCTGCCCCTCTGCTCAGATCCTCCAACAAAGGCAAGAGCTTGCAACTGATCACATCCGCTCTAGTCAGAAATAGTAGCTTCCCGAACAATAGGATCAGAAATCGCCTCAACACTCTATCTCCCTCCGGTCCGGCCTCTGCTGCCACGCTCGGGCGCACCTGCTCGATCACTCGGTCGATGTGCTACTCCAGTAGCTCACCCACTGCAATCGCTGCCCCTCGAAGCCCCAGGCTCTCCTGGAGTCTCGCCCGTGACAACTGGGATGATGGATGCCCCAGCCTCATCAAGTCCAGCCCTAGCAGCTCCTGGGCTAGCTCGCGGTAGTCGCCGTATGTCCATCCAGCCACTGCTTTCCCGTGCACTCTTAATCATGTGATCCTCACCACGTCTTCTAGTGTTGGGATCATGTGCCCCCTTGGGAAGATGAAAGCCCTACTGATCGGATCCCATCTCTCGTGCAAAGCGTACAGCAGAGGAGTGTCAAGCCTGGTCACCTCTATGTTGAGCACTTCCCCGAAGCCCATAGCAGCCAATCTCTCTCTCTGATACTTGGGCAGCGCTTGGTACACCACTCGCACTTGAAGCCATGATATTCGGTTCCTTCTTTTCCCCTGCACATATAGAGCATAAGGTCAGTCATCGCATCATTGCATTTATCATAAGTCAAAAGCACAAAAAATCAAATATAGGAAAAAACCAAAAATAGCATTTCTAGCTCTGGTTTCCCTGACGTGCCATTGGTGGGGCATATCTGCCCGTGTTAACACCAATACATTCTCAATTCTCGGATCCTCAAAATATCCATCTCCTGAGCTATCGCCGCACGGACCACCATGCCAAGAACCGCAACATGATCCATGCTCGGCACCTGTCGACACTCATCCTCAATGACATGACACAACCTAAGGATGCAATGGGACAGACCGGGCGAGCCTTGAACCTAGACTTGCGAGCACACTTACAAATTAGTGGACTCGATGTTGGCGGACCGATTTCGCAATGCAACCCCTTCCCGTGGTGACTAAGTGATGGTAGGGTGGGTTCGAGGGTCTAAACCCTGCTGGTAGGGGTGATGGCTCAGCTTAAAGTGTTTCACCCCCTAGGATAGGAGCACCCATGTCAGCGGAGTGGACTTCACGCCTTGAGGGCATGGGGTCCTCTCCTCACTCAAACCACGGTGCCCACTCGTGATCGGGAAGCCACGGGGCCGGGCACTCTCTTTCATGCTGGCTAAATGTAGAAATGATACTAATTGAACAAAATTATCCAGGGAGAGTTCAGAGTATACTTGATCGGCGTGAAGACACCGATCCCGAGTCAGAGATGAGGGTGACCGGGGAAGCGTGAGACTCCCCGCATGTTGCATCGATGTAGCTTCTAGGGGACCTGCCGTTACACTACTACACCTCACACAGGAGGGTGGTCGTAGGGTGGTGGAGTTAAAGTTACAACCAAAATGTACCCCCACGCAGGGAGGGTTGTTCAGCCGGCCAGGCGGGGAGGGGGGGATTGGTGCGGTCGACGAAGATCGACTCCCCGAAGATGCAGTCAGACTTGCTGTCCTAACTACTTGTAACCAGCACCTTGTCAGGGAAGGAACTCCTGGCTGTGATGTCCGATAGAGGCAGGATTGGAGTTGCTAGAAAGCTGGTCAGCCTGTGAGTCACCAGGAAGAGAATCGCCTCGTTCTGAGCTCGGACAAAGCCAGTCCACCGAATCCTGTGGAGCTGCGCAAGTAGCAGTCTTTTGTAGGCCAAAGAGCGCTTGTTCAGGGCAGTGCGCTCAGCTGGAGTGTCAGATCGAGGCGGGACCACCTCTATGGGAAAGAGAGAAGGGTCTAGTGTGCCTCCACTAAAAATCTCTATCGATCTTACCTGATCAAGTCAGTGGTAGCCTCTAGACGTCGGTAGGGTCAAACCCAGTGCAGGAGTAGAAAACTTAGACCGACTCACCCAGGCTGTACCTTGCTGGGATGATGCCAGATCAGGTCGGGGCCAGAGTCGACGCGAAGAGGGATGCTCCAGGAACGTTCCAGAGTTGGAACGGCCAAGTTCTGAGGCTGGAAGCGCCTGTACCGTCTGTTCTTGCAAGGTCGCATAGAAGAGGCCACCAGTCAGATAGGGTGTCCTTGTCGGGGGTGTAGCTCCTACCTGGGAGATCAGAACGGGATGAGTGAGCCTAAAGGATAGCTAGATGAACCTTGCTGATCTTCACTAAAGAGTCGGGGAAGAGGAGGAGAGAATTGGCCGTGGTACTTTCTGTGGTCGGCCTTCTGTTCAGGGCTCAGGCAGGCCAGACTGCAGACCAGGGTCGACTTGCCAAGGGTGGTGCTCTTGGACGGGGGCTCCGAATGATGTGGGGCCAGACTGGGCTGAAAGCCGGGCATCCCTAGTTGACCACCACCAGAGGAGAAGGTCAGGAGGTGATGGAAGGGGTCGCGGCAGCCTTTGCAAGCCAAACTGGTCGCTGGCCATAATCTGTTTACGTAGCTGGACAAGATTGGCTCCCCCGAACAGCTCCGATGTCGAATGGAGGTGGAAGAGCCCTCGTTGGAGAGGTAGCTCAAAGTAGAACCTGCTGCTGGAGGGATGGTCGCCTGGCTCTACTCTGAAGAGGTGGGGGAAATGCTGCAAATCACTACTTGTTCTAGTGGAGATAGAGGGAGCTAATGGAGGGAATGAGAGGGGGAACAAGGAAGGGGAAGGCCAAGGCCGAAGCTTGGTGGGGTGGGGGCCATGGGAGGGTCGAACCAGGGAGAGGGAGGGGGTGTGGGAGCTGCTGGGGATGAAGCTAGTAGGGGTATGGGTAGGGGGAGAGAGGTGCGGCCAGGGGTGAGGAGGGAGAGAGAGAGGGGGGTGCGCAGGTTGGCAAGGTGGGAGGGAAAGGGATTTTGAAATTTTGTTAATGGGGTGATTAATATTGGCCTGTGGGATGGGAAAGGAGGTGTTGGGGAAGGGAAGGGGTGCTTGGGGTGCCACACCCCGAACCGATAGCAGCGGAACGTGTCGTTGCTCAAAACGTGGCAGTTAAACAGTCATGTCAATTAGAGTATAGCTATAAGACAAGATAGAATTGAACAAAATAGATTTTTAATTCAAATATAAGTTTCATTACAACTTGGACCCATTCCTCCAGCCAGCTTCCCTTGGCCTTGTCGAGCTTGGTTTTAATGCCTTTCAATATAGCTTTGTTGGCATTTTTGACCAGTCCGTTGGCTTGAGGGTGGGCTACCGAGGTGAAGTGGTTGTGAATGTTTAGGTCAGGACATCTATCTCTAAAGTAGTGAGAATCAAATTGCCGACCGTCATCGCTCACAATCACTCGGGGGATACCAAAATGACAAATAATCGATTTCCACACAAAGCTCCAAACGACTGACTCGGTGATCCTGGCAGTGGCTTCAGATTCAATCCGCATTGTGAAGTAGTCGATGGTGATAATGATGAACTTCTTTTGGGCATGAGCCATAGGGAATGGTCCCAAGATGTCAATTCCCCATCGAGCAATGGGGTATGGCTCGATAAGGGTGATGAGCTCCAAGGCAGGCTGGTGGACCAGATGGTAGAAGCATTGACATCTGTCACATTTTTGCACGTAGGTCGACCAATTACGCTGAAGAGTGGGCCACCAGTAACCTTTCTATAGCAAGATCCTAGAGAGCGATCTTCCTCCCTGATGCGCATCGCAGATGCCTTCGTGAACTTCTTGAATTGCTTGGCTGGCTTCGTCGGCGCTGAGGCACTTGAGGAGGAGGCCGGAGTAAGACCTACGATATAGGGCGTCATCCAGGATGACGAAGCGCCGGGCTTGGTACTACAATCTCTGAGCTTCCCGAGGGTCGGGGGGCTCTTGAGAGTCCTGAAGCCAGGATATGTAGGGGGTCCGCCAGTCGCTCAGGGGTGCCGAGTCGATGGTCATGAGTTCAGATTCGATGCTCGATCGTTCTAGCTCCTCGAGAAGGACTGACCGAGTACCTTCGGGGCCGAGAGTGGAGGCCAGATGAGAGAGGGCGTTCACCCAGGAGTTTTTCTCCCGAGCTATCCAGACTACCTCAAAACTCTCGAATAGTTGGGCCAACCCTCTAACCATTTGGAGGTACTTGATGATTGGCGCTTCCCGAGCCTCGTAGTCACCGTTGACTTGACTGGCGATCAGTTGGGAGTCGGTGTGGATTCTGACTCGCTCGGCCCCCAGTCGACGTGCCATCCTGGCTCCCAAAATGAGGGCCTCGTACTCGGAGATATTATTGGATGCTGGGAAATTGAACTTCAAAGCATATTGCAGCTTCCCCCCTTTAGGGGATTTGAGGAGGACACCGGCGCTGCTTCCGATCGAGTTGGAAGACCCATTGACGAACAGGTCCCAAGTGGGTCTGTGCGTGCATGGAAGTGTTTCCTCGATCGGGATGGTGCTCTCTACGATGAAGTCTGTGAGGGCTTGTCCCATGATGGCCGAGCGGGGGTGGTAAGAGATATCATAGGCCCCGAGCATGATGTCCCACTTAATGAGGCATCCTGAGGCTTCAGGGTGAGAGAGGATCTTCTTTAGGGGTTCGCCGGCTAACACGACGATGGAGTGCCCTTGGAAATAGGGTCGGAGGTGCTTGGCTGAGGTTACCAATGCTAGCACTAGTTTCTCGATTGCAGGGTACCTTCTTTCGGCCTTGTTGAGCACTTTACTGGTGTAGTAGATCGGTCTCTTGACTCTCGAGTTGTCTCGGACTAGGACTGAGCTTACTGTGGAAGGGGTCACCGAGAGGTAGATGTTAGCGCTTCGCCTGGGACCTTCTTGGATAACACCGAGGGTGAGGCCAGGAATTCTTTGAGTTCTTCAAATGTCTTCTGACATTCCTCATCCCAGTCAAACGTAGCAGATGCCATTTTGGGCCCTCTTATCAATTTGAAGAAGGGCAGGCATCGTTCGGCCGCTCGGGACAGGAAATGATTTAGCACAGCGATGCGCCCCATAAGGCATTGGACGTCCTTGATGTAGGTAGATGGATGCATGTTCAGGATGGCCTGAACCTTATCGGGGTTGGCCTCGATCCCGCCCTGAGTTACCAGGAAACCTAGAAATTTCTCAAACCTGACTCCGAAGGCACATTTGGCGGGGTTGAGCTTCATGTTGTACTTCAAGAGGGTGTCGAAGGTCTCGGCTAGGTCGACAAAGTGATCCTCGACCTTTGGCATTTTGACGAGCATGTCATCAATGTAGGCCTCGATGTTCTGACTGAGTTGTCCCTCAAAGATGTGGTTAATCAACCTTTGATATGTTGCCCCAGTGTTCTTCAACCCGAAGGGCATTCGGATGTAGCAGTGTACGCTGAAGTCGATGATGAAGGCGGTCTTCTCAACATCCTCTGGGTCCATCCTGATCTGGTGGTAGCCAGTGTAGGCATCTAGGAAACTGAGTAACTCGTTGCTAGAAGTCGAGTCGACAAGCTGGTCGATGCTCGACAGTGGGTAGCAGTCCTTTGGAGTGGCCTTGTTAAGGTCGGTGAATCTATCTTAGGCGATCCTCAGGGAGACCACTTTTCACTCGCATCACCGTGTTTCGCTTGCGCGGTCTCGTGATAGACCATTTACCCTTGTGTGGCGGTCCGAGCCAGACCGTCCTAGATGGCTGAGTGGCCTTGGGTAGACCGCCTAGGGATTGCGCGGCCATCTGAAGATCGCTTCTTGGTTACTGTATTGTCGGCAGGCTTTACGGCCCATCGTATGACCGTTTTACCTCTGTGTGGCCTAGTGGCTGACCGTTTACCTCGTGGAGCCAGCATGACTCCCGAGGCATTTCTGACCATTACCTTTGACCGTTGCATAGTGTTGGGTCCACGCGGTCATTGGTTGGCCATTTGGTCCTTTACACGGGCCCAGGTTGGACCATTTACGTTTTGTGCCGTTGGGTGACTGAGCAGCCCCAAGGGGACTGTTTAGTTTTTCAAGCGGCCTATCGTTCGACCGCTTATGGTTTGAACAGCCTGAGCATGGCCGTTTGTGTTCCCATTCTGTTCTGATGTTGGACGGCCTTATGGGGAACCGTTCAATGTCTCTCACAGTCAAGGTATGACCGTGTGTATCTACACGGTCCGAGTGAAACCTTGTATCTTCTCATCTTGCCCAGAGCCTGAATGGTCCCTGGGAGGCCGTTCACTCTCTGGAGCGGTCCAGGGATGGGTCGTGTATACCTTACATGGCCCTATGAGGACCATTTGTATCTGTCGATAGGCGGTTCATGGGTGACTGTGCCAGAATATAAAACGGCCTGGGAAGAACCGTTTGAGTTCTGAGGCGGTCCATCGACCATCCGTTTACCCAGGAACGGCCCAGGGTGGACCATTTACTGTGGTCTGTCTAACCGATGGTTCCTTCCATGCCGATTCGAGTCCCGGGTGAGCAGACCTCGATCCACATGCTGACCCATGGTATGACTGATGTCGGGCATCATGTGGGGGCCATGTGTTAGGGTGCCGTGGAGTCCTGGGAGTTTGTGTTCTCAGCTCGTGTCTCCGTGATTTGGTGTTGGTATGAGGAGCAATCCTCGTACTTGTTCGATTTAGGTGTTGTTTTTCGCTAACTAGAGAGTCCACTCCTCCAGTGACGCATCCACTAGTCGTAGCCTTCTTACGGCACGTGCGTGTTGACTCACCCGGGAGTGGTGGAGTGGCTGACCTAAGTGAGATGGTTGTTAGGCTGGTTACCGTAGGGTCCCCACGTACAGCCGAGTCTGAGCTTAGGGGGAATAACTAGCTAGAGGACAGGCCTAGGGCGTATGGTCTGAGTGTGCACACGAGGTTGGGGGCGTCGGACGGCGCTGACGAGTGCAACCCCAGCTAGTCCTTGTTTGTGGTACTGGTTACTAAGTGTGTCTCTGTCTCCTCCTGGGGAGTTGTAGCTAGACACTTGTGACGCGGTGTAAGACGTCAGGAGACGCATCCGGTTGTTCTTCTAGTGGGTGGTGCTCCTGTCTACTGGCAGGCACGGACTCGAGTTTTGACAGATCGAGATTCGGTTGTTCGGTACGATTAGTTTAGGTGACTTTTCTGTTTATTTATTACTGCTTGTTGATTCTACCATACCCCCGTTAGTGGCATTACCTTCATACTGCTTGCGTTTCCTACCTTGTTTCTTTCGTGCGAGGTGGGGGTCCGCGGGATCCCTACTGAGTCTATAAAATGTGGCTCACCCCTGCATTTTCAGGTGAGGCGGGGTCATCACGAGACGCGGTGGGACTTCAGCATGGTTCTAGTAGCCGAGATTAGTCGCCAGTTGCTAGAGCCGGGGTATGTCCCGTGTACTTGTACCTTTATTTCTGTTGACTGTACTTATAGTTGGACATGAGATGTACTAGACCTTGTAATAGTTGGTTATTTATTTAATTTCTCTATTATTTAGTTGTTATTGTGCTATCTCTGTAGTTATTTTAGCTTCTTATGTACCCTCACACCATCCTTTATCCCTTCCGAGTCTTCAGGCTCATGGGAGGCAGGTCGAGATTTGAGTCGCGCCAGTTCCTTTCCGATACTCGGATCCCGGGTCGCCACATCAGGTGTCTCCCTACTCGCCCCGGGCAGAAATTGAGACACCGCATAAGTAACCACTCAATAAGGACTTGCTGGGGTCACACTCGTCAGCGTGAGTCTGAAGCCCCCAGCCACGTATGTATACATAGACTATGCACTCTAAGTTGGGTCCTCCAGCAAGTTTTCCCCCCATCTTGGACTCAGGCTGCAAAGATGAGAGGCTCTACAATAACCAGCCTAAAAATCGTCTGACCGGGTTAAACTCTCCACCACTCCTAAGTGGGTCTGCACATGCATGCGTAGGAAAGCTACGACTAGTGGGAAAGGTCACTCGAGGTAAGACTCTCAGAAGAAACCAGAAGCTTCAGTCGGCTCAACAGCTCCTACGATTGCCCCTGGGGCCTCCAAGCCCACTGCTGCAACATAGTCCTTAGGGTATCGCAAAGCTATAGGCCGCAAAATCGGTGAGAATGTTGGCTAGTCTGCACCCAAAGGTGGGAGAGGCATCTTCACAGTTATGGTCGGCAAGATCACCTCGGCCTGCACGGTGGAAGCCTACAAAGAAAACAAGAAGTACAACATGCTTTAGGCATTTGATGTAAGGACCAATGGGACAAGCCATGAGGCAAAGTTGACAGGGGATCTCTTACCTCTGTCGGCACCAAACTCAATGCCCCAGCGGCAGAGGCTATTGTCTCTGACAACCTATCCCCTTCCCGTATAAAGGGGCCAGGCGGCCCGAAACTACTCCATGCCAGCCGGGGTGGGCTGAAGGTAGTATAGTCACTCTCATACGCCGAAGACACTCCAGCATCTTCAGTCTCTGTCTCCACGAGGGGAAACTCCTCATCACTGGAGTCACCACCATAGTTGACCTGCTCTGATGAAGAAGAGCTCTCTACTAGTGCCTCATGCTCCTCCCTCAGAGCGGGTGCCTTCCCAGTCTCATAACCTGCCATAGGGACATCTCCCTCGACAGGGACTTGCTCAGCCATTTCTGTGGCAGGAACATCAGCGGAATGGATTCTGGGAGTAGGCTCACTCTCTAGAATAGTTTTATCCACAACAAAGGTTTCTTCAGTAGCCCCGACAGCTGATGCGGGACGAACAAAGGGACCGACTCTAGGTGATGCGAACCTCAGACTCTAGATGGAGACGCGACTAGCAACACTTGGACACTAGAGACGCCTTGGCCTGACACTAAGAGTTCCTATAGGCTATACGTTGCTAACAGAAACGCAAGCTCACTCGTCATCCCAAGCGAGAGATAGTGTGGATCCGCGCGGTTGAGAAACTAGCAGAGTCAAGGGTGGTCGACTCACTTCCGTGCTCAGATCGAGTCATGGGACGGGTCACTCTCTCACTCACAGCAGTGACATGGACTCACGGGCTAGGATCCTATCACACTCACAGTGGCATATGACCATATACTAGCTAAGTAAAATAATGCCAAGAAGTTAGACTGTTACCTCCACGCTCCCGGCGTAGGGAAGATGACCCCGGCCAAGTCCGTACTCCCAGTTAACAAAGATTACAGCAGTACAAATGTTTCAACCCACTCCACGTAGGGAGGTAACAGGTCACATGTGGGGCCCGGGAGTACCGGGAAGTGGGTTGACGGGCAGCATCTTGATGTCGCTCCAACGGTGCCGAACCGGCATTTTGGTACTATCCGGATGGCGCGATCTGCGGGTCCATGGGGCCCATGTGCTGCCCAGGCCTCCGGACCAGACAGGTGGGTCCTGCTGTGATGGTGACACCTGGTGGCGCACTCCCCTGGATGGCGGTCAGACTAAAACACCGGTCGGAGGCCGGGCGGCTCCGATCACCAAGTGTTGGAGCTTGCTGTCCCGGACTTGAAGCTTCTATTTTTCAGCACTCGGTTCGGCGAGATCCATCACTGTGATCTGCCACGATGTCAAATCGATGCAAAACCAGCGCCGTTGGAAAGCTCTCTTGAAATCCTTTTTCTATCTTAATGTCCTTAACACTGCATTTTGTCTTGATTTTCTCTTCCATTGATCCCTTCATATTTGAAAAATATTAGATCTTAAACTTGTAAGTTAGCCTCTACCTGCTACTTTAAAATTATTTCAGTTGTTACGAATGGTATCCCAGATTCACGATGTTTTAGATTGATGATTTCTTTGGAATCACGTCACCCCGGTGACATGATCCAACCGACTATATTTTGTTACTCGCAAAAATATGTTCTTGGTGAAGTAAAGACTCTCTACTGGATATTCCACTCATCGGATTGGAACTTCTTCACTAAGCCCTCTGTAAATTCCCGCTGACTGTGGATTCTCACATGGTCATCGAGCTGGTTGTAACATAAAAACTCTAAAGACACTCTAAATCACGCCTTATTATTGAGACACAATTTAATCGACCTGTCTGGAACGCATTCTGGATGTGCGACGTGATTCAATAAACTCTGTCTAAATGCGGCCTTACGATATGGCACGTTTCAGTAGTGTCCTATATGAACGTGGCACTATAATTGATCGTATTCAGCTAAATGCTTTCTGAACGCGACACTATGATAGATCGCATTTATGCCATCTTTTCTGAACGCAACACTTTCACATACCGTGTTCATACAATTGCCTCTTGAACGCCGCTGTACGATATGACGTGTTTAGGAAAACTCTTCAATTTCATGTCTGTCTATGGAGACATGATTCAACCACCCATGTTTTGTGTGATTTCTGCAAAAATTGATTATTACCGTGCATCCACAACAATCACATCCACACATTTCCATTCACACATTCACATCCACGCATTCACATTCGCATTTTCACAAATCAAAAATTTTCTTCATTTCATCACATTCTAATTGTCACATAATGTGTGTCAAAAAACCAAAAATAAAGAAAAAATAACAAAAAACACAAAACCAAGAACAAGTATGTCACTCGACTGGTCTGTCTCCCGGACTTCCACTGTCCCCAGTACCCTCGTGCCGCTTTGGCGGTGGCTCCATGGCACTATGCTCCTCCTCCCGTGGGCGTCTCTACTCTGCCTCCTCGCTCCTTCAACGGTCGGAAGAGCTAGCCAAGTAATCTCCCACCGATCCGCTCGGTGCCACGCTCCGCGAGCCTCCCGCTACGCCGCTCTGGGACGCACTCTGCTCGAGTCCTCGGCCCATCATCCGGACAGTCTGTTCCATGGTCCAGAGCTCGATCCTCAAGTCGTAGACCTGGAGTCGTGCCTCACGAGCCTCGGTCTGGTACCTCTCTATGTCTACTGTCTCTCCACTCAACCGGGTCACTTCCCCCCGGAGTCGCTCGATCTCTTCTTGGAGACAGGGTACCTCCGCAGCTTCTGCTTGGGATCGCTTCGCCACAGCCAATGCTACGTCAGTTCTCTCACCTGCATATTACATTTTACATCATGGTCAGCTTAGGCACATGCATAAGTCATAAAGCATTTTTAGGAAAGGTTTGGTTTCTTACCCGCTCCGCGAGGGTAGCTTCGGCCTCCTCAGCTCGAGCTACGGCTCGGGTAAAATCCGCATCTCGCTCAGCCCATCCCCCGGCAGGCTGTGTAGAGGAGGACGGTGCATCTGGTCCAGTCCTCTGGGCTCCCTCGGCCCACTGCATTTTCAAAAGTTAGTCAATTTGCATGAACATTTCATTTTTTTAAAAGTCTAAAGAAAGCTCACCAGAAGCTCCAGAGCTGTTCGGTACTCGTCCCGCTGCTGCACAGTGGCATGGAGTAGTCCCTCAAGCTCGGCGATGTGTCCTTGTGGGTCTAGCTGTGTTTAGAAGCAAGTGTCATGCATATAAGATTCATTCATTCACATAGAACAAAAGTGTTGAGTTCAGCATTTATACCGGTCGTTGGGTACCACGGAAGACCTGGCTGCCGTATCGACGGGTGTAGGCTTTCAAATATGCCTCGTCGCTATCAGCTCGCTCTTTCACGGCCTTGCCCTTTTGCTTCCAATCTTGGATGTACTTTCTGGCTCGGCCACTCCAATCTACATCGCTAGCAATCCCTTTTGCAGATTTTATCGGGCACTCATCGTGTCGATGAGGGAATGTCACCGCAAGCTGATACACTCCCCGTGTCCTCATGATCAAGTGATAATGAAGCGGCTCGATCACATTGATGTAGTGGAGCCAAATATCCCATCCTCTGTAGGCCAGGGAAGCCTCTACCCACAGCTGCCCCGCATGTCCCTCATCCCCGTATAGTGTCCAACGCACCTGAAAGGGCCGTTCAAGTCATTTGTCAGCATTTGTCAAACATATAGAGGCATGTAGGAAAGATTTAAATTCAGGTTTTTTACTGATGCATGTGGGTATGAGTCAAGATCCTCTTGGATTGCCCGAGTCAACCTCTGAATTGACCCCGTGCCTCAGGCTATGTTCCACTGCCTCGCGATGGGGATCCACTCCGGATATAGCTCGACCCCTCTGCCAATCCCGGGTAGGTATATGAAAGCCCAAAATTACATTTTAGAGATGTCAACACATAGTAGTTAAACACATAATAGAAAGCATTTAGAAGCATTTAGGCATTTACCTGTAGGAAAGGCGAGAAGCCGCCAAGCATCGTCACTCGGTCAGTCATGCTGAGCGAGTAGAATAAGAAGGCCAACACCGTCGCTCCCCATGCATACCTCCCCACTCTGCTCAGATTCGCTAACAAGGGTAGGAGCCTGCAGCTGATCACATCAGCTTGGGTCGCAAATAGGAGCTTCCCAAACAAGAGCATCAGGAAGCGTCTCAAAACCCTGTCTCCCTCCGGTCCCGCCTCTACCGCCACACTCGGGCGCGCCTGTTCGACCACCCGGTCGATGTGTTGCTCCGGTAGCTCTCCAACTGCTATTTCCGCTCTTCGGAGTCCCAAACTCTCTTGTAGTACCGATCGCGATAATTGGGATGATGGATGCCCTGGCCTTATCAAGTCTAAACCTAGCAGCTCCTGGGCAAGCTCTCGGTAGTCAACATAAGCCCACCCGGTCATCACCTTGCCGTGTACTAGTAAACTGCTAATTCGGGCCATGTCTTCTAGCGTCGGTATCATATGTCCCCATGGGAATATAAATGCTCGGCTGACTGGGTCCCATCTATTATGCAAGGCGAATAGGACGGCGCAATCGGCCTCTCATGCCGAAAAGGAGACTGAAACATTAATGGATCAACGAGAAGAGGAGGTGAATGGGGAATAAAAACCAGCTGCTAAAAAATAGAAATCAGGCGGCAAAGAGGCAAAGTGAAGATAACGGTCGAGCTCCCCGCTTCCCTCATACGGTGGGTTGGCTTCCCGCGGGAATATTGCATCACCTGCCCCTCGGGATTTCTCAAACTTTCTTCTTCAGCAAACATCTTGACAAAAATCTCTGAATAATCAATAACATCATCTACTGGCCCCTTTGGCAACAAATGCGTTCCGGACATAGCACAAGCAGCACACTTTTCATTCTGGTTCTGGCACTGTGGTGTCTTCAAAGTACCAGGCAGTAGCGGCCCCTTGACAAAATGTTGACGGTAATTCCATGTTAATGGCCCGGAGTCTCCCAACATTGATAATGACGACTCCCGGTAGCCAAGGCCTCTTCTGCTCATCTTTCTACCCCTAAGGACGGGCTTAGTTCGCCCCTGTGATTGCGCGTCGAGACCCATGCCTGGCTGATAGCCCAACCTTAATATCATGTGCCATCCTTTAGAGTCTCTAATCTTAGACTTGATTTTAACATCAGTTGGTGTGGTGGTGGGCTTGCGTGACACATATGCCCACGAAAAGTTCAAGTCCATCACCAATAAAATCGGCATGTTGCTTGGCCATAGTGTAGGCAGAATCTTATCAGCAATAGCATCAACTATTTGTACTGTGGAAATGCTCTTTACCATGACCACCCGCCCCTGAAATGGAAATTTGATGCATTGGTGAGCGAATGAGGGTACTGCATGCAAGCTATCAATCCATGGATGACCCAGAATAGCCTTGAACATCAGGTCTATGTCCAACAAATAGAATTCCAATTCCACGGCCATTGTCAAAGGCCCTAGCTCGACCTGAATTGTTACTACCCCGTGAAATGCTCTCCTGGAGCTATCATATGCTGCAATGGTCATCGGTGTTGGCCTTAGCATGTCTTCAGAGATGTTGCAGGCACGCAAAGTGCTCAAGGGACCAACATTAATAGAGGCTCCCGTGTCTACTAGAGCTGCATCAATGGCCACTTTGTTCAATGTGATTGAAATGCATAGCGGCATCTGACGTGCCTCCAGGGGTGCTAGCTCTGACTCAGAAAAAGAAATAGATGGCCACCTTGTAATGGTGGCCAACACCGATGGCAAACTGTCTACCGCCACGTCCTCGCTAACCATGACTTTCTATAGAAAAGCCTTTAGGGCATCTTGGTGTAGCGTAGACCTTTTGATTAACTCCAATATAGAAATCTTGGCCAACATCCAGTCCAAGTGCTTGAATAAATCGTACTTCGTGCCAGATAAGGGGTCGGCTTCTTCTGCTTCAATTGCTAAGGAAGGAATTGGGCGGTTGGGTGCAGGTGCACCAGTAGAGGGGTAATTTCTCTGAAATAAGTGCCTGCTCCTGAGGGCAATGTTCTGCGCTAGTACGATGCTAGATGGACTCCCGACTGGCCCAACGGGGTGAGTGGTAGGGATAGAAGCGGGGGTGATGATAGTGGAGGTGGGTTTGGCAGACCCTAGTGGTAAGACGACAGGTGGAGGGTTGCATGGAGGGGTGACAACGGAGGGTACGGAGGGTGAAGGTGTAAAGACTGGAGGAATGGTAGGTAATGTGGAAGGTGGAATGAGGGGACTGAAGGGAATGGTGGGTGTAGCGGAGGTTAGGATGGTGGGCCGAATGATGGCGGGGGTAGAGGGTGAAGGGGAGTTGGTATATGTGTGGTGGAGAGCCAAGAGATGAGCGGGGGTCTCATCGTCATAAGACCATCCAGAGTTGGGAGCTGGGTGGTGAACCATATTTACTTAAGCCAGTGCCGACAGCTGTTGTTACGGAGCGGGTGGGTGGTTTGGCATAGGATTTTGGTGAATCCCAAGTTCTGGGGTAGGTTGCTACTGCTGCTGGGGTTGCACTTGCTGCAGTTGCTGCTACTGCGGCACCGGTTGCTGCAGCCTCGATGCCTGTCTTCTTCTCTCCCTAATGTCTTCAATCAACTTATGCATTTAGGCCTAGTCAATTCTCTGCCCTTCATGCAAATCATAAACCAAGTCACAGAACTGATAGCACCTTTCTACTGTGTGCCCGGGCTGACGATGATATATACAATATCTAGACTGATCAGCGGTCGGATTCCAATTCGGGCATTTCGGAGGGAGTTGGAGATCACCAGTGTACATCAGAGCTGAGAAAATGTCTAGAAGTGTTTCAGGAAGTGGAGGGTAATGGGCTCTTTTAGGACCCAAGCGAGAAGGTGCATAACCATTAGAAGGAGGGACATTATGGTACTGTGGTGGCTGCTGAAGCTGTTGTGGTGGTGGTGGTGGTTGTTGAGGAGTGATGAAAGGTGGTTGGGTAGCTGGTGGAGCGGTGAACTAGGGATTGCGGGGAGGTTGCTGGAAGCGTGGTGGAGCGGACTGGTTAACAACCTGCACCTGCTCATTGGTTTGGACCCCCTCAGAGGCTGGGCCTTGGGATTTTCTAGAGGGTTTTGCTTTTGGGCCTCAAATAGGGAATGAATAGGGGAGTCCTTAAACTGGGTTTGTATAAACCGAGCCCTGTTGTACAACTGGTGCATGTTTGAAATGTCCTTCATAGCCAGAATGTTCTAGAATGTGGGGGTAGCATTGGAAATCAACAGCTTTACCTTCTCTTCTTCCAGAATCTGTCCAGGCACACGGGAGGCCATCTGTCTCCATCGGTCAGCAAAAGTTGCAAAGTCTTTATCGGCTTTCATCTTCTCGACCACTAAATCAGTAAAAGAATATTCTAGGCTGACCCTATCTTGGAATCTCTGAATGAACCTCTCTTTAACAACCTTAAAACTCTCTGCCTCCTCTAGTGGCAGAGTATAAAACCATTCTAATGCAACCTCGTCCAACAAGCGATGAAAAAGATACGCCATGAGGCGATCGTCATGCCGGAACTGCGCTGACTCATATAAGAACTCCCTTATGTGAATGAAAGGGTTGCCATTCCCATCGTACTTCCAATATGTGGGGAGCTCATACTGAGGTGGGAAATGAATGTCCTAGAAATTAGGAATGGGGATATCAGTGAGAGATTGTAGGCCGACCCGCTTGTGGAGAAGGTCAATTTGTTGCTGCATGGCAGCCCACTTATCAAGGAGTTCCCGTTCTTGGGAAGGAGGGGGCAGAGCTGGAAGAACAGAGCCAGCATATGGAGCCGATGGATAAACAGATGGAGGGGGAAGCCCGTAGGAAGGATAATGGGCCAAAGAATGGCCCATATCCGCGTGAGCTAACTGGGCGGCTCATGATTGAAGACGAGAAAAATTGGTCGAGGCCACAAGGGCCTGCGGTGGTAGAGAGGTGGTTCCATAAGGATCTGTATAAGAAGATGAGGGGATCTGGGTCTTCCCCTTATCAAACATCTGATGGGCCGAGCTAGAAGCTTGGCCCACTTTCATATTAGGAAACCGGAGGGTCCGGGGATGAATGGGAGTGAGATCAATGGGCGTAATAGAAGTAGCCTCCAATCCAGAAGGAGATGAGGAAGCAGTGGCAGCAGACACGCCGTGTGGAGAAACAGAAGACGGGGCATCTTGCCCCTACAATGCTCGACAGAGAATATGGAGCTGACTCTGATCTAACTGGGCCATCATATGGAGCACTTGACTGGCCGAGTTATGAGTGGAGGAATCAGAGGGTGAGGGTTGAGTACCCTCGGCAACAATATATGGGAGAGGAGGGGCAAATCCCTCTCTCCCTTGCAGAGACGTGACCCTAAGTGGGTCCTCCAAGAATCCCTGAGGAAGAGAGTCCTCACGGGCCTGAGAGAAATTGTAAGAAGACATGGTTAGTGGAGAATCGAACAAGAGATTGAGGTAAGAAACGAAGGAGGAATTGCCCCTAGGAGAAGATCATGTGGGGGTGAAGCAACTCCACATGCAACGAACAACCTTGAGATAAGAGAAAATACACCTAATAAGGACCTAAACCAAGATCATCAACAAGATGCACACACAAGAAGAGGAGAGAAGAGGCAACCAATGATCAACCAAGTTGAAATAATGCACCGAAAATTTTATAAGTTCCCCCTTTAGAACCTTAGTGAGTTAAGTTAAATGAAAATTCTCTCAACACTAGGATTCCTAATAGGGGTGGAATGGGGACTTGGTTAACTCTAAGGGTACTCCCTCTCTCACGGATGCAACCTAGACTCGGTGTGGTAAGGTACAACCTGTCCGACGTCCGTGTGAGAATCCACGGCTCACGGGGACTTACAGAGGTCTCGGGTAAGGTCGCCTAGTCGGCTCCAAGGAATATGGAGATGAGAGGATCCCCTACCGAGGTAGGAATGCAACTAGTATGATAAATATGTATGAATCCTATGTGCACCAGAGTCTATGTAAAATTTAGCCTAAATCTAACAAACAATGATCAACCAATATGGAAATATATGTCAATAATCATGCAAAGACAAATAACAGCCAGGGGAGACAACTAGCACCCTAAATCAATATGAGATGGTATGAAATAATGATCAAAGTTTCAATCATGAGTGCACTATAGCACACAAACGTGGTCTGGTGGGAGACCGCGCAGGGAGATAAACGGCCCTGAACAAGGCCGTGCAACAGCAGGGAGTAGTAAAAAAATAAAACACAGAACTAACACAAACAAAAATAATCAAGAACTGTACGTACCTGAGGGGACTGGACGGTCTGAAGAGCGACCGTGGAACCTGCAAAATGGCTCTAAAAGGACCGTGAATAATAGCAAATCCACAGATATAAACGATAGGACCGGACGGATGCAGAGGTAAGTGGTCCATCGACCGACCGCGGTATGACAAACACAGCCCTCGCAGGACCGCGTGGAATAACAGGATGACCAAAAAGACAAAGCATATGAAGTGCCTGAATCCACACACACACGGCCTATCGTGAGGCTGTAGAAGTTAGGACACAGTCAGAGGCAGACCGTAGAAGCTATCAGACTCACAGAATTATGTAAGATAGAAATGCATGTGAGATAGAAACCAACAGTCTATCATCCGACCGTGCGAACTCAGGCGTGGCACGCCGAGGACCGCTAAATGTGACCAGCTCACAGAAATAAGAACAGTAAGAATATCAACGTACCTAATGGGGAGACAGGGTGAGAGAGAGATGAGAGAGAGAGAGAAACGGGGAGAGATAGAGAGGGTGGGAGACAAAGAGAGAGAGAGAGAGAGAGGGTAAGAGAGTCTGTGGGAGAGTGTCACAGAAGGAGAGATAGAGAGTCCGAGGGGGGAGAGAGAGAGACAGAGAGAGACTGGGGGGAGAGAGAGCTCAAGGTGGCCGAGATAGAGAGAGATAGGGAGAGAGAGAGGAGGAAATCGAGGGGGTGGGGGAGAGAAGATCTCGATCTCGCGGACTTCGTTTCTCGCAACCTTTGGAGAGAGAGATCTCGAACATCTCGTAAGAGATGGCAAACCATGGTGAAGACCTCCAAGCGGCTCCTCAGAGCCTCCACAGTCGACAGGGGATCAACCTGAATCAGTTGCTCAAGACCCTGGAGAAGCCGGGCAGCCATATCAGCATCTGCCAGTACCATCCCAAGCTAAGGGGTGTCACGCCACTCGACCCTAAGAATAGGGAAAGCCGCAGGCACCTCTGGAGCCTTATCCATTGAAGCTGAAATCAAGAAAGAAAAAAAATGGAATGAGTGTCCTTTCATAGTCAAGTAAGTAAACACGAAAGTCACAAAGTGCAAGACATAATGTCCTTACCTGAAACAGTTCCGTACACGGGAATGGCTGCAAAGGTGTTTTCCTCCCCAACAACTTGGGAAGGAGTGCCCACAGGGGCTAACTCTGGCCCTGCAGGTTGTGCGTCTGTAGTCTGGCTCTCTACAACTGAAATAACATGTGCTTATGGCCATCCATGTGTGAAAAGACACGTGAAATGATGCGGAGCTCCAAAGGGCAACTGCATACTTGTCTCAACAACGTCGCCTCCTTCGGCTATGCTGGGAGGGATGGACTCTGTATCAAAAACCCTTTTGGAGCAAGGTTTCTCACCAGTAGGGACCGGTCTTACTTTGCCTGGAGACTCCTCTGTCCCAAGGACCTCGACCGTCGGCCTTAAAGAAGAACTTATGAGAAGGACACAAGGAAATGGTTAACATCGTAAACAAATGTGTCCACATTTTGAGTCATTCATTGGAAGATGTGGGGTATACCTATGATCTGTGGGCCCACTGACAAGACACCATGTCCTGGTCCGCACTGCCCCTCTGGCAAAGCTTGGAAAACCTCTCCTCCTGGGGTAACCTCACTAGGTTGCTGCATGTCATCTTCGGCAACCTGGCTTGCCACTACTCACACAAGTAATGTGACAGGCGTCAGTCAATTCAGCAATGAAAAGTAAGAGAAATAACATAAATATGCATACTTCATACTTGGGGAATCCTCCGCGCTGACTGCAATAGCACTAATAGCACGGGAGGGTATCTCCAGCAGGGGATTCGACATTGTGTTGCCAAAGACCCCTGGTGCTGGGATTTCAGCATTCGCCGCCTCTATGGTCCTCATAATTCTTGGGTCATTGCCATAATTCAGGAGGTCCATAAATGAGTCGGATTTAACAAGTTGTGAGAGTTCCTCCACACAGCCGGCCAGGTCAACGCCTGGATAATGGGTAGTTATATAGACAAGACATCATCACAAGAAGAGGCTGGTTGGGAAGAGCAAGACTGCATCGCTGCTCACCATGAGTAGCCTTGAGCTCTTCGCCTCCTTGGGAGCCTGATGGGGTTAAGGGATTTTTCTTGCCTGAGGAAGAGCTTGAAGTCCCGATACCCGAGGAAGAGCTCGAGTTTCCTCCTTCGGAGGAATCAAAAGTCTCAGAACCTTCATTCCCAGAAATAGACTTAGCATTATCTCCCGCCGCCGAGACATGGAGAGCAGCATCAGGAGCCCTTCCACAGCCAAAATGCAAACACCAAAGAATTAAGGACTTTCAATTCTTCATATGATAATGAAGAGGCAAAGTCGAGTACATTACCTGAGGGCTGAATAGTTGGGACCCCTTCTGCAATAGGCAAGGGAGAACTAGTCGTCACCGGTGTATAATCATCAACAGGAGGGACCAATTCTTCAAAACTGAAGATACTATTCGGTACCCCTACAGAAGTATTCGTCGGATGAGGGGAGAAACTCATGTCAACTCTGGCCTCAGGAGGAGGTGCATTGGGCAAGACAAAAGATGTTTATAACATTGCATACAAGCCTGAAAGTGGCATGTAACAAAATATGTCACTTACTGGAGACATTCTCTCTGGCTGGAGACTCTTCCTCGATCCGAAGGCGGGATGAGGGCCCCGTGTCCCCCCTTGGACTCTCAGCGTGAGGCGTTTTTGAGGTGGCATTACCCTTCTCCGACGTCATATCGAGAGGACCCTCCAGCGCCCTCCCAATATGGGAGGTTCATTACTTCGATTAGTCCCCGTGTTCCTCGAATGGGTCTCTTAGTTGTTGAGGCCACACCCTCCCTCTCTCTCACCCTAGCTGTAGTTTCAGCAGCCTCCACAACTCCCTCCATCACCCCAAACCCCCCCAGCCACATCCTCCACAAGCTCCAGCCCCCATTTCCCCTTCCCTTGGTCATCCATCCTCACCACCCCTCCCTCATTAGCAGTCTGCCCTACCCAGTTCACGGACAGCCAACAAGGTCCTGAAAATAATGTCTCCATCAGCATCACCCTGAAGTTTCTGGTGGCAAGCCATACACCATTGGAAAGGGCATCCAGAGAGCTTCTCCAGCGAGGTGGTTTCATCGAATTTTGACATCGGAGCTGCCCGGGAGAGCCGTTCTCCCCCGACTGCACAGAATAGGTCCGGCCAGTGACCTGAAGCGACTTCCAGGAGCTCCCACGGCCACATCCCTTGTCTTCTTGAGGCGCCGCTTGTCTGAAAGCTTCTAACACAAGTCTTCTTCCATCACCAAAAAGCGGTGTCCCGTTCGGTATTCGAAAGAGCATTTTCTTAATTTTCTCCCTCGGGTGTTCTGTACTGTCCACTCCTGGACTGAATAGACACCTATTAACTGTTCAGGTTGCTTCGGTCTGATCCGACCTCCTCTGACATTCCCGCAGGTACCGTTTCGAAGAGGACTCGACAACGGTTCCAACGACTCTAGCCACACTCGATTTTGAGTTTAGGAGTGTATGTGGCAGCCTTAACTTCCTACTCCTGAGGTACCTCTACTGTCAGAACTAGAATTTAGGGGCCCCGTTTGCGGCCTATCCCTGACCAGCACCAGCGACCAGGGAATTCGACAGAATTTAGACATCATCCTGATCCAACTACGAAGACTTTTCAACTGGTCTCATCATCGGCAAAATTCAGGAGTGGCCGCAGTAGCGTCAACTCTGACTATCTGTCCCCCGTTCTAGAGGGCGGACATAACCGATGACGTCCACCGGTTCGGTCTCACTTAGGCTTTCCCCTTCCCTACCTGGCCGGCTTAACGCCCCTCCCTGTGGGAGGTAGTGTTTATTTGTAACCCCACATCTCCCCACCCCTTGTCCAACCCTCCTGCGTGAGGAGTAGTTCATGTAATTATTTAAACAGGGAGAAGCTTCACCGACGCAGTGTGCGGGGAACCCACACTTCTCCGCTCGCCCACGTCTCCGAACGGGGTCGGTTTCTTCAAACCGATCAGGATATGCTGAACCCTCCCTGGATATTTGTGTTCAACTAGTATCATTTCTAAGTTCAGCCGGCGAGGAAGAGAGTGCCCGATCTTGTGACTTCCCGCTCACGAGTGGCCACCGCAGATCGAGTGAGGAGAGAATCTGTGCCCTCAAGACATGACATCCGCCCTGCTGATGTGGGTGCTCCAATCCTAGGGAGGGAAACACATTAGGCTAAGCCATAACCCCAACCAGTAGGGCTTAGACCCTGGGACCCACCCTACCATCACTTAGTCACCATGGGAAAGGATTGTACTGCGATATCCATCAGCCAACATCGAGTCCGCCAATTTGAAAGTGTGCTTGCAAGTCTAGGTCCGAGGCTCACTCGGTCGCTACCTTTGCATCCATAGTCTGTGTTACATCATACGAGCTCTGAAGGGTTGTGGACAGGGGTCCTTATGAACTCTCTAAAGATGAGGATAAATGGTCAATCGAAGAAATTAAGAAATTCATAGTTAATTTCAATGCTATGAACATTATGCAATGTGTCATACATCCTAACGAGTTTTCTCGTGTATCCATGTGCAGTTCAGCGAAAGAGATGTGGGACAAGTTGCGGCTTATATATGAGGGAACCTTAGAGGTCAAGGAGATGAAGGCCAATCTACTTGTCAGAGACTATGAGCTATTCAAAATGAAATCTGAAGAAACCATCTCAGAGATGTTCACGAGGTTAACTGAGATCACAAATAGTCTCAAAAGTGTTGAAAAGGAGTACACAAACTCCGATCTTATGAGGAAGGTTCTGAGATCACTTCCACCGACATGGCACACTAAGGCCACTTGTCGCGCCCCAACGTGAAATATCGGGATGCAGCAGTAGAAAGAGTTAAAATATGTTGATTTCCAGACATGTTGTGCTTTGGGTTAGCAATTATATGACTCCAACACAACGCCATGGCAACGAGAAGAATAATTCCCAAAATAACCATTTATTCCAACTAATTGAACCTAATGTGTTTCAACATCCACCAACAACTAGAAGTACCAAAGAAGTTCTCAAAATCCACTAACATCATTGCATAATTAAAAATACAACTATGAAGTGACTATAACATGATGACAATCTTGACTTGAACTATCTAAGGACATTTTTGTAAGGCTTTCTAGCTGGCTCGTTCCAAGGACTTCACTCCTGCCCATCCCCATCAGTTTGAGCACTAGTCCGTTAGGTGTGCCTGATGGGCTAGTGCAGGTCTGTTACATTAACAAGACTGAAAACTCTGAATTGTACTTTTCTAGGCAAATGGGCTTTAATGGTACAACCAGCTCGGCATCCTAGTGGGAATCTCAAGCTCACGGAGACTTATGGAAGCCTTGAAACAAGATTTTCTACTCCATTAGAAGGAATATCCAATGTGATAAATACAGAGTGTGTGTGTGATCTAGAAGGGGAGGGATTGAATAGATCACCCCTTGAAAAATTTTAGTGAAAAAGGACTTAGATCACATGTAGTTAAGATTTAGCGGAGTTGCAACGAGCAAGATCTAAGCGGCACTCACTCAAGCACACATTTTGCACAGAAGGTGGAATCGAAGGACAAACTGCAAATCACAATGAGACAGTCAATTTTAAGGTGGTTCTGTTGCACACCCACAATCTACGTCCACCCCTTACTCTATGGAGTAAGACTTCCTTGCTAAATTCCGCAAGAACCAGCAGACTTAGTATGCAAACAAATGCTGCCTAATAGCTTGACACTGAGGAACACACTCCTCAAACTTCTGACGAACTCATAAGAGAAAACACCGGAGGATCTTCCTCCCTTCCTCTGCAACACACAGATGGCAAAATACAGAGGATCGACCTCTCTTCCTTTGCACCACACAGAGGGTAACAACCAAAGTGATCAAAGAAGAAATCGAAACAAAACAAACAAAATCGAGTTTCAACAAAGATCGGAAACAGAACCATGACAGTTCAACAAGTGAAACAAATGACTGTGGATTTGATCCATGAGTCTAACTCTTCTCTCTCACTCTCACTCCTTCTCTTTTCTCTCCTCTTCTGGGCACTCTTGTTCTTTGAGGCAGCTCTCCTTTTTCAATTGTGCGCACTGGTCTTGGTCGTCGACCTGTTGTATTTATAGATTCCCCAGAAGAGCTTCGAGAGTGTGGATGGCGTGATATTCACTTTGGCACCTTCCGAAACACGTGTACGTCTGATACACATGTCAGAGAGTTGCAACCTTGGATCACGTGATCTATCATTGATGCAATTGTCTTCGACAGGATAGAAGATACCTGGCAGTCTATCGAACAATTAGTCTGACATAAGTAGTTCATAAAAAGTGTACACGATGCATTATTCAGAAACTTAATAAAACTTGCACAAAGACATTATCAGCAGATGCGCAAATAAACATGCACGAGGTGTGACAGAGGTTTTCATGCAAGAGATATAATAGTCCTAGCTACACGAGATATCATTTTCAGAAAGAAAATAACATGGGGTAAGAAAGGACATGGGGTATCTCCTTGGTACAGCACGTGGTGTGAAACTTGAAGAAGCGACACGAGGTATGCCAAAGGATGCACGAGGTAGATTTTGACAGAACGCCCCGAAGAATAGAAATGGTTCATGGGGAATGCTATCCCCAGAAACGTGCATGAGGTATGGCTAAGTTAGGCTAAACCTCATTAACAAAAAATTGCACGAGTTATGAACACTGTTCATACTCGAGCCTCACACGGTCAAGCACAACTTATAGAGTTGAAACCTGTACGAGGTAGGAAGTTGGAGAAAAAACAACACGGGGTATGGAAGACGGAAAGATGACACGAAGTATGGAAAAGGAAAGACACAAAAATGATACGAAATATAGAATGAGAGAAATGACACGATATATGAAATGAGGGAAACGACATGAGGTATGAAGACGCAAAACAACATGAGGTATTGAAAAGCAAAGCAACACGAGGTATGCTTTTCGAAAACAACACGAAGTACATGTTTCTAAAGCAAAACCTACACAGGGTATGCTTTTCGAAAACGACACGAAGTTCATTTTCGAAAGTAAAACCTTTACGAAGTGAAGTGATGAGACTTAGAAAATAACACAGACTAAGAATGACACGAAGTGTAGAAGCAACTGACTAAAACATGGAAAAGTGGACGACACGAACTTCACAAAAATGACACGACGTATAGAAACAACAGGGACTAAAATGACACGAAGTTCACCAAAACAACACGACGTACAAGAACAACACGGACTAAAAATGACACGAAGTTCACACAAACAACACAACATATAAGAACAACACGGACTAAAAATGACACGAAGTTCACAAAAATGACACAAACATATAAAAATGTTCATAGTGTTAACACCATCAAAAACAATAGGGACATAATACAACACTGGATAGGCCGTTGGGTTGGGAAAGTCATAGGACGACCGTTCTATCTCGCACGCCGTGGTTGCAGATAGTGTCCCAACCTTGATTCCCCCAATCTAGCATAACTATTCTCGAGTAGTCTATATTTTGTCCTTTCTTCACATTCGATTTAATGATTTCTTTTTATTTTAGAGTTTAGAGTTTATAGTAGGGTATTGACGTCATTGTACCATGACCAGGGCTGGAATCCGAGGGGGAGCACGTGTCGGCTGCTATCGAGGACGACCAGGGAGAGCCTCTTGTGCCCTCTGTGGTTGCCGAAGATGACTAGAAGGTGGAAGGGCCTCTGCCCTCCCTGACTCTAGCGGGGGATGCCACCGATGTGGAGGAGAGGTTACCCTCACCAACCCCTAGCAGAGATGCCACAGGCACGACGGGAGCCAACCTGGGTGAGGATCTAAACCTTTCTCAGATTTTTCACCTTGTCTTGTCACAAGGAAGCCCCGAGTGTTGCTGACTCCCCTTTGTGTTTGGTGAGATTGTGTAGGTCCTCCTGGTGTACTGGCTGAGATGGGCCACTCTTCCCTAGACCTGGGGGTCGAGTGGCCTACGTCCTCTTGTCCACCAGAGCCACTGCTGGACGCGAGCGTGGGCACGGCCCTGCTTCAGTGGGCCCGAGACTACCTGGGAGGTGACCCCCTGCCTTCTCCGGAGGAGCTTAGGCAGCGGTTGCGGCACTGCACCCAGGGCTACCACGGCCTCAGCTTCTCACACGTGCTCTGGATGTCTGGCTTGGCCGACATCTAGGCAGAGTACCTGTGGCTTCTGGCAGATCTGGAGCAGAGGGTGCAATGGCTGGCGGCCATCCGAGAGGCATAGGAGCAGTGCGCTCAGCTTGCGTCAGCGAAGGCCGAGTAGAGGAGACATGCCGACGCAGCCATGTCACTTGCTAAAGACCACGCCATGCGACTGAATGAGGCGAAGAGTAGAGCTGAGGCCATGCAGAAGGCCTTGGAGGAGCAGCGGTGAGCCGTAGAGCTCGCTGAGGTCGAGTGGCAGACCGCCGAGACTAGGGCTGAGGCTAGCGTTTAGCTTGCGTCGACCTTGGAAGCGAAGCTAGCAGCTGCGGAGTCTCGCCTAGCAGTGCTGGCGGGGAGTGAGCCTGGGCTCTGATTGTATCGCCCCACTTTCTTTTTGCTTTTTGTTATCCGAACTATATGTCTTTTATCACCCCAAGCGCATGTCTTGGGATCCTTTTTATAGAGAATCAATGACAAACTCTAGACTTTGATGTTGTTATTTGTTGGGTTATTTCACTTCCCATTCTATGGAATAGTGTTGAGTGTAGGGACTGGTGACCACTTACTATTAGTCTTGCTTCATTTTTTCCACTATGTACTAGTGTAGGGTGCAGGAGACCGGGCTTACTCGATTTCACGATATTGGCACAGAGGATTGGGAAAGGGGAGAGGTGTAACTGGATTTTGAATACTGGAGGCTGGGTGCTAGGTACCAGGAAATAGGAGAAAAGTCCGAGTGCTGGGGGTGAGCCCCTTAAGAAGGGGAAAACCCGTGTTGTACAAGGTCAGCGTAGGCCCATCGGGACTTGGGGGCACACGGGATTAACGCTGGGAATTGATTCTGCAATGTTTCTACTGTAGACTGACGCTTAGTATTGACTGTTTTTATGTCATTAGTTGGCAGTGTGGTTCACATTGGCTTTTGGAACTGGAGCTGAGCTGGCCGCATGGCCCTGGGAAGTGTCACCACCGAAAGCTAGGATTAGAAACTGGAGTTGGATACTGGTACTGGGTCTAGGTAACTAGTCCTCTGATGTGCTATAGCTGGACTATTGGACTGGCAACTGGCATTGGAACCAAGCGGCTGGCCCACGGGAGTGTCATAGCTGCGACGTTGGAGCTAGCAACTGGTGTTGGAACTGAGTGGTTGGCCTGTGGAGGCGTTGTAGTTGTGGTGCTGGAGCTGGCAACCGGTGTTTGAATTAAGTGGCTGGTATGTGGAGGAGTTGTAACCGCGGTGCTAGAGCTGGCAACTGGTGCTGGAATTAAGCGACTGGCCTATGGAGGCATTGTAGCCACGGTGCTGGAGCTAGAGACTGGTACTGGAACTAAGCGGTTGGCCTATGGGGGTGTTGTAGTCACGGTGCTGAAGCTGGAGACTAGTACTTGAAGTGAGCGACTGGACTGGGGAGTCGTTGTAGTCGCGATGCCGAAGCTGGTCGGCCAACCATGGATGTAGGTAGCCGAGCGTTCGATGCTGGAGTTTATGTAGGCCGACCCTCAGGAGCGTAGTGGCCACTGTCGTTGTAGGGTAGTGCTGAGGTCGGTGTCGACAGAATGTCATGGTCGACAACCTTCGTCTGGGAGGAGTAGAGAGGAAGTGAGTTTTTTTTTATTTTCTCCTTACCAGCTCTAACGCCCTTGCAGGCTTTTGCCACAGTAGGCCCCCTTTAGATTTTTCCGGCACGCCCTTGTGGATTTTCGCACCAAGGGGTAACCCGAATTTGCCTGAGACGCCCTATTGGGTTTTCACCTTAGCTGGGTTGATCATGTTTTTGCGATCCTCGGAACATACCGATCGTAACGGTACCACTCACGCCCGAGTGAATGACTCGGTTCACCCGCAGCGGAGTTCCGAGCTTCTTCTTCTTCACACTCACTCTCTTCTCCTCCAAGCTCACCTCTCTTCTCCCACACTCACTCTCTTCTTCTTCACTTCACGGGCACAGGAGGATCAAATTTCTTCTTCTCTTCGGACAGGCTTCTCCTCTCAATGGCCGGTCGAGGGGGAAAAGCCAGGGAGTAGGCAAAATATATATATTGAAGGGGTTGCCTTTTCTTGCTCGAACGGAAGAAACTCCCGCCACTTCATTCATCTGCCAGACGGACAGGGTTGGCATGTCGCTGGCATCCGGTGGTTGATGCCGTGCACTGTCATTCGTCTGAGGATGGGACATTGGCGGGTTCTCCAGGAGATCTTCTACTACTACTGCCACCACCACTGCCTGACGTTGCCATCACTACCGCTTTGCTGTCGAACGAGAGGAGGAGGCATTGAATGTTCTCTGTGCGCTCATACTGATGCGAAACAGAGTGTCGGAGTGTGGATGGGATGGCATTTGGGTTAAAATGGTGCGATCATTATTCCCCTACGCCACTTTAAACCCATATGAAATCAGCGCGCCGTATTAAGACAACCACAAGGGGCACGCCGTATTAATGAAAAGCAAGGGAAAGCTTTCAAAATGGGCAAATGGAAAATGGAGCGCGTCGTATTTGGGGAATCAAAGGGGGCGTGCCGTTTTAAGGGAAAGCAAGGGGGGTCAAGGCAATGGAGCGCGCCGTGTTAAGAAAAGCAAGTGGTGGTGCCATATTAACAAAAGCAAGGGGGCATGCCAGTTTAAGGCGCATCATTTTAAGGCCTTGTCGCGTCGTTTTAAGCATCGAATAGATTCTTTTCAAAGTCACGGCCATTTATTCTGCTTGAGGGGTTTCCTTATCAGGTGGCGGGCTACCAAGTGAGCTCTTGGCCTGATCGGGAGAGGCATGAGGTTTATTCGGCATTTTCATCTTCGACTTGCTCTCGAGTGTCGAGATGAGCATGCCGTATGATCATCATCATCATTTTTGACATCTACACCGGCTTATCAGCTGGCCTTTTATCAGAATTACTTGTTTCAGCTCGCTTGCTGGCTTTAGTGGTGGGGGTGAATTCGATGATGTTCACCTCCTTGCCGGCCTGACATTCCCGCATCTACTTACCCTTCGCTGAAGCGTAGCTTGGGTTGTCGGTGAAGAACATTTCTATCTCAGTGACTGCCGAGTTGAGCTGGTCGAAGCCCTTGACGTTGGTGCCGAGAAGCTTTTCGCTGACTTTGGTCGTCAAGCCTCGATGACAGATAGTGATGGCATCCTCCTGGACTGGTGGGTTGACGCACCTCATGCTGAGGTCTCTCCATTTCTTAATGAAGTAGAGGGCACTCTCGCCCTTCTTCTGTCGGAGGGAGCAAAGCTTGGCTAAGGAGACTTTTCGCTCGGCCATTTGGAAACGGTCGAGGAACTTCTTCTTGAGATCCGCCCAGTCAATGACGAAATTGGGCTTGAGGCGGGAATACCACTGGAAGGCCATTCCCATAAGTGCGGTGGCAAAGTAGCGAAGGAGATAAGACTCGTCCAGTGCAAGCTCGCCCATGGCTGCAATGTAGTAGGCCAGATGCTCGTGCGGAGACCCATGTCCGTCGAATTTTTGTAGCTTCGACGGTTTGGCATACTTCGGGGGAAGCTTCTTGAGCCGGTGGTGTAGTGGATAGGGGACACTATAGAGATCTACAATCACGACCCCTATTCCAAACTGGGCGAGCTTGGTCTCAATGATCCACTCGATCATCTGGCGCTGTGCCATAATATTTTCTGGCACCGGCCTGTTGGATGGCCGTGGTTGAGTCTCAGCTAAAGGCGTGCCGAACCCAATGATTGTGGTGGTTCGGGCAACTACCGCGTAGGTGTTAGCACCATTTTACCTACCTGGTGGGGTTGGCGCTTACATCGAGGGCCCAGCAGATGGCAGAGGATGAAGGTCATGCTCCTGAAGCGAGTCTTGCAGGAGGGCCTTCAGGTGCTGGTTCTCCTTCTTGAGAGTCTCAAGAGTCACCTCTTGGACTTCACCGGCCGAAGGGTCATTGTTGACCGGCTCCGCATTGACAGGGGCAGCTTGCTTCTCAACGGGAACTTCTTCCGCTCGTGTGGACGCCTGAGGTCCGACAGAAGTGCTGATGTGGCCGACTGGAGTCGGCGATGGAGGCGGATGACGAGGCCTCCTGAGGTGAGATATAGGTAGGTTTAGATCGTCGGTCTAAATCTCAGGTTGGTGTCCAGCGGTATAACACACGAACACTCTGACTGCGTCGTTGAGGAGCCAGACTATCATGAAAATTACCTTTTAATTATTGAAATCAATTCCAGGGGCATCGTATTTCATTTCTAGTGGCATGCTCAGGCTTGGAATGTTGGTTTGGCTAGGTAGGATGGTTTGATTTTGTTCCCACCGCGTCCCCCGTCGATTTCGATCGACCGGGAAGGGGTTTCGAATCCAAACTCCGGAGTCACGAAACCCAGGTGACATAATGCTCCTGCCCCGGTGCGTTATGGTCATTTAACGCACACCTAGAGATGCGTTACGTAGTCCGTGTCTGAGTTTCCTGTGGATTTTTCATGTTCGGGTGGCTTTAACACACCCCTTCTGGTGCGTTATAGTCCTTTGTATTGAGTTAAAGGTCTGTTGCCTTTAACGCCCCTTCCCCTATGCATTAAATTCATATAGCACCCTTGTTGAGATGCTTATATTCCATGGTTTTCTGTGGATTTTAGTTGTTCTGGTGGGCATAACGGCCCATGAGAGGTGCGTTATGTCCGTTATAACGCCCCACCCTTGGTCCGTTATACCCCTTGTCTGTTGTGTTTTGTGGCTGGTGACTTTAACGCGCCCATTCCCGTGCGTTATAGTCCTATAGCGCACCTGCCACAGTGCGTTATAGTCTAGATGGGAGGACCGCCACTCTGTTTCCTTTCGAGCGGTGATTTTCATGAGTTAGAGTCTTACCTCCAGTGACCCATCCACTAGTCGTACCTTTCATGCGCACGCGGGTGTAGACCCACTTGGGAGTGGTGGAGAGCGTGACCCGAAGAGACAGTTTATAGGTTGGTTACCATAGGGCCCCACGTCTTTGCAGCCTGCGTCCGGGCTGGGATAAAACCAGCTAGAGGGCCTGACCTAGAGCATATGGTCTGTGTGTGTACACGTGGTTAGGGGCATTAGACCCGCGCTGACGAGCGCAACCCCAACTAGTCCTTGTTCGTGCTACTTGTTGCGTGTCTCAGTCTCCGTCTGGGGCGTGCAGGGAGACACTGGGGCGCGGTGTAAGATGTCAGGGAACGCATCTGGCCTTACTTCTGGTGGGTGGTGCTCCTGTCTTCTGGCAGGTACAGACTTGGGTTTTGTCAGTTTGTGGTCATTTCATTCGCCATGGTACGGTTAGTTGTAGTGAGATTTTCTATTTATTTATTGTTGTTACTGTCGTACTTCTGCTAGGTAGCGTTACTCTCCGTGCACGTGTGTACCTTACTGTTTTCGTTTCTCTCGTTGCAAGGTGGGGGTCCGCGGGATCCCTACTGAGCCTATGAAATGAGGCTCACCCCTGTGTTTTCCGGTGAGGCGGGTTTGTCGAGAGGCGCGTTCGAGGCTCGTCGTGGTTCGTACGGTCAGGGTTAGTCACCAATTGCCAGAGTCGGGGTATGCCCCGTGTACTTATACTTTTCTTTCTGTTTAGTGTACTTATTTTGGACATGAGACACACTGGACCTTGTAGCTTTTAGCGAGTAGTTATTTATTTCCACGCTTTATTATTTAGATTATTGTGTTATTTCTGTAGTTATTTTAGCTTCTTGTGTACCCTCACATCATCCCTTAACCCTTCCAAGTCTTCGAACTCGTGGGTGGCAGGCCAAGGTTCAAGCCACGCCGGTTCCTTTTCGATACTCGGATCTTGGGTCGTTACAATTGGTATCAGAGCGAGGTTGTGGAGGTATATAAGAACCTGAAATGATTGCAATGGTCTAGAAGGTCCATGAATGCCCTGTACAGTCGACAACTGGCCTAGGGCAGTGTGTGTTTTATTGACTTCGCTGGTTGTTTCCTTGTTGCCATGGGGTTATGGCTCCGAGGAGGATGACTCGCTCCCAGCAGGGAGAGTTAGGTGAGGGTCAGGAGGAGCAAAGCATGTTGTCTCTCCTCTGGAATTGTTGAGTAGTATGGCGACTGCTGTGTTCATGAGTGATGTGTGTTTTGAGTGATTGACAACAGTAGAGTTGACTTTGTTGACTTTATTTTGACCCTGGTAACACTGTGAATTTTGATGAATTTTATTTAAGTTAGAATCATTATACAGTCACCTATGCACATCATTGTTCACACCTTAACTAAGGTCGATGCATGTTTCACTTTAGGTTTACTAAGGTCGATGCATGTTTCGCTTTAGGTTAACTAAGGTCGATGCACTTTCCTGTCCCCAGTTTAACAAGTCTGTGCACATGTTGGTGGTCTTCATGTAAGTCTGTGCACAGTCTATTAGAAATGCATACAAGGTCGGTGCATATTTCACAGGTTGCATGCAAGGGTCGGTGCTAGTCTATGTAGAAGTGCATATAAGGTCAGTGCATGTTTTTGCAGAAATGAGCATAAGGTCGGTGCTAGTTGCATAGTGCATCTATCTAAGGTCGATGCTAGTCATCTGTCCCATGCATAATAAGAAAGCAACAGTTTAATTTCTGTGAGGCGAGATTATTACGTAAAAATTAGAGATCACTCAAATAACTCAACTGTACGAGCCACTTTGGGACATCATAGTGTAATACGAGATTTACTCACAGCAATGTTAAAAATGGCATGTCTACAGGTGTCAACAACCATCGACTTTCCAACATCTTACGAATGACATCTTCAAGCCCCTTATGAGGAAATTTGTGCTTGTTTGATGATATCCTTGTGTACAGCAAAAATTGGGATTCCCATTTGTAGCACCTCAGACAAGTCTTGCAAGTTTTATTTGACAACCAATTGCATCCCAAATTATCCAAATGCACCTTTGGGGTCACCAAAATTGATTACTTGGGCCATATTATTTCTGAGCATGGGGTATCCATGGACGGGTCAAATATCAAAGCAATTTCTACATGGCCTCAACCTAAGTCTGTGAGAGCTTTGAGTTTCTTGGATTAACCGGCTATTATAAGAAGTTTATAAGACATTATAAATCTATTATTGCTCCTCTTACTCAATTATTGAAGAAAGAAAATTTTGTCTGGTCTTCTGAGGCTGAGTATGCATTCAATATACTCAAGAATGTCATGTCTACAGCACCAGTTTTAGCCCTTTCAGATTTTAATGCTGAGTTCATAGTGGAATGTGATGCAAATGGAGTAGGTAGTGCTGTCCTTATGCAAGGTGGTCGCCCAATTGCCTAAGTAAAGCTTTTTCTACACAGCAATTGGGACTTTCTACACATGAGAAAGAGATGGAGGCAACCATTGCCACCCTGGAGACCTTATCTTATGGGTAAGAAGTTTACCATAAGGACAGACCACCAGAGTCTGAAATTCTTGTTGAACCAACAGGTGCACACCCTTGCTCAGCAGAGGTGGTTGGTTAAATTACTAGGCTATAATTTTTCGGTAGAATACAAAAGTGGACATCATAATAGGGCTGCAGATGCACTATCAAGAAAATTTGAAAATCAATCAGAACCTTCAAGTTTTGCCATCTTTATCCTGGTCCCATGTTGGTTGGATGAAATCACAGCTACTTACAATTCCAACCCAGTTCTACAGGCATTACATTCGAATTGGCACTCTGGTGATTTGGGTGCTTCAAAGTATACTTTTCAGGGAGGAATTCTACATTACAAAAATAGAATTTGTCTTCATAAGACATTCCCTTTGCTATCAAAGATATTCCAAGCTCATCATGATGCCCCAGTAGGACATTCTGGCTATCACAAGAAAGTGCACCGTATTAAGAGTAGCTTCTATTAGCCAGGTTTACAGGCTACTGTTTGTGAGTACATCAGAAACTGTGATGTCTGTCAACGTACTAAAACACTTAGCATCCGGCAGGATTATTGCAACCACATCCCATCCCTGACAGGATATGGTGTCATGTTCACATTGATTTTACTGAAGGTTTGCCTATTTCCATGCAAAAATCATGCATCCTTGTTGTTGATCATTTATCAAGTATGATCACTTCATTCCATTGAGGCATCCCTATACTGCAGCTGGAGTTGCTCAGGAATTCATGGCCACTGTTGCCAAATTACATGGGTTTCCACAGGTAGTTATTTCTGACAGAGATGTGGTATTCACTAGTGCTTTTTGGAAGGAATTGTTCAAATTACAAGGAGTACATCTACACGTGAGTTCAGCTTATCATCCGCAAACGGATGAACAAGCTGAGGTGCTAAATAAGTGTTTGGAGAATTACCACAGGTGTTGCTATTTTCAGCAGCAAAATAATTGGATGAAATGGTTGTCCTGGGCTGAACTATGGTATAACACTTCTACTCACTCCTCCACAGGCTTTACCCCTTTTGAAGGTTTATGGAATACCCCCACGTTCCTTCCTTTCATATGTTCCTTGGAAATCTCGGGTACAAGATGTTGAGGAAACTTTGATTAACAGGGATTTAGTTTTGAAAGAATTAAAACTTCATCTCCACAAAGCACAGAATAGAATGAAAATTTTAGCTGATCGTCACAGATCAGAGAAAGAGTTTTCAGTTGGAGATTGGGTGTATTTTAAATCGCAACCTTACAGACAGAAGTCAGTTGTCTATCGCTACAATAAGCTGTCTGCAAAGTTCTTTGGGCCGTTTCAGGTTCTGCAACACATCGGTGAAGTGGCTTACAAGCTGCAGCTTCCCCCTTCTTCCAAGATTCATCCTGTGTTCCATGTCTCTCAATTGAAGAGACGATATGGTGATCAGCAAGCTCCTACTATCCCACTGCCAAGCAACTTCCATGCAGTCGACAGGCAACCAGTTGCTTGCTTATGGAATACCCCCACGTTCCTTCCTTTCATATGTTCCTTGGAAATCTCGGGTACAAGATGTTGAGGAAACTTTGACTGTGGTTTTGAGGATGTCAAACACTATGACTCATCCGTGTGTGTTGTCATATGTGTTTATGTTGCATTGATCTAATATGGGTTTGATGACGTCAAACACTGTAAGTCATCTTGAATCTGCGTGAGAATTGAGTGATGATGTTATATGTGTTAGAGTGTTGCATTGTGTTAATGTTGCATTGGCCTAAATGTTGCAATGTTCATAATGATTGCATATTGGTTTTGCTGGGCATAATGACTGCATTGTGCATTTGTGTTGAATGATCGGCATCAGTCTTTGCTACATAAGGTCAATGCAGGTATGCACAATATATGCTATAAGGTCGATGCACATTGTAGTCAGGTCGACGATACCATTCAATTATGAGTCAGTGATTGGATTATAAGGTCGGTGCATATACATTCTCTTCGTCAGGTAAGGTTGATGCACAGACGTGCATTGCAGACTAGAAGGTCGGTGCATTTGCAGAAGTGCTTCATTGAAAGGTCGATGTATACACTCATGCTAGTCTAGAAGGTGGATGCACCTTCATACACTTAGGCTATCAGGTCAATGCATATATTCGCTTGAAGTCTTCATGTTAGCAAGGTTGATGCATCCATGCATATTGGTTCTTGCATTGAGATAGACAGGTCGATGCACATTCACAACTCTTTGTAAAGATCCCTCTCACCGTGCACAATAGGTCTACCTATGCTACACATTAGTTGATGCTGTGATTACCATCAAACTGCATATGCTCATCACTTTAGATAGAGAGGCCGATGCACATGTCTTTGAGGGACAATGCATTTATACATAGTTATGCATACATTACAACAAAAGGTCAACATGTGTGTGATAAAGGAAAACACTTCTGGTAGCTTCTTAGCTGCATTCATTAATTAACCTATCTTCACAACAATGCTTCAGTCTATCTAATCAGTTCAAATAATAACTGAATTTTTATATTTGTCCTGACAGGAACTTCAAAGAAGGAATATCCAGAATGACTCTGTCATTTCTTCAAACACCTAACGAATAGAATCTGTCTAAGACAAATTGTTCGTGAGGTTCAAGGTGTAAATTATCTTGTTGATGATCCAAGGCTAATAGCTGTTTAGAAGAATCTGCCATGTGGACTTACCTTTACCTAGAATCTATCACGTGGAAAGCCTCTCACCTTTACCTAACACATGTCATCTCGGATCAGAGCATCTTTTAGAATTCCTTTGGCGGGAGTGTTCCCTCCACATGCCCTCGAAGAATGATGTGGGGACCGCAGTAATCATGCCGTTGAGAAGAAGGATTTATGATGCCCATGTTCTATAAATAGGGGATGTCTTCTTCTGAAAGAAGAGACCAAGAGAGCCGCTAAGGAAGAGAAGCTGCTGCTATGAAGAAATGAGAAGATAAGGGAGGTCCAGCGCAAAAGAGTCTAAGAGAGAGAGAGTAGAAGAGTCTGAGAGAGAGAGAGAGCCAGAAACAGAAAAGAAAAGAGAGAGCAGTTCAAAGAGAAAAAGAGGTCATGAGATAGTGAAAGAGAAAGAGAGAGAGCTCGAGAGAGAAGTGATTGTGAAGCAGCAATAGTATCCTGAAGATTTACGCATCGTTGGCCTATGGATCAGATCCAAGTCAATTCGCTCCTGCGAGAGCTATATCTTTCCTGCTTTCATTTCTTATTTTCCTGTGTTGCGTTTTTCTTGTTTCTTGACCATACATCAAGCTGTGTGTCAGTGTTGTAGAGGATTGGTTCCTATGTATAGCAAGCTGTGATGCTCAGCTGTAGCAAGTTGTGATGCTCAGCGGAAGCAAGTTGTATTGCTCAGCAATGTAAGCAAGCTGTGATGCTCAGCGGTACAAGCTGCTTGTCAGCGGAAAGCCTCACTCCAGTTTGAGTGGGGGATGGACGTAGGTCTGTGGGTAGTAGATCGAACCATCTAAAAATCTCGGTGCATAGTGGTTTGTCTTGCGTACATTTCCATATCTTTCATTCTCCTTCAAAGGTCGCTTGTGAGGTTTTTGATTGAAGTTCATCTCAGTGTGATCTATGCATAATCATTTGCTTCATCCCATTTCTTCATCTTATATTTGCACTATGGTTGATAACTCAATGGTATATAAAAAGGCTCAGTCAGAAGGATAGGTTACGCCAATCTGGAAAATTGACCCTTGCGTGAGGAGATTCTTTAATAAAACCTCCGCCAGGTACTATACTGAGTTGTATGATCAAACACATTTGGACTTCTTAGTGATTGATAGCTATTCCTTATTAGATCTCCCAGTTGTTGGCACACTGTCATGTGCTTGTCATTTTGATTGTGCGATTCACTTTCACATTAGCATGTTTAGGTGCACTTCAATCATTTCAATTTGGTGTAGTATCCATTGGTATAGCTAAGGCACAGGAGCACTGAACAAGGTAGGCCATCATCAAACCAATATGGTTGGCCATCATCAAAACATCAAAACAGGGGTTACAATAGTAGCTAATATGTCCCGGGCTTGATGGATTAGTGGCACACCTCTATCTAGGCATGCCGAAGAACAAGAAGAAGAAGAAAGAGCTGTGATTCGGTAGCAAATGTGCAAGGTAGAAACTTCATTGCACAAAAGGAGGAATACATGGCATCGCGGGGCATCCCCTGGTATACATGAAATACGTAAAAGGAAAAAGAAAAGAGAAACAAAGGAATAGAAGAACTAATCAACTACTGAAACAAAAGGCAGAGGATGTCCTTGAACTCCAAAATCCCAAAAGACAGGTGTCAAATTAGCTCCTATAGGTGGGACTCTTCGACATGCAGCTTTGTCATTTTCTCCTCAAGGGATGCAGCTTGTCCTTCCACTAGCTCAACCTCCTTGACATTCTGAACCTTCAGCTGTTCAGTTAGCTCCATTTCTGCTTCACTTCGGGTGAGCTTAGCTCGTAATTCAGATGTCTGAGTCTTTAGAGAGGTGCAGCGTTATGTAGTAGCATCAGTAACATCTTGCATTTGTCGGGTAGTCCCCTTCCACGACTGGATGGCAGTTTGACATTCGACCCGCTCAAATTTCAAGGTCGTTAGTTGGTCCGCTTGGACATGATCAATGAACTCCCTCCGATTTACATATTTCAACAATAGAATTACCCGCTACATCCAGTCCTCCATAGGGCATCCAAAGGCTTGGAGTGGGTTAGAGATGTGTTCTACCAGCCTCACAATTGCATATAGGACAAGTCGCGGCGTGTCAGTATGGTCTGCTTCAATACCTTCATGTTCTGCCATACCATCTCATTCGATGATTGTAGACTGAGTGATGGTGTAGTAGGGAGATGGAATTTTGCCGGGATGTCAATAGGGGCCCAGATATTCTCGCTTGGCCCCGAAGATGATGATGGCAGGTCCGACACTGCACCCGCACCATGATAAGCTCCTTCAATTGGTGCGACTGAGGGAGAATCGATGATAATGGTCTCTCTCCCAACCTCTCGCAAAGGCATTATAGCTTGAGCATCAGGAGCAGGAGGTGGTTTCTTACTCTCTTCGGCTCGACCAACCTCTGTCGGTACCGCTTCAATGGAAAGCGCTAAAGTTGTGGAGACGTTGGTAGCTTCTTCTGAAATGTCTCCCAACTCTAGTGTGGGAATGTCTTCTTCACCTTCAAGTGACACATAATCAATGCCAAGTTGTGGCTGCTCCAGAACTATTTTCGGCTGGTTAGATCTCGCAATCACTCTCGGCATCCCAAAGCCCACTGTCATAGCATAGTCCTTTGGGTACCTCAAAGCTATAGGCCTCAAGATAGGAGGGAACACTGGTGGGTCCATGTCGAGAGGTGGAAAAGGCATCCTTACACTCACGATCGGCCTGGTCATCTCAGCTGGAATGATGGGGACCTTCAAGATGAATATGCATAAAATGTCTCAGAAAGTCGATATAATGATTAATGAGAATGGGGATGAGGCTAAAAGAAGGACGCTTACCTCAGCAGGCACCAAGCTTAAATCCCCGATGGTAGAGACCCCCATCTCCAGCATTATTTCCCCTTCTCCCACAGAAGAGCTAGGTGATCCGAGGCCGCTCCATGTCAGCCGCGATGGACTAAAAGCTCGGAAGTCACTCTCATAAGAAGATGAAAGTGCGGCTTCTTCAGTTTCTGTCTCCACCCTAGGGGACTCCTCGTCATTGGAGCCACTATAATCCACCTGCTCCATCGAGGATGAGCGTTGCCCCAAGCCCAAACTCTTCTCTCTAAAAGTAATCCGCTCTTTAGTAGAACGGCTTGCTGGACGTACACTTTGCTCAGTAGGAGCCTGCTCAACCGGCTCCGTAGTAGGAGGAATAAGTGGAAAAACCTCAGCCACGGAATGACTTCCTGGAAGAGCACCTCGCTCGGCAGGAACCTCCTCAATCGGCTCTATGGCAGGAGGAGTAGGCAGGCGAACCTCGACCGAAGCTTAAAAGGGTAAGCACTCATGTGAGCCCAAGATGCGCTAAATTGTATAAATTTTGGAGGGCATAGCACAAAGTACCTTCAATCTCATGGCTAGGGATAGGGGAAGGCAAATTCTCCTCAACAAGGGGAGCCGCTGGCACTCCATCTCCCCTCTCTTCAATTCCCACAGAAGCAACAACCACTTGCGTGATCATCACGGGTGGAGTTGCGGGAACTACAAATATGGGAGTTAGCTCATATGACCAATACAGAAATGAGGTATTGGAGGGATATACCTTCAGTTAGGCATGCTTGCACTTGAGATGCCTCAAACTCCTCAAAGTGACCACAACAGGGGGAGTGACCACTAGCTCTTTCTCTGCAGCCTTCTTCTTTTGGGCCACCGATGCCCGGGCTCTCTTTGCTCGAGTAGCAGCCTCCCCTACATGGGACCTCGTCCGCTTCTGCAATCCACTAGGTGGCAAAGGCGTAGTGCTTGGAGCCGCCTCTGGGGTTTCAAAATAGGATGGCTTCTGAGCCTTTATAATTAACTCCCTGTAGTGCTTGGTTTCCTCCAAGCTAAGCTGAACTACATGTCTTACCAACCCGGGGGTAAAGAAAATGTATGTTGTAGCAAAGAAAAGAATGAGTTAAAGGCTGAAGCTAATGGATAAAGAATACCTGTCAGCCCCATGTAAAGAGGAGAAAGTGGCCAGTAGAATAGTGAGGGCTCTTTGTTTCTAGATGCAGCCTCGTGAATAAGCCAGCAAATATCCCCTATCACCTCACATCACTTAGCCAACAACGCCAAATCTAAATGACTGCGAGAAGGCAAATAGTAATAAAGGCCGAGGTGGTCCAACGCCCACCCATTGACATACTTGAAAGAGATATGAAGTGGTTGGCCCAGTATGGCCTCACCATGGCCACCCACCTTGAGACCATGAGAACGGAGTAGTGCAAACAACCGCGGGGTATCACTATAAAGTGTGGCCCATCAGTCCTCTCTTTTGATAAAAGTTCTATAAGGATAAAGTCGGTCACTCTTTGGACACCAGACGGCCGTAGAAGGTAGAGTCTCCTCTACTGGCAAGGAAATCTATTGAAGCATTAACTACTCGCTGCCTACGTGACACAATCCCTGGAGTGCCTTTAGAAAGGTGTCTCTATTAATCTCTCACAGTTTTGGCTCGATCTTGGCAGAGCAGCACTTGGTAGCCTTGTGAGCCTCCAAATAAGCTGTCACCTCAGCATTTGTTTAAAATTTCACCTTCTTCATATAATCTAGGTCAATTTCCAGGACTGGTAGTGACTGGGAGTCCAAGAATTTACGTTCGGCAACAACCTAGCATTCCCTACTGGAACTCCTATAAAAACCAATTTGGGCTTTCCACAATTTAGTGTACTCTGAGGTTACACGGGGAAAGTGTCCAGGAGTGGGGACTCTGAATGAGGTCACCTCTCGGCGATGAAAGTAATCCCACCAAATACGAGCTTCATCTGTTACCGTCGGGCCAGCCCAGACTCTATTTGGCAGTGCAAACTGTGTTGAGGAAGGAGGAATATGTTGATCATAGCCAAAATTCTGACTAAATCAGAATGGGTAATAGGGCACCAACCATAAGTTCCTGCCCTTATGAAAAGTCAAGATGCTTGGTCTTATTGAAAGTGCCCAGTCAATTAGCTCTGGCTCTAGAATTGGTCGTGTGCACGTCGCGCCAGAGATAGGATGAATAAACTCTTCCGTCTCTCGGTGGCGACATTCCAGCATCTTGTTCACCAACAGGCTTGAATGGGCAGCCAATCTCCAGAAGTGTAGGACACCCGATGAATCCATCGGGACCTTAGTTAACTTCCCCCAAATAGCGAAGAGTTGATCTGACGTTTGAGTCGTCTCGACACCCATAAATTCTATCATCCTGGGGACCAACTGCGGCGACTGGAGTGCCCAAGGAGCAGCCTCTAGGAACAATGAACATACCCAAGCATTGTAGAAATGAAGTGGACCAATCATCTGTGAACTTTGGGGAAGACGGGACCGATGCAAGAACCCCAACATCTTTTGTATTAAGTAGAGGGCAACTGGGCAAAGTGAGAGCTTCATGCCCCATGCCATTAAACAAGCGGGGTAGATTGCCTCGGCTCTAATCATGCTCTCATCACCTTGCGGGAGAGCGAAGGAACAAATTCAGTACGTCAGATATGCAGCATAGTGGGTGACTACGTTGACACCACTCAGGTTGGGCCCTCCTCTTTGCCCTTCCTTTAATGAAGGAGGGAAAGCTGCCTATCGTCGAACCCTCTTCTTCCGTTAAACTGGAGTTGGTGTCACTGAGGAGAAATCCTCATATTTTCTCTCCCCTCTGAAGAAATACTAGAGCCAAGTGCCCATCCTCACACACCTCTTCTCCCCAAACTTGCGAGCTTCTCTTGTATCTTACGAAGATCAGCACAAAGTATGATATGCTTTCATTAAATATCGATAAGCAAATCCAGTTAGATATCACCCTTCATCGTCGGTTTGGTCTTTTAGCCAATCCGGCCAACAAACCTCGTCATACGGCTCACCGTCAATGGGAAGGCCGCTCAGCTGGGAAAGGCTCTAGAGATCCATGGACGTCTCTCCTTTCGCTATATAGAAAGTGTTATATCCTGGACAAAATACTTCAACCATGCCACAACATAGTCCTTTGGAGATTGGATATCGATATCTCGAAGCATACACACTATGGTACACTCCGGAATTGACCAGAATCGGGGCATAATTCTACAGGACATAGTCAATAAATTCCACTGCTCCTACTTTGAAAGCATGGACATCGGCAACCTTCATGTTAGTGTAAGGATTCGGTCAGCCTGGTTCGATCAATGCAGTGGACAATAAAAATTTAAAACGTTAACCCAGGCATTGTGGAATCCATGATCTGTGCTCTAATCATTGCAATAAAATTACCCAACCACAAATAGTGCATTGTAGATCTTTACCTTGCATAGAACGATGTTGTTTGCATCGCGCAATGTTGATTTCCATGAACATCGACCCGCACAGATGTACGGCCTCTAGAGTTGATCCACACGGATCCGCTTGCGGTGATGGCATCCACTTGTTCTCTCCCCCCCCCCCCCCACTGATGCTCAAAACCCGGTGGCCTTGGCTTGACCGTTACTTTGAGGGTAATATGGAGATGAATGATGCAGTGCATTATTGAACTTCTTATAGAGGTCTTAAAGCTCTTGAGAGACAAACTGGGGCCCTTTGTCAGTGACGATGCTGCTTGGCACTCTGAACCACGAGATGATAGTCTTCATGATGAAGCGACACACCGTGGTAGCTTTGATCTCCACATACACTTCCGTCTCGGCCCACTTACTGAAATACTGGGTAGCGGTAAGGATGAAGGATTTCTGCTTGATCTGAGAATTACGATCACCTAGTCGGCCTACAATGTCGAAAGCCCACACAGAGAATGGCCAAGGAGCAGAGAGGGGATGAAGAGATGAAGCAGGAGCATGGATTTTATCATCGTGGAGTTGGCATTTAAGACACCTCAAGACATAGAGGGAGCAGTGTTACTCTAGTGTGGGCAAACAATAACCCTGCCTAAGGATCTTCTTCGCTAGAGCCTGGCCATTGACATGACCTCCACAATCACTTGCATGGGCTGCTTCAGCCACTTTCCAAGCTTCATCATCATCTAGGGATCTCATGAGCATTCCATTGAGAGCACGCCTATACAATTCTCTGACAATGATAGTGTACCTCGAGGTGACTCTTCTAACAGCCTTACACTGTTCGACAGTTGCCCCTTCTGGGAATGATCTATCTCTACAATACAGCTCAATCTCATGATACCATGGCAACTCTTCTTCTTCCAAAATCTCTTCTAATTCTGTCAAAGAGACTTCCTTCAAATCTTTCTTCTCAGTCTTTACTTCTACGATTTTCCTAAGGTAGTCGTACCAAGGATCCTGAAGAGAAGGGGAGTCCAGTCTTTGGACGACGATAGTCTCAGTGCTCTGACTGAGAGGAAAAGATAAGGAGGGGCCAAGCGATGCCAATGCATCGACGAGGATATTCTGAGATCGAGGAGTGTGAATGCATATCAATTTACGGAATTGCCTAGCCAAGAGAATGACCAAATCTTGATATGGCATGAGCTTTGGGTCACGAGTGCGGTAAGTGGACAACACTTGCTGCATAACAAGCTGAGAGTCTCCTACGATGTTCAAGTATCGTGCGCCAAAGAGATAGGCGTGCTTTAATCTGGCCAGGAGAGCTTCATACTCAGTGATGTTGTAGGTAGTAGGAAAGTGGAGCTGATATGCAAGATGAATTGTCACCCCTTCTAGAGTGAGGAGGACAACACCTATGCCTCGGCCTTGGGAGTTGAGTGCACCATCGAAGTATAGAGACCAGAAGGAATGATGGGTAAGGATAGAGAGATGCTCATCAGGTAACTCATCCGGAATAGAGTTAGTGTAGGGAATATGATGCGGGACGGACAGTGTACTCGACACCAACTTGATGCAAACCTGGGACCAAGAGATGCGAGCTCGCAGACGTCCCTAAGCGAGGGAAGTGTGCGGTTGTGAAACCGGCCACGAGTCAAGGGTATTGGCTTTTCGCGTGCTCGGATCGAGTCACGAGACGGGTCACACTCGCTCACTCTCACAGCGGTGATTAAAATTGAAATGAGCTAATTACCCTAACACATGCAGTGGCATATACAAATATACGAAGCAAGTAAAATACTGAGTGAGGGAGCGGAAACGATACCTCTACGCCCTGGGCGTGGGGAAGGTGACCCTAGCCAAGACTCATACTCCCGATACAAATAATTATCAATAATTTATAGAAATAAATTTCACTGCCCACTCCACACAGGGAGGTAAAGGGCTACAATGGCGACCCGGGAGTAACAACCTCGGGTTGACGGGCAGCGATTTGGGCAGCTCCGGTGGTCAGGCGCATCGGCAATCATGGGCTCCACATCCTGATCGGTGGGCCAATCGTGTCGGGAGTGGTACCACTACGGTGGGGACTCCTGGAGGGATGATCTCTAGAAGGGGGACCTACTGGTTTGTCTTGTGGGAGACGAGGCGGCCGGCCTGGGGGTCGTTGCTGCTCGTTGTCCATGGACCTGCTCTGCAGTTTTAGAACTACGCGACCCTGTGAAAATGCCTACTGCGATGAGACCCGATGTCGGATCGATGCGAGACTATCGCCGTTGTAAAGCTCCTTCGAAGATATAGGAACACCAGTAGTTACAAAAATTTTAATGTCTCTGTGTCTGCCGTGGTTGAATTTAGAACAGGCAGACTCCTCAGGCTCAGAGCTGACTCGGTAGATTGGGATCTACCTGAGAACTTGGTTTGATTGAGGGGAGGATGGTGGATTTGGGTGCTGGAATTTTATGGATGAGAGAGGGGGATGTGAGGATGACACAAAAATATTTTGGAATGTTTGGGATGTGGTTTAATGGGTGGAATGGATTTTATGGTGGACAGGGGTTGGATCTGACCGTGTCGTGCTGCGGGTCCGGTATCGTCGGCTCACTGAGTCGGGCCGCGCTCGTGCTCTGGTGTCCTCACCAGATTTCTAATGGAATTTTGGCAGCATTTCCCCCTGCCCTGGAATATGTCGGGGGAGATATAGGAAACCTGCCCACAAAGGGTTGAGACGGGATCTGAAGTAGATAAGCATATTAAAATGATAACCCAGACCCGACAATGGGTAGTGAAAGTTTTACCGATTATTCTTGGCCCATTTCGGCACCTACGGTGTGTACATGAAAATGCTAAGGAGGGCCAGCACAACCGCGGACTGAGGGACGTAAAGAGCTTGGGGCATTATTTGCCTATGAGGCAATTAATGTTTTATTTTCCCGCCAATATCATCGGAGCTCATGCTATAATATATGATGAAATTCCATGATTTAGTGGGATGATTAGAATACCCGTGAAGGCATGGGATATCATAGTCTCTCGGTTTAATTCCGATAACATCTCCCCTTGTCTCAGGATATGCCAAGAGATATATAGGATACCCATCCACATAGAGCTAAGACAGGGCCTGTAATCCATGGGCATATAGAAGCTCGAGACCCATAGGGGCGTGAAGCTGCAGAACATTGTTCGCCATTAAGGCGGTTTATTCACTCTTTCCCTTATGAAGTCGTCGGAGGGCACGCCATAGAAGATGGTGGATCCCCGTGACTCGGTGGGGTAGTAGGAACACATGATGCGATACTAGAAGATTAACTCATGACGTAATTCTGGCAGCATCTCCCCTTATCCCGGGATATGCCAAGAGATGTATAGGAAATCATCTACGGAGAGCCGAGATGGAATCCATAACACACAAGCATATTGAAGCCCGAGAATCGAAAGAGCCAGAAACTATGAGGTTCTATTTGCCATAAAGTGGTTTATTCATTATTCCCCTAATGAGGTCATCGAAGAGCACACCATGGTAGAAGGTGGATCCTTGTGACTCAATGGGATATCAAAACTCAGGAGATATAATAGAATGTAGGGGTTATGACCCCTTTAATGTAGCTCCTCCACATATCGTAGGGTTGGGTATTGTCTAGCAGCGGATGGAAATGGTAGAAAGGGGTATGGTGCTTGGCCCAAGGGGACACAGATTTGGAGGGCTTTGAGGACAAGGGAGGGTCAAACAATAGCCAACAACACTGGACCTGATCCGATGGCCAGAGCCACACTGCAGACAGGGGCTCGATACGATGGCTGAAGTGTAGGAAATGATGCGATCCAGTGGCCAGAAGGAAGAGCACCTGATACGGTGGCCAGGGAGAACTGGTATGATTCGGTGGCCAAGGGAGATGTGGCTGATCTGGTGGCAATGGTTATACGGTAGCCAAGGAAACAGGATGGCACTCTAAGGACAAAAGATACACAGTTGGGTGGTGGCTAGCGAAGGGCCTGATACGGTGGCCAGAAGCACAGTCGGGCTAACGTGACGGCCAATGGAGGGGGGACCTGATTTGGCGGCCAGGGAAGTAGGATGGCGCGCTAAGGACAAAAGATACACAGTTGGGCGGTAGCTGGCGAAGTGCCTGATATGGCAGCTAGAAGTGCAGACGGGCTAAACCGGTGGCCAATGAAGGGGGGCCTGATCCGGCGGCTAGGGAAATAGGATGGTGCACTAAAGATAAAAGATACACAGTTGAGGTGGTGGCTTGTGAAGGGCCTGATATGACGGCCAGAAGCGCGGATGGGGTAACCTAGTGGCCAATGGAGCAGGGCCTGATCTGGCAACATAATCGAGCCGAATCAACCCACAACACTCCTGCCGTCGGATCAAAGACCCGTGAATGAAATAGAGGCAAACAAGGGCTAGTTAGAGGGATTTAGGACAACATGTAAACAATGTTCCTCGTCTATCTAGGGGATAATCAGAGGCCATGTGATTGCTTCACAGGTCTCCGATGTCCCTTTGAGGGGTTGCTAAATCGACAACAATTTTAGGGCTTCCCCTAAGGGGCGAAGGGGTCTTTAACATAGAGCAACCTCCTTGGTGAAAGCTGGCACGAAAGATGGAAATAAAACCAAATGTACCCACTGCGTGGACGCCCCGAGGCTACCTTCAGGAAATGGTGAGCCCCTTAGCTACTAGTGGGATAATTACTACATAAAACGTCAAGGAAGGAAAAAAAAACCAACGAATGAGATCGATAGGAATCCAATACATATAACCCCTCCTGGGGACACCCTGTGATGGAGGCATCACCCACGACTCCCTCTGGCTCGGGTCGTCCACACACCCCGGAGTTGTTTGAGCTCAGGCTTCACTCTATGTGGGCCCAATTATCCATTTTGAGCTTTCTATTTGAGTCATTTGATGTATTTTTCCTTTTATTTGAGTCATTTTCCCAGGATGAGAGATATCAAGATTCGAACTCCTCCCAGGGCACTACCCTTCAAAGAGATAATTTGTTATGCCGGGGCTTTATGTCTTTAATTTTTAGGACCATTGGGCACGCATACGACCGGGCTCATGACGTCCCGCAGGGCTTTGCCACTCTTACCATGCCTTTGATTTTCATAATTTTGCTATTGATTTTCATTTGACTTCGATTCTTGATATGGAATTTGATGCCAATAGCCCTCACTGGCTAGATTTAACATGAAAGGTCATTTCTGAGGGTCAAGAGTGCCCCTATTTGAGACCTCTCTCGTATTAGGGAGCGCCTAGGTCGGTCATCTCATCCATCCATCTCTTGCCCCTGCACTTGGCCGAGTAGAGAAAAGAAATGACTTTTGTGCATACCCAAAGTATGGCCAAAGTAGCAAGGATGTACCTCAGAGGTACCGGCTATGGCTTACCGTGAAGCGTGTAAAAAACCCATACTCAAAGGTCACCCTCAACAATCAGGGAAAGAATTTGACTCCCAGTGCGGAGCTATCACCAGCTTGAGGATGCTGCAGAAGCGACTCCTTTGGCTAAATTTGGCTAAATTAAGCAAACTCAACTAAAGCCACTCAAACCATGTTGAGGAATCAACATTATCTTAACAATGTGTAGGAATAATAGAATAATCGTGATAGCACATTTTTGCACAAAATGAAGATGCCTTGCAAATCCATGACACGGAAACCAGCGTCCTGAAGCGATCTTGACCATCGAGCTTTGAGCAACACGAGCTTTATATTCCTTACTTGTCAGGATAAAAATGGAGAGGATAATAAGATTTGAAGATTCCTCTACACGGAGGAGTGACAAACACCAAACTGGACGAAAGAAGGATGAAAGGAAGAGTGACGAGGGCTAGAACTCCCTCGTTACGGCATAGAGACCTTGATAACAAGGAACCAGATACAAAATAAATAGAGATCTGCTGAGATCAAGGCGGACTAAAGTCTTAAAAATAGCAAGAAAAAGGGCAATTACCCCAAAAGGGTGAAGAGGAGAGAATGGAAAGATGGGAAGAAAAATTATCTGACGTGGTCAGAGAAAAGGAATGAGAATCATCCGACAGGGTCAGAAAAGGAGAATGAGAGTCACCTAACAGGGTCGGGTAAGGAGAATGAGAATCACCCGAAAGGGTCGGGGAATGAAAGTAGGAGACACTCGATAAGGTTTGGGAAGAAGAAGGAAAATCACCCAACAGAGTCAGGGAAAAGGAATCATGGACACCCGATAGGGTCGGGGAAGAAGAAGGAGAATCACCCGATAGAGTCGGGGAAGAAGAATGAAAGTCACCCGACAGAGCCGGGGAAGGAGAAGGAAAACCACCCAATGGAGTCAGGGAAGGAGAATTAGAGATGGAACCCGGAGATACCGGAGGAGAAGGATAAGAAGAAGAAATCCCTAGATTAGGATGAAAGGATGACATGGGTCGAGACCTAAAATAGTAAGAATAAGGAGAATCTGGAGAACCTGGATGAGAAGAGTGGGGATTCGCAGACCCAGGAAGAGAGAAAAAAATGATGGAAATAAGATCAGAAGGAGGAAGATACACCACCCAAGGGTGGGAACTAAGCAAAAGAAAGGATGATTGAGAAGACAAGGAAGAGGAAGTGGACCCCTGAGTGAACAATCGATGGCCATTGAACCAACGTTGCCTCTTCTTGGTAGAAATTTCCTTGAAATGAACCCGCCTGGCGCAGATTCAGGCCTTCGAAGTTCTTGATCTACAGTGCCTTCTCAAATAACGAGCCCATCTGGTGGACGGTCTGGGCCGACCATGAACATGTAGCTTCATCGGGGCAATTGCCCCTAGACACCCGATGCTAACAATTGGCGGACATTCTTGGACAAATAACTTCTCAGAATGATGATCATCATAAAATCATGGAGTTTTGTCACTAGGCCGAAGAATCATAAGGTTCGGCAACTCCACTCGATAGTCGGACTTGAAGCATAACTCTCTTGACAGATGAGAATAAAGTTGAGGGAGAGTAATACACGGCGTTGACGTGGCCGGCTTGAGAAACTGAGGGAGGTTGCATAGAATGTGTAGAATGCCCTTAGAGAATGTTGAAGATATGACAAACTGCCCCTTGAATATGGAATTCACAAATCCTATGGTAGTCGTATGAGTTAGCACTATGCGAGTAGAGAATCCCTCTTGGCTAGTGAACTAAATAGCAATGGAGCGAGAAGTAATAACAGCATCACTGATGGACCCACTGGCAAGCAATGAGATTGCTACCGGCCTCGCTTCTGAAAAAATTGGCACTAGTGCAAGGGAACTCTTCTTAGCAACCGTCTCCATGGGAAATGCAGGCTCATTATCCCCAAAATAGCGGGGAATGACAAAATAGTATTCCACTATAATCTGGTTGATGGTGCGACTGTCCATACACATCCTCCAAGTATCATCCTTCTTTGGAGCTAATAGTGTGGGAACTGCATAGAGACTCATGTTATTCCTTCGAACCTCTCCTTAGGAGCTCCTTAACCTGCCCTGTAACTCCGCATAGTTTGCGAGGTTTATGCAATAATGTGACAAGTTGGAGAAAGTGGACCCTAGAATCAGATCAATTGCATGCTAGATGCCACGGATCAATGGCAAACCATCTGGAAAGTCCTCAGAAAACACATCTTGGAACTCCTGTAAAATGGCAACAATCTCAGTGGGGTGCTTACTCGGGGCTTCATCAATAATCTCCCTGACTACAATGCCAAAGATTGGACCCTCCTTGAACTCAAGCTTAAACTCCCTTGTACTAATCAGAAGGAGGGTCCTCAACTAGGACTCGCTAGGCACTAGCATACTAGACACGTGAACAACAGACTGTTGAGGCGTATTAGCGGTGAGAGGTGAACATAGTTGTAGGGGATCCTTCCTAGGTGGATTCCTAGGCTAAGATGGAAGAACAATGATGCAGTGGCGCCAAGATAAAATGTGCGAGTGTTGGACCGACCGTGAAGGGTCGCATCCATGTCAAATATCTATGGCCTGCCCAGAATAATGCTTCCAACCTCCATCGAAAGCACGTCACACCAAATCTAGTCATGGTAAGAATGGAATTGTATTAGAACGAGACACCACACTCAAATTGAAATGGAAATCAAATCTACACGACATTATATGGACTAGGGTGGTCAAATAGGATCAACCCAAGGCGTGTAACTGTGATGGTCAAGGATGGCAGTTTCGATTTTGGTTTCGGTCAGTCCGAAACCGAAACAGTATCAATTTCAGTTTCGATTCCAGCCCGAAACCAAATAACATACCATTTTGTGTAGGGAGTTGGCGTTCGGTTTCGCCCAGTTTCGCTCGGCTGATTTCGAATCGTCCAGGGCCGAAACGGATACGTTTCAGCCGAAACTGCCATCCATGGTGACGGTAGAGATTGTATTAATGCAACTCCCGTTATCAATCATAACTTTACACACCTTTCCCCTCAGGTTAAACAAAGAGTGAAAAATCGAAGTCTGACACCAATCATCACTCTCCTTAGACTGGGTCAAGATGCATCGACACCTACCCTGCCTCCATCAGGGGAACCCTAGATCTCGTTCACACAAGCAAAATCACTTTGGATACAATTGACCAAATCGACATTAGACTAGAACTCAGCCCAACAAGAGTGATGCAGTGGCGCCATGATAAAATGTGCAAGTGTTGGACCGACCATGAAGGGTCGGATCCAGGTCAAATAGCCACGGCCTGCCCAGAATAATGCTCCCAACCTCCATCGAAAGCACGCCACACAAAATCTAGTCATGGTAAGCATGGAATTGTATCAGAATGAGGCACCTCACTCAGATTGGAATGGAAATCAAATCTACATGACACTATATGGACTAGGGTGGTCAAACGGGGTCAACCCAAGGTGTGTAACTGTGACGGTGGAGATTGCATTAATGCAACTTCCATTTGTTGCCTGCGAAGGCCCCCGACGGTGGAAAACGTGTGCCGGGTCAAAGCGGACCTGTGCTCTCATGTCCTCACCACATCATGTCTCACATATCCTCACATTATGGTCTGTCACGTGACCCTGAATAAACCTAACCAATCGGGGTGAACTGTTAGTCAAGGTTAGGAAACGATCCATTTACCCTTGTTAAGAATTCCTAGGATAGAAGGCTGGTTCAAATGATGTGTAAAATGCTCATTTAGAACTCATTTTCACACAACTGTTCATCTGGGATGAGCATACTCCACTTTCTAATGGAACTTCATCCAAGGGGTACAGGTGACATTGCATACTTAAAGAGGGTCATATGGTCACATTGGTTTCTCATTTAAATATCTTTCAAACATGGATGGTCATGCCAAAATCCCTTCTAAACCCGGTCACACTAGTATATACCATATAGAAAATTTCACTGCAGGTTATAGAAAACAAAGATATGAAGTAAATATTTAATGTGAAAGTTAACTGGATCTTCAGGAGGGAGGCACAACCCGAGGACATAGTTGTATCTTTTGTTTGTGATAGAGTAAGGGAATGGCCTGCCATTCTTTGTGATGTGAATTCCCTTCTTTTTTTGGCTTTTTTGGGGGGATAGGATGGTCCACATTGTCTTAGTGTGGCCTTCCCTTGTAGAGGGTTTTGGGTTTGTTTGCCTATACTTGTACATCCCCATTTTTCATTTTATACATTAGTGGTACTACCCACTTTCAAAAAAAAGTGAAAGTTAACCCATTTGAGAAACCCAATCTGAATGCAGTTGGTGGGCAGCAGGGCTTGGCAGAGCCCAAAATAGTGACCTTTCGATAGAGGTAATACCCATTGGTTCTTGAAAGAGTGATGCTCTGGCGTTTTCATGAAAGCGTGGCAGAGCTTGTTCACGCTGTCGCTGGAGCCACCGGATGACACATGCTAGCGTGCCACCATATCAAGAAGATTGCTAGGCAGACGCCACCGGATGAGGGGGCAACAGGAGGGGGAGTGCCACCGGGTGAAGGGGCAAGGTAACACCACCAGATCGTGGCTGTGGAGGGTGCCACCGGTTCAACAGCAGGCGGAGGCACTGGATGACACATGTGGGGAGCCACTGGATGACGCACGTGGGGTGCCACCAGATGAGGGGCACTGAGGAGCCACCGGTTCATGGCCCCTGGCAGGCCCAAGGGTGCCACTGGATCGCTGGAAAGGCAACGGCACTAATTCAAGGGGGCCAAACAGGCCACGGGATCAATGGGCTGGGATGCCACTAGATGGGGAAGACATGGCGCCACCGAATCAGCAGGCCACTGGCTCAGCTGGCGAGCAGGTGCCACTGGATCGCTGAGGGCGCTTCCCCTTTGACATCTACAAGTCCTGAATCATTCCCCTTTGCGGTCCAAGATTTAATTCACCCGTCTGAGTGTAGTTCTCCAGTGCATATTTTGTTATTCGTAGTTGCTGATCTTCTTCAAGAAGTTGGGAATCTCGAACCTTCTGGTGTATTCTTTACTGTCACTGGCCCGAAGGTTGAACGACGACAACGTGTAAGTTCAGGGGCATCTTTCAGCCCCCAACTCTGCCTTTCAATGCGCTCAGGCAAGTGTAAGGTATTGCCGAGCAGTGGAATCATTCAGAGCCTAGGCATGGAGTCTCCTTGGAGTCTTCTTTCCCAATGGTTGGGTCAAACAGGCCTCATCACCTCGCGTCTTCGGAATGTGTATACTCATTCTTTTGGTGCAGCTCTGGGAAGTCTGTGTGCGTGGAATTTTACATGTCCACAAGACTTCTCCAAAATTGCCGCCCCTTTAACTAGACTTACCAGAAAGGAAAATCCCTTCATATGGACCAAAGATTGTGACAAGAGTTTCCAAACACTTGAGGAACATCTCACCACTGCTCCAGTCCTAGCACTTCTTGTTGAAGGAGGTGGATTTAAAGTTTACACGGATGCATCTGGCATTGGTCTCGGGTGCGTTCTTATGCAACATGGCATGGTGATTTGTTATGTCTCAAGGCAATTGAAGCGACATGAGGAAAACTACCCTGTTCATGATCTAGAATTGGCTGCTGTTATTTTCACCTTAAAAATCTCTCGACATTACCTTTATGGGGAGAAGTTCACTATATTTTTAAACCACAAAAGTCTAAAATATCTTTTCACCCAAAAGGAACTTAACATGAGACAAAGAAGATGGCAAGAATATCTTAAAGATTTTGACTTCTCTATTCAGTATCATCCAGGCAAAGCAAATGCTGTAGCAGATGCCCTTAGTAGAAGACTGATGGTGACTCTAGTAAGCCTCCAGAAAGGTATGACTTGCCTGATCGAGGATTTTACCCATTTGAATTTAGATATGGATATAGAAGAAGAAAAGGGTATTATTGCCAATATATGGTCGCAACTTATATTGATTGAGGGTCTAGTCAAATTACAGGAAAATGACCCAACACTACTGAAAATCAAGGCTAATATTGAACAAAGGCTAGAATTCTCTATCACAAATGATGGGAGGATGTTATTTAAAGATCGAATCTGTGTGCCAGATCATGCCGACACTAAGAAGATGATCATGGAGGAGGCCCACAAGATAAAATATACTATTCACCTTGGTGCTACCAAAATGTATCAAGATCTAAAAAGAAAGTTTTGGTGGCCCAACATGAAAAGATAGATAGCGGATTTTGTATCTCGCTGCCTTACCTATCAACAAGTTAAGGTAGAGCATCAAAAACCTACAAGTAAGTTACATCCCTTAAACATTCTCGAATGGAAGTGGGAAAGTATAGGGATGGATTTCATCATGGGTCTACCTAAGACAACGGGTGGACATGATGGTATATGGGTGATCATTGGCCATATGACAAAATCGGCTCATTTTCTACCTATTAAAAGTCGATGGTCTGTAGATATGCTGGCTGCTTTATACATAAAAGAGATTGTTAAGCTACACGGTGTCCCTATGATTATTATTTCTGATCGTGACCCTAGATTTACCTCTCAATTCTGGAAGGGACTACAACATTTATTAGGGACCCGACTAAATTTTAGCACCGCTTTCCATCCATAGACTGATGGTCAAACTGAAAGGATAAATCTGGTGGTGGAAGATATACTCAGAGCTTGTGTCATTGATTTTAGTGTAAGTTGGCATGAACGTAATCCCAAAACTCAACCCCCTCTCTCTTAGGGAAAAGCATGTCCCTATCCTTATGCCCCACTTCCCGGGTCACCATCGAGTCTTTCCAAGGAGCGCCACTCCAGTTTAAACCTCTTCTTCCCCCAACCTTCTCTCTCCCACAGCCCTTGCGAAGCCTAGGGCCCATTCTCTGTCGAGAACCCTCTCTTCCTTATTCATAGTGTCTTCTGATTTGAGTGTCAGAGTTTTCTCTCAGGGAACACCCACCCCGGTGAGAACTTCCATTGCAGGAAAAGAGTTCAATGAGATTCTTTCAAGGCGTCCACAGCCCAAAAGCTCAGTGGAGAGAGTTCAACTAGGGTCTCTCACATTCTCCCTGTAAAGAGCCAGATGTGTGGACTTCTTTATCTTCAATGACAATAGTGTTTCGTCCACCAACGCTGAGCATGCATGTGACCCACTCTCTCGGTGAGCCTTTCAAAGCGAGATCTTCATATCACTGTCGTGACCGACCACAGCCACAAGGGGATTCACGAAGCCTCCTCCTGCTCTGTGCCTCTGCACGCTCCCCTAATCTGGGGGCCTCGCCGTCGCCTCTGCTCCGCATCACTTCACCCCAGCCACTCCTCGTGGCGTTGACGTCGTCAAAGACACCGCTCTTGTCGGCTCACATTCCACAAGCTATTGGCCCCTCACCTAGAGGAAGGCACCGCCCCGCTAGCTTGGGACATCCTTTTACAGTTCCGGTGTTGACATCCTCACCGGGGTCCAAGATGATGGTGAACTGCCACCACCTCTCACACACAGTCGCTCGCCTCCTGCACGAGCGTCCGACACTCCAGTAGCATCCCCAAGGGTCACCCCTCTTTCCCTTTCTCAAGTTTTGTACGTGAGCCTCTCCTCCCCTTCCTCAGCTTCGGTAAGTCGAGCCCGCACGGTTTACTTCTATATTTTTTTCTCCTCCTTTAGAATGAAAGGTAAAAATCGTCCCTAACTGTCCAACTTTGTTTCTACGTCTCTCATACCGCAAGTCACCTTCCTCCGACTAAGACGACTCCTCACCGTTCACTACGACAAAATCCATGGCCATCTAATGGTTCAGAAAGCTTATGAGTTCTACACCGTCACATTAAATTTTGATCCGGCCAAGTTTGTATTGACCTCGTCCTAAAAGATTGCAAGTTTAATAAATACAAGCGATGAGATGAGCCAGACATGAAAAGCAGTCCATTTTCCAGTGTTGTTCAAGGGGGCAATGGGTACTGATGTTGATGTAGCCTTAAACCCGCAGGGACCATCAGATGACGACGACATCCGTCTCTAGAGGGGTTAAAATGGTGCTTTTCATACCGTACATAGACATCCCTGGAGAGGGAAAGCAATGTCTCATTTAGGGTTCATGTTATTCCATGACGAGCGGCATGACTTCAGAAACGCAGGCAGCGGGAATTCCTTTCGTACTTGTTTTTTTTCCTATTTTGCATGTTCTATTGACGACTAATCATTTGGACGACCAGCGACACTACAGACAACTGCCGCCGGGCATCTGTTTACAGCTGTTACCTGTTAATCAAGAACTGCGCGCGTTCAGCTAAAGGAAGCCCACTGGCCCCCTCATCGCTACTGATGGTTCTAGTATGTTTAGCGCAGAAGGCATAGCTGTGGGATCCAGAGATGATCAACCTACCGATCAAATTGTTAATTCGAGGGAATCTTCTCCAGGATGATGCCAACCTTAGTCGCTAACGATCCCCACTTAATTTCTTGCTGGGTACCATATCAACGCAACAATTAAGATGGGTTCCCGCGACTACTCCCCTGAAGAAATCTCACATACGTGACAAAAGAGCTTAAACCCGACCGAAGCTTGTGAGAAAGATGGCAAAGTTATTGGAGGAGGAGGAAGAGAGAGAGAGAGAGATGATAGATAACACGAGCACAGGTCTCTTTACAGCTACGAAGATGGGCGGACGGCAAGAGATGGCGCAATCGTTTCCTTGTCCTTAGCACTGTGTAGACTTACAGTCCCCCCGTGTTTGGTGACAGCCCAACCAAACGAAGAATAATATTATTCGTGTTGAAGCGCGCGGCCCCTATATACGCCACTCTGATCATTTCATGTAATCCGCCCGCGCCCCCCCATCCCTGTCCATATGCGATGCTTGGCCATGTGCTTAGACGCATATATCAACTAGCCCACGCCAACACTGATACGACCCCTCGCCAACCCACCTCTTCTCCATCCATCCATCCATCCACCCATCTCTCTCTCCCTCTCTGTATCTGTCTGTCTTTGTGTTTGTGTAACTATCCTTCTGTTCTGTTCCTCTCCCACCCATCTCTTCTACCTCCCCACTAACATCCGAATGAGTGTAGAGCGGCAGCAATCCTCTGGTTGCCGATTCATTGAATTGGGCATCCGTACCTAAGGGGAGGTTAGCCTTGAGTCTTGCTGGCCCTCTACCAGCAAGGTTCTTGTCCCACACCCTCAACTCGGCATCCTCGAGTCACCCCCAGATCAAGTGTGCGCACCGATGATTGCCCACTTGCGTAGGCCTCTTGGCCTTGTGGTTGTGCTTGCACTTCTAGGTCCAAGGATCATTTCATCAGTCCCAACTCATCCCTAGGTTGTGTCACATCAACATCACTGAATTTAATGAGTATTTTCTGTGATGTGGCATCTTGGAGGAGAGCTCTATGCCCGTTTCCCACTTCCGACGTGGTTTGTGGCCACACCTTCAGTATGAGCTTTTCCGTTGCAATGTGACCATGCTGGAAGTCGTGTATCAGGTTGCTATCGAGTTGGAGTAGTTCGAGGTAGAGTTCGAGCCTGCCCAACTATTGGGACCCTTTCCTCATCGTGGGGTTGAGTCTCGTAGCTCATCGGGCCCATATCAAAGGGCTCCCATGGCTCGACCTCCGGAGTCCGCCCGTCAGGAGCCACCCACCCCAAGGCCTCACCCGAGGGATATTCCACCTCAACCCCAACCATCTGCACCCATTGCCTGACCCCCAGCACCCACACCTTCTACTCGTCCCCTATTTCTTGCACCCTCGGCACTCACACCCTCTGATCGTCCACTGTTGCCTGCACCCACTACCCGTCAGGAGGATAAGGGCAAGGGGCCACTTATTGGGGAGACTAGTGGGTCACGACCGCAGTGTTATTACTGCCAGGGGTTTGGCCACTTTACAGGCCAATGTCCCACCTGTACTTCACTAGTCATTGGTGACACGCGTGTCGGAGAAGCCTCAGGGCTTGTGTCTGTCAGCTATGAGGTAGAATAGGAATTAGCTGATGAGTTCTTTCGTGAGGAGGAAGATGTCCAGGGGGATCCTCCGGACCTCCAAGATGCTCAGTAGCCAGTGTACTAGTTACACATATGGGTGGCTTAGACCACCACTGCATTATGTATGGGTCTAGGATCATGTGTGAGTCTTTTTCTTTCTTTCTCTTTTGTTTCGTGCAGTCTGTTGGGAGTCTGCATACGTTGAGTCGAGTTGGTCTAATGCAAGCTCGCGGTACCAGTCTCTTTCGAGTGTGAGGCAAGTCAGATCTCATGTGTATGTTATGGACTTCCCTGACGAATATGGGATCAACTCTACCTTCAAAGCCTCGGATCTAGTCACCTACAAGGACCCAGCGGTGAATTCTAGTGAGCAATTTGAGCCATCTCCCCCCCTTAAGAGTGACCCCACCCTGGAGTGTTCACCACCAGCCTCATTCCAGCAATAGCGTGAGCAAATAGAACATATATTGGATGAGTAGGTGATGATTACTAGGAGTGGAACATACCCGTGCTGCCTGGTACGAGGGAGAGCATGGCCCATAGCTGATGACACCCGAGGAGAGCTACATATCTGCTGGAGCGATACCTGAGTAGCAGCACCCCTTACTCGACGGGGTCGAGTTCTTCCCATCCGGAGAGAATTGATGAGACATCAGAGCTAGGCCACAAATTTTTGAGAGTGTTGTATTTGTTTAGAGTGTCATTGGTGTGTATTTGTATTTGTATTTTTGGGTGTGTATTCATGTTAGTGTATTTGGTGTGTATTTATAATTTTGGGTTTAATTTCAGTCCAAGGGATTTAATTAGGATATTTAATTTGGGTCAAGGTGTGGGACCCATATGATGGTCCATGGTCCAAGGGAGAATAGTGGACCTAGGAGCCAATGTTGACTCTTAAGGAGGGCGCCCCCTCTCTTGTCCCTTATGGGGATTTTTTATGCTTATATTTTATCCCTTTCCCCATCATACCCCTTTGACGAAGGGTATTAGAGGTCATTTTCCAAGGTCTAAGATTTGGTATAAAAACACTCATGTATTATTTTTGAAGAATGAAGTGAAAAAAGATCTGATTTTGTGTGAAGTAGCCCAAGGGCACCCCCTCTCTCTCCTCTCTCCCTCCCCTTTGTAGCTGAGAAGGTTGTCATTCTAAGGTGTGAAGCCTCCCTATCAGGTCCTCTTCTGGGTGAGAAGCTCAGTCGTGTTGCCGCCGCCGCCATCGAGCTGCCATCGCACCACCACCGCCTCGCCGTCTCCAATCTGTCCCCTACTGGACAGCATCCTAGAGTTTGATTTCTTTCATGCAATCCACAGATCTGATCGAGCTGAAATTTTGAGGGTGAGTTTCCCACGTTGTTTCCACTCTCCATAAAAGTTTCACATCGATCCACCTCCATTTGCTTCCCATTCCACTAAATCTTCCCCAATCTATATAGTCTGCCCATGTGTAGATCTGTGATCCAGCAACCCACCTTTTCATGTTTGGGAGAGGGGATGGAGCACAAGCTCCTCCCCCCTCCGGACTCACCTTCCCTCTCTCACACACTCTCTCTTTCTTTTTTCTTCTTCTCGTCAATGCGCACAGTCGAGAGCCCTTTCTTCTTTCTCCTTGATCGCCAGCCGGGGTGGGTGAGACTCCCGGGTCTTTTTTCTTCATCGTGCAGCCTTTTTATAGAATGGCCGTTGAAGAGGATATCATGCCACTTCCACCTCGTCCAGCACGAAGCCTGGAGTTGACTTGATGCGCTGGATGAAGGTGGTTGGTGCCATACCCTGCTGTTCGTCCGAGGACGGGAGGTTTACAGGTTCGCCGAGGTTGCTTCGCCGCTACTACTCCTGTGCTGTCGAGTTGAGATGGAGGCATGGCTTCAAACATTAAATGTTCTCTGCGTAGTGCATTTAAGTGAAACATAGCATCGGAGTATGGAGGGGATGACATTGGAGTTAAAACGGCACGGTGGAATAGTGTCCATGCCGTTTCATCCTGCGCCGGAACAGCTTCACAAAGGCCGCTCATGGAGATGTTTAAAACAAAAGTCTCCTTCGTTAAAACGGCGCGCTGGATAAGGTGATACCAAGGGTGGCACCGTTTCAAGCAACGCAAAGGGTGGCGCCGGTTTAAAGCGTGCCATTTTAAGGCCTCGTCATGCCGTTTTAAGGCCTTTTCGTGCCATTTTAAGCGTCGAATGAATTCCTTTCGAAGTCGCGGCCATTTATTCTGCTTGAGGGGCTTCCTTATCGGGTGGCGGGCCACCAAGTGAGCTCTTGGCCTCATCGGGCGAGGTGTGAGGTTTATTCGACATTTTCATCTTCAACTCCCTCTCGAGCGTCGAGACGTGAGCACCGTAAAATCATCATCGTCATTTTTGACGTCCACAGTCGGGAGATGGCAAGTTTAATATGTGGAGAATAACGAAATTCGGGTAAATCCTGGTTAGAATGGTCAGTAATCAGTAGGTTTATTGGCCCAGTGTAGGGTCACGCCATGACCAAAGTGGGGACGGTCCCGGAGGTCACGACATGCCCGCGTGGGCATCATTGATGTTCCCGATGCCGAGATCGATGAAGAAGATACGCCGTAGATAATTCACTGGCAAATTCTTAGAGGAGGTATTTTCATGAATTTTACTTCTGATTTCCTCTTTCTTTTATCAGTGTTCACTATGTGGGTTCGTTACGTATTCTTTTCTTCCCTATTATTTTCGGTTCTTCAGGAATTCGCGTCCACTCGGAGTGCTGCCATTTGATAAATTGTGGTCACTCTAGGTGGACGCCGATCCCAAGTTCGAGTTTTCTTATTGAGTTTTCATTTGGTGAAATGATGCCTCTCTGGAGGGGCATTGACTAATTAGCGTCTGTGCATACAGGCGTTAATTCTGGGTGATTTTTAGCTTTTAATCTGATTTTTGACTCAAGGGAATGGCATCTTCTAGGAGGGCTATTAATTAATTGACGTCTACTTACATGGACGTTAATGAGGTGTTCATTTTCTTATATTAAATTCTTAATTCTAAGAATTAGTGTCTGTTAAAAAAGGTATTATTTAATTAGCGTCTCTCTAAATGGACGTTTATTCTGGGAACTTTTCATTTTAATTTGATTTTCTGGTTCAAGGAAATGGCGCCTTCCTGGGAAGTCGTTAATTAATTAGTGATTGCCTATGTTGTCATTAATTACAATTTTTATTTTTCTTATATCAGATTTTTTGAAACAAGAATTGGCGCCTCTACATGAGGCCGTTCATTAATTGGCGACTGCTTGAGTGGCCGTTAATTCTGTATTTATCTTCTTCTGTTAAATTCATAAATCTGAGAATTAGCGCCTTTCTAGAAGGTCGTTAATTTATTGGCGACCGTTCACTTGGTCATTGATTAGTGGAATTGGTGGCATCTAAGGTGGATGCCAATTCCCTTAATGGCAAAACCCCTCAAACAGAGGCCCTTCCGTGAGTTCAAGTCCACTTGTTTCACAAATTCATTTTTTTTGGCATCTTTTGATCATTTCTTTGTTTTGGATGTGTTCATGGAAATGCGTGGATGTGCATATGGCTTTTAATAAAATTAGTCGTCTATCATGAGAGCGTCCCCGGTACGAGGTGGAGTTTAAAACTCGCGCATAGTGAGGGCTTCCGCCCGAGCATAACCCGAACTTCTTCCCCACACCATTTGATATACCTAGGGGCCACCAGGTGAGCATGTGATGAAGTGTTTATGTCCATGCATATTATGCATTAGTTTGATTTCTTTTTGTTCATAATGTTCTTAAGTTCAGTCCAATTTGTTATCATCCTTCATGTTTTTATCCTTCAAATTTCTTGGCAAAAATTCGACAGCATCTCCCCTAGACCCGGAACATTGGGGGATATAGGTAAGTAAATTAAGGACTTCTTACATTTAACTTGATGTCTATTCAAAAATAAACACACAACTTCACAGCTATCAAAAAGTGAACTTGTAGATCCTTGTATCTACCATATCTCCAACATTCAAATTCCAAACATTCATGCCATTAACCTTGCTTTAAACAAGTTTATAAATCACTTTAAGCATGTCATTAAAATTCTGAAGCATAGCAACATTCATCATATAGTCTTCAAAAAAGAACAAATATACATAAAGTTAGTTATCATCAAAATCATATGAAAGCCACATAATAGGGTCCATGCTGGTCCAGCCTAAGTCACCTGAGCCGATGCATTGGCCGAGATGCAGCTTCTATCAACAGTCCCACTGACATTGAGAAGCCTCCATTCGCTACCAGGCCCCCTGCTTCAAATATGGGTCCAGGCCCCATTTGGGTTCCCCTCTATTCTCAACTTGGATCCTCCAGTTAGGTCATCAAATAAACTAGCTTCTGACACCTATCTATGGTAATACATGAGCTCTACAAGGGGATGCAAGAACAAGCCCTGCTAGGTCATCTACACCTTCAACCCCACTCTCCTCTTCAAGCCAATAAACAAACACCTTTTGACCTCTGATGGCCCACTGAAGCACCCCCCAGTCCCACCAGGGTTCATGGTGCCTTACCAACTTCTCATCCCATAGGGATGCTTCCCATTTGTCCCGTCAGGATCAGACCTTTACCCTTAGCCTGGAACCTATACTCCCAAGCCAATGCATTCACCGCGTCCTCCGACAATGCTACCACGGTGACTACATGAACCCTCCAAGAATAAAATTTGTCCCACAGAGCTCACTCTATCATGACTTGTTTGAACATTATGTCCTAAACCAACCTATAAAACCCTTTCCTCGGCCTGAGGCACTCCGCCTTCTCCGGGCTCCCAAATATTGCCCCCAGTTCCACTGGGCTGGACCTATAAAACCCTTTCTCTTGACCCTAGGCATTCTGCCCTAGTCAACTCTCAAATATTCTGCCCTTGTTTCAGTCCTCTCATCTGAACAAGGTTGGTTGACTTCGACATCTCATCGAGTCGACGTCTATACTCTGCCCTGGTCTAGACCGAACCTCTCTGCCAAGTTGGTTGACCTCGATGTACCATGAGGTCAACATCTACATCTATATTCTGTATTCTACCCTTGCACCAGACGTACTGTCTGAGCAAGGTTTTGTTGCTTATGACATATCATCGGGTTGACATCTAGATTATGCCCTTGCACTAGACCTGTCGTCTGAGCAAGGTTTTGTTGACTCTGACATATCGTTGGGTTAACATCTAGATTATGCCCTTGCACCTGACCTGTCGTCTGAGCAAAGTTTTGTTGACTTTGACATATCATCGGGTTGACGTCTAGATTATGCCCTTGTGCCTGATCTGCCATCTAAACAAGGTTTTGTTGACTCTGACATATCATCGGGTTGACATCTAGATTCTACCCTTACCCTAGACCTGTCGCCTAAACAAGATTTTGTTGACTCTGACATCTCATCGGGTCGACATTTGTATTTTGCCCTTGACCTAGACCTCTCGTCTGAGCCAGGTTGGTTGACTTTGACAGTTTGTCGAGTCAACATCTATCCCATATTACTTCCAAGCACAACATCCTACCAAGTTTTGCTATCCTATTTTCTGGCCTTGACGTCTAGTCAAAGTCAGTTATCCTGGTTTGCAAGCTCAACAACCTATCATACATTTTTAGCTATTCCATCTCCTGGCTTAGCCATTTTGGCTAAAGCCTGCTATCACAATTTTCAAATATTCGATCTCCTGGCTTAGCCATTTCGGCTAAAGCCTCCTGTCACAATTTTCAAATACTCTGTCCTTCAGCTTAACCACTTCGGTTGAGGCTGCTATCACAACTTTCAACTACTCTATCCCTCGGCTAAAGCCCACTACCTTATATCTCAACTATTCTATCTTTCGGCTTAGCCATTCTGGCTAAAGCCCACTACCATATCGTTCAGCTATTCTACCCTTCGGCTCAGTCATCCTGACCGAAGCTTGCCACCTTATATCTTTCAGCCAGTCTATCCTTTGGCTCAGCCATTTTGGCCATAGCTTGCTACCACAATTCTCCAACTATCCTACCCTTCAGCTAAGGCCGTTGGCACAATTTTAACTATTTTAGCTTCCAGCTTAGCCATTTCGGCCAAAGCCCACTACCACACATTTTTAGCTATTCCATAATCCGGCTTAGCCATTCCAGCCAAAGCTTGCTACCTCATGTCTTGTGGCTACTCTACCTTTCAGCTTAGTCATTTTTGCTAAAGCTCGCTACCATACATTTTTAACTATTCCATCTTCTGGCTTAGCCATTCCAGCCAAAGTCGCTGGCACACGCCACGATGGAGACTCCTCCGAAGTGTACCTCAGTCTTTGATAGGCTGGGGACACCTGTCCGCCCCAAGAGGCGCTCTCAGAAAAGGAGGACGATTTGGCTCCTCAACGATATAGTTAGGGTGTTTGCGTGGTATATCGTCAGACACCAACCTGAGATTCAGACAGATGATCTGAACCTACCTATATCTCACCTCAGGAGGCCTCATCACCTGCCTCCATCGCTGGCTCCAGTCAGCCACATCGGCACTTCTGTCACAAGCGGAAGAAATTCCCACCGAGGAGCATGCCACCCCTGTCAATATGGAGCCGATCAACAATGATCCTCCCACTGGTGAAGTCCAAGGCATGACTCTTGAGACTCTTATGAAGGAGAACCAGCACTTGAAGGCCCTCCTACAAGATCTGCTTCAGGAACGTGTCCTTCGTCCCCAACCGCTCGCTGGGCCTTCAATGGACGCTCTGGCCCCGCCGGGTGGGCAAAATGGTGCTAACGCCTCAGTGGCAGCTGCCCGAACTCCTACAATTATTGGGTTCGGCACTCCCTTGGCTGAGGTTCAACCACAGCCATCCAACACGCCGGTGCCAGAAAACCTTATGGCATAGCACCAGATGATCGAGCGGATTGTTGAAACCAAGCTCGCCCAGTTCGGAGAAGGGGTCACGATTGTAGATCTCTACAGTGTCCCCTATCCACTACATCACCAGCTCAAGAAGCTTCCCCAAGAGTACGCCAAGCCGTTGATGCTATAAAAATTTGACGGACAGGGGTCTCCGCACGAGCATCTGGCCTACTACATTACGGCCAAGGGCGAGCTCGCGTTGGACGAGTCTTACCTCCTCCGCTACTTCGCCACCTCACTTATGGGAACAGCCTTCCAGTGGTATTCCCGCCTCAATCCCGATTCCATCATTGACTGGGTGAATCTCCAGAAGAAGTTCCTCGACCGTTTCCAAATAGCCGAGCCAAAAGTCTCCTTAGTCGAGCTTTGCTCCCTCCGATAGAAGAAGGGTAAGAGTGCCATTGACTTCATCAAGAAATGGCGAGACCTTAGTATGAGGTGCGTCAACCCACAAGTCCAGAAGGATGCCATCACTATCTGTCATCGAGGCTTGGCGACCGAGGTCAGCGAAAAGCTTCTCGGCACCAATGTCAAGGGCTTTGACCAGCTCAACTCGACAGTCGCCGAGATAGAAATGTTTTTCGCGGACAACCCAAGCTACGCTTTGGCAAAGGGTAAGCAGACATGGGAACGCCAGCCCAGTAAAAAGGTGAACATCATCTAATTCACCCCTGCTACTAAAGCCAGCAAGGGAGCCAGAACAAGCAATTCTGACAAAAGGCCAGCTGATAAGCCAGTTGCTCTCTCCTTCTCGGAGCATATGAAGACGCCCTTCTCCTTCAAGAAGGAACACACAAAGATGCTCTTCGACCTCTGCATGGCTCAAAGGATTGTCGAACTGCCTGAAGTCTGTAAGCCGGACGAAGCTCAGAAAACTGACGATCCCAACTACTGCCTATACCACCGTATGCTGGGTCATTCTCATGAAGATTGCTACGTCTTCAAGACCCAGGCACAGAAGCTGATCCGAGATGGCTTGATTCAAATGAAAAGTGGTCTCGTCGATCCTCCACAGCCACATACGTGGTCCAGACCAGCCAAGGCAGCACGTGTGGTTCACCATCCGGTCAATGTGATCCACATGATGGCGGCGTTCTCTCTCTCTGATGATGAATCGGAAGAGCCCAGCACCAACCAAAGAGAGCGTTCGATCTGGTACCCAGGGTGGCGACCCTAGCATGATCGCAGACCCCTCTCCTTCCCCAGGGAAAGAACCCGGTGACTTTTTGACATCCTCGTCGAGTGGGCACAAATCTTACCCCGCGATCCGCTGGCAGACTACACTCAGTGGGACTTTAATCACCCCCAGTATTGTCCCTTTCATGCGCAAATCTGCCACGTGATCGAGTCCTATGAGGAAGTCCAATACCTCATTGAGGAACAGATCCGATGGGAGCAGATCGATGCCGAAGGAAATTCCATGGCACTTGTTCGACTATGACAAGCTATCGAAAAAACCTAGGCAGTCGCCAGAAATGCACCAGAGCGGCCTGAGCCTGGGGTGGAAAATGGGCATGAGTCGCCTTACCAGCATACTCCGGAATGGCTCAAATTTTGGACCGATAATCGTGAGGCTCTCGAACGACTACGAAGACGCAGGGAGCAAGACGCCAGCCGAGAGGCGGGACCGAGTACCTTCTCGGCCAACGTCATCCACTCTCCCACTCTCCCGGCCTCTCCCGAGGCTCCAACACCACAAGCTGGTCAACCAGCCCCTGCCACTCTAGCCGCACAATGGCGACCCTGGCAGGAGCTGGAGTCTCTATCCTTTTCCAAGGAAGACACTACAAGACTCCTTCGAGTCCTTCTTGGTCGAGAAGATGTCCTAGTAGGTGAGACTAGGATGGACTCTTCCAGCCCTTCTCGTCCTCCCCCTATTCTACCTCTATCTTTGACACTCGAGGATAGAAAGGGGAAGCAAAAGTTGAGTGAGACCTCGGCTCCGTCGAACCAGGTTCTCCCTACAGCTCGCAGGTCGGGTCTGCCATCACAAAGGCCATCTGGCGTGCGAGATCAAGATAGATACCGGGGGCAACAAGGACCCTAGACGTCATCAGGTGTCGCCCGACCCTGTTCTCAGCAAGACCACAGGGGTCCGGTCGTGAAGCAAGATGTTGGTCATGCTCCTCAGGCCCCTCCTCAGTAGAAATCCCAGCCACCGCGGCTAAGGCATCAAACCGCGCACTTGTCTTCAGACACTGGCACCAGTACACCAACTCAACAGGGGAAGCCTTTCCCGCCACCACGGCTAAGGCATCAAACCGTGCATACATCCTCGGATGCTAGTACGAGTCAACCAGTTCTCGGTAAACTCCCACACCAACCGCGGCAAAGGCAACAAGCCACGTCCACATCTTCGGACGCTAGTCCCAGCATCCCTGCTTACCAGGAACTACCACTCGAAGTCATCGAGCAAGCGATCAATGCTACCTTCCAACTACAATAATTAGAAGGTACCTGGATTGAGATCTGGGCAAAGAGGAGTCACCGACCTTGCCTGATCAGCTCATCGGCTCGACGGTACCCCCGTGCGGACCTGTCAGCTCCGGTTCCAATGCCTCCTCCTCCTACTCCCCTAGAGATGGCCATCGCCAAGAAACAAGAAAGGAATAGAAGGAAGAATCTCAAAAGGTGGCTCAAGAAGCAAGCCGAACAAGCGGCTGCCTCGTAGTCCCTAGTAGAGCTGACGCCTCTCCAGAGGTTACAGTGGCTCATCGACAACTTGGAGGAATACATTCCTCTTCGCCCAACCGGGCCCATCCCACTTGATAGCCACATCCCATGGGAAGACATGTAGAAACGAGCTCACCTCTAGGACTGGGTCTAAGAAATGATCCAGAATGCCAAGGAAGGCGAAACTCTCTGCGTCCCGGAAGAGCTCACCTTGTTCTATAAGGACAAGGAGATCACCGTGGAACAGCTGGAAGAGATGCTTTGTGGATGCACCTACAGCCTGGTGGCCATCCCAACTCCAGACAATATCAACGCCTCCCGGCGAGGCAAGTCGGTAGCGTCCAGAACTAGACAAAGGGTTGTGGTTCCACTCAGATTGCAACCAGCTCCAGAGTACATCAACCGTGGCCGAGGTCATGGTCGTAGACGTAGCAGAGGTCACGGCAGAGCCCCTGAGCCATCTCTTCACCCCTCTCCCTTTGATCCCGAACGGGTTATCCTCCTCCGAGGAGAATAGCCTGCCCTAATCCCACCAGTGGAGATCCGGGGCAACCCAGCATCTTCGACCCGACTGGCATCGAGGGGACTGTCGCTAGCATTCCAGTCCCAGCACTAGCTCTGGCCTACCCTGCAGAACAAGTAGGACCATCCGGCAAGTATGGACTAGCCCCTCAGCTGTCTTCGGAAGAGTCATCATTGGCCTCCCTCTTCCAAGAGTCTGTGGCTGGTCACAGTCAGCTTGATCCCAGTAACAAGGGCAAGGTGGTGCAACTCCCCGGCGAGGAGCGGCGCGACAGCCCACAGTAGATCCAGCCTGACATATTATTGTCACTAGAGGATGCTCGAGCCCGAGCCGACCAGAAGGTCCTTCACCAGATGAAACGCTTCCATGCTAGTATCACAATCTGGGAAGCCATCGCTTGGAGTAAAGATCTGAGGGAAACCCTTATCAAGATACTTCAAGAGTCGGAAGTCTATGAAGCGCACGCAACAGAAATAAAAGCTGCCACGTATGAGGCTTTTACGGCCGCTGTCACCTTCACGGAGAAAGATTTTTTGCTCTCTCCTCCATGCCATAACCGACCACTCTACATGAAGGGAAAAATCAATGGGCATGAAATAAACCAGATTCTGGTGGATGCCGGTGCGGCTATAAACATCATGCCCCTTAAGACTTTCAAGACTTTATATCTGACCCCTTTCCTCCAGAAGGTTCAGGCAGTCAGGATATCGGATTTCAACCAAAAAATCGAGGAGATCCTCGGTCGAGTGGATGTCGACTTGGTACTCGATGACTTCGCCTCTAAGGCGACTTTCTACATCATCGACTCTAACACATTCTACAAAGTGCTGTTGGGTAGACCTTGGCTCCATGAAAACTAGGTCATTCCCTTAATCGTCCACCAGTGTCTCAAATACATTAAGGAGGGGGAACAACGCACGGTCTTTGCTGACCTATCTCTATTTACTCCAGCAGAGTGCAACCTGGCCGATGCAGCTCTCTATTTCAAGGGAATCAGTCCCTTCCCAATGATAAAGAGCAAGAGCAATGGCTGGCTCTCAAAAGAGGAGGATGACCCCTTCTCCATTGACGAGGAGAAGGCTAAGCTTCACCGGCTGTGTCTTAGCACCAAGTTAACCACAGAGCACCCTGAGAGTCGTAAAGTCAATTTCGAGGCTAACCTTATTAGTCGAGCAATCGACAAGAGCATATGCTTGCCACCAAACTACATTCAGCTCGTGTGTGCCTCAGAAGAGCACAAGGTCGAGCAACTCACTACATTCATTGTCACTTACAGACTACAACACCGGTCCAAGAAAAAGGCCAAAAGGGACAAGTCCATCATCTTTCACAAAGGAGACAT